>CM062297.1:488261295-489461295 GCA_031216915.1 Pictodentalium vernedei | reverse complement strand
TAACATTGTTCCAACATGGGGTTATAAGCTGTGTTTTAGAAGGAAAGAGAGAGAAATGTTATTATTTTTATAAAAGATACTGGAAATGTTATTTACAAGTAGTATCAGGTAAAGAGATAATTTGTAAAATCAGGGTGTGAAAAATACTGGAGTAATGGGAATAAACAACCTGTATAGTAACTATCAAGCTCTGAGGTCATGGGGTCTTAATCTGTTCAGAATTTGACGCTGTTATGGGCTGTTTGGTTACCCACTTTTCATGGAAATTTGTGCGCAGGCTACCTTTGATGTAATGTGGTGTCCTCTTACTCACAAAGATATACAGATATTCTTTCATGCACCTGTTATAGATATTCCAATCAACATATATTTAATTTCCTTGAAAACATTAAGTTACATCAACTGGTGGAACTAAGTAATGTAAAAATAAAACTGTGGTGAGTCTTCATCTATAATGATGATGTCATCATTTGGTCAAATCAAGTCTCGATTGAGCAACATTTCTGGTGTTGATTCAAAGAAAATGAATCATTATGTTAGATTCAATAGTCTGCAATATATTAGTTGGATGGAAGAGTGAATCATAGGTTTGCTTTCCAATCAACTGAAATATCCCCAATGAATGAATCTAAACAAAAGCAATAGGTTATTAAAGGGTTAGACTGGTTCCAGGCCATGACAACATCAAATTCCTTAGAATTTGGCTGGTGGCCTGAGAACTTGAGTAACTATATTAAAAGAAATTAATTGGTGCAGTACGTCTAAATTATTGAATCATAACTTAGTAATTTTTAACCCTTTCAACTCGGTGTGCATACATTTTTGCGTGAAGAAAAAATTGGTAGTGGATGAGCAGACAGTATAAAAAGCAAAAAATATGAAGTGAGGCTTGGTAATAATTTAATCCAATAGCTCGACAGAGTTATTGGATTAAATTATTACTGAACGTCCCAACAAACCAGGATGGTTTCGCCCATTTCGCCATTGACAGTACTGACTGAAATGATACCTTTCAGGATTCCAGGACGCCAGTGTTGAAAGGGTTTATAATATGCCACTAATTTTTATATCACACTGCATCACATAACAGTACACTCTGCAAACTGCAAAAATCTCAACTGCATTTTGTGCTTTTCCAAAACTTTTCAAAGCTTAGGGAAATCATTTTAAAATTTTGGAACTTTTCCAGGGTTCCATGCAAAACAGGAATCCTGTGTTAATTTAACAATAACATGACTTTGTTGGCCATTGCGGTTTATTAACGCCCCAACAGAAATGATTAACAGCCAGACAGCTATAAAAGGCCTAAGATGCAGTTGAGGGCACTAATAAAATCGAAGGTTGTTAATAATTTCTAGTGGGCCATTAATAAAATGCAATGTCCGACAAAGTCATGTTATTACTATTATTATCACTGCTACCAGTTAAACACAATAAATAACTGAAAGTGGGCTAAAATGGAATTGTACAGTGGAAAGCAGATGACACAGCATTATTTCAATAACCCCCTTAACAAGGAATACCAATCGTTAGTTCAATTGTGTGAACACAGTGGTGCAGCCATTGAGTTTCCAACAGCTAAACTACATCTATTGTCGGCTTTGTTGTCAAACAGAAGTAAAATGGTCATGCGGCTATCACCTGTCCAGTTTATGGAGAATTTAGGAAACTTACAATAGGTTAAACAGTAGTTAGAACACATAGTTTAGGAGGCCATGATTATGTCTGTTATAATCTCTGTGTATAGTCACTCTGTGACATGATGAAAACACACCAAAATAAAACTTGCTAACACAATGTCACAAAGAATCAAATTTGAAGCAAAGAGGAATGTGGAAAAATATGGATCAAATGGATCACAATTGCCAACTTACTAATGGCCCAGCACATCACATGATGATCTGTCGAGTTTTAAAGAGTTTTAAACCGTTTTAAACCGATTTAGCATTTAAGTAAAACTGTTGATGTTCTAGGAATGCCATGGGAAGTGGTAATAATATATATATGTGTTGTGTTACATTTAACTGGAAAATGTCTAGGCAGTCTCCAAATAACATGTGACAGACAAATTACCAATTAACCATTCTGACTATAAATAAATTATAATATTTGTCTATTTGTTTCATGGGGGTTAATGAACAGAATGGAGTGGGGGTGGCCATGAGCGGCTTCACTTGCATGTGGCAAAATATGTCAAAGCCATAAAATCCAGATGTCTATATGAAACCAAATGCCCATGTGTACTAAGCAATAATGCACGTCAATGGTGCACCTGTCTTCAACCAATGCTAACCCTGCTTGTGTAGAGTTAGTACACTGGGGAGTCTGACAGTTGCTCGGCAGTTCTCTCCGGGTACTCTGGCTTCCTCCACCCGTAAAATTGTCTGACACGAGGTTACCCTGGCTGTTGAAAGTGTTGTTAAACTCCAATAAATAAATAAATAAATAAATAAATAAATAAATAAATAAATAAATAAATAAATAAATAAATAAACATCTGAGTCCCTGTACAGTGTACACACTAAGATCAAAAAATAAAAAATTCACCCTTCAAATTTCTCCATTATGCCCAAATTTATTCATTTATGTGTTGGTGTTTACGGTCACATATTTCTCCACGATGGCTAAACATGACCACAACAGTTTTAAAGGTGGAGGTAGCCAGAGAACCACTGAGCAATGGCATGCAACTGTCAGCTTATCAACATGCTAACTCCAAACAAGCAGAGTTCTGTCAAACAAGATTTAACTGGCTCAATTCCTAGTTGCATTACTGTAAAATATGACTGCTTGAAATTTCACTATTTTGACAACAGTGTGCAGCGGGGTTAAAGTACAACATATCAGTCAGAAAAGATAAACACTATCAAACTTCCTGGAGTTGCTTAACGATTTGATGTAATATGATGTAAATTCAAAACAGTGCTTTCATGTTGGTGCAAAAAAATATGATGTCTCAAAACTTGAAGAAAAGGATGATATTTATTCAGCCAAAAGTTTAAAATAATTGTAAAAAAATATCAACAAGTTCTTTAGGCAAGTTATTTTGAATTTTGCAGACTTTCATGGGATTTAATATAGAAAAAAACCCAACAAAAGTAAATAGAAACATGAAAAGAAAAATGTGTGAGATCAGCATATTTTTTATCCAGCTTCCACTCACTGTCTTTTCTCACGTCATGTAATAAATTTTAAAATCCTGTGTAACTCAAACCTTTGATATTAAAGATTACCCTATCGGTGTCTATATCTGGATACAGAAAAATCATCTGCCATAAAACTGACAAATGGAACCAAAGATCTCACATTGAAGGTACAAGATCTTTGATTTCAATGATTTGATGTTTGAGAAAAATCCAAACACTTATGTAAAACAGTGCATTAATTTAACCATTTATATAACAACCTGCCCTTCTTCTTCCAAACCCCAATGTCAACAGGGTCCTGTGAAGCTACAAACTTTGATTCAATTCGATTCACACCGATTCAGAAATTTTTGAATCATCGAGATGTTCTCAAAATCCTACCAAATGTCTCCTCTTGAACTGTTCTTCTATTATCTTGAACTCTTTCTTTACAGGAGACCTGATGATAGTAGAAGAGTTCAAAGTTTGTTTCACTTTCGAAACTACTTGGATTCCATTCTGGAATATTCCACCTTTTTTGAATGACTTACCCAAACAGGCAATTCATCATTGAATACAATGCTTACGTGGGGAGTGGCAAAATTTACGATTTTTAAACAAGGAGCAATATTTACAACATGAAGAACCATTAGATTCAATTTAATTTAAAATCTTTTGCCTTGTTCAATTTGGGATATGATTAGATTCAAAAGTTTGTTTCTCAGTTTATCACCCTTCGTGAGTGAACCGTCTTTACTGAATATTATACTCCATTAGCTCTCTCAGTAATCTTGTCCACAAAACAAGTACAATGGTCACTGGGTATTAGTCATAAACTCTGTTTGGAAAACAGGTAACTATAAGTAAAATAAAACGAGAGCAACATTAATGCGTGTGCTGATGCCCCCGAAGGTAGCAAAGTTGGACTTGCATGTAAATAAATAACTTCTGAATGTTTGAAGAGAATTGGTTCATCCAAACAACTTTGAATGAACGGAATTAAAAAACACCATGATTCTTGTGTCATCCATATTTATATGAATATACTGATATGTAGTAGGTTAAAATGACATGCAAACCTGCCCTGCAAACACTGGGCAGTACAGAAATAGTGGACTAGAAAAAATTGGGCAGCACTTCCCCTATAAGACACTGGCCAGTAAGAATAAAGCTGAAATTGGCATCCATATTTATATGGTTTTATCGATATGTAGTAGGTTAAAATGACATGCAGCCTCCCCACCAAGCACTGAGCAGCACAGAAATAGTGGACTAAAAGAAATTGGGCAGCACTTCCCCCATAGGCACTAGCCAATAAGAATAAAGCTGAAATTGGCACCCATATTTATATGGTTATATTGATATGTAGTTTAAAATGATATGCAACCTTCCCTGCAAGCACTGGGCAGTACAGAAATAGTGGACTAAAAACAAATCAGGCAGCACTTCCCCTATAGGCACTGGACAGTAAGAATGAAGCTGAAATTGGGAAATTTTATTTTTTAATTTAAAAAGATGCATAACTCTCGCAAGAATGGTCGGAGTGAACCTCCAAATCGAACTTGACCTGTATTTTGACATCAGTAATAAGCAAATAAAATTTGAAATCGATTGGTGTGGCGATACAATTTTAAATGGTCTGGAACCAAAATCACTAAAATTCTTGTGTCATCCATATTTATATGGATATATTGATGTGTAGAGGTTAAAATGTCATGCAACCTCCCCTGCAAGCACTGGGCCACAGAAAAACAATGAACTAAAAAAAAAATGGGCAGCACTTTGCCCTGTAGGCTATGGTACAATTTACCTTAGTCAGAAACAGAGGCCAAAAACAAACAGGGGCCATAACTCTACCAAACATGAATGGACGAAACGCTAGGTATGAGGGCATCTTTTCCCCCAAGCTGCTCTATCACCACACCAAAGAACATTAAAATCCGACAACTGATGCTCGAGTTATAATACAAAATGTTCGTACAGATGGACAGATGCACGGACGGACGACACCTTGACTATATACTCCCTCAAAAAATTTTCAGGGGGATAATAATAGGAAGTTAATCCAAAATTCAAAGATTATTGTGTGGCTAGAGAGTGCAGGGATTCTCTAGACAGACTATTTCAAACTTCTTCATTCTTTTTCTTCAGTGGCATAAGCTTGGATACCCTGCAGAATGACACAGGCCGATGGATAATGGGGACAAGTAATGCTGCAGCACTACAAGCAATCAGGGGGAGCTTGGGTGGATGAGGATCAAGGACAGGATAGACTTATTGAAACTCTGTTATTTTAATTATTTGGCAAATCTCCCCGACAGTAATGTTCCAGAATATTTTCAGCTCAAATACCAAGACAGGGTGGATGGTCCAAGTGAGAGAGTTAATAGAGAACTACTCAATGAAGATCTCAGACCTAGATATAGTGGCAACCCAGCGAAAAAAAAAATTGTCAGAGAAAGGGTCATGGAGGATGGTAACCTTAGTTGGTGAGAGGGGGTCAATTCAAAGAGGTCTTTGGGTGGCCTAAGTGATAAAGAGAAGCCTGGTTTTGAAGAGTACCTTGATGGTACCTTTGGGGGGACACTGCTGTTCAAGCTATGGTTGCAGTCCCTGGAGCTGAGGGGAAAAATTGAGAAAAACAGTGAAAAGGAGTGCCAGATGTGTAATTTAGGCATGGTGAAGACCCTGGAACACTTTCTACTAGAATGCCCAAAATACCTGTCTAAAAGAACAAGAGGCCCCAAGGGGCCTGAGGGCGCTCACCTGACATGGTAGCCTAAATATCAACCCAGAGAATTGATTTCAACAAGTTGCATCTGCTCCTCCTAGGAAAAGCTTATACCAAATATCCAAAGATTCTGACCAGTGGATCTAAAAAAAAAAAGAAGATTTTTAAAGAATATTCCTCATATTGAACTAAGTTATAATTCGGGCTCCCACAGTGAGTCCAAATATGGACCTAGGGACTTGGCTTGAACAAAGTTGAATCTCACTCCCTAAGCATGGTGCATACCAAATATCAAAAGATTCTGCCTGCCGGATCTTGAGAAGATTTTTAAAGAAAATTCCTCATTTTGAACTAAGTTACAATTCAAGCTCCCACAGTGAGTTCAAATATGGACCTAGGGACTTGGCTTGAACAAACTTGAATCTCACCCACTAAGCATGGTGCATACCAAATATCAAAAGATTCTGCCTGCTGGATCTTGAGAAGAAGATTTTCAAAGAAATTTGCCTGAAATGCATTAAGTTCGAATTCGGGCTTCTATAGTGAGCCCAAATATGAATCCAGGGGACCAATTTGAACAAACTTGAATCAGATCCACCCCACAATGTTGCATACCAAATATCAAAACATTCTGCATGCTGGATCTGGAGAAGAAGATTTTTTAAGAAATTTGCCTGAAATGCTCTAAGATCGAACTCAAGCTTCTATACTGAGCCCAAATATAAACCCAGAGGGCCTATTTGAACAAACTTGAATCAGATCCACCCCACAATGTTGCATAACAAATAACAAAAGATTCTGCCTGCTGGATCTGGAGAAGAAGATTTTTAAAGAAATTTGCCTGAAATGCACTAAGTTCAAATTTGGGCTTCTATAGTGAGCCCAAATATGAATCCAGGGGGCCGATTTGAACAAACTTGAATCATATCCACCCCACAATGTTGCATACCAAATATCAAAAGATTCTGCCTGCAGGATCTGGAGAAGAAGATTTTTTAAGAAATTTGCCTGAAATGCACTAAGTTCGAATTCAAGCTTCTATACTGAGCCCAAATATAAACCCAGGTGGCCGATTTGAACAAACTTGAATCAGATCCACCCCACAATGTTGCATGCCAAATATCAAAAGATTCTGCCTGCTCGATCTGAAGAAGAAGATTTTTTAAGAAATTTGCCTGAAATGCACTAAGATCGAATTCGGGCTTCTATAGTGAGCCCAAATATGAATCCAGGGAGCCGATTTGAACAAACTTGAATCAGATCCACCCCACAATGTTGCATACCAAATATAAAACGATTCTGCCTGCTGGATCTGGAGAAGAAGATTTTTAAAGAAATTTGCCTGAAATGCACTAAGTTCGAATTCGAGCTTCTATACTGAGCCCAAATATAAACCCAGGTGGCCGATTTGAACAAACTTGAATCAGATCGACCCCACAATGTTGCATGCCAAATATCAAAAGATTCTGCCTGCTCGATCTGAAGAAGAAGATTTTTTAAGAAATTTGCCTGAAATGCACTAAGATCGAATTCGGGCTTCTATAGTGAGCCCAAATATGAATCCAGGGAGCCGATTTGAACAAACTTGAATCAGATCCGCCCCACAATGTTGCATACCAAATATCAAACGATTCTGCCTGCTGGATCTGGAGAAGAAGATTTTTAAAGAAATTTGCCTGAAATGCACTAAGTTCGAAATCGGGCTCCTGTACTGAGCCCAAATATGAACCCAGGGGGCCGATTTGAATAAACTTGAATCAGATCCACCCTACAATGTTGCATACCAAATATCAAAAGATTCTGCCTGCTGGATCTGGAGAAGAAGATTTTTTAATCTTTTTCCCCATTGCCTACAGTGATAAAAAGTGCTGACTCAGCACTTTTTCAAAGTCCTGAAAAAAGTACCTTGTGATCAAACCGATAGGGATTTTTTTTAACCACTCTATTCTACTAGATAAAAGTAAGCTTTATACAAAATAAGAATTCCCTGTGCCGTGTAGTTTTGGAGATATGGCAGTTTTAAGGTTTTTCCTATTTTTAGCTCCCGAGGTTCCCACGGGGCAATGAGAAAAATTTTTTTTGCATCAATCAACTACTTATGACCCATTATCACCTCATATCAAATTTGGTTCAAATCGACCTGACGGTTCTGAAAATAGAAATTTTAGGCGTGGCCAAAATTTTTGCCCCTCCCATAACGAAGGCAAATAATGCCCGACAAACTTCTCTTGAACAAACTTTAGTCTACACCTCAAAAGGAAGCTGCATACCAAATATCAAGTTTCTGCTATTGCTGGTTCTTGAGAAGAAGATTTTTTAAGAAATGGAGCATTTTTGCCCCATCCCTCTGCTCAATATGAGCTGAAACCTAATTTGACAAAAAATCAAAATGCCCTTATATAGCCCCTGCTCACATGAAATTTCATTAATATGCGGCCAGTGGTTTGGGAGAAAAAGGCCCAAACACCACCTTCACGACGGACGAAAAGTGATCAGAAAAGCTCACCCTGACTTTCAGTCAGGTGAGCTAATAATATTCACTGGGAGTATAATGGGGAAGTGGGATGTGAGAACAAAGGACATGTGCTTAGTGAGTGATTCAAAGGACAGGGTTAACATGCTAATTGGAGAGATTGGGAAGAATGGGGCAAGGGATGTCATCAAGTAGTTCGTCTCCAAGTGTTGGGAGGAAAGAAGAAGCGTGGGAATAGGGAGGCAGCTGGGGGCCCCGGGCTAACCAAGGTCTTCTCACCCAAGAACCACGACAAATCAGCGGCCGGCTAGTGTGTTATTATATTATTATGCCAGTTGAGATGAACAAAGAAGTTCAAACCTAGTATGGCTAGGCAAGCCCTATACAATAATCTTTGAATTTAGGATAACCTTCGATTAGATTATTTCATTTCTAGTTATTCATTAATTGGAAGAGTGCTGAATTATTTTTGGTCATCAAAATTTGTTCACTTATCTTTGCCTTCTTACAATTTGTGGGAGAGTGCCAATAGGCACGCTTCCATTAATTGTTACAAGGCAAATCCTAACAGACTAAATAATTTCACTTCAAATGTGATATATAGAACATCCACTGAATACAGACAGTTCAGGATAAAGCCCAAATATGGGCTTCCAGCACGCTATCAAATACATGCACCATCTTCAAACTTTATGGCAAACACAGCATCATCAACTTCGCATGGTTTGAGTAGGATCAACTTTTAGTAACTTTTATTAAGTTTTTTATCAGTATGTTTGGGAAGTAAGCAGCAAAAATTTTAGTGTTCTTATGGAATGATCCATGTTATAGTTAAGGGCCTATATAAGTAATGAAATTTTGTTTATTTTGAAAATTCTCACCTATGATATTCCTTCAATTCAAATTAAATATACACAAAATGTACATCAAAATGAAGATAGAGAAGTATAGAACACGAAACACATGTGTAAGCAACTCATAGAGTCGACTGTAGGCACTACTGGTTCCTGGAAGTCTGCTGCCGTATTCGTACCAGAACTGATAATTTAATAAAATTTCACAAAAACAACTTGTGGCCAAATGTGCTTTACATATCCAAGAACAAAGCTAGGGGATCACAATTCTTCAAAACACGGCGACAGAGCTGCATGGGGGTAAATTCCAAAGCCTTTGCTTTTGTTTATGTATGAATATACTTTCGATTTCCGGTCGACGTCATCGGATGGAAAAAATATGTAAAAACAATGCCGTGTAAAATCAAATAATGAAAAAGATCGCCTTCAAACAGTATACTGTTATTAGATAGAGATTGTACAGTTGCCATATTCAATGCATGGTATCATGATACCTGTTGAAATTTCTTAGAATTACGATTTTGTTTTTCGATGGAAATTCGTGGTATCGAGTAATTTGCGCATGTCTGTCAAACATGGAAACCATCTTCAATAAACAAGAGGCCGCAAGGGGCCTGAGGGCGCTCACCTGACATGGTAACCTAAATATCCACCCAGAGAATTGATTTCAACAAGTTGAATCTGCTCCTCCAAAGAAAAGCTTATACCAAATATCCAAAGATTCTAACCAGTGGATCTAAAAAAAAAAGATTTTTAAAGAATATTCCTCATATTGAACTAAGTTATAATTCAGGCTCCCACAGGGAGCCCATATATGAACTCAGGGACTTGGCTTTAACAAACTTGAATCTCACCCCCCTAAAGATGCTGCACACCAAATATCAAAACATTCCAACTGCTGGATCTAAAAAAGAAGATTTTTTAAAGAAAATTCATCATTTTGAACTAAGTTACAATTCGAGCTCCCACAGTGAGTCCAAATATGGACCTAGGGAAATGGCTTGAACAAACTTGAATTTCACCCCCTAAGGATGCTGCATACCAAATATCAAAACATTCTGAAGAAGATTTTAAAGAAAATTCCTCATTTTGAACTAAGTTATAATTCGGGCTACCACAGTGAGCCCAAATATGACTGGGACTTGGCTTGAACAAACTTGAATCTCACCCCCCTAAGCATGGTGCGTACCCAATATCAAAAGATTCTGCCTGCTGAATCTTGAGAAGAAGATTTCGAAGAAATTTGCCTGAAATGCACTAAGTTCAAATTTGGGCTCCTGTACTGAGCCCAAATATAAACCCAGGGGGCCGATTTGAACAAACTTGAATCAGATCCACCCCACAATGTTGCATACCAAATATCAAAAGATTCTGACTGCTGGATCTGGAGAAGAAGATTTTTGAAGAAATTTGCCTGAAATGCACTAAGTTCGATAATATATGAATCTAGGGAGCTGATTTGAACAAACTTGAATCAGATCCACCCCACAATGTTGTATACCAAATATGAAAAGATTCTGCCTGCTGGATCTGGAGAAGAAGATTTTTTAAGAAATTTGCCTGAAATGCACTAAGTTCGAATTTGAGCTTCTATAGTGAGCCCAAATATGAATCTAGGGAGCCGACTTGAACAAACTTGAATCAGATCCACCCCACAATGTTGCATACCAAATATCAAAAGATTCTGCCTGCTGGATCTGGAGAAGAAGATTTTTGAAGAAATTTGCCTGAAATGCACTAAGTTCGAATTCGAGCTTCTATAGTGAGCCCAAATTTGAATTTAGGGAGCCGATTTGAACAAACTTGAATCAGATCCACCCCACAATGTTGCATACCAAATATGAAAAGATTCTACTTGCTGGATCTGGAGAAGATTTTTGAAGAAATTTACCTGAAATGCACTAAGTTCGAATTCGAGCTTCTATAGTGAGCCCAAATATGAATCTAGGGAGCCGATTTGAACAAACTTGAATCAGATCCACCCCACAATGTTGCATACCAAATATCAAAAGATTCTGCCTGCTGGATCTGGAGAAGAAGATTTTTTTAAGAAATTTGCCTGAAATGCACTAAGTTCGAATTTGGGCGTCTATAGTGAGTCCAAATATGAATCCAGGGGGCCGATTTGAACAAACTTGAATCAGATCTACCCCACAATGTTGCATATCAAAAGATTCTGCCTGCTGGATCTGGAGAAGAAGATGTTTGAAGAAATTTGCCTGAAATGCACTAAGTTCGAATTCGAGCTTCTATAGTGAGCCCAAATATGAATCTAGGGAGCCGACTTGAACAAACTTGAATCAGATCCACCCCACAATGTTGCTTACCAAATATGAAAAGATTCTGCCTGCTGGATCTGGAGAAGAAGATTTTTTAAGAAATTTACCTGAAATGCACTGAGTTCGAATTCGAGCTTCTATACTGAGCCCAAATATGAATCTAGGGAGCCGATTTGAAAAAAACTTGAATCAGATCCACCCCACAATGTTGCATACCAAATATGAAAAGATTCTGCCTGCTGGATCTGGAGAAGAAGATTTTTGAAGAAATTTGCCTGAAATGCACCAAGTTCGAATTCGAGCTTCTATAGTGAGCCCAAATATGAATTTAGGGAGCCGATTTGAACAAACTTGAATCAGATCCACCCCACAATGTTGCATACCAAATATCAAAAGATTCTGCTTGCTCAATCTGGAGAAGAAGATTTTTTAAGAAATATGCCTAAAATGCACTAAGTTCGAAATCGGGCTTGTATACGGAGCCCAAATATGAACCCAGGGGACCGATTTGAACAAACTTGAATCAGATCCACCCTACAATGTTGCATACCAAATATCAAAAGATTCTGCCTGCTGGATCTGGAGAAGAAGTTTTTTTAATGTTTTTCCCATTGCCTGCAGTGTTAAAAAGTGCTGACTCAGCACTTTTTCAAAGTCCTGAAAAAAGTACCTTGTGATCAAACTGATAGGGATTTTTTTTAACCCTTCTATTCTACTGGATAAAAGTAAGCTTTATACAAAATAAGAATTCTCTGTGCCGTGTAGTTTTGGAGATACGGCAGTTTTAAGGTTTTTCCTATTTTTAGCTCCCGAGGTTCCCACGGGGCAATGAGAAAAATTTTGTTTGCATCAATCAACTACTTATGACCCATTATCATCTCATATCAAATTTGGTTCAAATCGTCCTCACGGTTCAGAAAATAGAAATTTTAGGCATGGCCAAAATTTATGCCCCTCCCATAACGAAGGCAAATAATGCCCGACAAACTTCTCTTGAACAAACTTGATTCTACACCTCAAAAGGAAGCTGCATACCAAATATCAAGTCTCTGCTACTGCTGGTTCATGAGAAGAAGGTGAGCTAAAAATGCAGACAGTGTTGTCCTTTTCCAAAATGCAGTCCTATCACTGCATTCGAAAGCGTTTTGAATGCCTAGCTTTGTTATTGAATATCTATTGAATATCTGAAGCACATTCGGCCACGAGTTGTTCTTGCGAAATATTATTTTATTATCAGTTCTCGTGCGAATACGATAGCAGATTTCCAGGAACCAGTGGTACCTGCTGTCAACTCTATGAGTTGATTGCATATGTGTTCCGTGTTCTGTACATCACAACCTTTATTTTGATGTATAATTTGTGTATATTTAATCTGAATTTAAAGAATATGAGAGGTGAGAATTTCAAAATAAACAAAATTCCATTAATTTTATAGCCCCTTAAAATAAAGCTTCATGTATTTTAGTCTTTGCTGATGAAAAATGGTTATGTTTCATACATTTACAAAGAGCTCACTGAGTGTTTACAATGGTAAAATTTATTTATTTATTTATTTATTAGTGCTTAAGGTCACATATTTCTGGACAATGGCTAATCATGATCACAACATGGATATAAAGAACAAGTCCAGCCAATCTTTTATACCCATGTTGCCCATTTTTGAGGACTTCCATTCCAGGCAATGGTGACTGGCTCCTATTTTACCAGTAAAACAGGGTTTGTTTACCACAGTAAACAGGCACTGCTTCACTTCCCAGGGTTCCCATGAGGAAAATTCATATTTTATTACATTTTTTTAATTTTTCTTTTAAAATTCAATGTTGGAAAGGCTTACCATGGCTAACCAAATTAACCCTTTACCCAACGTAACGGCTAAAACCGGCCAGTGCTATTCTCAAAAATCGCCAATTAATTTTCACCATTTTTTTCATTTTTTGTCTCAAAAACATAGGTTATGACCCCTCGTTGGAACGAGCTCGTCGAGTTCATTCCAACGAGGGGTCATAACCTATGTTTTTGAGACAAAAAATGAAAAATATTAGTTATTCAAGAATTTTTTTTGCAAGTGTCGTCTGCTTTTCACGTTAGGTAAAGGGTTAACCATTTACATAACAAAAAGGTTACATCTGTAATTTACAAATTGAGCAGTTAAAAGAAAATTCTCAAAAGATTTCAACAAAACCACATCATCTAACCCTTCTTTCCAAAGAGGGGTCACATGATATGGTTTTGTTAAAATTTTTAAAAAAAATTTAAATAAGAAAAATAATTAAAATAACAAATTTTGATATCTTGTACATTGGTCAAAGGGTTAAATAATTAATATATCTTAGTATAGGTCATTACTATTTTGGTACCTACAGTTAATATCTCTGGATGATAAATCCATGTCTGGCTGACAGAAATCCAGAAAAATTATCCACAAGTTTGAAAGAAATAAAATTTACAACAGGAATGGCTGCCATTTACAATTAAATGTGCACTTGTTTTGCTCTCAGAGAAACCAAGTCAAACTTAAGTCTATATATGAATTCAACTCACTGTTTTTCTCACACCCTGGGTAATTCACACCTCAAACTTTCCAACACTAGAGTCCTCAATGAGAATAGCCCACAATAAAGATTTCATCTGAGTGGAACAATTCATACCTACATAACAGGGAGAGTGGACTACTATAACAATATGACAGTGGATTTCCTCCCAAATCATTATTTGCAATGTCTGAGTGCAATCCCCGCCCCACCACCACACAAAATATTTTAGAAGCCTTTCAAAACATGGACAACAAGTACAACCTATTTTCTGTCCTTGAGTCTATGTTCCTTTGGGTAAATGGTACCCCCCCCCCCCTTCCCACTCAACCTCCAGCCACCCCAGTATCTTAAGAGAAGGTTCATATACATCTGAGACTACTATTTTATTACACACCTGTTCTATATAATCCCCATCAACAGCAACACTAAACCGTGCAGAAAATTAAAATCAGTTCCACACACATACGTGCAGAAAGGAAATCGCTGACAGACGACTTTAAAATAGAAGCAAAATTTCACTGGAATTTTGGACAAATCGTGCAACGCAATTACAATTTGAATGGCTAGCGATGGCTGAAAATCTTCTCCCAAGTTCCAATGTGTTCTATGCGTCAGTAGCACATAGAACACTTTGGAACTCAGGCGCCGAAATAGTAACATGAGTTCCCCTTGCAAATTTGGTTGGAGATGTGTTCTTTTTGTTGATAGTTATCAAATGAATTGCTGAATGTCCTTCTAATAATTTTTTTTTTGTAGATGTGAAGAATACTGAAGATGTGTAATAAACCCTGAATTACACATGCATGTGAATGAGTTAATCGATATGGCACTTCTGCCATTGCGGAACGATAAAACTTGAGGCCTGCAGCCTCTCATTTTATTCTTCTGCGCTGGCACTCATGCCATATCGATTAACCCATTCACACGCGTGTGTCGTTCTGTGTATATCCTTGAGTGGTGTTGGGGATATAAGCTTATACAAGGCTGTCTCCATAGCACTATTTCCAATGGACGCATACGTTTAACAGTTGATAAAAATCATCATCAGCAAAATTTTAATTAATGAAGCACCGGGTTGTACCTCGTGCTTCATTAATTGAATTTTCAATGATTATTCCTATAATTAGTGGTTGGAATCTAATATTATTCCGTCCATGGAAATATTGCCCACCCATGGAAAGTTCACGGCGGCTGTACTGTACATTCCGGTGACATCACTTTTGAAATTATGGACTTCACATGTGACATATGGTGGGAGAAAAATCATCCTCGAGTGGGGTGGGTGAGATAGAACTTTCTCAGTCAGGTGTTTCACCCAGAACACACATATCTCAATTGGCAGCTGATGGGTTAAAATGGAAATCCAAGACTTTCCAAGCGAATTTTCAAGCATTTTCAGGACCTTCATAAAATTTGTAAAAAATCCTTTCTGAGTTTCTGTACACACCAGTTAACAAAGTTAAACAGTGGATAGGAGCCCACTTAATTACATATCTCTTAAATCAGTAACCCTGTTAATTGAATATAACTTCCAAACACAAAATCACTTACCATACTTTCAATACAGATTTTACTGATAAATTGCATATGGATTAAAAAGTCCTCTTGATCGAATAAAAAATCTCATAATATTTCAAGAAATTACCCTGGAAGGTCACCTAATTCCACTTGTTTGTAAACCTATTTGGTCTGAGTACATTTAATACAGGCATTTAATCTATTATATCTTGTTTGACTGAGCTCCAAGAGCTCTGTCAAACAAGACATAATAAAATAAATGCTCAGTTTATCTCTAGAATACAGAAAGTGATGGAATCCTGGATCATGTCATTAAGCAGTTCGCCTCCAAATGTTAGGAGGAGAGAAGAGATGTGGAGATAGGGAGGCATTTGGAAGCAGAGATAATCAAGGCCTTCTCCCCAAATCAGCGACCCACCAAAGTTTTATTATGACTATTATTAAGCACTACTCAGTTCCTTAGATTCTAAAAAGAGGCAGAAATATAAATGTTTGCATCATCTCAGTACCATAAGGGGCTTATTGTGATGCAATACATTGCTGACTTCTATCAATCTGAACCCTTCTGTATTAAGCAAAGCGATAATGTTTCCCTTTTTAACTGGTAGAGCTCTAGATTAAATCTGATATTAAGAAGATGTTTATGGAGTTTTGTTGCACTTTATTGTGAATTGCTTATAGACACCTTGCAATAAACTGTATCAAGAGAAACAATACAAAGAAAACACTTTTACATCTCCCTAAATAATAAGCTTATCCATAGAATATAAAGTCTTTTAAGTGTGGTACCATTTTATCAAGCTCAAAAAAGGGTTTCTTGCATTCAACAATTTAACTCACAAATAACACAAAGAGATCATGCAAGATACCTGCCAAAAAAGTCTTGAACAAGTAAAAGGTTTAATTTTTAGCCTAAAAAACATATAAGTTTATGACCTCTTACTGGATTGAGCTTAATAAGATGCCCTCAATGAGGGGTCATAAGCTATGTCTTTGAGGCAAAAAAATTTTAATTAAATTTTGAATAGCCATTTTGTGAAAATAACTAACCATCATTAACCCTTCACCCAACACACACAATATCAAAATTTATTATTTTAAAAATTATTTGTTCAATTTTTAAAAACAATTTCCACAAAACCATATCATATGAAACCCTCAATGAAACGAGGTCAATGGGGTCACATGAAATGGTTTTGTTGAAATTTTTTTTTAATGATTCTTTTCGAACAGCTCATTTTGTAACTTACGCAGACGGATATAGCCGATTTGTTACATAAATTAATGGCTGTAAAGGATTAATACACAAACTAGACATTGATGTGCATAGAATTGCATCAAAATTAACTCTCTGAAAACTGATGTCAAAATACCAAAATTTGAAGCAGCAAATATTCCATCATGCAACTATAGGAATTTAACCCTTTACCCAATGCAGACGTTATCAAAATTTATTATTTTAAATATCGTTTTTAAACATTTTTCAAAACATTTCAACAAAACCATATCATGTGACCCCCTCATTGGAACGAGCTTGTTCCAAAGAGGGGTCACATGATATGGTGTTGTTGAAATGTTTGGAAAAATAATATTTTTTCAGCTGCTGAATTTGCATATTACACGGGTGGATGTGGCCAATTCATTGGGTAAAGGGTTAAACAATTCAATCTTGTGTGACAGAATCAATGAGCTCTGTCAAACAAGAATTAAATTCCTAATTTATTGTGGAAAAATCTTCACAAACTGATATTTTGATATTCTGACATTAGTGTGCAGAGAGTTAACAAGTACCTTGAGTATTATCACATTAAATGAATGTTTATTCTGAACGACTGATTTTAACACATCTAGTTTTGCCAGTTTCTGTAACTCCATGAGAAACCAGCTTCTGTGTTGTATCTTTATTTACTTTTACACCTCTTTCCATCAATCAACTTATATGGTCATTGTTGGGCAGTATGTTTGTCATTATAAAGAAATTGCCTCTGGGCACCTGTTGTGGTTAACTCTGAACAATTAATATCAAGTGTGTAGGAGATTTCTGGATGTATACTTTTGATTTGAATAGGTTAAGAAACTGTCAAAGATGAAGTTTGAAAAAATTAGAAATTATCTTCACACACAAGATGTATTCAGTGAACAAATTAACCTTACAATCAAATTAAATTTTCTAGAACAAGTGCCCTCACTCATCCTTTTACTACATGCAACAGCCAAACCTGTCCAACCATTTACACAAAAATAGTCAAATTTGTTTAACCATCTGCACACTGAAGTCAAAATATCAAAATTTCAACCACAAGATTTCCCATAATTCAACTAGGAATTTAACCAATTCAATCTTGTTTGACAGAGCTCATTGAGCTTCTGAAGACTTCTAATGCAATCATAGGTAAGTAGGTCTCCTAGCAGCCAACATTTGATCTTTTGCTGGTCTAGCTCCATCGTTGTGTAGCTATGTGGTTTCTGCTGCAGTTCCAATCGCATGTCCTCATCACTCAACTCTTTTCCCAGGATTGCCTCCACGGATTCTGTAGTGCTCAGCTCCTGTTCGGGCTCCTGTCAGAAATGAAAGTGTCAATGACACTGTAGCTCAACTTGATAAACTTGAACTTGGTAAGTTATAAATGAAATGGCAAAATTGAAGAACAGAGTAATCCATCAATTTTTTAAATGTAAACTGTAAGACTGGCTAAAGGAAGAATGTTGATACACAAATGCAATATGTTCAGAGGTTACTGTAAATGGCAACTTTTTTCACAGAAATGAATGTTAATCAATAGTTCTTATCGAAAGGTCTTGTCTAATGAGCACACCAAGTTAAACAAGCATACCAGGTTTCAAAGCAATCCAATCATAAATGTGCCCTGTAGGGTGTGCCAAATAGAAATATTGAGGTCTGACTAAACTAAGTTCTAAGAACGTTGGCTGCGGCAACATTTTCTTACGGAAATTGAAGAAAATCGATAGCTTCCATCTAGAGGTCACTCCAAACAAGCATGCCAGGTTTCAAAGCAATCCAATCATAAGTGTGCCCTGTCGGTTGTGCCAAAGGGAATTATTGAGGTCTGACTAAACTAAGTTCTAAGAACATTGGCAGCGACAACATTTTTTGATGGAAATTGAAGAAAATCGATAGCTCCCATCTAGAGGTCTCCCCAAACAAGCATACCAGGTTTCAAAGCAATCCGATCATAAATGTGCCCTGTAGGGTGTGTCAAAGGGAAATATTGAGGTCTGACTAAACTAAGTTCTAAGAAAGTTGGCCGTGGCAACATTTTTCTACGGAAATTGAAGAAAATCGATAGCTCCCGTCTAGAGGTCACCCTAAACAAGCATACCAGGTTTCAAAGCAATCCAATCATAAATGTGCCCTGTAGGGTGTGCTAAAGAGAAATATTGTGGTTTGACTAAACTAAGTTCTAAGAACGTTGGCGGCGGCAACATTTTCTTACAGAAATTGCAGAAAATCGATAGCTCCCATCTAGAGGTCACCCCAAACAAGCATGCCAGGTTTCAAAGCAATCCGATCATAAATGTGCCCTGTCGGGTGTGCCAAAGGGAAATATCGAGGTCTTCTGACTAAACTAAGTTCTAAGAACGATGGCCACGGCAACATTTTTTGATGGAAATTGAAGAAAATCGATAGCTCCCATCTAGAGGTCACCCCAAACAAGCATGCCAGGTTTCAAAGCAATCCGATCATAAATGTGCCCTGTAGGGTGTGCCAAAGGGAAATATTGAGGTCTTTTGACTAAACTAAGTTCTAAGAACGTTGACCGCGGCAACATGTTTTGAAGAAAATCGATAGCTCCCATCTAGAGGTCTCCCCAAACAAGCATACCAGGTTTCAAAGCAATCCGATCATAAATGTGCCCTGTAGGGTGTGCCAAAGGGAAATATTGAGGTCTGACTAAACTAGAGTTCTAAGAACGTTGGCCGTGGCAACATTTTTGGATGGAAATTGAAGAAAATCGATAGCTCCCATTTAGAGGTCACCCTAAACAAGCTTACCATGTTTCAAAGCAATCCAATCATAAATGTGTCCTGTAGGGCGTGCCAAAGGGAAATATTGTGGTTTGCCTAAACTAAGTTCTAAGAACGTTGGCCGCGGCAACATTTTTTGATGAAAAATGAAGAAAATCGATAGCTCCCATCTAGAGGTCACCCCAAAGAAGCATACCCAGTTTCAAAGTGATCTGATCATAAATGCAACCTGTGAGGTGTGCCAAAGGAAATTGTGGACGTAAGTAAAGTACGTACGTACGCCGACGGACGAGAAGTGATGGCAATAGCTCAGCTTGACTTTGTCAAATTGAGCTAAAAACTGGAGGAGTAAGAGTTGGAGGGGTGGAAGGTGCATCGTCCGAGTGCACATCCTGCCCAAAAGACAAATCTACAGATGAAGATAGAGATGAGCTGGAGATTGTTTTGTCTCCTGGCGATCCAGAGTCCTCGGGATCCTCCTCTTGCGAGGGGGTGTTGGGCAAGACAAGGGTTGGTCAGGGGTGACAGGTATCCACCTTTCAACGCCCTTACTTGCCTCCTTCTCTTTCTTCTCCTTCTTTTTCCTCTCCAAGTACGCTGAACCAGCGGGATCATGTCGGCTGAGAAGAGTCCGTTCTTTTTTCTTCCTTGTCTTCTTGTTATCTTTACAGATTTGGTGGTTACAATCAACATCCAGCTTTCCAGGTCACTTGGAGGGTGACCAGTGTGGGAGGAAATCCCCCTGGAAAGGTGCTACACCTCTGCAAGGATGCCAGCTCTGTTTCTTTATCAAAATCCACTGCTAAGTGAATTTTGCCCTTGTTTTTAAATGTTTTCTTCAGCCTGTGCATTAATCCTAATTTTATTGAAAATTATTTTTTTAAAAAACCTCTAACTTCAAGAAAAAAACAAGGGCAACGTGAAGCGTGGGCCACAACCCCAACCCACAGGCATGTTCGAAGTAGCCTTAAAGGTATGGTGGGATAGAAAAATTTTCCAAGTGGAAATAGTGAAAACAGAAAAATTTTCCAAGTCAAAAGAGTGAAAAAGTGCCATAACTCTTGGAAAAATTATTATTGTGCATATCCATTCCCCTATGCAGGTATATCAGCATACCAAAGGAGATCCAAATCCGAGCGATGGCTTTGAAATTACAATGTAAAACATTCTACAGACAGATGGATGGACAAACGGACAGGAGGATGGCTTCACTAGATGCCCCTGTATCCTCCTTCAGAAGTCGGGGGCATATTAACCTAATGGGTAATTTTCATACAACCCTATCAGACCGATTCTTGTACACTAGCAAAACGGGAACATCACTAATCTGATGTCAGATTTCAGCTATGGTGCCAATAATTAACTGGTCTCCGATTCAACAAAAGTCAATAAATAGCACCCATCATAAAATGGCCACCCTGTCACACACTAAACTTCTTATTGACTTCGAGTTATCACAGTCCAATTTCTATTGGTTTAATTAATTGGGACTAGGTAAATACCTCAAGTTATACCTGTTATTCAAGACTTACTGAGTTTTTTAATAATAGCTAATTATACAGGCATATGGTTGGGACTGATGACTGACATCAAGCTTTTTGTGTTACTCAGGATATCCAATTTTGAGTTAATGAGTTTTGACTGTATTTGTGTTTAAAGTCAACATCTATGCCTATCTCATGACCACAACATTGGTATGAAGTCAAGTTTAGCCAAGCGTAAATACCTCTGCTAACCGCTATAGGGATTTCCACCCCAGGTATTGGTTACCAGGTTTTATTTTGTCAGTAAAGCAAAACTTGTTTACCACAGTAAACAAGCACACCTCTACTTTCTAGGGTACCCACAGGGAAAGAATTTCTACAGTAATACCCTAAAAAACATGGGAGCGCTCCTACAAGAGCAACACATAGTTACAAGAATATTAAGCTAAGGGAATTTGTGCTCAATATTTCCTATTTTAATATCATGTCACAAATCTGTCTGCAGTCTAATGCAGGGATCTCATTTTAATAGGTAGACATTCCATTAGACAGAGAAGGCAGTGAAGACTCAACTAGAAATCAATGCCCAGATGATTTGGCTATGGTCAGCAGGACCTACTAATGATGGTATGTTAATCCCTGTCACTATGGTGAGGTAACAGAATTTTCTCCTATCACTGTGTTTTTCTTTTGTTTAACTATGAATTCAACCAATTATATCTTGTTTGGCAGAGCTCACTGTGCTCTGTCAAACAAGGTATATTTGGTTAAATATCAAACTACATTATGGGAAATATATGCTGCTGAAAACTTTGCCATTTTGACATCAGGGTGCAGAGGGTTAAGGGCACATGCTCTGAGATCACAAAAGGCTGAAATAAGCCTTTAAAAGTTAAGATGTACTTGGAACAAGTCACAAAATTACTGTAGGTATTGAGTTGGCAGAAGAATACCAATGTTGAGCTCATTGACAGTGGTACTGTGGTAGAATGATACAAAAACAATCTATCCTGTATTTTCTTGGTGTGAATTGCCCTTTGGTATTTATCAGCAAATCCCAGTGATGTCAGATACCAAATACCGAACCAGTACCGCAGTATATCACCCTAAAAATACTGAAACCGATCTCAAGATTCCAATACCGCCCATCTCTATGATCTGGGGTGAATACTTTTAAACATTTACATTTGTATTTTCTTGAATTGTATTTTCTAACTATTAATACAACTGACTAAAGTTAATCATTAGCATTTTTAAAAACATGGCAATTTGCCAAATTGCAACCAAGAAACTAGAAAATACAATTGTAAAAGTTCTGTAGTATTAGGGAAAAATTGGCTGTCTGCTTTTGTCCCTGCCAAACTTTAGAATCTCACATGTCAAAAGAAAAATGTGAAAACATAGATGCTATTTTTCTTTTCTTTCTCTGGATTCAGTCTCTATTTTGCAACATTTTATGTATGAAATCTTCACTCACTGGTGTGTGTTGTGATCCGATCGAGAAATAGACTGCCTTTGTGATCACAGTTCTGTGTATGCAAAAAGCAGTTTCAATCCCACACACACACAAAGCAGGCTGTCAAGGCCAATGCTTATGAGATCCCAAATATGTGAAAAACATCAGGTGATTTAGCCTTAATTATAGACCAGATCATCAATACATAATGTTTACTTGATTTTTCCTGAATGAATTATCTTTGTCAGTATGATGGATTGAGCACAATTAGAAGTGGTTCCCAAAATGAATCTTTTAAAGTAAGCACTTATAAACAACTATCTCGTCAAGTTAGTTTGTGAATGCACTAGAACAGAAACAAAAAATAAAACGTTTTTATTATTCATAATGTTTAAATCTAGCATTGCCATCAAGACCAAAGGCAAGGAAGTCAAAGAACAGATTATGTTCTCAGAATTGAGAATGCTTTGATGGTTTATTATCTGTTTAATATGTACTTGGTTTATTTATAACTCTTAATAATCTTAAGTTGTTATAATGTTAATGAATGCCTTATTTCTCTCAGTTTTTGCACCCTTTCATTCCCATTTAAAATTCAGAACAAGATCGGTTCAGAAGCAAGTAGAGCTGAAACGGTTAACCGATTAATCGATTAATCAATGAGCAACATCTTGATCGATCCAAAAAGTAATTGATTGATTAACCATTACTTTTGAACTACTGTATTATATGGGTTAACAAAGGAACAAACTTGCTTCAAAACAGGCAAACATTGTCGCACTGACTCGCATCAATTATATGAGACAGAGTAAAGCATGCAAGTTACTGCTAATCAGTAGATGGAAATGGTCATTCTTAACCCTTCACCCACTGCGGGTAGAAGATGATACTTGCAAAATAAATTCATGAAGTACAAAAAATTTTCAATTCCAATGAGGGGTCATAAGCTATGTTTTGGAGACAAAAATTGAAAACATAAATTTGAATGGAGATTTTTGTATATAGGCCTAGTCGGTTTTGTTTGTTACGTTGGGTGAAGGGTTCATTCTATAAATCATCAACGGTATGTCAGTTATTCAGATATCTATTTGGACAAGTGATTAATCGGTTACCAGGGTTAATCCATGTGATTAATCGATCAAGAAAACCCCTTAACAGTTTCAGCTCTAGTAGCAAGTGTACCAACCAATAGTGTGTTGTTTATAAGTTAATAAAACCACTTTACGATTGGGTACATTATATGAATATGGATGGCCATCCAAAGTGGTGTGTAAACCTGATTTGTCCCCACTGTGATGGCTTGAGTTCCAACTAAACAAACAAACATATATCAAATATTCCAACTACATCATCAAGGCATGCCTTTGTGGAAGGCATGCCTTGATAATGTAGTTGGATATTAGAAAGGATTCTAGTTAAAAAAAAAACCTCAAAGACTTCTTGGAAAACTAGAGATGGTCTGTCGCCCGGTATACCCCCACCATAGCATACCGCCTAGTGTGGGTGACTGAAAAGGGGCATTCAATTTTTCGAAGTAAAAAAAATCCAATATGGCCACCAGTCGGCCATCCTGAAACCGAGTGGGGAAAAAATTATGTCACACACTTCCCCTCATCATGTTGATCATTTTTTGTGAAGTTTCATGGATATGCGGCTAAAACTGTGGAAGTAGTTCGCTCCACAAGTTTACATAAAAAAAATCCAATATGGCCACCAGTCGGCCATCTTGAAACCGAGCGGGGAAAAAAATTATGTCACACTCTTCCCCTCATCATGTTGAACATTTTTGTAAAGTTTCATGAAAATGTGACGAAAACTGTGGAAGTAGTTCACTCCACAAGTTTAGATATGCAATGGACTGACAACGACAACAGACGGACAAGTTGACTCCTATATACCTTCCCTAAACTTTGTTTTGTGGGGGTATAAATATACATGCAGTAGTTGTGATGCATCATCTTAGTAAATTAACACATACTAGTACTCTAAATTGTTCATGTTGGGCCCTCAACAGCACAAATCAGTGCTAGTCTTCCATTTGTCTGATTCAATGTGCGTGTGACATTAGTTAAAGTGTTAAATCCAGTCACGTTTGAAAATGCATGATTACAAGGAAGAACGAATCTATATCTAAGACTCCAATCCAGATGAAGATGTCCCAACTGGAAACATTGGGGGGGGGGGGGGGGGGGGGGAGGGGGGGAATCACTACTCTCACCCTGAAAGTTAAAACACTAGCATGCACCCACTTATTGTTCCAGCACTTGAATGAGTCATGAATTCCAGGAGTTTTCAAGTACTCCCCATTATAATTATGGAACATATAATCAAGTTAAAATGGAATTTGAACACTGGTTTCTGATGTACAGCTGGGAACTGAACCCTTGGCAACATCACCTGGAAACCCTGAGTCCAGAACAAAAACCACAAAATCTAACACTCAGTATCTGAAGATCAGGGCTCAAATCCAGTACTTAGCTGGAATTCTCTTGAATACTTGGTTCATATATTGTTCATTTTTGGGTATTGGGAGGAGAGGTGTGGGGATAGGGAGGCATTGGGGAGCACAAGGTTAATCAAGGCCTTCTCACCTGAGAGCTGTGTCAGATCAACGGCTGGCCAGTGTTATTATTATTACATTATTGAACCAGGTACATGAATGCGAGAAATTTGCGAACCATTGTACACACTACATGCTTGGACTTGCCTCAGACAAAATCTAGTAAAGGCCTATGCATGTATGCAAATTTCAAAAGACACAATCAGATAAAGGAACTTAGAATGTTGGTTTCTATCCAGCCTTACCCACTCTCCCGAGACAACAATATCTTGCAATTGGAAGTACAAAACCTAAATCACTAGAGTAACATACATTCCCAAAAATAAATGTCTTGAATCTCATATTTAAGTTAAAAATTTCAAAGCAGCAAAATTTTCTTATAATACAAACATGAATGTAAACAATTCAATCTTGTCTGACAGAGATCACAGTATCTCATCTGAGCTCTTGCAAACAAGATTAAATTGGTTAACTTTGTAGCTGCATCATGGGAAAAAGTGCAGGCTGAAATTTTGGTATTTTGACATCAGTGTGCAGAGGAGAATTAACTGGTTCTTTTGATTACTTGGTTCACATATAATTGTAACAAAGAGGTGAAATAATGAACCCCACAAACTTGGTAGATTTTGAAAACTAAAGATGCAAAGTGCATCCTTCCAGCTGTGCAGCAATGAAATTTCTGATGCTTTTAGACGCCTTGTAATTCATTGTCAGACTGCTCCAAATAGTGTTATTCCAATGTAATTTTTACATTTTTCTTCTGAGGAAGAAAATTATGAAAGTGAACATTTGTTAACTTAAAGGCCTGTTGCAAACTTCTATGACCCCAGAATAGGTGTCATTAACATGCCCTCATGAGTAGGTCCTGCTGACAACAGACAAATTACATAGGCAGTGGTTTTCAGTCAAGTCTTGGCTGCCTGTTAAGGTAGCCAAGACTTGACTAGAAATCACTGTTAAGCCACTGATCGTGTACAGGCTGTGGTCAGGTGTGAATTCAGGACAACTGTCCAGGCCCTTAAGGGTTAAAATAAAAAGAGCTTCCAAATAATGCAGAGTTTCCCTCAAGTCTCTAAAAATGGACTCATTCCTATTTTTCTTACCATTGCCCTGCTGTAACTGACTATTTCAACAGGTGCTTTTCTTGACTACACAGCAGTAGCAACCAGCAGAAATCAATTGGTTAAGCTGATTCTGGCAGGATATAAAGCATGTTGTAATGAGGTCACAAATATTTCTTTGAAGCAGTTTGCTGTAGGATTTGTGGAAAATGTATCTTTCAGAAAATTAATTCAGTGAAAAGTATTTCAGAATTAAATGAGATTACTCTATCAATATTCTGGTCCTGATGTGAGCATTAAAGACTGGGTTCATCTTGAACACACCAACTGCACCGTTTGTTCACTGAGTGAAGAGTGATTCATCTTCTGAAGTTTGAAGTGCAGACAAATCATTACATTATACATGTGTTACATAATACACAGGATATCACATTAGCTACAACACTAATCTGAATATATTGGCATGAATACCGAGGAACGATAATGCAAGAAATATGTATTTTTCAAACAGTTTGTATCTTTCATGCAGTCTGTCCTACAAGTGCAAGATATTATCCAATCAGATCTCTGTATTAACAAGAATGTCTAATGACTTCCATATCTTCATCGACTTTACTGACTACAATATCCATACAATGAGGACATTGAACAAAGTGGAATTTTATAACATACTCTATTACTTATCTATTATATAAATGGGAAGTACGTGATTCCATGATTCAGTGATTCCATTATTCCATCCAACAAGAAATTCAAGTTTTTGATTATCTCCTCTGATATGCAATGCAATATTATTTTCTGTCGCGTGAGCAGCAGGGCTTCCCATCTTGGGATGGGTGGGACCACTAGGTACTAATATCCGAATCCTTGCACAGTGGAACATTATTAATTGAATAACCACTTTGCAAGTGAGAATTATTCATTCAACAGAAATATTCAATTAACCAAGATTTGGTCACTCTCATGTATTCTAGAGATAATCTGAACATTTATTCAATATTATCTTGTTTGACAGACCTCTGGAGGTCTGTCAAACAAGATATAATAGATTAAATGCTTGTATTGTTTGCATCCCATCATTATGACATTAAAATGGCCACAGAACTAATGGCCACAGAACTAGGGGGCAATCCCCTTTTTGAACCCTCTTCCAGGAGAGTTTTGGTCATCTTCATGTGATTTTCAAAACTACTGGCCTGGCTTTGATTAGAAATACTCTTTGCTTAAAACAAATTTAATTCTGTCAGAAAAATGAAACTCATATTCAATGAAAGAGTCAATGAATCTGTAGCTCAACTTGGATATGACAGGAATTAGTACTTGCTGTGACCAAGACAACTGAATAATGAATATGACAGGAATTAGTATTTGTTTTGGCCCAGTCAACAATAATAAAAGAATTACAAGGTGACTGTAATGGACTACAGATTAAGACCAATCATTGTAGATTATTATTTTTGTGTGGAAATTTTCAGTCCCAAACAAAATATTTTCAGACTAAAATTTTTTCTTCTTCTTAAAATTGACCAAAATGCATCAAAACACAAAAAACTAATTTCCGGATTTTGGTCCAAAATTTTCTAAGTTCCACCCGGACCCCAAATTTTCAGTGTAAAAAAAATATTTTTTTTTTTGTCTTAAAATTGACCAAAACGCATAAAAAACCAAAAAACTAATTTCCGGATTTTGGTCCAAAATTTTCTAAGTCCCAGATCTTTCATTTGGAAGTTGTGCGCAAACATCTCATTGCACCTAATTTTGAACAAAATGGCTGCTAGCGGCCATCTTGAATTTCAGACTGGACCCCAAAACACGCCTTCTGATCCCACAGTGATAACAAAGGTACCCAAGCAGTTTCATGAAGATCAATTCATAAATACGGCCTCTAGCCCGAGCCGTATTGGGATTTGAACTCACAGTGCTGAAAGTAACACTAAATAAATCAAAGTTAGCCTAATTTGCATAATTTACGCACAAGAAAAAAACCCATATTATATGTAATGTATCCCATGGTACTAAACATTCATACAAAAAATTATTCAAATCAGAGCTTTCATATGGAAGTTCTGTGCAAAAATCTGATTGCCCCTAATTTTGTACAAAATGGCTGCCAGCGGCCATCTTGAATTTGCGACCAGACCCCAATACAATTGTTCTCGTCTCACAGTGATAACAAAGGTACCCATGATGTTTCGTAAAGAACGGTTCATAAATACGGCCTCTAGCCCGAGCCGTATAGGGATTTGCACTTACAGTGCTGAAAGTAACACTAAATAAATCAAAGTTAGTCTAATTTGCATAATATAAGCACGAGAAAAAAACCCATATGATATGTAATGTATCTCATGGTACTAAACATTCATACGAAAAATTATTCAAATCAGAGCTTTCATATGGAAGTTTTGTACAAAAAAAAAATTTCTGCATCATCGGTACAAAATGGCTGCTGGCAGCCATCTTGAATTTTGGACTGCACCCAAAAACACTCGTTCTCATCCCACGGTCATAACAAAGGTACCCAAGAAGTTTCGTAAAGATTGGTTCATAAATACGGCCTCTAGCCTGAGCCATAGCAGCTTGGCACTTACAGCTCTGAAAATAACACTAAATAAATCAAAGTCAGTCTAATTTGCATAATTTACGCACGAGAAAAAACCCCCTATTATATGTGATGTATCCCATGGTACTAAACATTTATACAAAACTTTATTCAAATCAGAACTATCATACAGAAGTTCTGTACAAAAAACTGATTTTTGCATCATCGGTACAAAATGGCCGCTGGCAGCCATCTTGAATTTCGGACCACACCTAAAAACACTCGTTCCCGTCCCAGGGTCATAACAAAGGTACACAAGAAGTTTTGTAAAGATCGGTTCATAAATACGACCTCTAGCCCGAGCCATAGCCAATTGTTGATGTACGGACAGACAGACGGACGGACGACGGGCCATGACAATAGCTCAAATTTGACTTCGTCAAAGTTGAGCTAAAAATGGTGAGTTGGGGTTAGGACCAAGAGTTCTTTAAACAGGTTATGTAAAAAGATGTGTCAGCTATTGAGGAATACCTAGATGGATTGGTTGGGGGTGGGGGGGGGGGGGTGGTCATTGTTGTTGAAGGTGAGATCCAAGTCTCTGGTGCTGAGGGGAAGAATCTGGAAAGGCGAGGAAAGATTGTTCCAAATGTGCAACTTGGAGGAGTAATGGAAATCCTGGAACATTTCATTTTAGAATGCCCTAAATATTCACCTAATAGAACAAGACTTCTTGAGAAACTAATGGAAAGTGGGATGAAAACATGAGGGACAAGACTTAAGTGGAATGGCAAGAGGGAAAAGGTCAGGATTATAGTTCGCAAAACAAAAAAGGTGCCAATGGGGGAATTATGAAACTTTTTGACTGAATGCTTGGAAATTCGGAGAGAGAGCTGGGAGGAATATCTTGGCAAGGGGGGGGGGGGGGGGATTGGGTGGGCTGGTGTAGGCCTCCTCATTAGAGGACCACAACAAATCAGCAGAAGGCCAAAGAATTCTTATTACTATTACACAACATTAGATGTATTTTACAATTTTATGAAAAGCAGTTATGAGTAATCATACTTTCATGATGAGATTCGAGACAATAATGAATGCAATTATCACTGAACAGTTGGCACATTATAATACTGTTATACTGTCCTAGTAAACTTCTGACAATTTACTAGTAAAGCTCCTGGAAGCAAGGTACAGTGGAGTCCCCCTAAATTGAAAATCTCTTAACCCTTTACCTAACATGAAAAGCAGACGACACTTGCAAACAAAATTCTTGAATAACTAATTTTTTTCTTTTTTTTGTCTCAAAAACATAGGTTATGACCCCTCTTTGGAACGAGCTCGATGATCTCATTCAAAAGAGGGGTCATAACTTATGGTTTTGAGACAAAAAATGAAAAAAATAATAAAAATTAATGGCGATTTTTGTGAATAGTGCTGGCCGGTTTTGGCCGTTACGTTGGGTAAAGGGTTAACTGGTTGCGGGCTAGATTATTTTTGTTGGTCTGAATTTGTTATTCACAATTTGTATTACAAATTAGTGGAGTCCCCTCAAGCACTCTCCAATAACCTGTAATAAAACAAATTTATATCAACACGATATCATTTGGGTTTGTCTGAATATGAAACGTGAGCAGTGAAATTGTTGATTTTGCTCTGGTATCCTCATTTTTCTGAAAGCCCTGATAGTGGCTTCCAGCACTCACCCAATTAATTGAATAATCCATTAACTGCATATGACTTTCAAACACCAAACCATTTACCATATCTTCAGTACAAATTTGACCTATTACTTGCTTTTACATAGTAAACTCCTGTTCACTGAATCAAAAATAGGCCAATGAAATCGTCAGATGTGTACCCATATGCGCAACTAGTAGAAAGCTGTATGACGGAGGGCCACCCCGGATGCCGACATTATGTACACCATACATGGTATGGGTACATATTGAAATGGATTGGAGGAGTGCCCAATTTGATGGATAAAGGGTTAATATCTCTGGATCAAATTATTAGATTTACATAAAAAACTATACAGCACAGCACATCAGTAACCTGAATACATATATAAAGTAACCTGATAATCGGATTAATATTTTTTGAGTTATCGCATGCCGAAGAAATGGATTGGAGGAGTTCTCAATTTGAAGGATAAAGGGTTAATATCACAGGATCAAATTATCAGATTTACACCAACAACTATACAGCTCGGCACATCAGTAACCTGAACACATATATGAAGTAACATGACAATCGGACTGATATTTTTTGAGTTATCTCATGCCAAAGGGATTGGGAGGAATTTTCAATTTGAAGAATAAAGGGTTAATATCTCAGGATCAAATTATCATATTTACACCAAAAACTATACAGCTCAGCACATCAGTAACCTGGACACAAATATAAAGTAACTTGACAATCCAAGCAATATTTTTCAAGATATCGAATGCCAAAGGGATTGGAGGAATTTTCAATTTGAAGAATAAAGGGTTAATATCTCAGGATCAAAATAACAGATTTACACCACAAACTATATGGCTCGGCACATCAGTAACCTGAACACAAATATAAAGTAACTTGACAATCCAAGCAATATTTTTCAAGTTATCGAATGCCAAAGGGATTGGAGAAATTTTCAATTTGAAGGATAAAGGGTTAATATCTCCGGATCAAATTATCAGATTTACACCAAAAACTATACAGCTCAGCACATCAGGAACCTGAACACAAATATAAAGTAATTTGACAATCCAAGCAATATTTTTCAAGTTATCTCATGCCAAAGGGATTGGAGGAATTTTCAATTTGAAGGATAAAGGGTTAAAATCTTAGGATCAAATTATCAGATGTACACAAAAAACTATACAGCTCAGCACATCAGCAACCTGAACACAAATATAAAGTAAGTTGACAATCCAAGCAAAATTTTTCAAGTTATCGAATACCAAAGGGATTGGAGGAATTTTCAATTTGAAGGATAAAGGGTTAATATCTCAGGATCAAAATAACAGATTTACACCAAAAACTATACAGCTCGGAACATCAGTAACCTGAAGATACATATAAAGTAACATGACAATTGGATTGATATTTTTTGAGTTATCTCATGCCAAAGGGATTGGAAGAATTCTCAATTTGAAGGATAAAGAGTTAATATCTCAGGATCAAATTATCAGATTTACACCAAAAACTATACAGCTCGGCACATCAGTAACCTGAACACAAATATAAAGTAACTTGACAATCCAAGCAATATTTTTCAAGTTATCGAATGCCAAAGAAATGGATATGGACACCGGATGGACAGACAGACGGATGGACAGATGGATGGACAGACAGACAGACAGACGGACGGACAAAGGATGGACGAACGACGGGTGGCCACCCCGGATGCCGGCATTATGTGTACCATACATAGTATGGGTACACATAAAAATCCTGTGATGTCAAAGAATTTCTCTAACAACCACTGAATATCATACCGATATAGATCTATTTGGCCTCTGTTAATGTTCAACCAATTACAAAAAAAATGGCCAGACTGATTACTGGTTATTTGAGCTCACAATCGTCCAATTCCAATTACAATTGTAATACCATGCACTACTAGACAAGTCGAGGCTCAATAGACCTACATTAAATTGAAGATATTTCACAGTGTTTACAGACTATCGCTTACAATTGAGTGTACTTGTGGCATACGCTTACCAGTTGCGATTGCCAGTCGCACACACTTGGGCAGTACACGTGACACGTGGCTCTCACTCAGAGCCACGTGTTCTGCGCAAGTGATAATTTTACTGTGACCTGGGTCAAGGAGTGCAACCTCCACATTTCCAGTATGAACTGGCGATTGCCGCAAGTATGCTCAATTTTAAACGTTACATGTCATTTAACTTGTATATCCCATAAAAGGGTGTCTAGAGAGATTAAGAATACACATTGTGGTTGTTTCTCAGCTTTATTGAATGGTATCATTGACATCATTTTAAGTTAACAACTGAACAGTTGCAAAAAATAATAAAATGCTGTTTATGAATTATCACAAAATGCTTCGCAACAATCAGCTGAACCAATGTTCCATGAGCCGTTGCCATTGTCATCCGATTGCCCACAATCGACCGAATGTGGTGGCTGGTTCGGATCATCGGTTGAACACTAGTCTCTGTACATCCAATCTAAGCATTTTAACCCTTTAGCCAATGCTGACAAAATCAAAATTTCAAGAAAATCACATTATATGACCCCTCATTGGAACAAGCTCAAAGAGATCGCTTCGATGAGGGAGTCACATGATATGGTTGTTTTGAAATCTTTTTTATATAATTTTTTTTTAACTCCAGTTTTGGATACGGGGTGAATCATTAGGTAAAGGGTTAATCTTTTATTTTCTATTTCCATGTGCTCTGTCAAATCAAATAAGATAGAGAAGAGTAAATATTCAATTTATCTCTGGAACACACAAAAATGACCAAATTCCTGTCAATTGAATATTTTCCATTGGAAAAGTGACTATTCAATTAATAGATCTCCACTGCACAACCACAATTTTAAAAATGGGGATCAAGAATTTTTCAAGGATGTTCTAAGAGCAAAATGAAAAACTTACAAAGACTTTCGACACACCTTTTACCAAAAATAACAGCCATATCTGACCAGTACATTTCACAAAAATGGCCATTCAAATTTTGTTTTTGCCTCTGAAAAATAGTTTATGATCCCTCATTAGAATCTATTTATTTACTTATTGGTGTTTAAGGTCACATATTTCTGCACAATGGCTAATCGTGACTGCCATTAGAGTCTCATTGAGCTTGCTTCAAGACTGTAATGTGAGGATGTAAGCTATGTTTTTGAGGCTAAAAATGAAATTTATTTAGTGTATCAAATTTTTTTTAAAAATTCTTTAGTTACTCCAAAATATTATTTAGCAAATGTCAACCCCTAGTTGTATGAGGAAAGGAATTGACTTCTTTTATTCTGAGAGAATAAATTAGCATTCCCTTCACTGGGACCACAATCATGTAAATCTCACGATTCAACCATGTGTATATATTTCTTGATCAAAGCTCAATGAGCTCTGTCAAACAAGATAATTATGAATGGTGAACACATTTTTACCCAACAGAAACTTTGCTGCAGGAAACCAGAGTTTCGATTTTACAAATGGGAGGTGCGCTGTATACTGCTCACTACCATTTGAAGTGAACAAGCCAGAAAATAAGCAGACTGACATCTGCAAAATGAGGTCCCCAGAGGGTGAATTTAGGGATGCTACCCTGCACAGCAGGGTAGCATCCCTAAATTTACCCTCTATGAACCTCAATCTGAATCAGGGTCTCAAAACTAAACAGAACAAGGTACCCAGAGGATAAATTGGCCCACTGTATGGGATACCATGATCAAATTCACCCTCTGAGGACCTCATTCTGCAAATGTCAGATGCCTTATTTTCAGGCCTGGAAGTGAAGCATGCTATTGTAGAGCCCTGGAAGTTACTGAAAGGTGTATGTTCCGCAATCATATTCTTATATGTCTAGCAGGTATTTCATTCTCAGTTAGTGGCAAAAAATATTTGGTCAGTATAAAAAATGTTTTGTTATAATTTATTGGAGAGTGCTATAGATACTTTCCAATGAACTGCAACAAAACAAATACTGATGAAAGTCAGGCATCATTACTTAATTCTATATCATTTTCTTCACACAGGGAATTCAATATATTACAAGATTTTTTTTTCTTCAATCAACAGGACTTTACTCTACAGCCCATATATAATTAACAGGTCAAATTTGTTCTGAAGCGATGGTAAATGATTTGGTGTTTTAAAGATATATGCAGTTACCTAACAGAGCTTTTTTAAAAAATAAATTAAGTTTCACATTTTTCGAAAAAATTTCTCACCATTTTTCAATAAAACCATACCAATATGGATATCATTAGAACCGGTTCAACGAGCCTCATCTAATGATATCCATATTTGTACGGTGTTATCAAGACATTTGTAAGATATTTAAGGCTGTGGTAGACTTATTTTGGTCAATTTCCTGGCCGTTTTTGAAAAATTTGAAAGTAATCTGCAGAGAGATAGATCACTATTTGCAAGAACAAAACTTGGGTGGGTGGGTGGATGGACAGATGGAAGGGCAAGTGGATGTATGGAAAGATGAATAACTGCATGGATAGACAAACAGATAGATGAACAAAATTAAAATAATTCAGTACAAGAACTCATCCAATGAGAGGAACAAGGTGTCATCTGCAATGCTGAAGCATTGCAGATGGCACTTGTTCCACTCAAGGTAAGAACTACAACTTTCTTTGGAAATGTTATGTTAGAAAGAGACCATATTCTCAATCCTTGTGAAATGAGAAAATATTGTAAGAAAAAAGAAATAAGGGATAAGTGGAATACACTAAAAATGCTTTAAACTTTAGGAAGCCCAAGTAAAACACACTTGATAAAAATCAGAAAAAAATATACAACTTACTGTTTCATTGTTTTCCACATGCTTGAAATCATATCTCACTCATATCACTGAACAATCCCAACAAGTTCCTTGAATTTTCAAATTATTCAACAGATAAAAAATCCACCTATCCTCACTTCCAAAATATGTACAATGAACACATGTGACCTGAAAACTAACTGTCACATAATTTCAAACCCAGTATTTAGAACACAATTTGCTGACCCATGACATTACATCCCCAAGGAAGAGGGAATAACATGATTTGCATTCAATGTTAACGTGCCAAGTAATTCTTTAAAAATATTGCAGGGACTGTTGATATTCGGCCTTTACACTGCCAGACCTTTCTATGTAGAGACCACATATTTTTCTATATGGTAAACAATAAAAACTTTCAAAAAGACAATATCTGGTTTCAAAGAAGGTCATTTATTTATATATTGGGAGTTCAGCAACACTTTCAACAAGCAGGGTCATATCGTGTCAGACAGTATTTTATGGCTAGATGAAGCTGGAGTACCCAGACAGAGTAACTGAACAGTGACAAGTAGCTGTCAGACTCCGAAACTTACAAATCCTGCACAAGCAGGATTTATTTTATTTATTGGGGTTTAACAACACTTTCAACAGCTAGGGTCATCTCATGTCAGAAAGCTTTATGGATGGAGGAAGCTGGATTACCTGGAGAGAACCACCAAGCAACTGTCAGGCTCCCCAACATACTAACTCCACACAAGCAGGGTTAGCATTGGTTGAAGACAGGTGCACCATCGACGTGCAGTACGCTTTAGTACACAATGCCACTGTGCCCCCACGTCAGTGGCGGCTCTCCCGTTGGGAGTACCCTGGACAAGTCCGGGGGGCCCCCGACCCAGGGGGGGGCCCCCAATTTTTTCCCAAACAAAAAATTTTTTTTTTTTTTCGTGGAAATTGCGCATATCACAGAGGTCAAATAAAGTGTCGTTCGGCAACTTTGGCGTTGTGGGGCCCCTACTTACTCAGCGAGGGGGCCCTACTTGCTCAGCCACGGGGCCACACTACCTCAAGTTGTGTGGTCATTGGTGAATCTCAAACGTTACGCTCGGGCGATCTGGCCATTGTGTGTTTTTTCCCCAAGGTTGCACTTTGAAATAGAGAAAGGATGGGGCCCTCCAATGCGAGCAGCCCCTCTCCACGATAAACCTGTAACTATCCGCTTCCCATGGAGTCGGGAACAAGGAACCTATCCGTCGAATCAATGCATGTATCTGATGACTCAATTTATCTATCTCTCGCAGTGGTACCTCAGTGAACAAACTTCAACGAAGGACAACTCTATGAAACATCTGACGTTGTCCTAGCCGGAAATACTTAATACTTTCAGTTTCAGTTTGCGTTGGTTTCAAAACATCAACATGACAACATGCTTTCTATGAAAATTTAGATTTATTCCCTGTAAAATTTCGAAGACCATGAAACGGAGTTATGCTTCAGGTTCTCAGAAGAGAAAAGAACGTAGAGATAAACGGAAGCGAGTGGATGAAACGGTATCAAAGTCTGGGAAAATTTCCGATTTTATTTCGAGAAAAGTCACCAATGGTACGCCCGAGGGTCACGATGGGGGGTCTACTTCAAGCCAAGGGACCCAAGAAGAGTCGCCATTCGTCGGAACTGCAGAGAATGAGATGAAAACATCTCCCAATGAAGAGTGCAGACAAATTGATATTCATGATGACAGCCCTTCCTCCAGTGGACTTCCAGATCACGTCGAAATGGCTCCACCCGAAACACCCGCCCCCGAACAGAAGAAAAAGGTTTCCGTTTTCGACCCTACGAGGGAATTCCCTACAGATCGTGGCCTCTATGGACAATCGATCACCGATACAAACCTGATCAACATGATAATGAACCACGGTCCTTGCCAGCCTAAGATCAAATTCCCCAAAAGTGATGATGGGTTCTTCGTTTTCAGTGAGAAATACTACAAATTTGTTTCGAAGACCGGGATGAGGGCCCCGCGTACCTGGCTGTGTTATTCGCCGACGCTGAACAAACCATATTGCCAAGCGTGTTGGTTGTTCGCCGATAGATCAAATAGTTTCCTCAAATGGGAGTGGATAGATGGTGTCAGTGGTTCGTGTAAATGCCTAAGCCAAAAGATTAGGGATCACGAGCATAGTGATGTTCACATTTCAGCTATGGCTGTAGCGGAGAGGTTGCGTTCAGGCAACAGAATCGACGATATCCAAATGAGAGAGATAGCCAAACAGAAAAGTTTCTGGCGTCAAGTACTGATGCGGATAATCAACATCATAATCACATTAGCTCGACTTTGTTTGCCTTTCAGGGGCCACAGAGAACTCACTTCTCAAAACCATTGCGAAGGAGGAAATTTCCTCGATATTGTTTCTATGCAATCTCAATTCGACCCAGTCCTCCAGAAGCTAATCAGTGCACCGGATCGAACTACAAAATATCTGAGCAAAACTATTCAAAATGAAACAATTCTCCTAGTCTCTTCAGAAACGCGCAAATATATTGTACAGAAGATAAATGATGCCCCTTTTTTCTCATTGATCTTGGACACTACCAGTGACATTTCGCGTGATGACCATATATCGCTAGTAATTCGATGGGTCAATATCACCGAAGGGGATGCTTCTTTGAACGAGAGTTTTTTGGGATTCATAAAATGTACAGATTCTACAGCTAAGGGTTTGACGAACACGGTCTCCGAAAGCCTCGAATCCTGCAATATCCCTCTCAGTAAAATCCGCGGACAGGGCTACGATGGAGCCAGTGTAATGAGTGGTGTTCGCGGCGGAGTACAAACTTTGATCCGAGAGCGCGTCGACAACAGTACGCCCGTGCCATATGTACATTGTGCAGCACATAATCTCAATCTGGTTGTGAACGATGCAGTTTCTCATAACGTGGAATCCGTTTCTTTCTTCGAGACAATAAGTGAAATTTTCAAATATTTTGGCGGCAGTTTGAACAGATGGGCGGAATTAGCTTTCAGTTCGGGAAGAACCGACGGCTTGAAACTCAAGAAGCTTTGTCCAACTAGATGGAGTTCGAGGATAGACGCTGTCCGGGCTTTGAAAAACAGATATGTCGACATAATGAAAGTTTAGGCGAGGATTTGCATTGAGTCGAAGAAGGGGAAAGAACGATCAGACGCGGAAGCACTGAAATCACAGATGGAAAAATTCGAATTCATCGTTTTCATTGTCATGTGGGAAAGGTTGTTGTTGGCCATTAATAAAGCCTCAACTGAACTACAATCTAATAACATGGATCTGGGCCGTGCAATCAGACTCCTCTCTATGGCTAGGGGGAACTCGTTTATTTGAGAAATTCATGGGAAAGTGTGATTCTAACATCAGCGGCCCTGGCCGATCAGTGGAAGATACCCACAGACTTCCACGCAGGTCATGTGAGACGTACGAAGAGACTTTTTGACGAACTATGTGCCGACGAACGCCCATCAAACCCTGAAGCGTTATTCAGGATACGCTGCTTTAATGCCGTCATCGATATGGCCGTCTCTCAAATTGACGAGCGATTCAAAGACCAACTATTGGTCAAGGAACTATTCTCTTTCATCCAACCCGATAATCTTTCGAAAATTTCCGACATAGACCTCGAGGGTGCCACTTTAAAACTGATTGCGTCATATCCGAAGGATTTGGACCACGAACTACTAAACCAGATACGAGCGTTCCGCAGGGAGTTTGACTCTGAAATCAAGAATTCTTCCACCGTTCGAGACCTGCTGAATATCCTATTATCGGCTAAACTTGTGTCATCAATGCCAGAACTTGTTGCAACCTTCGTATTATTCTTAACTCTGCCTGTCACTGTGGCTACCGCAGAGAGGTCGTTTTCAAAGCTAAAACTCATCAAAACCTACCTGAGATCTACTATGTCGCAAGAGCGGTTGGATGGATTGGCCATGATTTCAATCGAATCATCGGACATTGTTAAGCGCCTGGATATGGAGGATATAGTCGACAGGTTCGCAGAACAGAAAACCAGGATGGTTCCTTTCTCATAGATGTCAAGTTTGATTTGACGATGTCCTGTACTTTTGTTTAATTTCGTATGATAAATGAGAAATTTACTAAAATATTGCCAATTTCTCAATCAGATTACATGCCCATTTCTGTCTCCAGATGCACGGAAAATGCACCGTTTGGACTCCGAGAACCAAAATTTTCTCCCACCGGGCCGAGCCATGGTCGGCCCGGTAGGTCCTGGGGCCCCAAATCGGATTAGTCCGGGGGGCCCCCATAACTACTGAGCCGCCACTGCCCCACGTGGGCAATTGGGATTAAGTGTCTTGCCCAAGGTGGGATTCAAACTGAGGACCTCTGGGCTTGCACCACAAGCAGGATTAGTATCAGTTGAATGCATGTGTACCATCAAAGTCAGTATGCCTTAGTACACCATGTCCCAACCTGGGAAACAGGAATAATTAGGTGTTTTACCCAAGGACACAATTCAGATGAGGTGGTGCTTATAATCGAACCTACAAACTTTCTATATGAAATCCAGTGCTCTACTCAATGTGCCACTGGGCACCCATTTCATAGAAATAGAAAGGAAGTTACTCCTTGAAAGCCTGCCGGTGGTGGTTATTCCTGTACAGGGTAGGAAATCCCTTGACACTATAATAAATATAATTTGTGCACTTATTATCAAATTTTTTTTTGTAAATTGTTTTGTCCAATGATTACTTGAATTTAATTATGAATTCTCCATGAAATCTAGTCATGGCTGCTTGCCAGCAGCCATGACTAGATCTGATGGAAAATATTTTTAAAAATACCCAGTGGGTTAAGAGTTCATGATGGACAACACGATCATTGACCTATAATATGATTTTTCTGTATTTTTTTTATGAAACCATGTCATAGCTGTTTTTCAGCAGCCACTGCCCAATTTCACGATAAAAAAATAAGGAATACCAGAAGCAAGAAAAACAATATGTATACAGTAAGCACAAGGTGATTTGGTTCTAGGTCACCCAATACATTTATTTACCATTCAAGGGGAAACTTAAGGACTTCATGAGCAATATTCAGTTCATGGACCACATATTTCAGCTCCTTCCCATGTTAGATTATAAGCTATATTTTGGAAAAAAATGATGTATCTGCAAATACTGTTAGGCAAAGACACACATTGTAAAAAAAAAATACCAGAGTTCTTGGTATTGTCTCTTCTTCATTAAATTTGTGAATCTAAAAATTGTCTTGACATTCCAATGGAATGAGCAAAACAAGTTCAACAGCACATGACCAGCCACTGGATGAACTCAAAAAGTTGATACAGGGTTCACACTGCAGATGACATCATGAAAATCAAAATGCTGCTTGTGTGATGAAAATTTACTGTGTCTGTTGATTGATCATGGAGAAAAATAAATTGCATATTCGAAAAGACCATTAAAATGTTTTGTATATATACCAAAGGTTTATACTATGAATATGCAAGGTGGCCCAAGACAGCGATGAGTTAACATATTGAAGCAAGTTGGAACAGCTAACATTCTGATGCCATCACATTTGAAAATATGGGTTCGATGAGCTCATACCATACTTTTATCACAAATTTGACCTATAAACTGCATTTTGGGTATAAATTCATTTTAATTCTCTATAAAATCTTGTCATAAGAAATTACCCTGACAATCACTGAATTCCCCTTCATTTTAGACCAATTTGGCCTTGGTCCTAGTTCATCATTATTTCTATTATAGAGCTACATGAGCTCTGTCAAACAAGATATCATAGAAACAATGCTCAGAATATATCTAGAATACAGAAAAGTGACAAATCCCTGTTAATTTATACCACTGTTAATTGAATAATTCTTACTGGCAAAGTTCCTATTCAATTAATAAGGTTTTACTGTATTTACATCAATGTTACATAGTTTTTGTGTGTAGTTTTCTTTCCTATTTTGAATTTGTTCATTTAATATTTGATTTAGAAAGTTAATTGAACAAGAGACCCCACGGGGCCTGAAGCGCTCATCTTGAACAGAACACAATTTAAACAGAGTCCAAGAATGAGTCTACATTAAGCAAGCCATCTCCATAGGCTACACTGTCAATCCTTGAGTCCCTCAGGAGTGATGAAAATAATCTGGGCATCATGCCTTTTCTTCAGTTGATCATAAAGTAAAATGTAGAGCTCCCCTATGAAGCCTCTTGATACAACCTATGTGGATTAATCTTAGTACCTCTAGAGGGTACTGAATACAAAATTTTTAATTCTTCAGCAAAATGGCCGATTCCAGCTCCCATAGAGAGCCCAAATATTAACCCAGGCTCTTGATTTTAACACAGTTAAATCTGACTTCCCTAGAGATGTTGTGTACCGAATATGAAAGCATTCTGACAAGTGAATCTGAAGAAGAAGATTTTTGAAGAAATTCCCTGATATTGTACTAAGTTAAATTTCATGTTCCCATATGGAGCCCAAATATTAAACTAGGCGTGTGAATTGAACAACCTGGAATCTGACCCCCCTAGAGATGTTGTATACCAAATGTAAAAGCATTCTGACTGGTGGATCTGAAGAAGATATTTAAAGAAATTTCCTCATATTGCACTAAGTAAAAATTTGGGCTACCATAGTGAGCCCAAATATATACCTAGGGATCTGATTTGAACAAACTTGAATCTGACCCCCATAGAGATGTTGCATACCAAATATCAAAGCATTCTGACTGGTGGATCTGAAGAAGAAGACTTTTTTAAATTACCCTCCATATTGAACAAAGATAAAATTTGGGCTTCCATAGGAAGCCCAAATATTAACCTAGGGATTTGGTTTGAACAATCTAGAATCTGACCCTCATAACAATGATGTATACCAAACATTAAAAGATTCTGACTGGTGGTTCTGAAGAAGAAAATTTTTAAAGAATATTCCCCATATTACCCTATGTTAAAACTTCGGGCTCCTGTAGAGAGCCCAAATATGAACCAATGAGCTTCATTTCAACAAATTTTTATCTGACCCCCCCCCCCCCCCCCCCCCCCCCCCCCCATGAATGCTGTATACCAAATATCAAAAGATTCTGATGATTGGTTCTAGAGAAAAGATTTTTAAAAATTTTTGCAAATATGCTGACTCAGCTTTTTTTCGATGCCCATTACAGAACATCTTAACATAACTGATGGCAATTTTTTTTACCATTCAATTCTACTGGTCCTAAGGATACTTCATACCAAATAACAGCTCTCTGTTCCGTGGAGTTTGGGAAATATGGGCATTTGAAAATATTTCTATTTTTAGCTCCCAGGGTTCCCATGGGGATGCGGGATTATATTTTTTTGCATGGGTCAAGTACTTATGACCCAATACTATCACAAACCAAATTTGGTTCATACCGGACCATCGGTTCAGAAAATATAAATTTTGGGCTGGGCCAAAAATCTTTCCCCTCCTATTACAAAGCCAAATATTATTTCACGAACTTCGTTTGAACAAACTTGATTCTACACCTCATATCGAAGCTCCATAGCAAATATCAAGTCATTGTACACACTGGTTCTTGAGAAGAAGATTTTTAAAATATTTTGGAGCATTTTCCCCCACTCCCTCCCTATGGGGCTGGGCATGTTGAGTTGAACAAAAATAAAATGCCCCTTTGGGACCATAACTCACACAAACTGTCACTTGAATTGGCCCAGTGGCTTTGGAGGAGAAGACCAAAACATGGTGTCGACGGACGACGGACGGACAGCAATGAGATTAGCTCAGCTTGACTTTGTCAAGATGAGCTTAAAAAAACTGAAGACAAATTAATGTAGTACTTAATCCCTCACAGAACGCACATGATATAAAAATTTGTTATTTAATTATTTTTTATTTATTTTTTGAATTTTTAAAAAAATTTCCTCAAAACCATATCATGTGACCCCTCATTGGAATGGGCACAATGAGCTCATTCCAATGAGGGGGTCACATGAAATGGTTTTGTTGAAATTTGGTGACAAATGTTCTTTATCAACTGCTCAATCTGTAAATTACATAGGTTGATGCAGCCTATTCATTAGGAGAGTTACAAAACATTGTTGTCTTCTGCTTTTTGTTTTGTTATTCTGGAGGGATTTTGCCTATGTGATTTTCCTCCTGTAGGGCTTCTGACCATAATCCATTTGATTAAGTGGGTCCATCTGTACAATTACAAAGTCAAGTGACAAGTTGTTAGCAAAATTTAAGGTAGCTTTCAATCATAATAATTAGATCTTCCCCTACTTTAATTCACACACTTATCATCAAATTAGTATACTATACAAACAGGACAGTGTTCATTTCTAGTTGTTAATGACTTCTAACCCCTACATCACCTTATCAAGTTTCAATAAAGAATGCCTGATAACCCACTTGGGGATAGATAAGTAAATACATCCTCAAACAATTGCACTGACCACTGGTGATATGAAGAGGATATTTATTTGTTGACATATCTGCATACCTTTCAGAGTTTTCAAATTGATTTACACTGTTGGAGGACTGGGAAGAATTTTACAGGATTGCTACATTTAACCCCAGATGAACTTAGTAATTGCCATTAATGATGCTAATGCACAAATAAAAGATACCATTACATGGTTTAACTTGATATGAACTCAATTTCATTTTTATGGTTTGTCAAACTTAGTATCAATTCAAACCCATGTTTGGAATTCACGTACCTCTACATTGATAGAAATGCACAATTTTTGGCTCCATATTCTCAAAATTTCCTCATTGGACCGAAACAATGTTTCAGCCTGATGTGGAAATTTGTTAAATACAGAGCAAAAAATGTGCATTTTTCTCAACTTTAACTCCTTGCATGCTGCTGATGGATATTTCTGCTCAGGACAGAATTTCTACCGACATTGAAATATGTATAATTTGGGCACATTTAATCCAATTTCCACCCTGTAAACTGAATGTAGTTTTTCACTTATGATTTTTCAAGTTTCTGAAGCAGCCATGACTAGATTTGATGAAAAATATTTTTAAAATACTCAGCGGGTTAAGGGTTAAAGGCTGTAGTAGAGATAAATCAAAAATGAAGAAATTTTGGACACACCTTTAGAGTGAATAGTCTCAGTCTCTACACTCTTCCTGCTGATGTGCAAAAAGCTAACAGTGAAAGATATTGTTGGCCTTTTCTCCTTCTGTCTCCATGACAACTATTTCTGGAAAAAAATCTTGGGGGAGGGGGGGGGGGGGAAAGGAGGGATGAGAAGAAGGTCATGTGCCCCGCCAGTCTTTTGATTTTAATCTGAGCTGTCACTCTTGTGTGCCAAATGCAATTTTTACTTTTTGTGAGTAGACATCATCATGTCTCAGTTCCACCTTGTGAGTGATTAACCCTTATCTAACGAATCGGCTGCATCTGCCACATAATATACAAATTGTGCACTAGAATTTTTTTTTTTTTTTTAATTTCAACAAAACCATATCATATGACCCCCTCATTGGGTATCAGGATATTATTTTTGGGTTTTAAAAATTTGCTTAGCAGTTTTTATCGCTGTCCTTTAAAATTCATTGGCAGTGGGGACAAACTGATTAGCAGTTATAAAGAGACTTATAAATTTCAGAGAAACACACTTTTTCAGTCTAACAGTTTTTTTTTCATTAACAAGAACAGAAATCTGATGAATTTAAACAAAAATCAGATATATCAAATCGAATAAGAGTTCAACTTGAACTTCAGCCAGTTCAGGCTTAGATGGTCAGGTGTCACTGTCATGAAGGGGGGTGTGGGATGGGTATGGGACATGCAGCTGCAAATCTTTAAATGTATCAGTCTGATATTATTTAAAGCTTTCAGGCATCCACAGGAGTGGTACTCGCTCTCACATGGGTCCCTTTTCCTGACTGGGAAAAGACAACTTTTTCCCAATTCCATCTTCATCTTCATCTCCCCCCCCCCCCCCCTCAATTTCCCAATTTTTATCATGTACTGCACTGCCTGGTTACTCACGTCTGAGCTCATACTCTAGCATAAGCCCAACCCTAACTTTACAAACGTGAGTTACCAAGTGGCCCCTCTGAGTCTAAGCACACCCTTCTACTTTTGAGTTTTAGAATAAAGACAATTTTAGTAACAGGCATTGGTAATTATGATGAAAATCGGAGATTGGATCACACCTGTGAGATCTTGCTTCACAATCAGCGATGCAAAACCTGAACAAAAAATACCCTGTGGGTTTGTTGAGATCTTTCCAATGAGGGGTCACATGATATGGTTTTGCTGAAATTGTTGTCAGGGCAATGCCAGTCTAGAAGGGCGGAGGCCCCCCTCCCCCGACTTTCAAGTTCAGATATATGTATATATTTCTTCTCTCTGTTTTGTAAGCACACATTTTAATTAGATAATTAGCCTTAGGCGATTCACACTAGGATTCTTCTTAGGCATATTACTAGTCAGAATAAAATGTCTCCATCTTATCGTCAGTCAATTAATCTAGCAGTGAGTAGCAGTTATAAATTAATTCCAATCATCATGGCTATCAAGTATATTATTTCTCGAGATACTCTTGATAGCATATGCATTGGGGGGCATGCTGATTTTATCTTCAGAAATGTCGTGGGCCATGTTTGGACATACAAAGACAAGGTATAAGTGTGGAGAACAAGCTAGTTCAGAGAGACTTGGGTTTCGGCCGATTACGAGATGCCATAATAGGGTCTCGTGCATGTGGAATTGCTGGGCAATCCACAAAGCTCTGTTGTATGCCGCTATTGTCAGATTAGGTGGACATAGAAAGGTACAGGCCCGAATTTATTGAACAGATTACAAACCCAAGTAAAGGTTTAATTTAGATGTCGTTAGCGAGGATCGACTCACACCTTCTCAAAATGTAGGCTATTGTATTGTGGTATTAACCCTTTGGAAAGCAGAGGAAGATCACGTAGTAGCCTGTTTTTGTATCAGAGTGTTGAGAATATCGACTCAAAGTTGACCAGTGACAATTAGCGCAAGCATGAAAGCGCATTTTGAACTTGCGAGTTCTGTCATGAACTGTGTGAATTCCAAAAGGACAGGAACATTCGAGGAGAGTTCTATCAAAGGACATGTGTTTAAGGTAGACTTGCTAAACTAGCCAGCCGAATGGATGAATCGAATCCAAATCAGAACTTTGTTGACACAAGGTTATTAACTTTGCTAGTCAGGATCCCCAGCAGTCAAGGTTGCAGACATGCACAGGCGTGAAATATTTATTTATTGGTGTTTTAAGGTCACATACTTATGCACAATGGCTAATCGTGACCGTGACAGTTTTACGGGTGGAGGAAGCCGGAGTACCCGGAGAGAACCACTGAGCAACGACGAACAGCTGTCAGCTCTCCAACATCGTAACTCTGAACTCTGCACCGCAGCACAGGCAGGGTTAGATTGGTTGAAGACATGCGCACCATCGACGTGCAGCACGCCTCAGTACACAGCGTCATCGTGCCCCCATGTAGGCAATCGGGGTGAAGTGTCTTGCCCAAGGACACAACGTGGTCGCCGCAGTTGGGATTCGAACCGAGGACCTCTTGGCTTGCAGCCTGCACCTCTACCAACTGAGCCACCGCGCCCCCTCACAGGCGTGAAAGTTAAAGGCTCAGTGTATGAAGCCCCTGTTGTGAGTCAGTTACAGTGACATTTCCAAAGTGGACTATAGTGCCAGTACAGGGCTATAGGTAAACTGAAATTGATGAAAAAACTATTTAACCCATGTGGAAAATATTTCTGCCATGTTAATCAAATTTTTGAATGTGTTAAATATTGAAATCAGTTTATTTTTTAAATGTAAATAAAAGAATCGTACTTACTTTAATTATTGTTTCCTTTATGCAGCCTGAAGTGATTAGGAATCACACCTAATGACAAACAAACATATTTCGAGTTCACTTGGCAGGGAAGAAAATCATACTGCGGTCCCAACTCAGCTCTGTGACCGAGTATGGCCCGGCCCAGATTCTGACCCTCCCTGTTGGTTCATCCCCCAATATTTTGAACCGCGAGGTTAAACAACCCCATGTCACCCCTCCCATGTGGATAAGGTGTTGACAATTGTTTTAAGAATTAGGGAAAAAAAATTAAAATAACAAATTCTCATATCATGTGTTTTCTGTAAAGGGTTAAAATCTGTTCATGGGAAATAGACCAAATAATACAATGTGTGCACAAAAATGTGAACAATACACCATGAATTATAAGCTGTAGCACTCCAAGACTTTAAACTGATCAAGCTTCACTTTTCGAGAATTAATACGTAACGGCCAGTAATGCTACTTGCTGTCTTTTGCACTCATGCATTCCATGGAAAATTATTTGATTGAAGCTGAAGTTGTATTCCATGTATTATACTCAACTAAAATAAATTTGATTATTGTTGCGAAAAGCTTATTCGAAAAATCAGGTAATAATTTTGAAATCCCTACTTACTGTGCACTTCACTTCAAATGGTAGCGAATAGAATACAACGCACCTCCCATTTTCAAAATTGAAAGACTAGCCTGCTTCCTATGTCCCTGTATCAAATCGCTTCATGGTCTAAAAAAATTACAAAGTATATTATAATGACAGGGATCAGGAGAAGGTCTGCTACATTTAACTATTTGAACACAGGCGGCCAGTATACCAACTCCTATGAGTTTGCACATATACCCAAGCAGCCGGTATACCAGCCTTGAACATGTGCATTTTGTTTATGCTATTTTACACACAGTAAATCATGTTACTCCCACTTGCTTGCTTTGACCAATCACAGCACACGCTATAAATATGCTGTTCGTCTGCATCTGAGACTTTAGTTTCATTTGTAGTCTGCTAATTTCTGTGAGAGATCTCTTATGTTTTCACCTCGACATGGCGCAAAACTGAAAGTTTTCAACTGAAGAGGTTTTAGCTGCTGTAATGGAATCTTCTGACGAAGATATGGACAATTCTGATTACCAAAATAGCGATGACTTTGAGCTGGAAAATGAAACTGAAAGCCAGGGAAGTGATAGCGAAGACAATGACGTAAACTTCCCCGCCAGGAATGAAAATTCAAGTGATAGTGCTGATAATGTACCAGAATCATCAGGTGATGCAGGAATTTGCGAGCGTGGTCGTCAAAGAAAATGTGGACATCAGAGTCATGGCCGAGGTCGTGGTCAGACCAGGGGCTGTGGACGTAATAGAGCTAAATCTGCTTCTCCTCTGCCAGAGTGGAGAAGAAGCACTGTAGGGTTTACTGAAAGGCACTTTACCGGTAAAAATAATAGATGTGCAGTGTGTAGAAAACAGTATTTACCCGTACTTGCAAAAAATGCCAATGTGGTAATAAATGCATGCATTTTGTAATTGCATTTGCAATTATATGAGAATAAAATGAAGTCCCCTGTGTCTGAGGGTTTACACATATCAGGATCACCAGGGCATCAGGGTGAGAGAACTGTATATATCAGGGTGTCTGAGTTCAAAGGATTAACTCCTTGATGCTGGCAGGACTTTCTGTCCAGGACAAGAAATCTCTTGTCACTGAAATAAGTATAATTTGGAATCTTTTAACCAAATTTCCCCCTGTAAATTGATTGGACTTTTTGACTACTGACTTCTGGAGTTAAATTTACATGAATTTTTCAACAAATCTAGTCATGGCTGCTTCAAAGCAGCCATGACTAAATTTGATAAAAAACATCTTGAAAATACTCAGCAGGTTAAGCGTTAATCCCAGCTGAACTTAGTAACGGTCATTAATAAAGGTAATTAACAGACAAAAGATTCAATTACATGGTTTAACTTGATATGAACTCAATTTCAATTTTATGTTTTGTCAAACTTATTATCAATTCACCTCATGGTCTCCAAAATTACAAAATATATTATATTGAAAGGGATCAAGAGAAAGTCAACTACATTCAACCCCAAAGGAACTTAGTAATTGTCAGTAATGGAGCTAATGAACAGACAAAAAGATACTATTACATGGTTTAATTTGATATGAACCCTTGAATACACTTTTATTTCTAGTCAAACTTATTATCAATTCACCTTATGGTTTTGAAAATTACAAAGTATATTGTATTAACAGGGGTCAGGGGAAAGTTTTGAAACAATACAATCAGTGGGAGAGTGCATGACTCAACTACTCCTTCAAACTGAACAACACTAACAGTGACTGCCCAGCCATGGATTCCCCGAACTATGACCAAATGGCCTATGATACTGGAATGAAAAGTTTTGCATTAAATTTGTTCAGGATGAAAAACCTGATTCTATGAGAGGATTAAGTTTCCCCATTCCTGTGATTTTGACCTTTGTCACTTGAGCATGGTGTTGCTGTGCAACAGACAATCCATTGTTCTTCACCTTTGTGTGAAGTTTTGTGGAAATCCACCCAACCATTATAGAGTTATGGCTCTGGACAGACGAATACAGTCTGTGAGAGAATTAAGTTTTCACATTCCTGTGACCATGACCTTTGTCACTCGAGCACGGTGTTGCTGTGCAACAGTCTTTTCATTGGTGTTTACCCTTGTGTAAAGTTTCATAGAAATCCACCAAAGCATTTTAGAGTTATGGCTCGGGACAAAAAAATAAAGTTGGACAGATGGATGGATGCCTGGATGGATGGATGGATGGATGGATGGATGGATGGATGGACAGACAGACAGATGGACAGACAGTCGGACAACCCAGATTTAAGATGCCTCCCCACTGTGGGCATAAAAACAATGTTCTTCCAGAAAAAAAACTGCTTATTACTTTTGATTTATACTCTTGAATTGGGAGCATGGTGGCTCATTACTAAGAGTAATGGACTTGAGAATGAAAGGTCGATGGTTTGATCCGGAGTTGTGTCATCTGCAATTTATCCTTTCCTTGGCACTTCATCCCGATTTCCTTTAGGAGGGCATCATGGGGTTGTGTAGAGTGAGGCATATGGTATGGCATGGGACAATTCCAGTCAACCAATGCAAATCATGGTTAGTGAGCTGGATACTCAGACAGTCACTTGTCATTGCTCAGTGGTTGCCTCCAGGTACTTTAACTTTCTCCATCCAAAAACTGTTCAGTGTGACATGACTCCAGTTGTTGAAAGTGACATTAAATCTCAATAAACAAACAAACATATTCTTTAAATACTGAAAATATATAAAGACATTTTTTTTAATTTCTCTCTCTCTCTCCCAAACAAACTAATAATGTAACAGAAAAAAAGCTTGGAAAACACTATTCTAAACTTGAATGATATGGCTACACTTAATTTTTAGTCTGATGTGTCTTTGAGGATGCATCACTCCAAAAATTAACTTACAGCTGTACTGCTGGCTAGTTTTGAACCAGTTATAAAATTCATTATATATATTTTTGTGTTCATAGCCTTCCAACTGAAGTTTCGCATGCAAATATGGCCTCTTCAAGAGTAAAGACAACCATTTTGATGGCCATGTGGAGCCAATATTAGGGGCTGTTGCCATACAGCTGGGCCTGTGCAGAATATTTCCGAGGGGATTTAGAAGTTCTGTCAAAATGATGTGAGAAAACTCAATATCTAATGAGAGATCTGATGGATCGACAGAAATTAAGATGCAGCACATGCTTGATATCGGATGATGGTTGGTGGACAGTTTGGCTTTGGCTAATGTGCTGAAAGATGTGATCTTACAGGCTGGAGGCAAACTTTTATGTGTCAAGTTCAGAAGGCTGGTCACCGATCCATCTCAATGATTTCATTTTACAATATAGGCACACAATCGTCATTTAGATATCTAAATTTTATAGTAAATTTCCTTTCTTATTATACCTACCACAATTGTTTACTACAGGCTTGCACTACAGTGGAAGTCCCTAACTCGGATAAAATACTCTCTATTTTTGTCTTTCCCAAGCAAGTTGGGAAAGAAAAGTGGTGCAAAAGCACCAATAAAAATAAGCCAAAACTGGGTCGAGTGCAACCGGCGCAGACCCAGAACGGGACGCTCTCTCCCAAGTACAACTCCACGACTTCCGTTGCCAGTGCGCATATACCGTCTCTAAAGACTCATTCTTTTTGAATCCGTAAACGTTAGAGTTATGTGATCAGCGGGGAGGAAAGATTCTTTACCCGTAAAGAAGACGGGAGGGCCTCCATGTAAACAATTGTGGTAGGTATAATAAGAAAGGAAATTTACTATAAAATTTAGATTTCTTATCAACCTACTCACAATTGTTTACTACAGGCTGAATAGACAAAAGGCTGGAGGGAATCGCATAACCAACCCCCACATAACCCTAGTGCACTGGAACTGTGAAGTAGAAGGAAGAGGTCCCGAGGCTTATCAACCATAATGTCGCAATCATTGGTAAAGGACAATGAAAAGAGACATATGAGCCTGTGTGACACACGGACAGAAAAAGGGCAGTAACAGCACAAGGCTGAAACTGACCTTCAAGAAGCCTAATGGCTATGGCAGACAACAGCCTGAGCAGAAGAAAGAGGACCCAGGGCAAAAAGGTCCTCAGACTGCTCCTGAAACTGGCGCAAATAAAAGGTGGAGAAAGTAGAAGCATTTCTCCAGTAGGCTGCCTGCATAACATCCGACAACTTGACAGAGTTAGAATAAGCCCAAGAGGTAGACAGTGCCCGCACCTCGTGGGCAGAAATACGACTGGTAATACAATCGCCAGCTGCTAAACGACTATAAGCCGTACGAATAGCAAGACAAATCCATCGAGAAATGGATTGAGGAGAGATCTTCTGTTGACCCGGAATGAGAGACAGAAAAAAACGTTTTCTGCCCTTCCGTATGAAGCGTGTCCGATCAAGATAAATGCGAATAGCACGGACCGGACAGAGCAAAGGGCGACTACCCTCAACAGAGGGAAGAGCCCTGACACAGATAGGAGGAGGAGTAGTATCTGGTAACTGATTCTTAGCCAAAAAGGAGCAATCAGTGGTAAAAGTAACACTGTTGGGAGAGCTCCTAAAAAAGGCCGGGTCAACCGAGAGGGCGTGAAGCTCACTAACCCGTCTGGCCGAAGCAAATGTCATCAGAAAAGCCGTCTTATATGTGAGAAAATGCATATCCACCTGGGATAAAGGTTCGAACGGCGCCCCCCCCCCCCCCCCCCCCCCCCCCCCCAAGCAAAGCAGCACCCACGAAAGATTCCATCGTGGAGTAAGCTGCAAAGTCTGAGGCCTTTTCAAAGAAAAGTGCCGAACAAGCTTGGAGAGGTAAGGATTAGTGCCGATACGACGCTTCCCCACATAAAAAAAGTCTCTGAAAGCATAGACCTGTAACCCTTGATGGTAACAGGCTGGAGACCCCGAGAATCAAACAGATATACCAGAAACTCCGCAATCTGTGAAATCGAAGGATTGGCAGAATCAACAGAGTGATCAGCACACCAACGACAGAAGACCTTCCATGTAGCTGCATAAGCTAAACCAGTGGAGTGCCTCCTTGAAGAAGAAATGCACTCCACTGCTCGTCTCGAAAAACCTCTACGGAGGAGACAGGACCTGACAAAAGATATGCGTGAAGGCACAATGAAGTCGGGTCGACGTGAAACCTCCTCGGGCAACCTTGACAAAGAAGGTCGCGACATAGCGGGAGACGTGCCGGAACCGCCGCCATCAGCGAGCGGAGCTGATTGATCCACACCCGCTGAGGCGACAGGGGAGCGATCAGAATGATTCAACAACTGCAGGCTCGAATTTTGGCGAGAACCTGAAGAAGAATCGGAACCGGCGGGAAGGCGTAGCCGACTAGACCGTTCCAATCGAGTGACAGAGCGTCCACGGCAAAAGCCAGAGGATCTGGACATGGGGACACGAAAGTGTCCACCTGATGGTTCCAACGAGTCGCAAAGAGGTCGATGTGGGGACGTCCCCAGAGATCGCAAAGCGACTGGAACACTGCCCTGTGAAGCATCCACTCGGTGGAAATAACCCTGCCCTGTCGGGACAGGGAGTCGGCTAGGACGTTCAGACGACCGGGAATGTGACGAACAACCACTCCGGCATGAACATCCTGAGCGAGCAGTAGAAGATCCCGAGCTAACTCGTACATCGGAAGCGAGTGCGTGCCGCCCTGGTTCCGAATGTAAGCAACCACTGTCGAATTGTCGGATAGTAGAAGGACCTGGCGATTCGACAGGTGAGGGATCCACTGCCTGAAACTCAGAAGAAGAGCAAGAAGCTCCTTCTGGTTGATGTGTAGAGCTGCTTGATCCTGGTCCCACATCCCGTGTAGGGAAAGACCGAGAGGATCCAACGTCGCACCCCATCCGAGATCGCTGGCATCTGCCGTCAGAACGCGATCGGACGTGGGTAAGTCCAGTGGAACACCCTGCGTAATCCACTGAACATCTGTCCAGGGAAGAAGGTGAGGATACAGAGAGTCCGGAAACGGAAGCACCTGATCCAGAGAATCTACATTCGGCCTCCAACAACTGAGCAGAAAGTGTTGGAGAGGTCTGACACGCAGCCGACCTAGAGGAATGAGATCCGTCACCGAACCGCAGAGACCAATCAGCCGGAGAAAACTCCGAGCGGCTCGCAGACCTGGACTGGGACAGAGTCAGAGCAAAAGCTGAGAGAATCACAGCCTTGGCCTGGGGAACAGTCACCAAATTGAAGTTGGTTTGGAAAGACATCCCCAGATGACAAAACGACTGAGAAGGGACCAGGTCCGACTTCTCCTCGTTGACTCTGAATCCTAGCGACGTGAGCAAGCTCAACAGAGTGGCGACATCCGATTCCAGTAAGGCAGCATTGGAATGCCTCTGGAGGATATCGTCCAGATATGCCGAAGTAGTCACCCTGGACTGTGTGCGATGGAACGCTATCACATGCGACATCAGTCTGGTGAACGCCCAAGGAGCCAGGTTGAGGCCGAAAGGCATGGCCTTGAACTGGTAAACTCGCCCCAGAAAAGCGAACCTGAGATACTTCCGTGACGCCCGATGCATCGGAACGTGGAAGTAAGCATCTCGCAGGTCGATGCTGGCTGCGAAATCTCCCTGGTGAATTGATTGGCGGACCGACCTGAAAGTCTCCATGCTGAACTTGGGAGCAATGATAGACTGGTTCAGGATACTCAGATCGATAACCGGTCGGAGTCGGCCGTCCTTCTTCGGCACCAAGAACAGGCGGGAATAGAAACCCACTGACTGAACGTTCTTGACGACCTCGATCGCCCCCTTTGCCAGGAGATTGGCAATCTCCGTGGACAAAAGTTCCCGACGTAAAACGTCTGAAGGAACTGTGGTTGGAAGAGGCAACCTTGACAGAGTGGGGTGCCGTCGGAAGGATATGCGCAGCCCGGACCGAACAACATCTAACACCCATGGATCGGATGTGATGGTGGTCCAATGGTCTGCGAACTCTGCTATCCTTCCTCCAACCTGGGACAAGTCGAGGTGAGGACCTTCATTTCGAGCCCCGACGAGAGGAGAAACCACCTCCTCTGCTAAATGAAGAATCCTGAGACTTCCCTCGATTCTGCCGACCCCTACCTTTACCCCGTGAGTAAGAAGTAGAGGCGGCGGCAGAAGGACCAGCCTTTTGCTTCACAGAGGAAGCAGAAGGGTACTTGTTAGGCTTGGAACGGCCCTTGCCTCCCCGAGAAGGCTGATCAAGCTGTCGAAACAGCAGCTGATCTTTGGAATGACGTAGGACGTCATCCCGGACCGTCGACACGGAACCATGGAAAAGTTGCGGACCTGCCAAAGAAGCAGATCGAAGAGTAGCACGCTGCTCCTCGGGAAGGGATCGTCCTGTGTCCAGCACAGCGTCCCTTCGAACTAATTCCAAATTAGCCGTGTTACAGGCATGCGTGTGAGTAAGGTGCATAAGCGCCTTGGACAGCACATGCAAAGGAGCCTGTACCTCGTCAAACTTATCTGGAGGCAGATAAGCAGCCAAAGCTGAGACGACGTGATCTGAGAGAGAAAGCATGCCAAGCATCTCTCTAGATAAGCCCAACGTGGACTCCAGAGTCGTCATTGGAATGACGGCAGACTTGGGCTTGGAAAGCCCGAGGGAAGTGGAGTCCTGATCCAGAACCGTCAAAGCCTGGCAGACTGACGGATTGGCGGAATTGTAGGAACGATAACGCACAGGAGGCAAAAAGGTGCCAACCCTGGTGAAGAACGAAGTCTTCAAAGCCTTGGAATTCAGCTTGGCATCCAATGCTGAAAAAGCTTCAACCACCTGTACCGACTGGCACGGTCGAAGGCGCCCAGAAGCAGGTTGCTCCATAGGCTGTTGGCGCGCGACCGATGATCGCGGCCAGGCTGACACTGTCGGCTGGTTAGCAGGTTTGAGCTCAGGCAGAAACCCAAACACAAAGTCAAGAGCCGCCCCCCAAGTCCGAAGACTGCTGGCCCTCGACCTCAAACATGTCGGACTCCTCCCCAGAGTCGGAAGACACATAGCCCATCGTGGGCAAACCAGCCGACGCCTCCCATGGTGTCGGGACACCAGAGGAATCGGAAACCGGCCTGTTTCCAATCCCGGGAGGCAGTGCCATAGGAGGTGCCTGGAAACCACCCATAGCCTCGCTGGAAGCAACAGGAAGGCTCTTAGAAAGAACCTGAGTGAGTAAGGAGAGGGCCTCCCTAAGCTCACTACCTGTACCGACCAGTTCGACAGGGGAGCGAACCGGCAAAGTGGCTTCACTTCTGACCCTCTTAACCAGCGAAGGGTCACGATCCCCCAAAACACCCGACGCGGGACGACGGGCGGCAGCCGAAACATCTGAAGGCAGACATGTATAGGGGTACGATGCACCCCGAGGATCAATATTGCGAGAACTCATGAGAGTCACCGCGGACCTCTGCGGGGCAGAAGGGCCAGGCTGCACAAAAGGCGTTGGTCCCCCAAAACTGGTCGTGTGACCAGAGTGAGTAGACGGAAACGCCACAGAGTTCATAGTGTTTCCACTACGAACATCCGAATCCAAAGACACAGCTGTGGTGCTCGACGGCGAAGAGACCACAGCGATGGGCTCGGCCGGCAGCCCCTTCCGACTTCGCCGAGTTGAAGTCAGGGAAGGCTGAGGCCGATATCCCACGTCTACAGTATCGGACAGTCCTGCAGCGAAAAGCCGAGGCCGGCTGAAACAGACAATGAAGCAGACGGGCCAGCAGCAGTAGTAGATACGTCGAGAGTCGTTGAGGCTGGTGAAAAAGTGGAGAGAGCACACCGGCTCGGCTCCAAAGGAGAAGTCACAACCCTAGTGACAGCCTCAGATGTCGACTGGAGGGGGACCGTAGTCCCGGAACCAGGCATCTCTACACCAGAACACTCAACGGCTCCCGCAGTATCCACCACAGGAAAAGACTGCACATCCGCCACGGAGGAGGAATAACTCTCACCAGACAAAGTCGGCTCGGGAGGCCCCGAACGACCACGTTCTCCTTTCCCGCGGGAGCGGGAGGCACGGCCACGAGAATGAACGACACGGTTTACTGACGCCCAGAAGGTGGAAGACCATGTTCCACAGACACCACACGGCCGCTCGGCCAAACACCCATTACAGGAGGAACAAGACGAATGTACATCGTCCACATGCTTTGGCAGCAGACATTGCCCACAAGGAATTGTCCTGGGCATGATAGAGGTGAGAGGAGCAGAGAAGGTGAGATCAGAAAACAGAACACCCCCAAAGAAGAGAGAAAGGTGACAGAAACAAAGACCCCAGACGGTCGACCGGGAACCACCCAACAGGAAGACTACTCTCAAAAGAAAGAAGAAACACTGTAGGAGTGGTACCCCGCTGACACCTAACTCTAACACAATTAGAAAATTTTGCAAAAAAAGCATTAACAATAATTGTGAAAAATCTAAGTCCGAACCGCGTGGCACGCGAAATTCGCGCGCGACTCGAGAGAGAGCAAATAAATATACATTATGGACATATAATAGAAAAAGAGAATATAAAACACTGTTCCTGAGAATACAAAGGATACACTGTGGTATAATGAATCAGGAATCATCAAACATCGAGCTGGTGGAACACTGATAAGCGTGCAAAAACATCTCGACACGAAGCGGATTTTAAAAAGAATGAGTCTTTAGAGACGGTATATGCGCATTGGCAACGGAAGTCGTGGAGTTGTACTTGGGAGAGAGCGTCCCGTACTGGGTCTGCGCCGGTTGCACTCGACCCAGTTTTGGCTTATTTTTATTGGTGCTTTTGCACCACTTTTCTTTCCCAACTTGCTTGGGAAAGACAAAAATAGAGAGTATTTTATCCGAGTTAGGGACTTCCACTGTAGTGCAAGCCTTTAGTAAACAATTGTGAGTAGGTTGATAAAAAATAGACACATTTCCCACATGAAAGATGTGAGCAGGCTCCTACGATACCACCATAATGTGAGATAAGTCATCTTATTTTTAGAAGCCCATTGAGACCCTTATGATGGAGGTATACACCCCCCTTCCATTACCTCCTCCACATCTGCAAGATTTGGTGAGCTGATTGACTTTAAATTCTCTCAGACCAGTCTAGGAGTGCAAGTCTGCCTCTGCTACAAACCCATGATATACCTTAAGTGTTTGAGAGCTGAAAGACCACATCTGGGCTCCATTCTGCAAATGCGTCTACCACAACTTAAAGCTTATGTATTCTGTGGATTTTGTCATATTATCATTGAAGAATTTCATCTGTATGGATTTGCCTTGTTATAATTTATGGGAGTGCCTGTAGGCACTCTCCCATAAAATGCAAAAAGGGAAAGACATGGGAAAAAAAGTTGATGGCCAAAATTAATTTAGCACTCTACCAATTAATACTCTTGAGCCACTACAATTCAATTCTCTTCCTGAATATGGAGAAAAAAAAATTGTGTACATATAGAATATATCCATAGTAGCTTGGTGTACCAAATGTTCACCACGAGTGGTGAACATTTGGTACACCAAGTTACTTTGGGTATATTTTATTTATACTATGATCGTATGATAATAAATAATTGCGGGTTTAATTTCATTCTTCACGAGGAGACGAGTGATAAATTTAGACAAGTTTGCATTCAAGGCGAGGTCACTAATGGTCAACTTTAATGTAGTTCCACTGTAGGTGTAAATTTTTACTACTGAAATCCCATTGCTGGCGTGTTCACCATGGTTGGTGTGTAAAGCTAAAATTTATGTCAAAGGCTTTTTATATATAGCAGAATAGGTAATTATGGTATAAATATATGAAAATAATAATGCCAACAAAATCCTGTTTAATAACTTTATTATTTTAGCATACTGAAATCATTGTACTACAAAATATTCAGCAGTAAAGATAATCTCTGAAGAAAAATGTAAGAAAAAAACTTGAATTATTATTAATCATAGGAAGTCAACATTTCTGGAGGCTACAAATAAATAATTTTGTTCCTGTATTAATTAGGGGATACAGTATGTCTACTACCATACAAGCTGAACTTACAGTAAAGGACATAATAAAGTTAATCAGAAGTGATGTGTAAACTCAAACATTTTTAAGTAAAATCTGAAGCTTTAACAAATTTTTCCTTGGAAACTAATAATATCAATTGGACTCTACAGATATGTGTATATTATAATTTATTTATTTTTTATTAGGGTATAATGACACTTTCAACAACCAGGGTCACCTTATGTCGGACAGGTTTACGGGTGGAGGAAGCCAGAATACCCTAGAGAACCACTGAACAGTAGTGAGCAACTGTCAGACTCCCTAAAGTACAAACTCCGCACAAACAGGATTAGCAATGGTTGAAGACATGTGCACCATCAACATGTATTATGTCTTAGTACACAGCGCCAACAAACCCCATCATGGGCTTCTCAGATTAAGTGCCTTGCCCAAGGGCTCAACACTGTTGCCCCTCGTAGGGATTGAACCATGGACCTTTTGGGTTGAAGTCCAAGACCATAACCACTGAGCCACCGCACTACCAGTGTTATCTATAGTGTATATTTGAATGATTGTATACAATTTGTATAGAAGGATATGTGAACCAAGCCTAAATATAAGCAACCTGTCATTTGCAAAATGAGGTCCCCAGAGGGTGAATTTGCTGATGCTATCCCATACAGTGGGCCAATTTATCTTCTAGGTATATCTTTCTGTTTTGGCTTGAGACCTTGATTCAGACTGAGGTTCACAGAGGGTAAATTTTGTGATGCTACCCTGCTGTGCATGATAGCATCACCAAATTCACCCTCTGGGGACCTCATTTTGAAGATGACAGTCTGCTTATTTTCAGGCTTGATGTGACCAGACTGGCAAACAGATATGCACAATAATTACTGCATGAAAAGGCATTACGTCTTTGTTTTATTGGGCAGTAGCAGAGAAGAGTACTATTGTCGTCCAATAGCTGGCAACACACTAATAAACTTTCATATAGGCATAAAACTGCCAAAGATGATTGGTAGTTTGGTGATAAAGAGTCAGATCAGCTCTAAAAACTCAGTCAAGGCAATTGGTAGTGCTGTGATGAGAGCTGTAGTAATCTGCCATGCCTTTCACCATGACACTGTTCATTGTCAATTGGCTATTTTCAGTGACTGTAGGCTCCTTGTATGAATAGCTTTCCAAATGCATGTGTATGTGTACATTTGTTCATTTTTATTGGGGTTTGATGACACTTTCAACAGTCGAGTTGATACGGACAAGCTATTAACCCTTTCGTGTCTCAGCCAAATCGGCTCCCCAGACTTGGGATATTGGGGTTAATAATTTTGGGATCATCTTGTCTGTTAGATAAAGGTGTAAAAAGTCCCATTCATTTAGATTGTCAGGTAAGTCAAGATTTATCTTCCCAGCTTCAGAACATGGGATATCTGGTGGAACAAAATCTGTGCATTTTTCCCTTTGAAAAATTGGACCAATTCCACGACCATGCCCACTCGGTTGTATTCTGCCACATCCCTGAACAGCACTTCTTTTTCTGCTGCGTCCCCTCCCACTGGCCAGTCCTATTCTAGATGTTGAAGGACACTCTCAGTCATCTGGATTATTACTGGAAACATCATCTGAACGTCCAGCACTCATAGTAGTGTTATGTGTGTCAGCTTGATTTGAGCCAGACTGTACCACAGAATCCTGTTCCATGTCGCTATCATTAGAGTCATATTCGCCATGGAATCACTGTGCTTCTGGTGCAATTGGCACTAAAACTGTAACTCTAAATTCATTCGGGCACGGAAATTACTTCTGTGGACTGATAGAGATAGCACACGTGGACTGAGGTAAGAGAGGACGCATTACTATGCCATCGGCGCGCAGTGTGCCGACAGGTTTGTAGTGTCATTTTATTGCCGGTGTGCCACATGCCGGCGAGGCACAAAAGTAACTCGAAGCACTCTGGTAGTATTTCAAATTTTTTGTCACTGACTCAAATTTAACAAATTATAACAAATTGAGCTCTGTCAACCAAGACATAATTTTTTTAAATTCTCAGTTGCATTGGGGGAAAAAAGTTACTGCTGAAAGTTTCGGTATTTTGACATCAGGGTGTAGAGAGTTAATTGAAAATAGAGTGTATTGGTAGTAAACAAAAAAAATAGGTTTCTGTAGATAAGCCTTTTTTTCGAATTTACAACATTTGAATTCTTCAACAAATTGTCCAACCCAACTTAATTTAAGACAAATTCTCACAGGAAACTGTGAATTAAGTTTTCAAAGAGTGTTCTTGACCTCTTACAGAAATACCAACCTACACCTCAAGTAAATGTGTTAATCTCTTGTTTCAAAAGATTAAAGTTTTACAATCAGACAATAAGTGTAAGTATGTGTATTGCATTACAACAGAGAGGCATCTGAATCATGCCAGGCTCTGCAAATAACAATATAATTTCATTGGACAACAGGTATCATTGTATATGTGAGATGTGTACACTCATTTGTAGTCACCAGAGAACATCTTAGATCATTCTGACCTTTTTATAACTGCGCTTCTAATCTTAACCCTCAGGGCCTGGACATGAAATACAGGGTAACCCCACAATTTCAACATAGGGTCCAAGTATGGGATTAGCCCTGCAGTGACTGAACAATCCAGTCCTGCTCTTTGGTTGATTCAACAGCATCTCGTGCCACATTATTAAGACTCTAGAATGACAACATACTTTATCCCCCCACCTCTTTTTCAACTTCCAGTTTCAACAGGTAGAATGCTAAATTATTCTCAGTCATCAAAATTTGTTCACATGTCTCTGCCTTGTTACAATTTATGGGAGAGTGCCAACAGGCACTCTCCCATAAACTGTAACACGGCACATTCACGCAGAATAAATATCTTCAAGTCTAAGATGATATGAAGCAGATTTATAGAATATGAAGCTTTTATGTTACCTCACTTCAGAATAAAGTTCAATGAAAGTGTCAATGACACTGCAGCTTAACTTGACTGTGTGTAGAGTTTGATGAAAAAGATAATGTTCAATGTTTATGAAAGGATTATGAAATAAGACAAGAATTGTGATAATTGAAAATATGTTTAGTTCTGTACCCTACATGCTATGTTTTCAAAAAAAGAACAATTTCAGGTGTAGACTGTACTAAAGAACTGAGGCCTGGGTTGATTTGGTCCTCACAGTTAATGTATGTCAACCAAAGTTACCAAGTTACAGTAAAAGTATTCCAAAATGAGTCATCCTACCAAGTTACAATGAAATCCCTTCATAAATATGACTCACAGACTTTGCTAAAGGAATCTAGGTCATGAGTCCATCTGCTGGTCACAGTTGACCAGTCGCGACCAAAATAGGACAGTCTCAATCTAGATATCATACCGAGTCATCCTTCCAAACTACAATGCAATCCCTTCATAAAAACAACCTGTAGACCGTGCTAAATGAATCTAGGTCACTTGCCCAAGTGGTGGTAACAGCTGACCGATCGAGACTAAAATAGGACAGTCTCAATCTAGATATCATACCGAGTCATCCTTCCAAATTACAATGAAATCCCTTCATAAAAACGACCTGTAGACAACAGTGCAATAGGAATCTAGGTCACTTGCCCAAGCTGTGGTAACGGGTGACCGATCGTGACCAGAATAGGACAGTCTCAATCTAGATATCATACTGAGTCATCCTTCCGAATTACAATGAAATCCCTTCATAAAAACAACCTGTAGACAACAGTTCTACAGGAATCTAGGTCACATGCCCAAGAGGTGGTAACGGCTGACTGATCGTGACCAAAATATGATGACGTTCTCATCTTAACATTATATGGAGTCATCCTACCAAGTTACAATGAAATCCATTTATAAATACGACCTGTAGACTGTGCTAAACATTTTCGGCTTTTGGGCCCATTACAGTTGACTGATTGCGAGCAATATGGAATTTTCTGGACATGACCTCAAACCTGCACATGAAATTTTATGATGATCGGACAAGAACTACGGGGTGTAGCCTGTGTTAAAAATGTGAACAGACTCACTGACTAACAGACTTCCGCACGTGTGATGGCAATCAACAGCTTATCTTGACTTTGTCAAGTTTAGCTAATAAAATAGAAAAAACTCGAAGACAAGAGCTTTGCACCAGAGATCTGTGCTAGCATCTGAAAGTACTGAATCTAGGAAACAATCTAAGAGACACAGGATAAATTTGATGTTAATTGTATGTTTGTTAACCCTTTACCCAACGTAACGGCCAAAAACCAAACGGTGCTATTCACAAAAATTACCATTTATTTTTCACTATTTTTTTCATTTTTTGTCATAAAAACATAGCTTATGCCCCCTCTTTGGAACGAACTAATTGAGCTCGTTCCACTGAAGGGGTCATAACCTATGCTTTTGATGCAAAAAAATGAAAAAAATAGTTATTCAAGAATTTTGTTTGCAAGTGTCGTCTGCCTTTCATGTTAGGTAAAGGGTTAAAGTTATTGTGCTCACACAATCAAGAAAACAATCTATGAGGTATAACTCCTGAAAAAAAAACTTGGGCACGACTGTTTTTCAAACTTATCCAAGACATTCTCGAATAGAATCCACAGACTAAATTTGATAAAATCAGATAATGTTTGTTCAAGTTTTCATGCTTACACCACCCACAAGTCACAAATTCAAACAAGAAAATAGTCTAAGGGACATAATTCCCGAAAATAATTCAGGTGGGACTGGTTTTCAAACTTATCGAAGACATTTGAGTAGAATCCACACACCAAATTTGTTAAAAATCGGATGTTTGTTCAACTTATCAAGCTCACACACAGATGTTCTAACAAATGACTACTTATGTGGCTATTTTAGATTAGATTAGATTAGATTAGATTATTTTATTTTACGGTATAGATAATATATTACAATACACATGTTAACAAACACAGATATTAATAAAGAAAATAATGTAAAAAACACAAATACGAAATCGGTATCTATACCGTAGGGAGATGACATAGCCAGATTGGCTGTCTACCTGTCGTCTCCCGGAGACATGGACATATTTATCAGCACTGTGCGCAGATTGAGAATGTCATTAATTGACATTTGTTAATCAATATTGCCCTTTATCTAGCATGGATAACAGGTGGAACTTTCCAAAGTAAGATAATCATTATTTGTCTGGAAAACAAAAACTAATAACGTATTAAGATATGAATGGCAATTTTATGAACAGCTTTGTCTGGTTTCATCTGTTACGTTCGAAAAAAAAAGATCTCCTAAGATGAAAGTTCCTCTATGCAAGGACATGGCAGTTATTAATCAATGTTATGGTGGATGAGATAAACAGACAGTGGAATCGGTTATTTTGTAAGTTCATATGTAGTACTTCTAGGGTTGGCGGGCGCAATTCGGTCATTATCGAATAGACAGTAAGAATTGCTTTATGTTTATATTTAAGTTACCAATTGTGGTTAAACCTGACAGTCTGGACAATAAGGGTTATCACATTCAATATCAGTTGGATATTGAGACAGAAGTTTCTCTGTCAATAATTTTTTGAATATTTTCCTATTTGTAATATTTTTTAGCTCGTGGTCAAGCTCATTCCATATCTTTGGGAACAGGTGTACAGGTAGTTTATCTAGAGCTCGGGTGCGGGTTCTACTGACACGTAGTAGTTCTGATTGCCTTGTGATTGTTTGGGAAGCATTATGTGTTGTGTTAAAAAAATTATTGAGTGACACAGGGAGTTCTCCCTGTTTCCAATCAAATACAAAAAGGGAAGCTTGGAGCTTGAATAGGTCGTCTACTTTAAGGATTTTGTCTTTCGCAAACAGCGGATCAGTATGGGCCTTATAATTTGTGTTGTTAATAATACGCAGTGATCGCTTTTGCATAGTTCGTATTTTCCTAGTTGCGTTAGAGTTCCCCCATATTTGTATTCCATAGATTAAATGACTGTGTATCAGTGCATAATACAACGTTTTCAAAGCTTTATGCGGCAGAATTTTTTTTACTTTGTTTAGAGCATAATTTGCCCGTCCTATTTTGGAGCACAATTGTGATACATGAGCTTGATAATAGCGGGGGAGGAATTCGTCACATACAGGTGAATTGTGCACTTGGTGATACCTTCTTGAAATTTGGCACACTGTTAGTGTAGGCTATGAGGTTCTCAAAAACGATCGGCTACAAGTTGACACCGACCGGTGGCGACCAGTAGCGGCACAATCCAAAATGGCCGCCAGCGGCTGAAGGGAACCTCCTTTTCGACGGTCTACCGACTATACATCCGATTGTAAGGGCGCGAAAGTGAACTCTGATCCACGCACGTGTTGGAAACAGACGTGGGAGATGATGTAGAATAAAACGAGATTCTCTATACGGACGCATCAATTTCTTGGAACTTGAAAAGAGCGTTGTTTCTCCGGGATCAGCGTCATTCAGGCAAACCTGAATGACGCTGATCCCGGAGAAACAACGCTCTTTATGAAGCAGTCTCTTTGCCATACAATCTCTTGTTTGGCGTAATTCCGCAAGCAATTCTGATTTGTCTGTCGAAATTAATTCGAGAACGCGATTGTTCACAAAAATCATTCACAGAATGAGTGAGAATCCTCTTCGTGTACGGACTAGTACTGACTGGGAACGTTGTTGCTTTTGCCAGCAAGACAGTTCCAAGAAATTGATGCGTCCGTATAGAGAATCTCGTTTTCATGACGCCTATAAAGCTATTGAGGAAGACATAACGCGCTTCCTAGATAATGGCGTTGAGCTTCCATATAATTTGACCATTGATTGTTTGATGAGAGAGAGTGATGAGTGTATGTCGATGTCACTGTTGACGAATAAGGCAATATATCATAAGACATGCCGTGACAGTATTCGGACTCACATCGTACAGCGCGTGCTACACAAGCGAGAGCGAAATGAGGCAGTGGCATCCTGCTCCACGCTGAGTCCTAAAAGAACACGGACAAGTTTTGAATCTGGCTGTGACAGGAAACTGCCCCAGTGTGTTTATTGTCACAAACGCGAAGGTGACAGCAGTGAGCCTATTTGCAGATCAATGTCTGATAACAATAAACTCAAAATTATGGCAAAGGAAGCCGAGAACTGGGTTGTTTTTTCTCGGGTCAATGCAGCATTTGATTCCGCTGCTAGTGATCTTTACTATCACAAAACCTGTTATTGTAAGCTTGCCAATGAAGCACGAGCGGCTAAATCTAAAAAGTCGAAGAACGCCGAACATTCCGCGTCAGGCCTGCCCTATGACCCTCTCGTTATGGCAGAGCTCATAACATTTGTTGAACACAACGATTCCGCGATGAAGCTTGTCGATCTCAAGAATCTGTACAGTCGGAGGTTGAAGCAAGTCGGTTCTGATTGGCTTAGTGAAGAAATACATTCCACTCGATTCAAAGAACATTTGTTGCAGAAATTGGGCGATGGCTGGGACGCCTTCACACAGGGTAGAGATGTGTTTATTTCAAGTAGGTTTCGAGTTGGCTCCTTGTTGTCCGAATCTTTAACTCGTATAGTGTCTGAGGAAGAGGCAAAAAAGATAGTTGATGTGGGTCTTCTTCTGCGTAAACACATACTCATATCTCAAGCTCCTTTCACGGGATCATTTTCATCTTATTGCTTGAGCGAGCCTGTACCCAACTCACTCCTGACTCTTCTTAGAGTTCTACTTGAGGGCACATGTAGTATACAGAACTTAGGCGATGATGAGACTGTTAATGCCAAGACTCGAGTGGCTTGTACTATTTCACAGATGTTGATCAGCAATTCAGCGAAACGCTCCGAACATGCACAAAATGTTCACCAGAGACGTGACAGAGAAACTCCAATGCCTCTTTATGTGGGTTTGAAGTTGCATGCCCATGATCGTATGAAAAATCTTATCAGAGATTTTCATCAAATGGGACTCTCTGTCTCTTATGATCGCGTAATGGATGTTCGCAGGAGTTTCGCGAGAGCTGTTTCACTGCGGTTCAAGAACGAAGGTGTTGTAGTCCCAGCTAACTGCAAACGTAATGTTTTCTCGATAGGAACCACTGATAACATTGATGTATCTGGTAGATCTGATATGCATGGTACGTCCATCACACTCATTGGTCAACTGAGCAGGGACAATGTGGGTACTGATCCCCCACCACTGAGTTTAGATGTTCCAGAAGACACACAAATTGAACTCCCAGACGACTATGCATTTGTTCCTTTCGTTGAAGACTTTGGTGGGGACATCAGGCTTGAATCTCCAGATGAATGTAATGTACGGCCCAATGAATATGCAGATTTGAACGTGGGAGAGAATGACTGGTTGTCTCATGTGTCACAGATCAGCAATAAAGGGAAGGTTGATGGCAGCTGGCAGCTTGATGAAGTCCCTGTGACCTTTTCAGGCTTCTTTTCAAAACATGAAGATCAAGACAATGTCAAACCTCGTGCAGTTATTGGGGTATTCCCTGTTTTCAGTGAGCAGAAAGCGGACTCACTCAGTATGCAGAAGCATGCTATGTATGTGGTCAGGGAAGCTACTGCTTTCGTAAACCCCGGCCAGATACCTGTCATTGAAGGTGACTGTCCGTTGTATGCCAGGCAGAAAAAATGTCAATGGCTGTTCCCAGAGGAGATAGGTGAGGATCGAATGGTGTGTATGATTGGATTCCTGCATCTTGAAATGTGCACCCAAGAAGCTGGTGGTAAGCTTATGGGTGGTTCTGGTTGGGAGCGAATGTTTCACCTCGCAAAGATATTCACACCCGGTGTAGCATCATCCCTACTTGGTGGGAAACATGTCAAGAGGACGCGACAGGCATATCTTCTCACTCTAGCTTGGCTTGAGATCCTCAGAAAGAATGCTTATGAGATTTACTGTCAGCAGACTGGGCCCCATGAGTCATTTGAAATGTGGGAACAGAGGATTCTTTCACAATCTCCAACTGCGCGCTATTGGGGTGAAATCGTTCGGAACTTTCTCTTGACAAGCTGTCAATTCGTTCGGAACCAACGAATCGGTAACTGGCCTGGTACACTGTGTTCTATCGATGAGTTGTGCAGTTACTTTTTTGCCCTAGGACATACAAATTATTGTCGGTGGGTCCCCGTATTTCTGAGAGACATGTCTCAGCTACCCAGGCGGCATCCTTCAATCCACAACAAATTCATGGAAGGCCATTTTGTGGTCCAGCGTAGTGAGAGGAAGTTCAGTATGATGGGTTTAGATCAGAGCCAAGAACATAGTATCCAACTACTCAAAGAAGACAGTGGTCCAAAAGGTCTCTATGGCCAGGCTGAAGAGAAAGTCGTTATTGAGCTTTCAAGGTCAGAAGTTCTGCGTGTTATAGATGAGTATGAATATGCAAGTTTCCACACAACATCATCAGATAACACGGAACACCCGGAAAGTTCGGTATCAGAGCAGAAAAAATTTCTGAATCAATTGAAATCTCTCCTCGATCTGGTGAATCAGGGACTCATTATCAACCCTTATGATGAAACTAGTGGTCAGCTGGTGACATTAGATACTGGTGAATATATGGACCCCGAAGTTAGTAAGAGTTTACGGTCATTACCCGAAAGGGGCAAGCATTTATATTCCACTTTCTTGAAGGAAAGGCTTGTGGAATGCACCGTACCCCTGAATGATGTTATTCCCAAGGCAAATATATATACCTTCCTTAACCCACCCCCAGCCAACCTGGACAAAGGCCGAGACAAACTCATGTCAAGTAAAGCAACTGCCGCAATAGTTACCCAGATGTTCGTTTCACTGCAAGCCCGGCCTGATTCAAACATGGATGAGTTTTTCATGCACGAGAATGCACGTGATCCGCCAGCATTATCCGATAGAGGTAAGCTACGGAGTGGGACAAAATCTCAAATTCTCAATTGTTTACCAGCTATTCCTGCACAAGGGAAGAATTCAGCAGCTAGACAAGCTTCAGTTGTCATCTTGGATATGCCTGCTGTAGTCCATGTAATCAAACCACAGAAAGCGGATCTGTTTGGAGAATATGCTCGATTGCAATTATTGCCATACATCGAATCTCTGATTAACACGAACACCACAAGGGTTGATGCGATCTATGACTGTTACCCCGAAGGCAGTTTGAAGAATCAGACGCGAGCAAAACGCCTCGGTGAGACAGCAGTTAGGTTGATACGGGTGTCCGAGAACGTCCCTTTACCTAAAGGGAAGAATTGGCAGGCATTCTTGAAAGTTAGTGAGAATAAAGACGAATTTTTCAAGTTCCTGTCTGCTGAACTGCTGAAATTAACATCAACATCCGAGTACCAGTTGTTAACGACATCAGGAGAATATGTACTATGCAATAAGGATGTTAGCTTATGTGACATATCTCCATCGAACCACGAGGAAGCAGACACGCGCATGATGCTTCATCTCAACCATGCAGTCTCACAAGGTCACAAAATAGCTTTTCTTCGCACGGTTGATTCTGATGTCGTCATTCTGTCTTTGCACCATTTCGCAACATTCCGTGACCTTGGACTCAGTGAGCTGTGGATTGGGTTTGGAATTGGAAAGGCATATAAAGATATGCCAATTCATGAGATAGCTTCACAACTTGGACCTGATTACTGTAAGGCCCTGACTTTCTTCCACGCCTTCACAGGTTGTGATGTAACATCCAGCATGCTCGGCATTGGGAAGAAGACAGGATGGAATGCATGGATGAATTTTCCCGCATCAACTGAAATGATGATAGAATTGACTGAGAATCCGCAAGTCTTTTCAGAGGATTCCCCTCATATGCAGCATATCGAAAAACTCACCATACAGATGTACAGTAACAGTTGTGTCAGTACACGTGTCAATGATGCGAGACGGCATATGTTCACACATGGCCTTAAGTCTATGGAAAACATCCCGCCCACCAAAGCAGCTCTGTATCAACATGTAAAAAGGGTAATTCTTGTGTCATCTTTCATTTGGCATCGTGCTCTGCAGAAACACTTATGTGTGCCAGACCCATCACAGTACGGATGGGAGTGGAATCCACGTCTCAATATTCTGGTCCCATTTTGGACTCACCTAGGAGACGCAAGTGCTGCATGTGCACTGATGCTCCACTGTAGTTGTGCCAAGGCCTGCAAGGGCAATTGCAAATGCTTGAAAGCTGGATTAAGGTGCACACCTTTGTGTAAGTGTGAAGGTGGCTGTTGTAACAATATTGAGTAGTATACTGTCATGTTAGGACCAGTCATCTCCTATTCTGGTATTTTTTTTTCCATTTTCGGCCAGTTAACACATGTCATGTTTCTAGTTGAGTTGATTTTGCTAACAAATGTTCATCCCATGTGGCTTGCTACATTGTCCGGGGTATAGGAATACAGTTTTAGATTTCGGAAAATAGTCTGTTATTTACTGCACAAGACGGTGTTAATTCAAGCATAGCATGATACAATATCCCCAACTATTTTGCCTCTGTACAACAGTTGATACCTTCGTTCACCCGTGTGTTCATCTATGGTATCCTTGTCTTTCTCTGGCCATAGGCCACATGTGACTAGTCAGTTCCTACTCCATAGCAAATCAACTTGGAAATCCTTCATCTTGTAGCGCACTCATGTCTCAATGAATCCATACCTGAGTTGATCTAATAAATCTAACGTAAGGTATCAAATTGCCATACCGGATCATATTTCGATAAGTTATTCGCTAAAACATTTCGACCACTCATCGACATCAAAGGTCATGTTTTGGCTCCCAGTGGTGGCTATATCTCTATATCCCTGGTAAAGTAGCATACCATGAGGGATGGGCATTAAGTGTCGGCAACATTAATCCTGACTTGGAACACACCACATCTTAACTGGCCGAAAATGAAGAATACTACTTGTAGTCAAAAAATATTCCTGTACCTCGAATGACTGCAAACATACACTCACCCCTTCTAGTCCCATTTTGCCAATGTTCTATACTGGCAAGATAACATTGTATAATTAACAACGGGAACTAATGCATCCCGAGTTCATTCCAGCACTGCCCTTGCTGGCAGACGTGTCGCTATGGTGTTGAGATTGAACCAGAACTCCTCTAGAAATTTGATAGTTTTATTTTCTTAGAAAATAAATCTATCGAAAATGCCGGAAGTTGAGAATAGACTGTCACTTTAATTGGATTATCAAATGTCCAAGTATCCCCACTGCTGCATACTATCGAGTACCCTTGTTCATGTGTTGACAGGAATCTCTCATACCATGTTCATTTGACCATTGCATTCCCGAGAAACATTCAACACTAATTTATCTACGGACGGACGATCATACTGACAGTCAGACACACAGACGCACACATCGACGGAAATTCTGATCCCATTATCCATTAATCTTCCCCCCAACTTGTTCCAAGGGCTTCACTCCATCATTCACATCAATTACAGCACATGTATGGTGTTAGGTTTGGAGCTTCAGTTGTGCGATCGGCAAAAATAGCTTTTTTTCGATCCGCTTGGCGGCCATTTTGGATTTCGCTGCTAGTGGTGGCTAGAGGATGGTGCCAACTTGTAGCCGATCGATTTTGAAATCTCTGATGCCTACCCTTACATCATGCCAAATTTCAGGAAGGTATCACCAAGTGCACAATTCTAGCGAATTCCTCCCCCGCTAATAAGAGAGATTTTCATCAATATTAATGCCTAAGAATTTCAGTGATTTTTCAGTTTCTTTTTCACATATTCTTTTAATATTATGGTTTTTTATTTGGATATTTAGATCTTCGAAACTCTGTGTGTTTCGCGATGGATTTATAATGACATACTTTGTTTTACTAGCATTCAGAGCTAATTGATTCGCGGAACACCAGTCGCTTATTTTGTCAAGTTCTTGGTTAATGTGTGTAGATAATGCACGTATCCTTTGTCCAGATGCATAGGCAGTTGTGTCATCAGCAAAGGAGAGGAGATTTAGCAAAGTTGATTGGTTAATATCATTTATATATAATAAGAATAAAATAGGTCCGAGTATTGAACCCTGGGGGACTCCACATGTTACAGCGATTTGGTCAGAGCTATGATCGCCGAATTTCACAAACTGTGTTCTGTTCGACAGATAACTCTTGAACCATTGATTACTTATGCCTCTGAATCCGTATCTCTCTAATTTCGTTAATAATATACTATGATTTATAGTATCAAAAGCTTTGGAAAAATCAATGAATACAGCTAAGGTTATATCTTTACTTGGCTTGTTATTTTCAATGGCTATGTCCCTTAACAGTTGCATCACAGGATGTATAGTACTGTGTTTTTTCCTAAAGCCGTATTGATGTTTATAAAGAATGTCAAATGCATTTAGAAAATTGGTCATTCTATTTGCCATTAGTTTTTCCAAAACCTTTGAAAAACTTGGTAAGATGCTAATAGGTCTGTAATTATTAAATTTGAGTTCATCACCAGTTTTGAAAATGGGGATTACTTTGGCTACTTTCATTCTATCGGGCACAATTCCACTGCTGAATGAACTATTGATAACATGTGCGAGTGGTTGGGCAAGTATATCGATGGTCTGTTTTAATAGATATGTGGTAATCCCATCACAGTCTTCACTATTTTTAGATTTCATACGGTTGGTTATATGTATCACCTCCTGGGGTGTTGTAGGGGCTATAAAAAAGTTGTTTGGAAAACGAGAATCCATAAAGTCTTCAAAATTTTTATCTGACCTGATTATGTGCTCCGTTGTGCATTTCCCAACGTTTGCAAAGAAAGTATTAAATTCGTGAGCAATTGCATGTGGGTAACTTATTTCTTTGTTATTCTCTTTAATAAAAGTTGATGGCATAGCGGCGGTGCGCTTAGCTTTGTTTATTGTTTTGTTTAATATCATCCATGTTTTCCTTAGGTTGTTTTTATTTTCTGTTAATATATTGTTGAAGTACATTGCTTTGCTTTGTTTCTTAAGTTTGTTAAATATTTTACAATAATTTTTATAATTTTTTGTGTTCTGATCTGTTGGAGATTTTATTTTTTTGTAATAAAACTTTGCCTTATTAATGGATGAAGTCATGAGACCCTTTGTCATCCATGGTTGTTTTCTAATGAATTTTTTTTGGGGTTGTACATTTGTGAATGGAAATGCCGTTTCAAAGGCTGATAAATACACATTCATAAAACGCTCATATGCTAGATTCGGATTGTCTGACTCAAAGACGGAGGCAAAATCACATTGTGATAAAAGCCGTTTGAACGTTGTCGTGTTCTCAGCATTGAAATTACGTTTATATGACACTTTGGCTTCCTCTTTTTTCAATAATGTATTGACCATATAGAACACCCCAAAATGGTCCGAGACATCGGTAATAACTATTCCGGACAGAGAAGCAGAAGAAATGTTATTAGAAAAGATGTGGTCAATCAAGGTCGCGGAGTGACTGGTTATCCGTGTTGGCTTCGTGATGTGCGGCAGAAATCCTTGGCCGATCATTAAATTTAGATAACTTTCAGTTTTCTGATGAGAATTAGCTTTTAGTAGGTCGATATTAAAGTCTCCCATCAGATATGCCTCCTTATTTTCTTGGTTAATTTGATCAGTTATGTCAGCTAGCTTTGATAGGAAAAGATCTATATCAGCTTTTGGGGCAGTGTTAGGCCTATATATGACCCCGATTATTTTCTTTGTGTTATTTACATTAATTTCGATGAATAGAGATTCGATGACGTGGGGGATGAAGATGGACAGGTCATTCCGTATTGTCGGGCAGAGATTATCTTTTACGTAAAGGCCGACACCACCTCGCCCGTCGTCTCCATCTGGTCGTGTGTTTTTAATGAAGGGGTGATAGCCGTCTAACGAGTACGAAATGTTCGAAGGAATCCTGAAAATTTCAGTTAACCCAATCACGGTAAAAATATTTTTTGAGTCCTGCATTTCAGCGAATAAGTCATTTATAGAGTCCCAATGGGCAGTGAGACTTTGACAATTCAGGTGAAAAAGTGAAAATTGCTTTTTTGGGTTGATGTTTTCTGTGCGGAGTTCATTTGGGATGTAGTATTTGCTACCGTGTGTAGAATTTATGAATAGGTCATCTTCTTCTGTTATCAATTCACCGTTCCTATCATTATAAATTGTTCTGAAGTCATACTCTGGGTTTGTCTGTACCTCATCCAATCCTACACTACCCGCCATTATTATCAATGAAACTGCCAGGTCCTTTGTCAAATCCAGTGTGTCTACTATATGTATTACAGCTCCCAGAAGGTCCCAAGACTTTCCTATTTATAATCATCTTATGGTAAAGGGTGCTAAGCAAGAATTTGGTCCTAACAATGCACAGTGCTGAAAAAGTTGAGTGCACAATGAACAAAGAAGTAAAAAGGAACATTAACAAAAACATATGTACAAACATCTTTGGTAAGTAGTTGTATTCGAAAGGGACGGCGTAACGTTGCATACACCTATTTGTTTTAGAAGGATAGGTTCAAGAAAAATACAGATCTCTGTGGTGTCCTGCATGAATTGTTTGAGTAAAATAAAAGTTGAGATCAGAATCATTTTTTGGATACATTATACAAAATTTGCCATTTTTTTTTTTTTTTTTTAATTATTATTTGTTGGAGTTTTGGAGTTGCTTGTCTTCAGTTATTGCTAACTGTCATCAAGACAAAGGATAATTGTCATCAAAACGGAAGAGTAGAGTCAAGTATAGCCAATCGGGGGGGGGGGGGGGGGGGGGGTCGCTTTTCTAGAACAATTGTTAATTGTCATTAAAACAAAGGCAAACTCTCATCAAAAACAAAAGTATAAAGTCAAAAACAAAGGTGTAGAGTCGAGTACAGCCAATCGTTTACAGTCATGTTGCTAATTATAGGGTGCTCCCACTTCCCACAAAATTGACCATTATTATTAATTATTTATTATTATAGTTTATTTATTATTATTTTTATTTTTTATGTTTGAGTCGGTTTTCTGTAATAATTGCTAATTGTCCTCAAAACACATGCTAATTGTCATCAGAACAAAAGTGTAGGGTTAAGTATAGCCAATCGTTTACACTCATTTCACTCATACCCATAGTCGGGTGTTCCCGCAAAATTGGCCATTATTATACTTGTCAACAAAACAAAGTGTAAGGTAAAGTGTAGCCAATCTTTTACACTCACTCTACTCATTGCAGAGTGTTCCCACTTCCAACAAAATTGGCATTATTATTGTTGTCATCGGAGCAAAAGTGTAAAGTCAAGTATAGCCAATCATTTACACTCATATTGCTCATTGTAGGATGTTCCCACTTCCCACAAAGTTGGACATTGTTATACTTGTCCTCAAGACAAAAGTGTAAAGTCAAGTAAAGCCAATCGTTTACCCTCATGCTGCTCATTGTAGGCTGTTCCCATTTCCCACAAACTTGGCCATTATTATACTTTCATCAACCCAAAGTGTAAAGTCAAGTATAGCCAATCGTTTACACTAGTGCTGCACACTGTAGGATGTCCCCACTTCCTACAAAGTTGGACACTGTTATACTTGTCCTCAAGACAAAAGTGTAAAGTCAAGTATAGCCTATCGTTTACACTCATGCTGCTCATTGTAGGGTGTTCCCACTTCTCGCCAATATTGGCCATTATTATACATGTCATCAAAACAAAAGTGTAAAGTCAAGTATAGCCAATCGTTTTCACTCATACAGTTCGTTGTAGGGTGTTTCCACTTCCCATGAAAATTGTACATGTCATCAAAACAAAAGTGTAAGACCAAGTATAGCCAATCGTTGACATTATTATACTTGTCAATTTATAATTGACAAGTATAACAATGGCCATTATTATACGTGTCATCGAAACAAAAGTGTAAAGTCAAGTATAGCCAATCGTTTACACTCATGCTGCTCATTGCAAAGTGTTCCCACTTACCACAAAAGTGGTCATTATTATACTTGTCATCAAAATATAAGTGTAAAGTCAAGTATAGCCAATCGTTTACACTCATGCTGCTAATTGTAGGGTGTTCCCACTTCCCACAAAATTGGTCATTATTATAGTTATCATCAAAATAAAGGTGTAAAGGCAAGTATAGCCAATTGTTTACGCTCATGCTGCTAATTGTAGGGTGTTCCCACTTCCCACGAAATTGGTCATTGTCATAGTCGTCATGAAAACAAAAGTGTAAAGGCAATTATAGCCAATTGTTTACACGCATACTGCTCTTTATAGGGTGTTCCCACTTCACACAAAGTTTGGCCATTATTATACATGTCTTCAAAACAACAGTGTAAAGCCAAGTACAGCCAATCGTTTACACTCATGCTGCTCATTGCAAAATGTTCCCACTTCCCACAAAATTGGGCATTATTATAGTTGCCATCAAAACAAAAGTGTAAAGTCAAGTATAGCCAATCGTTTACGCTCATGTTACTAATTGTAGTGTGTTCCCACTTCCAGAAAAATTTGTCATTATCATAGTTGTCACCAAGACACCAAGTGTAAACTCAAGTATAGCCAATTGTTTACACTCATGCTGCTAGTTGTAGGGTGTTGCCTCTTCCCACATGATTGGTCCTTATTATAGTTGCCATCAAAACAAAAGTGTAATGTCAAGTGTAACCAATCGTTTCCGTTCATACTGCTAATTGTAAGGTGTTCCCACATTTCACAAAATTGGTCATTATTATAGTTATCATCAAAACAATAGTGTAAAGGCAAGTATAGCCAATTGTTTGCGCTCAAAAATTGGTCATTATTATAGTCGTCATCAAAAACAAAAGTGTAAAGGCAATTATAGCCAATTGTTTACCCGCATACTGCTCATTATAGGATGTTCCCATTTTCCACAAAAGTAGTCATTATTATACTTGCCATCAAAACAAAAGTGTAAGGTCAAGTATAGCCAATCGTTTACACTCATTTTGCTAACTGTAGGATGTTCCCACTTCCCACAAGATTGGTCATTATTATAGTTGCCATCAAAACAAAGGTATAAAGTCAAGTAAAGCCAATCGTTTCCACTCATGCTTCTAAATGGAATTGGTCATTATTATAGTTATTATACGTGTCATCAAGACAAAAGTGTAAAGTCAAGTATAGCCAATCGTTTACGCTCATGTTGCTAATTGTAGGGTGTTCCCACTTCCAGAAAAATATGTCTTTATCATAGTTGTCACCAAGACACCAAGTGTAAACTCATGTATAGCCAATTCTTTACACTCATGCTGCTGGTTGTAGGGTGTTGCCTCTTCCCACACGATTGGTCATTATTATAGTTGCCATCAAAACAAAAGTGTAATGTCAAGTGTAACCAATCGTTTCGACTCATGCTGCTAGTTGTAAGGTGTTCCCACTTTCCACAAAATTGGTCATTATTATAGTTGTCATCAAAACAATAGTGTAAAGGCAAGTATAGCCAATTGTTTGCTCTCATGCTGCTAATTGTAGGGTGTTCCCACTTCCCACAAAATTGGTCATTATTATAGTCGTCATCAAGAACAAAAGTGTAAAGGCAATTATAGCCAATTGTTTACACGCGTACTGCTCAATATAGGATGTTCCCACTTCCCACAAAAGTAGTCATTATTATACTTGCCATCACAACAAAAGTGTAAGGTCAAGTATAGACACTCGTTTACACTCATTTTGCTAATTGTAGGGTGTTCCCACTTCCCACAAAAATTATCATTATTATAACTGTCATCAAAACAAAAGTGCATAGTCAAGTATAGCCAATCGTTTACACTCATGCTGCTAATTGTAGGGTGTTCCCACTTCCCACAAGATTGGTCATTATTATAGTTGCCATTAAAACAAAAGTATAAAGTCAAGTATAGCCAATCGTTTACACTCATGCTTCTAATTGTAGGGTGTTCCCACTTCCCGAGGAATTGGTCATTATTGTAGTTATTATACGTGTCATCAAGACAAAAGTGTAAAGTCAAGTATAGCCAATCGTTTACACTCATGCTGCTCATTACCAAATGTTCCCACTTCCCACAAAAATGGTCATTATTACACTTGTCATCAAAACAAAAGTGTAAAGTCAAGTATAGCCAATCGTTTACACTCATGCTGCTAATTGTAGGGTGTTCCCACTTGCTACAAAATTGGTCATTATTATAGTTGCCATCAAAACAAAAGTATAAAGTCAAGTATAGCCAATCGTTTACACTCATGCTTCTAATTGTAGGGTGTTCCCACTTCCCGAGGAATTGGTCATTATTGTAGTTGTCACCACGACACAAGTGTAAAGTCAAGTATAGCCAATCGTTTACACTCATGCTGCTCATTACCAAGTGATCCCACTTCCCACAAAAATGGTCATTATTATACTTGTCATCAAGACAAAAGTGTAAAGTCGAGTATAGCCAATCGTTTACACTCATGCTGCTAATTGTAGGGTGTTCCCACTTCCCACAAGATTGGTCATTATTTTTGTTGCCATCAAAACAAGAGTATAAAGTCAAGTATAGCCAATCGTTTACACTCATGCTTCTAATTGTAGGGTGTTCCCACTTCCCGAGGAATTGGTCATTATTGTAGTTATTCTACGTGTCATCAACACAAAAGTGTAAAGTCGGGTATAGCCAATCGTTTACACTCATGCTGCCCATTACCAAGTGTTCCCACTTCCCACAAAAATCGCCATTATTACACTTGTCATCAAAACAAAAGTGTAAAGTCAAGTATAGCCAATCGTTTACGCTCATGCTGCTAATTGTAGGGTGTTCCCACTTCCCACAAGATTGGTCATTATTATAGTTGCCATCAAAACAAAAGTATAAAGTCAAGTATAGCCGATCGTTTACACTCATGCTTCGAATTGTTGGGTGTTCCCACTTCCCGAGGAATTGGTCATTATTGTAGTTATTATACGTGTCATCAAAACAAAAGTGTAAAGTCAAGTATAACCAATCGTTTACACTCATGCTGCTCATTACCAAGTGTTCCCACTTCCCACAAAAAAAGGTCATTATTACACTTGTCATCAAAACAAAAGTGTAAAGTCAAGTATAGCCAATCGTTTACACTCATGCTGCTCATTACCAAGTGTTCCCACTTCCCACAAAAAAAGGTCATTATTACACTTGTCATCAAAACAAAAGTGTAAAGTCAAGTATAGCCAATCGTTTACACTCATGCTGTTAACTGTAGGGTGTTCCCACTTCCCACAAGATTGGTCATTATTATAGTCGCCATCAAAACAAAAGTATAAAGTCAAGTATAGCCAATCGTTTACACTCATGCTGCTAATTGTAGGGTGTTCCCTCGTCCCACAAAATTGGTCATTATTATAGTTGCCATCAAAACAAGAGTGTAAAGTCAAGTATAGCCAATCGTTTACGCTCATGCTGCTAATTGTAGGGTGTTCCCACTTCCCACAAAATTGGTCATTACTATAGTTATCATCAAAACAAAAGTGTAAAGGCAAGTATAACCAATTGTTTACACGCATACTGCTCATTATAGTGTCTTCCCACCTACCTCAAGGTTTGGTCATTATTATTCCTGTCATCAAACCAAGAGTGTAAAGGCAAGTATAGCCAATTGTTTACACGCATACTGCTCATTATAGGGTGTTCCCACCTACCTCAAAGTTTGGCCATTATTAAACGTGTCATCAAAACAAGAGTGTAAAGTCAAGTATAGCCAATCGTTTACACTCATGCAGCTCACTGACGGGTGTTCCCAATTCCCACATAGTTGGGCATTATTATTAATTTATAATCGTTTACACATATGCTGTTCATTGTAGCGTGTTCGCACTTCCCACAAAATTAATCATTTTTATTAACTATTACAACCGATTACACACATACAATTAATTGTAGGGTGTTCCCACTTCCTACAAAATTGGCCATTATTATTATTATTATCGTGTACACACATGCTGTTCATTTTATGAACATATTAGGTGGCTAACCTAAAACACATATCCAAAATAATAAAACAAGTTTTTTGGGGGAAAATTTTTGGGGGGTCAGCTAACCCTAACCCTACCCCTAGCCACATAACTCTAACACCCCTTCACTGACCCCCACCCCACCCCACCTCACTCCTAAACCCCACCCTGGAATGCCCTAATCCTACTCTACATTTATCCAACCCCCCACCCCCACAATAAGAGACTAGCCACGTAGCAGACTTTATCCACATAAGTATCCTGTTTTACTAACTTGTAGCCACATAAGTAGTCATTTGTTAGTGCAGACGAATGGACGGACAGATGGATGGACGGACGGTCAGATGGATGGATGGACAGATGGATGGACAGCCAGATGGATGGATGCCCACTGACCTTCATCAAAACATAGGTCAAATTTTTGACACAACTCAACCAAAAAGTGAAGCAGGGGTATTCTGAATGCATTAGATAAGCCTCGGTACTAAAATAGTAAACTATTTTTTGGTAAATGTTTAACACTTTGCATGCTGCTGGCTGAGTTTGATGCCTTGACAGCTGTACTCATCATGTTCTAAGTAACCATGACTGGAGTTTCTGAAAAAGTTTTATATTAAATATTAAATTTGGATGGGTGTATGGTAGGATGGATGGAACAAGGGACAGACAGAACCCATTCCTCTATCCCCCTTCCACTACATGGGGCAATAAAAATAGGCAGCAAGACAGGAAATTCAAGCAACTGAAATGTTCATCCATTAACCTGCAGCAGATCATGTTGGGCCCCTCCCCCCTCAATTTGAGAGACAGTCAACCCCCCCCCCCCCCCCCCGAGTTTTTAATGCTAGTTATGCCTTTGTAGTTTGAACAAAAGAACTTAAAGAAAGAGGGAAGAAAACAGAATTGTTAAAAATTTATTGTAATCCAAAAAATCATATTTCTTTTGCTGCTGAAGATGAACATGCACTTCAGGCACTGACCACTGGGTTCTATTTAAACATGAATACAGAAATCCAGAACTATTTCACTTGGAGAAAATTAGCAAAACCACACTTCATGAGGTTCTCAAGGGAAACTCGGGCGGAATTAAGACCTTGAGGTGCTATTAAGTCTCTACCACCACAATTATACCAAACTGTTTGAAGTCTTTGAAAAAAAAATATGCTAAAAACATTTTCTGATTTGCTTGCAAAGTTTCTTCACCTCCCACGACCTCTTACCACCACTGCAATCAACCAACAAACAGTGAACCTCACTCCAACCATGCAATCCACTCAAACAGATGGCAAATATATTAATAATTACATGCATAGCTAATCACCAATCAATGTTGTATGTACAGTATGCTTGGAAATGGTGCCCGACTGAATACAGGGCTGCCTGTTATTTCTATTTCTGTAACAGAAGTATTTATAGCAGAAACTTGATAACAATTTGGAACATATTCCCACGATATAACTTGAACAAGTGGATCATGGGGCTGTTAAAAAAAAGCAAGTTGCAGGAATATATTTACCCAAAAACTAATCTGTTATGAATATTTAAAAAAAATTCACCAGCAAGATATCTGCTGCAAATTGATAAGATGTTTGACTAACACTTTGCCTGCTAGAAGCAGATTTCCCTGAACAGTATAAAAATGCTCTGTTACTAAAGTAGAGGCATGTGGCTATTAAAAACAAATTTGTTTCTCAGAAACCTCCCTCATCATTGCAAATCTGCCTCATCAGTTTCTTTTTGCCTGGAAATCTCTTCAATGGCACTATTTTGACCAAAATTTAACTATTAGTCAGACTTTAACTATTAGTCTGGTGGCCAGGGCACTAATGCCCTTAAGAGCCTAGACAAGTGTCCTTAATTCCCACCAACCCACAGCCTTCATATGTCCAGAGGTTTAGCAGTGATTTCTAGTTACGTCATGGCTGCTTTAACAGGCAGCCAGGACTGTAACTAGAAACCACTGCTAGATAATTTGCCTATTGTCAGCAGGACTTCATCTCATCATGATGGCATGACTGTTAAGGGCACCTGTTCTGAGGTTGTAAAATTTGAAAATAGGCCTTTAAGGGATAAAGTTTTCTTCTTAGTGGATTCCGATGGTCTAGGGCATCATTCTGAAAAACCACCGTCTGTCGAGCCTGCAGCCTTAAGAATTTGAGAGCCATGTTAATTGAATAACCACTTTGCCAGTAAGAATTATTCAGTTAACAAAACTATTCAATTAAGATGGTTTGTCACTATCCTGTACTCAAGAGATAAATTGAGTATTTAATCTATTATATCTTGTTTGAAAGAGCTCATATAATAAGATTAAATGCCTACATTGGATTTACTAAGGCCAAATAGATCTTATCCCTTTTGTGGTGTTAGTTCCTGTAACCATGTCAGGCACAAAAATTACAAGTTGCAATCTTGAACTGTACTCAAGCATTTCTTTCAGGTCACATCAGTTTTATCCTTTTCCCAACAGAGATGGTATCAAAATTTATTATTTTAAATATTATTTTTCCAATTTTTTCAAAAAAATTTACCAAAACCATATCATATGACCCCCGCATTGGGATGAGCTCATCAAACTTATTTCAATGACAGGTCACATGATTTGGTTTTATTAAATTTTTTTTTTTAATATTATTTTTTCATCAGCCAATCTGGCATATTATGCATGCGGTTGCATCCGATTCATTAGGTAAAGGGAATCCTTATTTTTATTTGCCATATTTTGAACAGTGCAAATCAGGATTGGAGGACAAGTGCTTACCATTCAGAAAACCCTCAACACTTGCAAACACATTTCTTGAATTACCAAAAGTTTTCATTTTTTGCATGAAAAATATAGTTTATGATCCCTCCCACTTCCTGCAATTGCTATGGGGGAAATTTATCACAAAAGCAATAAATTAACAAAATATGCAGAGGCGCGGTAGCTCAGTCGGTAGAGGTGCAGGCTGCAAGCCGAGAGGTCCTTGGTTCAAATCCCATCTGCCGCAACCGCGTCGTGTCCTTGGGCAAGACACTTCACCCCTATTGCCCACATGGTGGCATTGTGTACTAAGGTGTACTGCACGTCGATGGTGCACTTGTCTTCAACCAATGCTAACCCTGCTTGTGTGGAGTTAGTATGTTGGGGAGCTGACAGTTGCTCACCATTGCTTGGTGGTTCTCTCTGGGTACTCCGACTTCTTCCACCCGTAAAACTATCGTGGTCATGATTAGCTATTGTGCAGAAATATGTGACCTTAAACACCACTAAATAAATAAATAAATAACAAAATATGCAAACTTGATAAGCGTAATATTAGAAAGCAAAGTTCTGAGAAATTGTATTTTAACAAAACAGAAGCTTTTCTAGAAATGGTTATCGTAACTTTGGTAGACTCACTGATCTCCATACAACTGGATTGCTGGAATGTCAACAAAAAACATCGCCACTCAGACTGTTTCAGACTGGCATCAAGTCCATCAACATGGTAACTCCTCTTGATCCATGACATTTGATTATTTAACTAGTTATCAATGTTTAAGGTCACATTTTTCTGCACCATGGATAATCGTGACTGTAACACGGAGAAAAACTTACAGAGGGACGAATAGATGGAAAAATGATGGACAGAAAAATACAGGCAGAAGACAAAATAGGTCAACAGCTGAGGCAGCTGCTTCATTCTCAGGTTTTACTCTGGATCTGCTAGAAAGGGTTAGACAGAAATAAAAGCAATAAAAGAATTATCTCATGTAACTACACATGAAGGATTAACTCTTTACCTAACAAATTGGCTGCATCTGGATATGTATATACAAATTGAGCAGATGAATAATTATTATTTTAAAAAACTTCAATAAAACCACATCATGTGACCGCCTCAATGGAATGAGCAAGCTCATTCCAATGAGGGGTCACATGATGTGGTTTTGTTGAAACTTTTTGAAACATATCAAAAAATACTATACTATTCCAAAAAAGTAGGGGATATCCAAACTGATGTTGATATTTTCAGAAAATGGTATTGAATATGCGTGATTGGACAAATCAATATGTTAGCAAGTTTAGTGTGGATCATGAATGTCACCGGCCATGAAAACTTTGTGCAAGTTTTTCGCACGAGTGCCGCGTTAATGTCTGTGGGGTACGTTTTGAAATTTTCATTTGTACTGGACAGGCTTTTTTAGGAGGTCTCATTGTTCTTTTCTTGTTATAAACTCGTTGATCAATAGTTTCTGGTCGAAACGTAACTTTTGAGGTATGTGAAGACTGACACGTGACGAATGTTTACGTGCCGTTGGCATGTTGGAAGCTGGCAACAGACTGACTGCAGTGGCTCAAATTCTCAATGTTACTCAATCGGTGATTAGAAGGTTGTGGTCAGGCTACCGTCAGACAGGCAATGTTGATGACAGACGCTGGTGAGGTCATCCAAGGGTGACAACTGCTAACCAGGATTGTTTCCTCTGAACCACAGCATTACGTAACTGCCATTAAAGTGCCTCAGAAATTGGACAGCAGCTGCACTGAGCGACAGATGTGCCAGTCAGTGGTCAGAATATCCGAAATCGCCTACACAGCTGGAATTTGTATGCTTGACAACCTCGAATAATTCCAGGTTTGACTGAATGTCACATCGCAGCAAGGTGGAATTGGTGTGGAGCACGACAGCACTGGGAAAATTCGTCGGAGGAGCAACGTCATGTGTTCCGATGAATCAAGGTTCACTCTCGACTTCCACGATGGACGAAACACAGTGTGGCAGTGGTGGAACGAACAATATCATTATGTAACCATTAGGTGGCACAAACGTTTTGGTGGTGGATCGGTTATGGTGTGGGGAGGCATAACCATGACAAGCAGAACAGCATTACATGTCATCTAAGGACGTGTCACAGGGCACTACTACCATGACAACATGTTAGCAGCTCATGTGGTGCCATTTGCTTGACGTTACAGCCGTCGATTCATTTTCCGAGATGACACTGCAAGAGCACACAGGGTCTGTGTTGCTACAGAGTTCCTCCAGGAGCAGAACATCACTCCACTGCCCAGTTTAGCAATAAGTCCAGACCTTTCACCAATCGAGCATGTCTCGGATATGCTTGGCAAGCGCCTACGACAATGCCAACAGCCCCCTACCAATGTCCAGGAACTCGCCACTGCACAGCAGGAAGAATGGAATAACATCAGTCAAGCTGATATTGGATGTTTGGTGAGGAGTATGCCACGTCAGATCTACACTTGTCTCGTGAACTGAGGAGGATTTACAAGGTATTGAGGTCTTGGACTGAATGTGGTAAATTCTCTGACTGATCGTCCATATCTTCTTCAGCTCAGTGTGTGGAATGTGTGTTTGTCAGACACCCAACTATTGCTGAAATCATTCAGCAGATGTCACAGTGCAATGCCTCAACTGTCTTTTGGATGAAAATATAAATATATTTCTTCAAATATCTCACTTTTATCAAATATCCCCTACTTATTTTGAATAGTACATTTAAAATAATGAATTTTGATATCGTCTGCATGGGGTAAAGGGTTAAATGAAAGATAATGTTGATTCATTGACCAGGAATTTTGAAGAGCAGAATGCTGCCAACTGGAAGCAGAGTCTGTCTGAATCTATCATACTAACTATGTAGAGTAATTCTTACTGCAGGGCATGTTTAACATCACATGTGGAGCAGTGATGAACAGATATTAAGAAAACTGACAGCTCTCTGGCACTGCACTAGGCTACCAATAATACATTATAACCCACTGTATACCAAAACCATGAATGCTACCTAATTTTGGAAAACTTCTTACATTTAATTGGATTTAGATTGATAACAGAAAGAGGCTTTCTAATGTGTCGTGACTTCATATGAAATTTCTGTTCCAAGTTTACTAAAATTGATCTGAGATGAGGTTTACCTCGGTTCAGAAGTTTCATGTATGATTCGTAATTAATTTGAGATTGTTTTTATCACATAATCTTTTTGTTAATGTAATGACTAAAGCTGGTCAGTGCTGTGCACAAATAATCACCATTCATATTTTTTTTTCAAATTTTTGCCTCAAAAACATAGCTTATCACACCTCACTGGAATGAGTTCATCAAGCTCATTCCAATGAGTGATCATAATCTATGTCTTCGAGACATGAAATGAAAATATTTAGTTATTCAAGAAATGAATACAGCAAATATTGTTTACAATTTGCATTAGGTGGACAGTTACTGAAAAACAAGAGAAGATTAATTCAATTCTACCTGTGAAACCAACTCAATGACAATGCCAACATGGGGATGTTGACTTCTGATGTCATACTTGTAATAGGCAAATTGTGAATGATATTTTCCATGAGTTATTTGATGGTGTTTATGTGATAATTAGAGATATTAAAATAAGTCTTTCGACCAATAAAATGGCCAATTCTACAAAATTTTAAATCATCCTTTGAGTGCACCAAGGCACCATCTGCAATGCTGAAACATTTCAGATGACACTGTGTTGCACTCAATGGTTGAAATATAAGGCCAACCATCCATTAGTTTTTGTTACAGAGCCTTTCTTTGTAAGAAGGTCATAAAACGTGATCCAGGCTTTCATTAGCTGTGATGCAGGAAAAGAAATTCCAAATTATTTCAACTGCTTTCAAAAGCACCATCCAAATAATATTGAGACAACAGGTCATTAATGATCTCTATTAGGCTCTTTGGTGCTAAATGTGACAGTGAGCAGAATTTCATTGTGGTTAACCCTTTACCTAACGTAACCAGCAGAACAGGCCAGAGCTATTCACAAAAATTTCAATTCAATTTTCATTGTTTTTACATTTTTAGCCTCAAAAACATAGCTTATGACACCTCATTGGAACGAGCTCGATCAGCTCATTCCAATGAGGGGTTATAAGCTATGTTTCGACACAGAAAAATGGAAAAATTAGTTATTCAATAATTTTGTTTGCAAGTGTCATCTGCTTTTCATGTTTGGTAAAGGGTTAAAAGAGCCTTTATAATAATACATAGAATTGAACAAGAAAATAGTGCAACACAAAGCATTACATATGCTGCCACCTGCAATGTCAACATTGGCAATACAAAAGTCTAAAAAGGGGGCATAACTGTGATATCTGTGGTAAATATGCATGGGTGTAACCTGCAATATGTGGATATCCTTTCCCCCAGAATGGTCTATCACCACACCAATTTCACCAAAGGACATCGAAATCCAACAACCCATGCTAGGATAATGCAAAATGATCGTACAGAGAGTTTTCTAAGTGTAACAAGGGCCATAACTCTGGTAGGAATATATGGACAAAGACTGTGATATGTGGATATCATGTCCCACATGCTTGTCTATCATTATACGACAAATGCCAGCCAGAGTTATAATGCAAAACGTTCATTTCACTATTTTTTCTAAGTCACACAAATCTGGTCTGTATGCATGGCCAAACCTGCAATATGAGGATGTCTTCTCTCCCATGCTATTCTCTCATCATAACAAAGAACATCAAAAAATGCACACAATTAAATGATAGAGTTATGAATTCAAAATGTTCATATAGAGAGTTTTCGAAGTGTAACAAGGGCCATAACTCTAGTAGGAATGCACAGACGGAACCTGTGATATGTGGATATGCATTAATAGAATTGTGATGAAATAATGATTCAAAAATCCGCAAATAATGTTTTATTTGAAAGTGAACAGACAACCAGAGGTCAGGGTTCAAGTTTTGGACACAAATAGTCAAACACAACTGTGTACACCATGGGTTACTTCCAGAATGTTATTGAATTAGCATGCTTTTGTGCTTTTTAAAGCATGCATCAGACCGGAAGCTGAGAGGGGAGGGGTTCAACACCCACCCCATGTTTTTTCTGTCAGAATTTTTTGTGGTTGGAAAATTGTTGGTCGCCTGAATGTCAAACAAAAGTGAGTCTTTAACCCTTTACCTAACGAATCGCCCGCATCCGCCTGCGTAATTTGCAAATTGAGGAGTTGAAAAAATTAATTTTTAAAAAATATTTCAACAAAACCATATCATGTGACCCCCTCATTGGAACGAGCTCATCGAGCTCGTTCCAATGAGGGGGTCACATGATATGGTTTTGTTGACATTTGTTTTGAAAAATTGAAAAAAAATAGTAATTAAAATAATAAATTTTGATATTCTCTGAGTTGGGTAAAGGGCTAAAATAATAATAAACAAATGTTTCAGACCGGTTTTATTTATTATTGTTTCAAAGAAGTATATTGAGTTAGATTTCAAGTTCGTATCCACAGTCAATGACACGGGAACACAGGCAAAAGTCTTAACTCCCGCTGCACCAAATGTTTAGATCCAAGCTTTGGACTGGTATGAGTTTAATAATTGGAAAAAGGGCCAAATCATGAGATAAATATAAATGATATGATTGACAGTCAATCCTTGATAGCATTCAGAGATGCTGAGACAGCGAATTTTTCATCGGCCATTTGAAAAAAGCATAATGAATGTAGTTTGGGATTTATCTATGGCCAGGGAGCGTGCGGTGACTCAGTGGTAGACTGTTGGACTTCTATGCTAGAGGTCCTGAGTTCGATCCCCGCCCGGGATGATCCACGTTTTGTCCTTGGGCAAGGTATTTTGTCTCGGTTGCTTACATGGGGGCTCAATGACGCTGTGTACTATGGCGTACTGCACGCCGATGGTGCACGTCTTCAACTGCTGTAACCCTGCTTGAGTGGAGCTTGAACAGAGTTAGAATGTTGAGGAGCTGACAGTTGCTCGTTGATGGTCGGTGGTTCTCTCCAGGTACTCTGGCTTCCTCCACCCATAAAACTGTCACGGTCACAATTAGCCATTGTGCATAAGTATGTGACCTTAAACACCAATAAATAAATAAATATCTATGTCCAGCCTGAATTGCTACAGCATATACCATACCACTGCTGATAATTGAAGCAAATTCGAGGGCTAAAATGTAGGTTACTTTCACTAAGAATGGCAATGTATAGCAGTTGGCAGATGCAGTCGATTTTAGCCACACCAGGGTTAAAACAGCAATATTTTGGCTAGAGTTATGGTGATTTATATTCAGAAAAATATGATTCTCAACCTGAATAATTATTGTAAATTGGACAGAAGAAGATGAAAAAGGAGCAACACACAATAACTACCAATAAGTTCTGGCCCAGTTCCCAATACCAATTTATAATAAATTTCATTTTTCTCCAACAGTTTACACTTTTTTGTGCCAACCATTTTTTTTCCTCACCGATTAATGTATAAAAATTCTGCCAATGGGAAAGCTATTTCACACCAACTCTCATAATGCAGAACTGGTTATAGAATTATGTGAATTACAATGAAAAAGTATTGTTTCTAGTTAACCAAAAATAATCCACATTTCAGTTTGATGCGATCTACATGATTATTATTTATTTATTTATTTATTTATTTATTTATTGGTGTTTAAGGTCACATACTTATGCACAATGGCTAATAGTGACCGTGACAGTTTTACGGGTGAAGGAAGCTGGAGTATCCGGAGAGAACCACTAAGCATCGATGAGCAACTGTCAGCTCCTCAACATTCTGTTCAAGCTCTGCCTTAGTACACGGCATCATCATGCCCCCATGTAGGCAACTGGGATAACATGCCTTGCCCAAGGACACAACTTGGATTGTCCCGGGTGGGGATCGAACTCGGGACCTCTAGCATAGAAGTCCAACAGTCTACCACTGAGCCACCGTGCTCCCAGATCTACATGAGGAAATTTTCTTAACTCTTGACTTAACACTACTTGCTCTAGTGCATTGGACGTCAGTTCAAAAGGTTGTAGGTTTGATTCTGACCTGTGTTATCTGCATTGTGTCCTTGGGCAACTCACCTAACTCTTAACCTACTGAGTATTTTCAAGGTATTTTTCACCAAATCTAGTCATGGCTGCTGTACAGCAGCCATGACTAGATATGATAAAAAATTCATTAAAATTTAAGTCAAGAAATCATTACTGAAAAAATTGATCAAATTTACATGGGTTTACATGGGGAAAATTTGATTGAACATGCCCAAACTATACTTAGGTCAGTGCTAGGAAAAATCCTATTGTGGGTAGGAATATCCTCCAGCAGTATGCAAGGATATAATCCCAAATGGTCAAGTGGGAGCATGCAGGAACAGTACAGTCCCCATGGACTGGTCGTAATCCATGCTTGGGCAGTGATGTCTATGTCTGCATTTAAGAGGTAAACAAAAACCATCAGCAGCAAAATTTTTATCAATGAAGCACCAGGTTTTATCCGGTGCTTCATTAATTAAATTTTTGGTGATTATTCCTATAATAAGTGTTTGGAATCTAATATTATGGCATCTGTGAAATATTGCCCAACTGTGGAAAGTGACCAGCCCATTGCAGCCGTACTGCACTAATGTGTGATGAAGTATTGGGAAGCATCAGACAATCCTTTATAATAGTGCAAAATTTCATAAAGTATTTCTGTCACACAATCACCATCAAATAGCTCATTACGGAAATATCATTCACAATATTTCTAATACAGGCAACACATCATATGAAAATGTTGACAAATAGTAACACTGTGAATGAGTTTGTTTCAGAAGTAGAATTGAATTCTTCTTCTCTTATATTTCATTAACTGTTCAGTATTTACCTAATACAAATAGCAGACGACATTTGCCGCAAACACTTCCTGAATAACTGAATATTTCATCTTTGTGTTTAAGACAAAAATTGAAAGAAAAAGAAAAATTGTCTGGCGATTTTTGTGAACAGTGGTCTGCCAGTTTTAGATGTTACATTATCATTATTATTTATTTATTTATTGGTGTTTAACCCTTTGACCCCCAGAGTCCGTTTTTCCGGCCCAGTAACATGATACTTCATAATTTCATTAAGTTGGTTGACTTTTGAGTGAAGGTGTGGTGTAGACCAATCAATATTTTCAACATGCAGACCCAAGGCTGCACATTGAAAACATTAATTGGTCTACCCCCAAATAAAGATATGGACTCTTCCCATGGCTGCCATTGAACTGATATAGAAGATGCCACTAGGGTTCAAAGGGTTAAGGTCACATACTTGTGCACAATGGCTAATTGTGACCGTTACAGTTTTACGGATGGAGGAAGCTGGAGTACCCAGAGAGAACGACCGAGCATCGATGAGCAACTGTCAGCTCCTCAACATTCTAACTCTGTTCAAACTCCGCTCAAGCAGGGTTACAGTGGTTGAAGACATGTGCACCATTGACGTGCAGTACGCCTTAGTACACAGCTTCATCGTGCCCCCATGTAGGCAACCAGGATAAAGTGCCTTGCCCAAGGACATCGGTCATCCCGGACGGGGATCGAACTCGGGACTTCTAGCATAGATGTTACGTTAGGTAAAAATTTAAAAGGTTAGGTTAAATTGTACATTATGCAGGCATGGATTTCTGAAAAATCCAAGGTGGCAATAAATCGCTCACACCTACTTAGGCGAGTAAACTGCTCTCCTGAAATCTTTTTCAATTTTTTGCTTCACAAAGATCTTCTAAAGACTTAGTTAATACCGGGTTGGGTAATTTCTCCTTCGAGTGCATTCAAGCCAATCAATTTTAAATGAATTAATAAAATGTTAATGAATGAACCTGTATTCATTTTTTACTATCCCCTCCGCCCCAGTGTGGTCAGATCAAGAAGTTCAGGGGGACTGGTACATGTAGTGGTCGACACACACATGTACCCAGCATATTCTGTACACACGTTCCATGGTCCGTCACCGTCGAAAATAGCTGAAAGTAGGTGAGCAAAAAAAGGCTTATGCCGGATTAAATTGGGTGAGCAGTTAAGGCAAGCTAAAAATCGCTTGCGTCAGAATTCCATGACTGATTATGTCATAAAAAGAATCCTAAATTCGTCACAATTTGACATGAAATTTCGGAACCTTGGTCGCTAAAATCAATCTGAGCCTTGTTAAACTTCAGAACAGATTGATTTTAGTGAACTTGGTAGAGAAATTTTATATGAAATTATGACTCATTAGAGATCCTCTATTTCACCAAAGGTAAATGTGCCGCAAGCTTCTCAGATTACTTGGTAACAGATCAGAGTAAGTTATATGGAACACTTAACCCTTTACCCAATACAGATGATCTCAAAATTTATTATTTTAAATATTATTCTTTCAAATTTGTAAAACATTTCAACAAAACCATATCATGTGACCCCTCATTGGAATGAGCTCATTCCAATGAGGGTCACATGATATGGTTTTGTTGAAATTTTTTTTTAAAGAATTTTTTTCAACTGCTGAATTTGAACATTATGCAGACGGATGCAGCCGATTCATTAAGTAAAGGGTTAATGTATTTGTGCACATATATGCTATACTTTAACCAATTATAAATATTTGTTTCACAGGTACCAAGATGACAATGAATATTATGATAGTGTTGATTGAATTTAATGTCACTCTGAGTACCTAAGGCCATAATCAAAGTTGTAAAAAACACATAAGTCAAGTTTAGCCGAATATTAATATCTTTGTAGCTTAATTTATAGGGACTTGAACTCCACATGCTGTCTAATGATCTTTAAATTTCCCAGCACAGCTGAAAAAGTCAACTGCTGAAAACAAGTATTTCTTTAACTCTTAACCCTTTACCCAATGCAGAGCATATCAAAATTTATTATTTTAATTATTGCTTTTTTCAAATTTAAAAAAAATTTTCAACAAAACCATATCATGTGAATCCTCACTGGAATGAGTGCCACAAGCTCATTCCAATGAAGGGGTCAGATTATATGATTTGGTTGAAACCTTCCTGAAAAAGTTTATTTTTTAAATGCTTAATTTGCAAATAATGCGGATGGATGCAGTCGATTTGTTAGGTAAAGGGTTAAGGGCCTTATTTTGAAATTTTTTTTTTTTAACTTCAGTACAATAACCTCTACCTCAAGCCATTGTGTCAACTTGTTGGTAAACTTCAAAGTCCCCTGGCAGTTGTTTCTAGTCAAGTCTTGGCTTCCTTGACAATCAGCCAAGATTTGTTCCTAAATCACTGCAAATCCATAGTACTAACTTCACCAAGTGTTGAAATAACTGGAAAAAATTTTAACTCTTAATCTGGTGAGTATTTTTTTAAACATCTCATATTATCAAGTTATAGCAGCTGAAAAGCAGCCATGATTTGATGAAAAATTTAATAGAGTCTGACTTCAAAAAATCTTTGATAAGAGAATAACTCCCTATTTGTTATGATACATGTGATTGGCAAGAGCCAGAAATATGCTTTCCCAGAAAACAGGGGATAATTGTACTGGGCAGGAAAATCTGCCTGAAAAAGTAAAGGGTTTAAGAAGCAGTTTCCACAAGTGTTGTGTGATGAAAACCCATCTCAGTGACAATTCTTTGTCTTATATACTATAACTGTTGCATGTATTCAACATCACCAGATACAATACAGACATAAGAAATTTGTAAGAAACACCATAGACTCTGGCCTGCATGGAAGAATGTCATGTACATTACGGCCACCATGGAATTGTCACTTTCCACGGGTTAGCAATATTTTCACAGATGCAATAATATTAGATTCCAAACACTAATTATAGGAAAAAACATCAAAACTTTAATTAATGAACCACCGGGTACAACCCAGTGCTTCATTAATTAAAATTTTGCTGAAGATGATTTTTATTATCTGGTAAACACATGCGTGGACATCACTGTCCACATGCAGATTATGATCAGTCCACAGCAACTGTACTGTAAGAATGCATCTGATTGGTCATTATGCATCTGAATGACGTCATGACATGAATGAAATACTTTGACACAAAGCAGTGTCATGCATGAAAGTAAACATACTGCTGAAAATGTAATTTTTTTATTAACTATCAGTACTGGAAATAACAAAATTGATGGGTGCAGTTTTAAGCTCCTGTGAAATCAGAGACAGGAGTAAATTACACCTGTAAAATGTTAGTATATGAATTTTTGAGGGAATACATGGACTGTCACCAAACACCAGAAACCTTAACTCTTCGAACTCTAGTGGTATCTTCCATGCCAGTTCAATGGCAGCAATTAGAAGAGTCCATATTCATTATTTGGGGTAGACCAATCAATATTTTCAATGTGCAGCCTCTGGGCTGCATGTTGAAAATATTGATTGGTCTACCCCACACATTTACTGAACAGGTATCCTATTTAATGACGTTAAGATGTATCATGTTCCTGGCCAGAAAATAGGCCGATCAGGTTCAAGGGGTTAAATGTGTAAGGAATTGCTGAATTATGACAGTAACTTGCCAGTGGCCACGGAGTGCTGCTTTCTCAAAATAACACACATTTATATGCCCTCACAGTATATTAGTGCTCCACAACATTTTTCAACAGGTGCATTTTTTCACTACCAGAAAATAGAAATCATGGGTGCAGACGGGAGCAATTGCACTCGCATCCGTCTCATTAACAGGACTCTACTATATGCTTAATTTTCTAAGTTCACATTTAATCATGGTATATATATAGAAAGCTACACAGGGAGAGTACATGGGACAGGAATCACTGACTCTTGCTGGAGTTTTTCCTATTTTTATACCACTTGAAAAACTCCAACTCAGGTTGTTGATTCCTGCCCCCATACCCCTCTTTCGTTGTCTTTGGTCTTTAAGATTCACCCATTTTTACATAATCATATCACTTGTGTACATAATCTTTCTTCTGGGGGTTCAATGTACAAAGGGTCAAAGCACATTTTGTTTATCCAGTCACTTGACAAGCAGATCTAATAAAGGAGTTATAGTTATCAACTTACAGCAATAATATATCAACATAAAATAATAGCAGTTATTGCCACTGGGCTCTGAGTGTCAAATGGAAAGAAAACGTAACTTAGTAGTGTCAACAGTTCAATATATTGGAAATAAGAATTTATCGGGTGTTTTGCCCTGAAACCCTAACCCTTAAGGGTCTATTTCTGCCTCTGATCACAATTTACTGGAAAAAACAGGTGCCCAAGCATGCACTCTTTTTGGGGTAAAACTGCAAATTACACTTTTACTTAAGTACTTTGGCAGTTGTGTCTAGATAAGTCTTGGCTGCCTATATAGGCAGCCTAGACTTGCCTAGAAACCATTACAAAGCCACAGGATATAGATCATCAAAGTGTAACAAAACTGTATAAAAATCTCCAGGCCTTTAAGGGTTAAAGGACCTGGACTGTTTTTGACAATTTGCACCACAACCATTATCAGAAAGTCTTGAGGCCTGACCAGTTCTATAGCTTGACAAGAAATCATGGCCAAAAAAATTTTGTTTTCTGAAAGACTCATTTTTGTCTGGGTTTTTAGTCCACAAATTTGTAAAGTCGGATTTTGACCTTTAAATGTCATTTACATGTATCATTTTACACAATGCACACAACATAAAAATTTATTTTAATTTATTTTAAAATTTTTCACAAAATTTAGACAAAATCATATCATGTGATCCCTTTAATTAGAACAAGCTTATTGAGCTCGTGCCAATGGTTTTGTTGGAATTTTTTTTTAAATATATTTTTTCAATTTCTCAGTTTATATAAATTACATGGGCAGATGTAGCCAATTCGATAGGTAAAAGTTTAAACTAATGTTTTCAATACTGAGGCCATACAAAGTTGATTGTCTGTTTCTCAGGCCATCTTTTCCAAAAAAGCATGCGGGCGGTCTTTTTTTTTTCTTTTTATTTTCTCCCCGAGAGGTTGTTTGTGGAAATTCAACCCCCACCCAAATGCCTGGTGGACCACGCAAAATTTCGCAAATATATTGGTTATTCACCATAGGGGTGTTGGGTCATAAATGAAGTGGGGTTTGAATGTTTGTTTTTTCAGTGAAACATGAAAATTATGACACAGGACGAAACGCCTTGTGGGTGAAACATCTCTGGGACAAATCAAATGCCGAAGTGCCAACTTTCACAGATTTATTTTACCAAAAAAAAAAATCCTTTCACAACCGGCCTAATAAAATCGTGAATCGCAATTTCTCCCCATTATATTCAAAATTATCACAACCCATTTTGAACGGGCAGTTCATCCATAAATCATATTTTTCAGAAATCTGAAAATGAAATACAAAACGAATGTTTGTGTGTTTTTATTAACCAATTCGACCGCACATACATACCTATATGCGATTTATTTTCAACTATGACTGTTACTTTTATATCAAGCAACGGTTACTTTTAGTTATCCAATTATCCTGCATCTCAAATGCATTCATTTAAATTAACTGGGAAACTCATAACGGTTTCAAATAACAGTACACAAATTCCCAATGATGGCCATTTACAATACAAATGTTACTAAAAATAAATGCCAGGAGACTGTGTTCCATTTAACATAGCACCTGACTTTGCAGACTTTCTGAGAATTGGTGCGAATCAAACGTGGTGCGAATCGACCATTCCCCTTTGTGACTGTTTGTTGTCAGACCAGACAAGTTAACTCTCCCGGAATGCCCGGGATTCTCTCGGAATTAGCTATCCCCTCCCGCTGGGAGTCAATTTGGACCAAAAATCTCCCGGAAAGTCGACATACCAGACAAAAACTGAATCCACCAGCTTTTGTTTACAAATACAAAAGCATGTGCTCTACTCTCAATGGCAAGGTCATTAAGTTTGTGTGAAACGTCACCACTTACGTAAGAACTGATGACCAATTCTCATTTCTGTCAATGGCCGTGTTGTGATTATTGCAACACGTTTGACAGGCGGATTAAATGAATTTGAGATGCAGGATAATTGCTGAAATTGATTATATATTAAAGGCACACCTTTGCTTGTATACAGGTAGCAGTCAAATCGAAAAATAAATTCCATACGTATAAAATCTTGTCCAATCGAAAATGCGCAAAAATACGCACAAATTTATTGTGCATTTTGGATTTCACTTTCAGATAATTATAGCCAATTTTGGAGACAAACGGCTCAAACATATGAGTTGCCGTAATTTTCAATATATTGGGAAAAATTTCTAATTCGCAATTTTCTAAAGCAGGCTGTGAAAAAAATTATGTTTTTGGTGAAAAAAATCTCTAAAAAGTTGGTAATTTACGGCACTTGGACGTTTTTTCATTCGTAGTGATAAATGGACAACAAAATATCCCCGAGATGTTTCGTCCTGGGCTGGCTGTGGCATAATTTTCAAGTTTCACTGAAAAATGATCACCCCATTCCAAATCCTCTTCGTAAATGACCAACTACTTCCAGTGAGTAACCGGTGTGGTTAGGTGGGGTGCTGGGCTTTGGAAGATCGAATTATCACAACAACCGGGCTCTGGGGTGTGCCTAAACACCACAGATCGTTGCAGATTACCGCAGGTCGCCGCAAGTACCCATAATTACCCAAATGGATCCAAAACTTTCAACACAGCACCATAACTGATATTGTGCTGAAAAGGTCGAAAATATCTCCAAACATTTTGTACATAAAACCATTGAAATATGGATGTCATTGGAACAAGCTCAGATATTGGCACATGACCACATCCATATTTCTGATTTCTGTTTTTCTCTATATTTCTATGGTTTGGCTTTTGAAAGGACAAATTGTTCAAATAAAACACATTAGGGCGGAATGTTTAATGTATGTGTGTGTGAGGGGGGGGGGGGGGGGGTAACATGGAAATTATTGATGTGCTGCCCACGTGCAAAAATCTCACTGACAAGCATCCGAGTCTCACTGGGAGCTCATCAAAATCTCACTGACCTGGGTCACTCACCACCAGTTAGTAGAATGTTGGCATATGTTCCTTTGATGTATTGTTGTTGGGCTGTTTCCTGTTATACCTGTGTGTGGGGGGGGTGGGGGTATTTGGTATTAATTTGTATTTAAAATTGATCGATCCACACATGGTTTCTACACGCAAAAAAAAATCTCCCTGAAAATCATGTCATCTCCCTGAAAATTTTCTTCAATCTCCCTGAAAAAAATTTTGGGAGGTTAACATGTCTGTGTCAGACTGAAAGACACCTTCCTTCTTCCTGTCATTATGACTTACCTTTTACAGAAAAAAACTCTTTCTGTCGTGAATATTGCAAAACCCACCCACTTTATTAAAGTATGATGTAGAAAAAGCTGGAAGTGTGTTAATTTAAAATTTGCGAAAGCATCGATATCGATTTACCGAAATGAGCACAATATCTCAAATTTTTTTTTAAAGATTTTTTGGTGTCATAAAAAGGTTGCATGCGCACCAAAAATGACCATGCGTGGGCCTGAGAAACAGAGGTTCTTTTTTTATGGCCTTATTTCATTTAGATTATTTTGATATTAAAAAAAAAATGTTGAGTGAAGTACTTCAGGCAATAATCCTAAAATGACATAATTTGAGTTGGATCAATATCTAATCTACAAGAGGTTGATACTTTAATTATTATATGCATAGATTGATACAAATTTTTTGCATTAGCCACAGTAGCTTTGGTGAGCACTGTCATGATTTGATTCAGAACGAGAACTTTTTCACCTGCACTCATCAAAAACTGAATACACATGACAAAATCACTGTTTTGATAACATTAATTACATTAGTACTGAAATGGTTAACCGGATAATCGGTTGGAAACCAGTTATCTATCCAACCGATTAGAAAAACCATCAACTGGTTATCCGAAATATCGATAGTGATCGTCATTCCACGTTTAAAACTTAGTAAATCTGCCACTTCTCCTTTGTGATAGATTACACATCAAAGCCGCATTGTATATATTGAGAAATAATCGACTTTGGCATTCAAGACTTTGTTAATGATCGGCAGTTTCTGTGAGTAATGAGTAATCACAGAAACTGTTCTGTAGTGTGTATACAAATGAACGTTGTCGAGTACTCGACAATGTTCGTTTGTATACACATTACAGAATAGTTTGAGAATACTGCTTTCCAATTCCTATAGTTTTTATCCCATATTCGGTGAAATAATGGCCACGGATAACCAGATATTATCCGGTTATAGTTCTCGGTTAGTCAGTTATGAAACTGAGCCAACCGTTTCAGCCTAAGTTACATTACAAATAAATCTACAACTCAGCAAAATAAATTACACTAGATCACTTTTTGCCATGATGAAATTTTTATATAGGCCTACCATGCATTAAAGCTGAAAAATAAAACCAAAGAAACACACAGCAGAAATACTACCGTAAACTTGGGTGGTTATTGTACAAGTGGAACAATGAATGGGGATTACGTCATGCACAGCTCAAGAATGTAATATCATGACATCATCATGATCTTCATCCATAAAAAAAACAATTCCTAAATGGTTGTCAAAATATATGGGAACAAATCATTGTAAAATCAGTTATAAGGATTTTCTTTAAGGAGCCAAGTGTCAGTCACCTGTGGTATAAATTTTGCACATCATTTTATCATTGTTAAAATTTATTTATTTATTGGTGCTTAACCCTTTACTCAACACACAATATCAAAATTTATTATTTTCATCATTATTTTTTCAAATGTTCCAAAGAATTTCCACAAAACCATGTGACTCTTCGATGGAATGAACTCAACGAGCCCATTCCAATGGGGGTCACATTATAAGGTTTTTGTTGAAATGTTTTGGAAAAATTCTTTTTTCAACTGTGCTATTTGTAAAGTATGAGGGCAAATGCAGTTATTCATCATCTCAACATGTATGGCTATATCATGACAACAACATTATATGTATTTAGTTGAGCGCGAAATTATTTTGCAAGGATTTGGAATGCGGGTATTTTCTTGAACAGATACCATGCTACCTGCAAGAGGACCCTTAGTTTAGCATGATTTTGTTAAAAAGTAAGTGTTTTGTTAAAATTTATTGGAGTTTTGTTAAAAAATAAGTGTTTTGTTAAAATTTATTGGAGAGTGCCTGATGGCACTCTCCAATAAATTTTAACAAAACAATTTTTTATGATAATTTTTTTCTCTTGCTGAGCAAAGGACAAGCTAATGCACATATTATAGCTTGTGGCTTTCAGCAGAGCCATGACAGTGGCTTCTAGCCAGGGATTCTTTTGGGTGTCCACAGGAGACGTATATGGGACCATTTCTCAATGGCAATTAGGCATGCTTTTTTCCAATTCCCAACCCCAAATTACCCAATCTCAGTTCCTACTCAAACAAAAATTTAATGAACAATTTTCACCCTGAATTGAGAAGTCATAAGACCTCAGTAAACCATGGGTTTTCTGAGGCCTTATGACCACCCAGTTCAGGACATCAATTGTGCATTAAATTTAAATTGCTTACCTAATGAAGCATAGACAGTCTCTGAATTCACAGGCAAATGACAAGTTCTTCTTTAATATTATAAGTACAATTTAATAGAGACTACAGAGAGTGGGCCGAACATGATTCCATGTGACTGTTTGTTATAAACTTCACTTGTAGTATACATCCAATTGCTTTGGTATCAGTCTTGATGTCCTCTGTTCAAATCGAATATTAAACTTGTCTTTGTATGTTTCTTCCCTTCCAAACCAAATTCCCATGACACAAATGTTTCCACTGACATGGGCCCCGGATCCTTTCCAAAGAGGGTAAAAGAATCCCTGCTAGCACTCAAACCAGTTGAGTATAAATCAAGTCTAGCCAATTGTTAATACCTATGCTTCCCCAGACCTGGCATTTTCAGGAGAGTGATTTATTCGCTCGCCTACTGCTCTCCTTAAAAAAATTAAGGAGGGCAAAAACTAGCCCTATTGGCCTTAGAAAATAATGATTACCAAAAATAGCCTATTCCTGAACCCCACATCTTTTCAGATCTCTGCTATGTTAATGGCCTCTGTAAGACAACCACACTGCCCCTTCCACACCTCCGGGCCTTGTTGAGGCCCAGAGGTATGGGAGGGACACTGTAGCCATCTCACAAAGACTACCTTGTTAGCAACACCAAATAAAATGTACAAAGCTCACAAGTCAGAATTCATTAATAGTAAAACTTCATTTTGCCACTTTTAGCTTTTATAATCTCGAGGAGAGCTAATCGCTCCACTAGGCCATGTGAGGGGAGCGATTTTTAGCCCTCCTCCATTATTAAGAATGCCAGGCCTGCTTCCCACAGTGGAGGTCTTCCACTCCAAGCTTTGGTTACCAGGTCCCAGTTTACCAGTAAAACTATCATTATTATAAAACAGACATCAAAGTAATGAAACAGTTAAAATTTAACAAACCTATCCATTTCGGAAGAAAATGTAATTCTCTGTCCTGAGTGTAAAATACAAGATTTTTCCATAAAACAGCCGAAGGTTTATGACTGTTCTGGTGAAACTTTAACAAGTTATGATTGTTGAATTCCATGAGAACTGATTCAGAATTTGATGTGACATACCATAATATATGTACAGTGACATGAAAATGAATAACCGATCACCATTGTGATATATTGTTTTTCTTTAATTTAAATGCAACAACCAACATTCCATATGCCCAACCAACTGCTGATTTGGAGAGACACCAGTATAAACAATGAAAAAATATTTCTGACCATTCATTATAAAAGTATTTTCAACATGTCCTATATTTCTCTATCAGTATTTGGAAACAACTGTATTGGAATTACCAAACACTTGAAACAGAGTGTTATTTTTCAATTTCCCCAATTTGCCAATAAAAATGTGACTTTTTAAAGGGCAACATCCTTTGCTGAAGTCTGGGGGAATTTTATCCAGCGATAATGAGTTTGTCATTCCAATGGAGCAAATAAAAATTCTTCAAATTGCCAGACATCAGTGACATGTCAAATGAGTCAATTTTTGATGTGACATAAGTATTCCAACAATTCTTTTACCAGAGATGAATGTAAGAATTAATCCATAATGGATATTTAACTCTTAGAAGCTGGGGAATCAGAATGAATGTATTGAACATGACATACCACAAAAAACTTACAGTAAGCAAGTGCTTCTAGTCAAGTGTCGACTGCATATTCAGGCAGATGACACTTGACTAGAAGCACCTGCTCAGTGTTTAATTCTCCCCCAGCCCAAAGATAGCTGAACCATCACAGCCAGATTACAGGCAAGAAAACTCGACTCCCGGCTTCTAAGAGTTAAAATGTTCTAATTAAATATTATTCAGTCGTTCGATTTTGAGGTGCGTCATCGTGCTTGCGTGCCATCACGCATGCAATTTTCAAAAGCTCTGTGCCACTAATGCCGCACCTTGGCAAAAAGCAGCGTGCTATATGATCGCCTGTTTGGATGTTCGAATTACCTTAACACAAGTGGAGTTAATGCTCATCAAGCATCGATAGCACCTGCTCATGGCCTTATGCAGTAATATACAACTACATGGTACAGTCGCAGTGTAGGTTTCATATTCAAAAGAAGTCTGGAAACTATGTCGCAACTTCAAACAAGCCGACACATCAACAGTTGATGCCACAGTGTGTCCCAATTTAAACATGATGAAATTGGTTCATCAGAAAAACTGTAGACGTACCCATCACAATTCCATATTATTTTAGTTACTGTTCCGGTTTTTCCTTATTCAAACTGTGTATTCTACTTTCGATTCTGTGCGTGCATTTCAGTTTAGTTTACGGATTTATTTTCTGAAAAAGAATGTTCGAAATAATGAACATGTATTGTGAGTACATGTATGTGATCTTTATTTTATTGTTACGATCCAACAAACGTGACATAACGTCATAATGAAAACGAGGATGTTTTTTAATAGAATACAGCGTGTGTATGATAGACGGTCTGTCACTATCATACACATGCTGTATTCTATTAAAACATCGCCGTTTCCATAACTTTTTCACAATAGCTGAGCGTTTCGTAAGTCAGGAAAATGCCGCTTGCGAATTAGAAATGGCCAGCACCACACGTGGCGCACCTGCAATTTACAAATCGAAAGGCTGTATTATTATTCAATGCCGGTTAAGGCCAACAAAACTCTTTAACCATTTGGCTAGGGAGTGTGGTTGCTGAGTGGTTACAGCAACAGACTCCAACCAAAAGGGCTATGGTTCGATCCCACCAGGGGTAGCTGTATTATGTCCTTGGGCAAGGCACTAAATCCCAATTACAGATGTGGGGGCATGGTGGAGTTCTGTACTAAGGTGTAGGGCACATCAATGGTACACTTGTCTTCAACCAATGCTAACCCTGCTTGTGCGGAGTTAGTGCATTGGGAGTCTGACAGTTGCCCGCCATTGCTCGGTGGCTTACTCTTGGTACTCTGGCTTTCTCCACCCATAAAACACCCATAAAACTGTCTGACACAAGGTGACCCTGGCTGTTGAATACATCATTAAACCCCAATAAATAAATAAATAAATTTAAGACAAAACATGCAAAACAATTCATGAATGGAAAAACTAAAATTTTCAATTTTTGTCTCAAAAACATAGCTTATGACTCCTCATTGGAACAAGCTCAATGACCATGTTCAAGCTATATGTGAACATTTCAGACCAAAAAAAACCACAATTCACAAAGATCAGTTGCTTCTATTCTTGTACATCTTATGTAATCAGATCTGTAGATTCTGATTTTGTGAAAAAGAGTTTCACGCCAAAATGGGAGATACAACCTTTTGGAAGTCCACCGATGATATGCCAACCTCAGTGTTGGGTGGTTTGTGATTTATATGTCACAATTATGCCAAGACAAGAGGACAATCTGCAACTTGGGTGTGTGTGTGCTACCATTTGTGATGGAAATAATATCAAAAGAATACAATCCTGTTCAGTAAATCATTAATTAACCCCTTGAACTGTGATGTCAAATTACTGAATTTTTCCCCCATAATTAACTAGGAACTTAAACAATTCAGTCTTATTTTACAGAGGTCAATGAGAATTGGTAAAATTCCTAACTGCATTATAGGAAACATTTAATAGTTGAAAATTTGATATTTTGACAACTGTGTGTAGAGGGTTAACTCTTGCAACGAGTATTTCTAAAAATATTTTTCATCAAATTCAGTGATGGCTGCTGTGAAGCAGCCATGACTGGATTTTATGAAACAGACACAGAAATTTCACCCATTGTGTCAGTGGTCAAATGGTGCAGAAATGAAAGTGTCAATGACACTGTAGCTCAACTTGTCAAGACATGTACATGTATAGTATGTGACACAGCAATGACAAACATCTAGGTAATGACCTGATAACAAATGTACATATAAAGTATTGTATCGGTCTGTACATAAATACTGGCCGTAAGTTCGATTTCAGGCTTCTATACTGAGCCCAAATATGAATCCAGGGGGCCGATTTGAACAAACTTGAATCAGATCCACTGCACAATGTTGCATACCAAATATCAAAAGACTCTGCCTGCTGGATCTGGAGAAGAAGATTTTTAAAGAAATTTGACTGAAATGCACTAAGTTCGAATTCGAGCTTCTATACTGAGCCCAAATATTAACCCAGGGGGCCGATTTGAACAAACTTGAATCAGATCCACCCCACAATGTTGCATGCCAAATATCAAAAGATTCTGCCTGCTCGATCTGGAGAAGAAGATTTTTTAAGAAATTTGCCTGAAATGAAAGTTCAAATTCGGGCTTCTTTAGTGAGCCCAAATATGAATCCAGGGAGCCGATTTGAACAAACTTCAATCAGATCCACCCCACAATGTTGCATACCAAATATCAAAAGATTCTGCCTGCTGGATCTGGAGAAGAAGAGTTTTTAATCTTTTTCCCAGTGCCTACAGTGTTAAAAAGTGCTGACTCAGCACTTTTTCAAAGTCCTGAAAAAAGTACCTTGTGATCAAACCAATAGGGATTTTTTTTAACCATTCTATTCTACTAGATAAAAGTAAGCTTTATACAAAATAAGAATTCTCTGTGCCGTGTAGTATTGGAGATATGGCAGTTTTAAGGTTTTTCCTATTTTTAGCTCCTGAGGTTTCCACGGGGCAATGAGAAAATTTTTTTTTGCATCAATCAACTACTTATGACCCATTATCATCTCATATCAAATTTGGTTCAAATCGACCTGACGGTTCTGAAAATAGAAATTTTAGGCCAAGCAAAATTTTTGCCCCTCCCATAACAAAGGCAAATAATGCCCGACAAACTTCTCTTGAACAAACTTGATTCTAAACCTCAAAAGGACTCTGTATACTATATATCAAGTCTCTGCTACTGGTGGTTCATTAGAAGAAGAGTTTCAAAAAATTTGGCCATTTTTTCCCCACACCTCTGCTCAATATGAGCCGAAACCTATTTTGGATAAAAATCAAAATGCCCCTATATAACCACTACTTATATGAAATTTAATTAAAATGTGGCCAGTGGTTTAGGAGAAAGAGGCTCAAACACCACCTTCACGCAGGACGACGGTTGAAGAGTGATAAGAAAAGCTCACCCTGACTTTCAGACAGGTGAGCTAAAAACTGATTGGACCTAATTTCGGTACAAAATGGCCACTGCCAGCCATCTTGAATTTTGGACCGCACTCAGAAACACTCGTTCTCATCCCAAGGTGATAACAGAGGTACCCAAGAAGTTTCGTGGAGATCGGTTGATAAATACAGCCTCTAGCCCGAGCCGTATTGACATGTGAACTTATTGTGTGTAAGTAGCACTGAAAAAATCAAAGTTCATCTAATTTGCATAATTTCTGCACGAGAAAAAAAACCCCGCATTATATGTGATGTATCCCATGGTACTAAACATTCACACAAAAAATTATTCAAGTCAGCACTTTCATATGGAAGTTCTGTGCAAAAATCTGATTGCACCTAATTTTGTACAAAATGGCTGCCATCGGCCATCTTTAATTTCGGACCGCACCCAAAAACACTCGTTCTCATCCCACAATGATACCAAAGGTACCCAAGAAGTTTCGTAAAGATCGGTTTATAAATACGGCCTCTAGCCCGAAAGTAACACTAAATAGATCAAAGTTAGTCTAATTTGCATAATTTACGTACAAGAAAAAAACCTGTATTATATGTGATGCATCCCATGGTACTAAACATTCATACAAAAAATTATTCAAATCAGCACTTTCATATGGAAGTTCTGTACAGAAAACAGATTTCTGCATCATCGGTACAAAATGGTGGCTGGCGGCCAACTTGAATTTCGGATCGGACCCCAAAACACTTGTTCTAGTCCCACAGTCATAACAAAGGTACCCAAAAAGTTTCGTAAAGATCGGTTCATAAATACGGCCTCTAGCCCGAGCCGTATGGAATTGTTGACGGACAGACGGACAACTGGCCATGGCATAAGCTCAAATTTTGCTTCGCCAAAGTTGAGCTAAAATGGTTAAAAGGAGCCTAAATAATATCTATTCTAGTGGGAGTGCAGTGGCTCAGTGGTTATGGCATTGAACTTCAAACTGAAAGGTCCATGGTTTGATCCCTGCCAGAGGTAACTGTGTTGTGTCCTTGGGCATGGCACTTCATCCTGATTGCCCATGTGGTGGTGTGGTGGCATGGTGGCTCTGTGTACTAAGGCATACTGCACGTCAATGGTGCACCTGTCTTCAACCAATGCTAACCCTGCTTGTATGGAGTTAGTACGTTGGGGAGTCTGAGTACACCGGCTTCCTCCCCTTGTAAAACTGTCTGACTCTAGGTGACCCTGGGTGTTGAAACTGTCATTAAACCCCAATAAATAAACAAATAAATAAACAAAAGCAATTTTGCCATACAGTACCTTCTTTAACCTCAAACATTGTGTCTTCTAAAATTTGATTATAATGTATTAGGACCTTGGATAACAAGGTAAATGTAGTAAAAGCATTCACTGTGTCTGGCTTGATAAATGTAGAAGATAAACAAGCCCCCATGTCTTAGTGGTAATCTCAGACTGTTTATTTACCATTAATAGGCCAATAAAGATGGAACATCTGTATGCTGATGAAACACTGCATAAACTGACTGTGATATGATTAACACTGGTGGATTATATTAGGAAATAGTGTGATAATTAAATCCTTCCTAACAGACTCCAGCAGCCAATGGCGAGCCGCTGTAATATAAATCTAATGAAATTATGATAGATAATTTTTACACTGGTATTTGTTGCATAAACAAACAATATTACTAGGTCTTGTTGGATAATTTTTTCTAAAGCAGATGCTGTGTTTCTTCCTCATAACATTTTCATACACCAAGTTTTCTCCACTAGATTTTTTTTACAATCTACTTTCTGCAAACAGTACAGGTTGAGTGATTTTCCACTCAAATAACTTAAATTCTCACTGAATATTTTAACTGGTAGAGTGCTAAATTACTTTTCAATGGCCATTCGTAACACAAGTATTTTTTTTTCAAAAGTGTCACACTATTAGCAAAAGGAGCCTTAGTTTAGCAAGATGTTGCTCATAATTGTTTTCTGGCAATTTATTGGATAGTGCCATTGGGCACTCTCCAATAAATTGTAACAAAACATTTTTATGTCAATATTTTTATTCCACTGCCAAGCCAACAACAAATTAGTGTGAACAGTGTAAAGCCACTATAGTGGCTTTCAGCACTGTTCAGTGGAACCCAGATTTATTTATTCATCGGTGTTTAAGGTCACATATTTCGGCACAATGGCTAATCATGACCAGTTTTACGGGTGGAGGAAGCCAGAGTACCCGGAGAGAACCACTGAGCAACGGTGAACAACTGTCAGCTCCCCAACATACTAACTCCACGCAAGCAGGGTTAGCATTGGTTGAAGACAGGTGCACCATTGACGTGCAGTATGCCTTAGTACACAACGCCACCATGCCCCCATGCGGGCATTGAGGGTGAAGTGTCTTGCCCAAGGTCACAATGCGGTTGCCGCAGATGGGATTCGAACTGAGGACCTCTGGGCTTGTAGACTGCACCTCTACCAACTGGGCCACCGCACCCCCAATGGAACCTTCTAGCACTCAATCAGTTAATCACCAACTCTTCTGTAAAAAGCCAGTAGCTCTATATGTAAAATTTTATGGAGTAAGGCCTATAAAAAAAAGTTTCTTGTTTCTCAGGCAATTTTATTCTCAATTTTATGATGAGGGAGGGAGGTTATTTTTTTTGTTGGTTTATTCACAAAACAGTTCTGAAAATAGTTGGAATCAGAAATTTAACTACTTATACTATTGGGTGGCAAACCAATGTTTTCAACAGTGAAAATTTCCCGTAATGTAGTTGAAAATTTAACCAACTCTATCTTGTTTGACAGAGGCCTTTTTCTTTTGTTTAATTTGTTAATGCACATCAGTCCTGTAACTAGTTGAAATGAATTAAAGCATTATTATGCTGTATTATGTGGAAAAAAACTCAATGTATTCAGTAGTGGAAATTTCCCATAATGCAGTTGCAAACTTAACCAACTATATCTTGTTTGACAAAGCTCAATGAGCCCTGTCAAACAAGATATGGATGGTTAAATTTTTCATCCTATAATTGCAAAATAATATCATCGAATGAGATTTCCAGGAAAAAAAATGAAGTGATGAGGCAAGTTTTCATTGACAAGGGAGGTGCCTGAAAAACAAGAAAATTTTTTGTTTAATAGCCGAATTCTGAGAAGCTGCAGAGCACTTCTGTTAATGTAAAAATTACTATATTCACAGAGAGAATCAAGAATGTAAAACCTGGGGTGGGATGGGGTCAGTGGCATAGATAAAGGGGTGGGGGGCCGGGGGGGGGGGGGGGGGGGGGAGGGACAGAGGCCCCCACCAGAAGTTTTGTCGGAAATTTTTTGGGACCATTTTTAGGCGAATTTATGCCTAATAACATTAAAATGCTGACTTTGGGAATAAAAACATGCCATTTTGGGTAAATTTGGGGTAAAAAAGACCAATTTTCAGTACATTTGCAGTAAACAACAGATTCTTTCTGTTTGTTTGGGTTTTTGTTGTTGTTACAATGTCGGAAAATTTTCGGTCGGTCGGAAAATTTTGGGCTTGCCCCTCCGCCAGCGAAAAGCTATCTACGCCACTGGATAGGGTTGGGTGGATAGGGTCACACATCACTCTCAAATTTTTCTTGTCAGTTGGGCAGAGAAAAAATTCCTTGAAAATGGTCATGTTCAAAGATCTCTACATGTGCATAAAATTGTCACATATGGTTGCTAGTATAGTGATATGTGAATCAGACCAGCAATACAAGTTATAACATACTGGTAAAAGCCACAGCTTTGCCAATTGTTATGGTTATTTGTAGTAAATGTAGTGTTTTTGTTGCTAATAAGCATGGGTATGCATATAAAAAAAAGAAAGATGGCTCCAGACCTGGGAAGATATCATTTCTTGTTATATCTGCAAGTTTCTACTGTTCTAGCAGTTTAGTGACAGGTTGATGTCCATATGTCAGCTGGACATGTCTCAAATCACTCTGTACATATGTGGTAAGGAGGGGGGGGGGGGGGTTGAATCATTGTAATAAATTTCCGCTCCACCTTCACTATTTGTGGTCAGTTATCTCCACAGGAAGTTAGAAATTTCTGGTATCTTCGGTGGCAATAACAAGTCAGTAATTACTATCTATATGGAATAACCTATCACAAAACTCAAAATTTCCTTTGCAAAATACAATGTGATACCTGCGACCTTGTTCCCCACAAATTCTATGGCACAAGCAAAGTTTTTAGCAAATGGTCTTTCGATTTGATGTGGAGGTCCATTATGAGAAACTTTGCATGTGTATTTAATACTTTTTATCAGAATTTGAGTTTATTTATGGTTCATACACATTTTTAGATAAAATTCCATGACTTATTACTAAATTTCCATGACCTTATACTTTCAAACTTTTCCCTACCTAGTACCCCAATGAAGAATACAAACCTTCCAGTGCTACACAAAAGAATCATCATACAAGTTTTGTTATTTTTAAAAAAACTAAGGCTTTTAAAACATAGCAGATTGGGTACATCCGGAGTCATCCCCCTCCCAGGAAATAAACTGCGGTGTTCACAAAATTTTATTCTTGTAAGAAATAACAATTAATGACAATGGATCAGGAGACAAGAAATGAAATACAAACATATCTAATCAATGATATCATTTAATAAGATTGGGGCCATTTTTTCAATACAATAACAATAATGAATACTTCAAAATATCTTCATGATTCAAGACTATTTTTTTTAGTTCTGCGTAAGAATTATTGTTTTTAACTCTACTGTTCAGTTAACCAATGGCTCCTCTCCTGTGATCTCCAAAACTTGAATACTGCACACAGCAAGTGAACAATACAGACTTGAAGGTGAGATAGAGTGAAACCCTGTTAATTGAATAGCCACTTTGCCAATGAAAAATTATTCAGTTATCAGGAGTATTCAATTAACAGCAATTGTGTCACTTCCCTGTATCCTAGAGATAAACTTAGCATTTATTCTATTATATCTTGATATAATAGATTAAATGCCTGCAAGATTTTTTATTCAATTAACAGGAGTTTACTCTATAATCTATATTCAATAAACAGGTCAAATTTGTACGGGAGGTATGACGGTAAATGGTTTTGTGTTGGAAAATTATATTCAATTAATAGGGTTATTCAGTTAAAAGGTATCCAATTAAGTGGGCTCAAAGTATAACCACTGTTCAATTTTAAATTTTTTATTTGCAGTATGATGAAAGGAATTAAGCAAATAAATTATGTAACAGAAGAATGCATGCAATAAAAGTCCATTTTCTGTTCCTCTTTTTGTTAAAACCCAATTATTTGCTTTACATGTTAGGTTTCAAAAAATAAATAACCAGATTATCATAAGCACCAGCCCCATATTTAGAACCCCAACTCAAATTATTTTTATTGGTATCATGTACCCAGAAGCCCAGTAGTAGAGTCGGTTTGGGGATTACACTGCACTAGCATGATCTCACATTACTTCTCAAACTACTCCTGTCTTAGACATTTTATTGTAATTATTTCCTAATTTTAATCCATCTTTTTACTTTGTAACTGAAAATGACATGTTTATTTTCTGACGTTTTCTCACCACAATATAGCCTTAACTACTGATGTGGCATTAAGCACCAATAAATAATTAAGTAAATGAGCCGACTATCACCTGTGCAACATTCCACATATCAGACAGCTATATGGACAATACTGCTATCATTAATTACTTTTCAGTAACCCTATAACCCTGATGGTGTCTTCCAAGTCAGTTCAATGACAGCAACTGGAAGAGTTCATATTCAGCACCTGAGGGTATATCATTCAATATTTTCAATGTGCAGCCTTCAAACAGCACATTGAAAATATTAATTAGTTACCCCACACATTCACTGAGCAGCAAGCCCGGAAATAAGCAATCTGTCAATTGCAGAATGAGGTTCCCAGAGGATGAATTTGCTGATGCTATCCCATACGGTGGGCTAGAATCCCCCAATTTATCCTGTGGGTACCTCTCTCTATTTAGGCCTGAAACCTTGATTCATATTGCAGTTCACTGTAATTTTAGTAATGCCCTCTGCTGGGTAGGGTAGCATCTGGGGACCTCATTTTGCAGATGGCTGTCTGATTATTTCCTGGCTTGCTGAGCAGTCATCCTACTTGGTGAAATATGGCATACATGTTCCTGGATGGAAAAAGCAGCCGTTAGAGTTCAAAGGGTTAATGCTGTTACTTCATTAACCCTTAAAGGACTGGAGATCTTCATACATTTTTGCTATACTCTTGACAGTCCACCTCCTGTTGCTGCATTACACATTGTTTTATCATTTTGGTTGCTAAAGAACTGATACAGGTTACAAAACTTTTTTCTAACAGTGACTCACCTACTTGTATTTTCTAGCAGTGCTTTAAACCTGAATCAATGACAGGTCAGCCTCACAATTTGCAGCTCGAAGATCATTTGATATGTAAATATTACATGGATCTGTACAAGGTGGAACCTGAAATGAGAAACAGGGAGTCTGTCAATGTATATTAATTCAAACTTAATATTTGCCAGGTTCCAACATTGCCTGAAAACCTAAAAAATGAAACAGCTGCAAGAATAGTCTATAACAGGAAGATGAATGTTTCGATCCATGGATGTTTCGGGTCATCTGAGTTGGTCATAGACATTTCGATCATGAACATTTTGGTTTATAATATTGTTTAATTTTGCAGTTATATTTGTCATATTTTGAAGTTCTCAACTTAAAGATACTGAAAACAATTTAGTTTATACTAAACTACTTGTAATAGATCGAGAAAGAAGCGTGAGAAACAAGTGCTTGAAACCACAGCCTCTTCCACACAAGCAAGTGATTTACCATCAGACGTTTTCTGGACCAACCAGACTGGTTGGTAAATTACCTTTATACCTCGACCACTACACTACTCTCCAGTGCCTTTGAGATTCCCAACCTGCGAATCTCACCCTAGATTCTTTGCACAAATTAGTCGAAACAACTGCAGTGCGAACAACTACTGAGGGTTGGACGAGTAACCAAATATAACAGATCGAGAGAGAAGTGCAGGAACCTAGTCTGGAATCCACAACCGTTAGGACACAAAGAGAGCAATTTACCACAAGACTGAGTGATCTAGACCAGGCTGATTGGTAAACGCACCTAATACCATGACTGCTACATACTCCTTGTTTATAAATATTTTAACCTGTTGACCATGAAAGCCCGCTTTTCTGGGCCTGGATCGTGATACGACCTAACTCATAAAGTAGGTAGGTACTCAGTGAATGTGTGTGGTAGACTCAAAATTTTCAATATGCAGTCACAAGGCTGCATATTGAAAATACTGATTGGTCTTCCCCCAAGTAACAAATATAGATTTTACCATTTGATGACTAAGAACTGGCATGGAATATACCATCAGGGCCCAAAGGCTTAATATATTTTTCATTTACAAAAGGATATATTTATAAATATGGTACAACTATAGTCAATGAAACCATATAAATATGGTTAACAGTGGAATGAGCTAACGTGAGCTGGATTCAATGACATAGATATTTGTGGCTATCAAGAAAACGCCATCCTATTCCAGCTTTTGAAAAATAAATTTCAGTTTCTGGCCATTTTTGTTGTCCAGGTTAGGTAAAGGTTTAATCCTTTGAACCCTGATGGTTTCTTCCATGTCAGTTCAATGACAACAATTGGAAGAGTCCACATGCATTATTTGGGGGTAGATCAATAAATATTTTCAACATGCTGCTATGGGGCTACACATTGAAAATATTCATTGGTCTACGGCACATATTGACAGAGCAGCCACAGCCATCCTACTTAACCCTTTGAATCCTAGCGGACACTTTTCCGGCCAGGAACATGATACGCCATAACGTTATTAAATAGGATGGCTGTTCAGTAAACATGTGAGGTAGACCAATCAATATTTTCAATGTGCAGCCCAGAGGCTGCACGAGGAAAATATTGATTGGTCCACCCCAACTAATGAATATGGACTCTTCTAATTGTTACTATTGAATTGGCATGGAAGATACCACCATCAAAGGGTTAAATGAGTCTTGACATATCGTGTTCTTGGATGGAAAAGTGCCTTTTCGCATTCAAAGGGTTAACTAGGTCAGTTATGAGTATCTTTTCCCGGTGCATTTGAAACATCTGTAAAAGACTAAGATGGAATATATTTCTTTAAAACGTGAGAATCCCATAATTCCCTTCATATTCACCAACAAATCCATGACCACTGAGAAATTGTTTATTTTGGGTAGCTCAAAAGCACCTTTCCACCATCAAGTGCCAAAAATTATGTAAAAAGTGTGGTTAAAGCTCCCAAAATCAGCATGTTATTATTGTTTGAACATGAACAACAACAAAAGGAAAAACAAAAATGTCAAAAATCAGTTGTTAACACTCAGCAAGCTTAATTCAAATTTGAGCCAGTTCATGTGAAAATGACGGGATTGGGAAATAATGTTGGTCAATTCTTATTTGAAAATATCTGCATTATGATTGGATATTTTATAGCTCAGAGCTTAGGGAAATGTAATGGATGCACCAGTCAATGATACTGCATCTAGAAAACACTAAAGGTTGTTTCCAAACAACATTCAGTCTTCATGGTCCTCACAACTGCTTCATTCTTCCCAACAGTGAAGCTAAAATTAGTGTTAGATTTGGATTGAAACATAAATCTTCCCAAACAATGCCTTGTTTTGAGACTTTACTGGAAGGTATAATCAAAGTTATACACTTAATCCTGAGAAAAGAGCCTGTTCAAACATTTGGAGTGCTATGATCTGGCAAAAATCCTATAGTATCTTCTTGTAAGTCACCTATAGAGTGATGAATAACTCCATCTCACAAAATTTACTTTGGAATTTTATTTATTTTATATATCCTATTCAGTCAAAGTTCCATCCAGGGGCTCTTTCCCCTTCAGTCTATTGAACATTTGTAGTTACAAGACGTATTCTAAGGTAAGACTTGTGACAGTTAACCTATCCTTTACCCAACTCAAATAGAAGACAACACTTGTCAAAAAAATGTCTTGAATAATGAAGACTGTATAAATATTATTATTACCGTAATTACCCTTTTAAAATTATAAACTGATTCCTGATTGATCAGTAACCAATGCATCCAGTTTGGTACATTTAACTCCAACAGGGTGTACAAACTTCAATGGGGTATATGAGAATATCACATGACAGCTAAAAGGGGTGTACAGACACATCCATGGTACACTTCGCCGATTCCCCTTTCACCCAATTGCCTCAAACATTTTCATCAGTAATAGTAAATATTCAGACTCACAAACAAACTAAGAACAATATTGTTTTATGAGAATATTCCGAAAACTTGAAATAAAACACATGTACATACCCCCAATGTCTGATTTTACTGTCGAGAGGAGGGATTCTGTTGTGGTGTTTCTATACTGCAGATCTATTTTGAAAAATGCAACCTATCTCATATGAATTGTCTCTTCAGTGAAACTAATTAAAACACTTGTACAAGTTTGAATATAGTGTCCCCAATTCTCCAACACATACAACACACCATTGTATTGAAAAGGGGCAACGCAAATCGTGGGACACTGCCCTGACCCATAGGCATGTTCAATGTTGCTTTAAAGGTATTGTGGGACAGAAAAATTATTGTGGGACAGAAAAATTTTCGAGGTCAAAAGAGTGAAAAAGGGCCATAACTCTGGGAAAAATTATTGGACAGAACCTGATCCTTGTGCATATCCATTCCCCCATGTGGGTCTATCAGCATACCAAAGGAAATCCAAATCCGACTGATGACTTTGAAATTACAATCCAAAACGTTTGTACAGACAGACGGAGGGACAGATGGACGGAGGTCTCCACCAGATACCCCCAGATCCTCTTTCGGAGATTGGGGGTATAATAAAACACTTATAAAGTCATCTTGTGTCCCACAATAATAACGATGCATCATTTCCCAATGGCCTTGAATTGAAGTCTCCCAAATGTTTGAGTTCAAAGAGAAATAACTCCCAATCGTTCTTCTTCAATAATAAAGTAAGATAAGTTTCTTTCAAATTGTCTAATTATTATTACTTTTATCAGGGTTTCAGCAGGGTGTACAGGACTTTACAACCCTTCTGAGATTTGTATTTCCTGAGGCCAAGAAGAAACACTGTGTAACTAATAATATGACCTCACAAATAAAAGGCCCCATGGGGCCTGAGGCGTTCAGCTGACAATAGTTGTTTAAAGAAGGATTTAATTATTATCTATAGCTAGTTAACACTACAAAGGAATGAAGTTATTTAATTATTTATAACTTTGTTGTCCATGCCAGATGATTTTTTTCTAGTACTGGGATGCTACCACAGAAATAATGCCCTAATTTCCAGTAATGCAAAACTTGGAAGTCCATCAACCTGGGAACTTAACTTGGATAAACTTGAGTCTGAGCCCTTCCCTTCCACCACCAAGATGCTGTATACCAAATGTGAAAGCATTCTGATTAAGGGATCTGAATGAGAAGATTTTTAAAGAAATTTCCTCATAATGCACTAAGTAGAAATTCGGGCTACCATGGGGGGGGCCCAAATATTAACCCAGGGACCTGATTTGAACAAAGTTGACTCTCACCCATCTAGAGATGTTGTACACCAAACACAAAGCATTCTGACTAGTGGATCTGGAGAAGGTGATTTTTAAAGAAATTCCCTCATATTGCATGAAGTAAAAATTCAGGCTCTTATAAAAAGCTCAAATATTAACTTGGGGACTCGATTTGAACAACATTGAATCTGACCCTCATAGAGATGTTGTATACCAAATATCAAAACATTCTAAGAGATGGTTATGGAGAAGAAGACTTCTAAAGAAATTCCCTCATATTGCAAAAATATTGCACTAAGTTAAAATTTGGGCTACCATAGGGAGCCCAAATATTAACCTAGAAACCCGATTTGAACAATTTGAATCTCACCCCCCTAGAGATGCTGTATACCAAATATGAAAGCATTCTGACTGGTGGATCTGAAGAAGAGGATTTTTAAAGAATTTCACTCATATTGCACTAAGTTAAAATTCGGGCTAACATAGTGAGCCCAAATATTAACCCAGGGACCCAAGTTGAACAAATTGGAATCTTGACCCCCCTAAAGATGTTGCATACTAGATATGAAAGCATTCTGACTGGTGGATCTGAAGAAGAAGATTTTTAAACATCATTCCCCATATTGCCATAAGTTAAAAATTTGGGCTCTTGTATTGAGCCCAAATATGAACCAAGGGGCTTCATTTTAATATACTTGTAACTGACCCCTCTATGGATGCTGTATACCAAATATCAAAAGATTCTGATCAGTGGTTGTGGTGAAATGTTTTTTTTAAATTTTTGCAAATATTCTGACTCAGCCTTTTTTCAATGCCCTCTATAAAACACCCTGACACAACCGATGGCAATTTTTTCTTACGATTCAATTCTACTGGTCCTAAGGATGCTTCATACCAAATAACAGTTCTCTTTTCCATGTGTTTTGGGAAATATGGTCATTACAAAGGCAAATATTGATCCATGAACTTCAACAGACGCCAGATGACGGATGGAGAGTGATCAATATAGTTCACTCAGGTGAGCTAAAATGTGTGACATATATATGAACCATTTACTACAGCAGGATGGATGGATCAGTGGACAAATGGATGAACACTTAGATAAAAAGATGCATGAACTGGTGGATGGATTGAAATTCAAAATACAGGATCCACTTCTATATCTATCTTTTATTTGGTGATGAGAAACAATGATAGAGAAATAATGTAAAAAAAAAAAAACAAACAAACAAACAAGTTTCTGGGACCACACACCAATTATTCAACAAATGTCTACCATCTCAGCCTTATCTCAATGGATTAAAAAATAAGAAAAACAGACTTCAATTTAAACATTTTAAACAGAAATACACAGCTGCATTCACAAGATAATCCAAGAAGATGATTATAGTAGATTATTGAGTAATATGAGAATTCCACAGAGATTATGTGGGATTGAATAACAACTGTTGCAGCCATGACTTGTCTTATTAAAAGGATTCCCCATCATGTTACTTCAGTCAATTTAACCATCTTAGCATGGGGCTCTTTCCTCCCAACGTGTCATATGAAATGAAAAAATCACCTTGTCTAACCTTTTTATCTCTAGAGGGCAGTTATTAAATTCACTTACAAGTAAATGACATACTGTTGACAGGCATCATGAGAACTGGTTCCCCCACCTATCATTTGGCCTCAAACTAATAAAGTGCTCCCTCTCTTGTTTGCCTATATTTAACTGGTAGAGTGCTGGAAGCCCATATTTGGGCTTTATTCTGAAATCTCGGTACCACAACTTCAAGGCTTTATATTCTGTGGATGTTCTACATATTACCTTTGAAGTGAAGTTATTTAGTCAGTTAGGATTTACTTTGTTAAAATTTATGGGAGAGTGCTTATTGGCACTCTCCCATAAATTGCAACAAGGCAAAGATAAGTGAACAAATTTTGATGTCCAAAAATAATTCAGCACTGTACCAGTTAAAGACCTTGAATGAACAAAAGGGGTTGGGTGTGTGTATGTGTGTGTGTGTGTGGGGGGGGGGGGGGGGGGGGGGGGGGCACGGTGCATACCACCAAACAATGACAAAAGAAGAAATGAACCTTAATACCATTAAAGCTATTCCCATAAACAATCTTCATTCCAAATTTCATTGAGAGGTGCGAACCCCAAACCAGAGATATGAGAATAGACAAAAAATTTGCTATTTTACGAGACAAACAGCAAAATTATTGTCTTTGTATTACAGCAAGGTAATTGTGAAGGCGAGAAACACCTGTCACTGAAGTCTAGTGATGATCGGACCATCCACATAAGAGATGTAGAACCAAGACATAATGCCACATGTGGAGAGGTGATTTGCATGTATTTTCTTTGTTTTACTGCAGGGGCATGACTCACTTCAAAGTCTTTCCCATAAACAATCTTCATTCCAAATTTCATTGAAATCTGATAACACAAACTTTATAAAACAAAGACATAATGCCACATGTGGGGAGGTAATTTGCATGTATTTTTTTGGTTTACTGCAGGGACATGACTCAATTAAAAGCCTTTCTCATAAACAATCTTCATTCCAAATTGAACTAAAATCTGATGACCCAAACCTTATAAAACAAAAACATAGTGCAACATGTGGGGAGGTGATTTGCATGAATGTTCTTTGTTTTACTGCAGGGACAAGACTCATTTGAAAGCCTTACCCATAACAATATTCGTTCCAAATTTCATTGAAATCTGATAACCCAAACCTGAGATACGACGCGAACAGACAAAAAATAGCCTATTTTTGTATATTCAATGGGCCATAACTCACAGAAAAATATTCCAATAGCAAAACGGCTAATGTTGCTTAAAGGACTCATGATAGTAAACATCTGTATGAAATTTCATCGCAATCTGAGCAGTAATGTTGAAGTTATAATGTGAACAGACATCTGAGTTCGGACAGACAGACGTACACAGACAAACAAACGGATAGGCTCAATCCAGTATACCCCCACTTTTTGAAAAAAGTAGGGGTATAATACTGATGCCAATTTATTGGAGTTACTTCCAGTATTCTTGAGAATAAATAACTGTTTTATCAGATGCTTTCCCACAGAATACCCGGGTATTAACCCTTTCAGCATCCATGCCAATATCATAACTGCAACACAAGTATGAAGTCAAGTTTAACCAATTGTTTATTCAAATGTTGCTCACTTTTGAGAAGTTCCACCTAGGGCTGCCGCAACTATTCAATTAATCAACTAACTGTCGGAAGGTGCTATAGTCGACTATTATTTTTCAAAGTCGACTATTTTTTTAACTGTATACATCATGCCACTGAATGATAATATTGGTCTGTGCGGGGCACGTAATGTTTCTCGGTACCTGTTATCTTTCATATTCAATGTTTATATCATGAAATTAGGCAGTAATTTTGACTTTACCCTCGCATATTATCTCATGAAATGAATGTTGTCATATCTAAAATCCGCTCTGGATCAAGCTATTGTGAACAAATTGTTAACATGTTAATTGTTGCCATTTTAATTTTTAAATCCAATAAATTTAATATCGAATTGGAATTTTTTACACTAAATTACTGAATGAATTTCCATGTTAGCATCATGTGACACAAAGTTGATTAGGTGAATGAGGAATTCCCAGTAAACCCTAGTTTTTTGATGATCCGATTGGCTTGAATAAACATTGCATGCTACATTCCTGTCAATTTTCTTCAAGCGACAGTTTCTAGATCCCCAAAATGACCCAAATGAAACTTCAAGAGTCCAGACGGTACTTTGATTTTCACTTGTGTTGTCAGGATTTTGAACTGTATTTACTTGTACCTCGCTGAATATTCCACTGTATATTACGCTTAAAAGTCAGAAATCTAGTGGTAAGAAATTGTCATGTGAATGATGTCTATCATGTACCTGCACATAGCCTAAGTTGCCCAACTTGTCACAATAAGTAACACAGGCATTAACTTCCGAGAATCTTGTCCATTTTCACACAGAAATCACGTTGACTCAGCTCTGCTAAACAAACTTGAAGACGGTCCCAAGTGTTTTTTTCCAAATAAATTATATTATTGTTCTGTATTTGCTTGTGTTCATGTGGTGTTTACCGTTTCTGTTAGCCTGTTGTTCAACTCTTTTTGTTTAACCGACATGTTAACAGAAACTGCAAAACAGTGTCAGAATTTAAGACAATATTTGAATTTTAACATCAGTGTATGTCAGCATAACGTGGACATAATATGTGAACGACTAAATAACTAACTTTTGACTATCACAACTGACTAGTTGACTCTGAAAACCGATAATTTTGCACCCCAGGCATCAGTCAATGGGTCCTATTTTACCAGTAAAACAGAACTTCTATACCACAGTAAACAAGCACTACTCCACTTCCTGAGGTTCCCACGATAATTAAAAATTGATAAAACAATGCTCAACTTGATATCAAAAGTGCTGGTTTGTTTGCATGTTTGGGGGATAATACATCTCACAATACAGTGAAACTCGTTAACAGAAATGAAAATTTGCCAGTGAAAGAAATTCAATTAACCCTTTACCTAACACAATAAACAGCTGCGCCATGAGCGCATGATACACCCGTTATTAATTACAAGACGGAACCACACAATATGAGTATACATGTGTACTTGTCAGGTTACATATACTTGCCACCCAAAAATCATGAAAATTGCTCAAAGTCCAACATGTGGAAAATTGCCTATATTTTGATGAATAAAGTCCCATAACTCTGGAATGACAAATCGGACAGCGACACAAATCAAAAGGGAGATTCCTTCTATCAACATATACTTGCAACCAAAAAATCATGAAAATTGCTGTAAGCATTTTCAAGTTATTGTTGGACATGTGAAAAATAAAGTCCCATAACTCTGGAATGACTAATCGAACGGCAACACCAACAGAAAGGGAGCTTCCTTCCATCAACATAAACCACCTACCAAAAAATCGTGAAAATCTCTCGAAGCGTTCTCGAGTTATCATACGACGTGTAAAAAATCAACAATTTTATAAGTAATAAAGTCCCATAACTCTGGAATGCCTAATCGAACAGCGACACTAAACGAAAGGGAGCTTCCCTCCATCGATATACACCACCTACCCAAAAATCACGAAAATCTCTCAAAGCGTTTTCGAGTTATTGCACGACATGTAAAAAATCAACAATTTTCTAAGTAATAAAGTCCCATAACTCTGGAATGACTAATCGAAAGGTGACACTAAACGAAAGGGAGCTTCCCTCCATCGATATACGCCACCTACCCAAAAATCAAGAAAATCCCTCAAAGCGTTCTTGAGTTATTGTACGACGTGTGACCGGACGGACAGACAGATGGACAGATGGACAGTGGTATACCTTAATACGACTCGTTTTTTCAAAACGGGCATATAAAAAGCAGATGGCACTTGCAAACAAAATTCTTGAATAACTATTTTTTCAGTTTTTACGTAAAAAAAAACATAGCTTATGACCCCTCATTGGATCGAGCTCAATGAGCTTGTTCCAATGAGGGTTCATAAACTATGTTTTTGAGACAAAAAATGTTTGTGAATAGGGCTGGCCAATTTTGGCCGTTATGTTGTGTAAAGGGTTAAAAGGGCCATTCAATTAGTCCTTTACCTAATTGGTTGCATCTGCATTTACAAACTGAGCAGTAGCAATTTTTTTTTTAATTTAAAACCTCATCATGTGATCCATCAGTGCAATGAGCCCATTCCAATAAGGGGGCACATGATATGGTTTTGTCCAAATTTTTAGAAAAATTTGGAAAAAAGTATTTAAAATAAAATTTTGGGATATTGTCAGCATTAGGTAAAGGGATAACAGAAATCTGGTAATTTTCGTGTATTCTAGTGATAAACCAAGCATTTATTCTATTACATTTTGCTGGACAGACCTCATGATATAAAAGATTAAATGATTATTTGGGATGTACTGAGTAGAACAGTGGCATATGCTTACTTTTGAGCCAATGAAAACAGCATTTATTGGATACTGATGCATTGATGTAGATCATTTTCCCTGCATTCCTAATTCATTCTTAAATTAAGTGGCTGGTATACCTGTTCCTGTAAACAACCACACAAGTGCTATTTATATCCTTTTCCCACCATTCCCTATTTGTTCTCAATTAAGTAACTGGTACAGCTAGTCCCTTAAACAGCCATACCATTCCTATTTAAAACGCAGAATCCACTTATATGATAAACATTCCAGGACGTTCAATGGTTTTGAGCCTGGGCCATATTCAAGTGTATTCCAGACCTGGAATTTTAATTTTCAAATTCAATGTTATGCCTTGTCAATAAAATTGTTAATGACACTGCAGCTTAACTTGACTGTGTGCTGTGTTTGATGAAAAGGATAATGTTCAATGTTTATGAAAAATTTTGAAATAAGACAAGAAATGTGATAATTGGGAATATATCAAGTTCTGTACCGTACATGCTATGTTTTCAGCAAGAATAATTTGAGGTGTAGACTGTACTAAAGAACTGAGGCCTGGGTTGATGTGGCCCTCACAGTTAATGAATGTCAACCAAAGCTACCAAGTTACAGTAAAATTATTCCCCCCAAAAACTACCTGTAGAGTGTGGTAGAATAATTTGGTCTGAGGCTCTCATGGTTGATCGATCTGAACCAAAATGGGAAATTCATCCAGAGATTCATTCAGAAATCCATCTGCACATCACAACACCAAGTCACTTAACCAAGTTGCAACAAAATCACCTCATAAATACGAACTGTACGCTGTGTCGAAGGTTTTAAGAGCAAGGGCTCATGAAGCCCTCACCACTGAGCAATATGACCAATTTAACCAAAATACATATAGGATGTTCTCATCTAGTCAGACCAAGTCATACTACCAAGTCACAATGAAATTGCTTCATAAATATGACCCGCAGATTGTGAAAAATAAAGACTTTAGGGTTCGAACCTGCACAGCTGTCACAGTTGACAAGATCATGACCAAACTAGCAGTCCTTTGTGTGAGTAAATTTTACGGGCGCAAAAAACTGCACTTGCAAATGAAACTGTGAATGCAGATCGCACTATCAAAATTCCAGAAATCATCAGTTAGGTTTTGCATGTGAGGGAATACTTTAAACAAGATTTTGAAGAATGTGGAGGGACGGTATTGATGAAATACAACTCTTTCAACTGAGAAATGAACAAAACTAAACTTAAACCAGTCCACATGGCAAACCGGTCGAACTCAAAAAGAGCCCTCCATCTCAGCTGATTTTGTGCATTATTAGAATGTGCAGCACATATCTTGCACCAAAATGGGGTAACCAACGTTTTTCCACCTTTGGTGTTTGTTTCAAATCCGATAGGGACATTAAATGACCATTTTAGCAATGCAGAAAGTGTGACAACTTGCATTTTAATTTGAAGTAAACTCTGATAAAATTAAGAAAACAAACAAAAATGCTTGCACCTATTTCTGACACAGATTTCAGGAGTTGTTTTATTATTATTATTTATTTATTGGTGTTTAAGGTCACATATTTCTACACAATGGCTAATCGTGACTGCAGTTATTTTATTAACTTCACACACAAGGAAAAATGGTAAAATTATTTGGTACACTACAATTGATTGGTTGTAGCAGATGATTTCACTAATGATTGGCCAATAAAATCATACCTTACTGTGGGTTTTGTAAAATTTCCCAATCAGGATACAACTTGCCATGAGCATTGTGTAAAAGAAACACTGATAATGTTTTCACTTATACAGTAGACCCAGCAAAGTATGCAGTCTATTTTCGGAAGCCGTAGTCAAATTATAGAAGGTTATATTTATTTATTTACTAGCGGTTGCATGGGAAAAGATGGTTATATCAATATACCCTCAGATATGATCGGCTAAGCCGTTTTCGAAATAGAAGGTCAAGGTCACCAATTTCAAGGTCAAGGTCACTCTGATAAAGTCAAAATGATCGATGGGTCAATATTCCCGCACATATGAAATTTTAGCCCGATCGGCCCAGTCGTTTTCGAAATAAAAGGTCACGGTCATCAATTTGAAGGTCAAGGTAAACCCATCCCATGTTACTCGCAGGGATGAAGTACCCCCATGTACAAAATTTGAGATCGATCAGTCGAAAAATGGAGTAGTTCACCTGGAACAAAGATAGAGAGATAGATACAGACATTCACATTTATATATTAGACTAGCGTGTGGATACCCGGCGTTGCACGGGAGAAGATGGTTATATCAATATACCCTCAGATATGATCGGCTCAGCCGTTTTTGAAATAGAAGGTGAAGGTCACCAATTTCAAGGTCAAGGCCACCCCGCACTGGCACCCCGATAAAGTCAAAATGATTGATGGGTCAATATACACGCACATATGAAATTTTAGCTCGATCGGCCCAGCCGTTTTCGAAATAAAAGGTCAAGGTCACCAATTTCAAGGTCAAGGTCACTCTGCATGGGCACGGCACTTACCCCATGCTACTCGCAGGGATGAATTACCCCCATGTACAAAATTTGAGATCGATCGGTCGAGAAACGGAGGAGTTCACCCGGAACAAAGATAGAGAGATAGATACAGACATTCGCATTTATATATTAGATATATTTCACTTTAACAGCCAAGATCATATCGTGTCCGTGACAGTTCTACGGGTGGAGGAAGCCAGAGTAACCTGCGAGAACCACAAAGCAACGATGAGCAGCTGCCAGCTCCCCAACATCATAAGTCCGCACTGCAGCACTGGCAGAGTTAGACTGGTTGAAGACATGTGCACCATCGACATGCAGAACTCCTTAGTACAAGGCGTCATCGTGCCCCCAGGTGGACAATCGGGGTTAAGTGCCTTGTCCAAAGACACAACACAGGAGTCTGAATCGATCGCTCAGACAGTCACCCATCCAAGGACTAACCCGGGCTTGACATTGCTTAACATCAGTGATCTGACAGAACTGGTTACCAAAACACCACCGCGCCCCCAGAAGGTTATATAATTTGTTTATGTTGTACTGATCTGGTGAATTAAAAAAATAATTTTAATCAGACGACAGTGACCTGTTCCCACATTATGTGTTCAGTTGCCAATGTTTTGAAGCTCAGCTTGACTGTTTTGTTTCGAGTGCGAATTTTAGCGATCGTATTTTTGCAATCATGGGATTATAAAATAAGACAAGAATTGTGACAACTGACAATACATTATGTTCTGTATCTTATAGTTTATGCATTCAACAAGAATAATAAGAGGTGTAGAGTGTGATAAAGGAATTTAGAATCGAACTCGTGTGGAAGCCCTAGGTGGAACTTCTCAAAAACCGATCTCAACCAAAACAGGGCTACAGGATGAAATAACTAGATATCATACCGAGTCATTCTACAAAGTTACAATGAAATCCCTTCATAAATACGACCTGTAGACAGTGCTAAAGGAATCTAGGTCACCTGCCCAAAGGCAGTAATAGCTGCCCAATCATGACCAAAATAGGATAGTCTCATCTAGACATCATACCGAGTCAACCTACCAAGTTACAATGAATACGCTTCATAAATATGAACTGTAGACTGTGCTAAACAAATATAGATAACGTGCCCTTACGGCCATCTTGATTGACCAATTACTACCAAAATACGATGTTCTCCTCTAGATATTATACTGAGTCATCCTACCAAATTACAATGAAATCCCTTCATAAATGCAACCTGTAGATTGTGCTAAAGGCTCCTGTGGCCGTCACAATTGATTGAACCCAACAGAAATAGGACATTCTCATCTATACATTATACAGAGTCATCGTACGAAGTTACAATGAAATCCCTTCATAATTAAGACCTGTAGACTGTGCTAAAGGTTTTTGGGTTTCGAACCCATGCAGCTGTTAGTTGACCATTTGCAACTAAAATCGGATGTTCTCATCTAGATATGACCTTTGAAATTTAGTAATGATTGGACAAGAACTATGAAGTGTAGCCTGTGTTAACGAAAATGTGAGCAGACTCACAGACTAACAGAATTCTGCTCATGTGATAGCAATAGCTTATCTTGACTCTGTCAAGTTACACTAAAAATCAACAGTTTGAATTGAAAATCCTTACCTCCCTCTTTTCTTCAAGCCCCCCCCCCCCTCCCCCACCCACCATCATCGCCTGTGGTTACCATTTGACTAAAGTGCACCAAACATATAATTCCCTTCTGGAATGGGCAATAAAGTGTAATCTGGAATGGGCAATAAAGTGTAATTCTGTAACACAAGCAACTTAATCCAAGTTTCTTTTTTTTTTTAGATGTGGTATTTCTTCACATACAACAATTTCAGTGAGGGGACTTTTTGGCCTTTGGGGGGTCAAGCTTTTTTCTCATTGTCAGAAATTCATAATTCATAATTTTTTTTAACCTGTGCAAATACCATTCGTAACTTTCTTGCAACAGACGTCTCAACTATGACTTGTACATTGTATATTATACGTCCATTGTGTATAAATTTTCAGCCGTAATTTTTTGGCATATCACGTAAGCAAGATGAATTTTTGTGAGCAAATTGTGACTCATTTTTAAACTATCCTTCTGCTTAGATATAGTGTGGATTACAGATTGGGTGGATAATTGAATAAACAAGAGGGGCAATGCAAAGCGTGTGCCAATGCCCCCGTTAGTGTAACCTTGAAACAAGAAGTCATGTGCTTAAGTCACCTATTTTCGCTTCACACTCGTAAATTCACATGCAGCTAAATTGAATTGAGTAAAACAGAAAAAAAAACATTTGGATATAAGTGAAACATCTATAATAAAAGACTCTTTTCTTAAATATCATTCACTTGTATGCCTATTTTTTGTTTCATTCGTTATGATCGGAGCTTTGCATGTCTATGACACTGAAAATCTCGAAACGGAAAAATATGCAACTGTACTATTTTCTGGGAATTTTGTCCAAATTGGATTCCCTTCCTGGACACTGGGAACTACACTGAATTTATGGGATTTTCCTAGGCATTCCGTAGAGTTAATATGTCTATACAAGTTCAGTACAAAGTATGAGAGAGTAAATAAGTAAGTGACCTAACAAACCAACTTATGAGGGTAAAAATATGGTCCTACTTATACCAGTTGTACTAAATAACAAATAAAACCATTTTTTTAGGGAGATATTAAGTCTGTTTGTTGACAGTTATAGCTGTAATTTGTGGGTAATACCAAGAAAAACAATCAAATTAAGGTATCATTTACCATCTTCAAAGACATACCTTCCATTCCTCTCATCTTGGATACAAAATACCCTTTATATGTTCCAAGACATACCAGAAAGATTGAATAAATATGACAAAGAAGTTTGGCTGATGGTAAGTAATTGGACTATAAGTTTGTGTCAGACAGAGGAAATTACTGGATATATACTTATGCCCAAACATTCTACAGCTAACTGCAAAAATGATTTTTTTTAGTTTAGCATTTAACTCTATACCTGCAGTGTGAAAAATTTGACAAGAACGCTTGTTTCATTCGCATGGTGGTTACGCAAATTTAAATCTACACAAACAGATTACCGGTTTGCCAAAAGTTGCATCTTGAATGGTAAAGTCTGAGTTACTTAATTGGTAGAGTGCTAAATCTTTTCTCAACCTCAAAATTTTTTCACACATTTTTGTCTTGTTACAATTTATGGGAGAGCGCCTATAGGCACTCTCCCATAATTTGTAACAATGCAAATCGATGGAGATAAAGTAGTTTTACTTCCAAGATAATAAGGACACCTACAGAATATGAAGCCTTTAACTTTGGGTACCTGCAGTTCAGAATAAAGCTCAAATATGGGCTTCTGGCACTCTACCAGGTATCCAGCCTTTCTTGTGTCTTGATAGATTTTCAGACTTTTACCTTGAGAGGCTATATATATTTCAATTCCACACAATATATGAATACTTATTAATGATAAAAAAGCAGTTTTCCAAGAAATTTTGCATAGCCGAGTGTTTGGTTAGTCATCTCCAAACCACGTGAATGGTTAGTCAGTTAGAGTCATTTTTGAAATTTTGCACACTGTACCTAACGAATCTGCCACATCCATCTTCGTAAATTTACAAACTGAATTTGGACAGTAAAAAAAGGTTATTTTTAAAAATGTTTCATCAAAACTATATCATTCAATCCCTCATTGGAATGAGCTTAACGAGGTCATTTCATTGAGAGGTCACATGATATGGTTTTGCTGAATTTCTTTGAAATTTTTTCTTTTTATTTTCAACCACTCAAAATGTAAATTATGTGATACAACCTGTTATGGTTATAATATCAGAATTCATATGTACTTAGTTAATAATTATAAACAATTAATATTTTCTAAAATTATTTTTTAATTAGAATATAAGTAGACTTTGGCTTGTAGGATCACTTTTATTTGCACTGAATGACCTTTGAATTTTGAATGTACCTATTAACATGTTTCCAAATACTGTTCCATAGTATCTATTTTTAGCTCACTAATTGTTTATTTGGGTCACGCTTGTTTACTTGAAATTAGACAGAATCATTTAGAAACTTAATGAGGTGACTTTATTCAGACAGTTTTCTGGATACTGTTTTTGCTGATACATTCTTGGACATATTATTATAACACCAGCTGGGAAGTTTCTTCATCACTGGATTACTGGATTCTACTAAACTTTATTTTGGACTAAATGATAAGTATTTCTCTTTTATTTTTCTGTAAACCATACAGAGTAAAAGATATTGTATCATTTTCTTTTCATATTACTTTTTTTTATTGAAATTCAGAATAGTTAAATTGGAGTTATTGTTGTTGATTCTCATATTTCTTTCTATTACCATTATTGTTATTACATACTTTGTTATGTAAAGGGTTAAAAGGGTGGACAGTTTTGCAGAAATGCCAATGCACCACAAGCTGTAGGTCTGGTAGCATAGCAATGATTTCTCATCTAGCCTGCATCGGCAGTCCTGACTTGACAAGAATCAAGTGCCATAATAATATTATTATTACCTACAAGAATTCCACATTTCTCAATGTACAAGCACCTGTTCTGAGGCATAAAATATGTTAACCCTTTACTCAACGTAATGGTAAAAATGACCCATGCCATTCACAAAAATCACCACTTAAAATGTCTTCTTTTATTCATTTTTTGTCTCAAAAATACAGCTTTTGTCCCCTTCTTGGAAGGAGCATGTTGAGCTTCGTTTGAATGAGGGATCGTAACCTTTGTTTTTCAGGCAAAAAATGAAGGTTTTTTTTCAGGCAAAAATTGAAAATTTCAGCTGATCAAGACATTTTTTTTTTTTAGGTAAAGGTTTAATGTTAGACCTGTAGTAGTTAAGCAGTCCATGACAGATCACCATCAAGGAAAGTAAATAATAGTGAAAAAATACTGGGTAACTTTTCAAAATTCCCAGTATCTTTCAAATGGCATAAAACTTCCTAACTGGATGACCATGGGTGCCATTCTCATAACAATAAGAAAATCCCTGGATAATGATTGTGCTACTTTTCACCTGACACTGAAGGCAGACAACATTTACAAACAAGATTTTTGAATAACTAATTTTTTTTCACTTTTTGTCTTAAAAACATAGCTTATGATCCTTCATTGGAATGGGCTGAAGCTGTTCCAATGGGGGTCATAAGCTATGTTTCTGAGGCAAAAAATTAAATAAAATAAAAAATAATGAAAAATAAATGGTGATTTTTGTGAATAGTGCAGGCCAGTTTTGGCTGTTGTGTTTAAACAATATGTTTATTCAATAAGTGTTATTTGTTACATAATAGAAACATCAGTGTATTATCAACTCAAAAATAAATAAACAGTAAGACAATATAACACAATAAGCAGTTAGATGATACAAGGTAAATGAGGGATTTGACAAAAAGCTTGTAGTTCATTTTTGGTCATCTCCAATCTCAATTAATTTTCATTATATTTTCATTTTTTGTCTCAAAAACATAGGTTATGACCCCTCTTTGGAATGAGCTTGTCGAGCTCGTTCCAATGAGGGGTCATAACCTATGTTTTTGGTACAAAAAATGAAAAAAATTAGTTATTCAAGAATTTAGTTTGCAAGTGTCGTCTGCTTTTCATGTTATTAAAGGGTTAAGACATCTCAATTTATTTGACGTCATCCTCAATTGAAAAACAGGAGTCCACAAAAACATTTGTGGATCATACCTCCTACAATTTATGGGAGAGTGCCTACACTGTCCCATAAATTGCACAAGGCAAAGACAAGTGAACAAATTTTAACAGCCAAAAATAATTTAGCACTCTATCAGTTAAAGATTCTTAGACAAGACAGAAGAAAATGGAATCTTTAGGCGAACAAGCATTTGAAAGCCAGAATCCAGTACAAGACTCAATAAAACAGACACAAGTGATTAGTTGGAGGAGTTTTTAACAATTTACTCCTGCAATTATATAATTGTTCCACCATTGATAGCTGGCAGGCTTTCTGAGATAGTCTGTTGATTTCAAATTATTAACAGAATGGCTGTTTTACACCAGGTCTAGAGAGGCCATAATAAATTATAAGTCTGTTTCTCAAAACATTTTCTTTCAAAATTTATAAAGTGGACCCCATTGAATTGATATTTGATAATAGAATAATTCTGTTAATTACATATAATTATCAAACAGTACTAAAGCAAAACCCTCTTAATTGAATAGTCACTTTACCAGTGAGAATTATTAGATTAACAGGAGTATTCAATTAACAGGGATTTGGATCACTTTCCTGTACTTTAGAGATAAACTGAGCTTTTATTCTATTATATCTTGTTTGACAGAGCTCATGGAGCTCTGTCAAACAAGATGTAATAGAATAAATGTCTATATTAGATACACTTATGTGAAATTGGACTCTAAAAATTGGGTATTTGGTGATTGTCAGGATGATTTCTCGACACATTACAGTATTTTTTTATAACCCATATTCAATAAACAGGGCAAATTTGTACTGAAAGTATGGTAAATGGTTTGGAGTTTGAAAATTATATTCAATTAACAGGGTTATTCAATTAGGAGATATACAATTAAGTGGACTCCACTGTATTAGTACAAATTTGGAGAATAATTCACTGTTAACCATTTATCTAACATGAATAGGAGTTTTTATAGAATTTCTTAAATAACTAAAAAAAAAACATAGCTCATGACCCCTAACTGGAATGAGCTCATTCCAAAGAGGGGTCATAAGCTATGTTGAGGGAGCAAAAATTAAAAATAGTCAAGCCTACTTAATTGGATATCTCTTTACTGAATAACCCTGTTAACTGAATACACCTTTAAAACACCAAATTTACCATACCTCCATAAAAATTTGACCTGTTAACTACATGTAGGTTATAGAGTAAACTCCTGTTAATTGAATAAAAATCTGTGCAATATGTCAAGAAATTATCTTGACAATCACTGAATTTGCCTTTTTTATTGACCTATCTGGCCTCAGGACATCCAATACAAGCATTTAATCTGTTATAATGTTGTTTGATATAAGATATAATAGAATAAATGCTTAATTTATCTCTAGAATACATGGAAAGTGACCACTTCGATGTTAATTAAATACTCCTGTTAATTGAATAATTCCCCACATGGGACCGCACGAAGTGAAACAGTGGGGTTTTTTTTACTGTGGTAAACAAGCTCTGTTTTACTGGTAAAATAGTACCAATTCACCAATGCTTGGGGTGGAAATCCTCTAAAATGGGCAACATGGGTATAAACGATTGACTGAACTTGACTTTATTCTATGTTGTGGTCATGCACATGATTGGCCATTGTGCAGAAGTATGTGACTTTAAACACCAATAAATAAATAAATAAATAAGTAAATAAATAATTGAATAATTTTCATACAAATTCTCTATTTGGTTAACAGGATTCACTGTATAAAATTTGAATGCTGATTTTTGTAAATGGCACTAACCATTTATGGTAATTACATTAGGTAATAGGCATGTAATCCTTCATTCAACAAAAATAGCAGACAACACTTGCATAAAGCATACAAATTTCTTGAATAATGTGAATTTTTCATTTTATGTCTCAAAAACTTAGCTTATGACCCCTCACTGGAATGAGCTGAATTAACTCGTTCCAATGAGGGTCATAAGCTATGCTTTGAGAAAAAAAATGAAAAATAAATCGCATTTGAATGACAATTTTTGTGAGTAGCTATAGTCAGTTTTTTCCATTACATTAGATAAAGAGTTAACTCTGCTATCCCATAAACCAAAAATTTCTGAATGGTATCATCCTATAAAATATTGTTTATAGCAAACTGTTTAAATCTAGTTTGTATTTGTAGAAGGTCCAGCAATAGCCTACAGCCCCAAACTGATCCTACAGCCCTGTATGAGTAATGAGTAAATAGTACTAATTCTCCTTACAGGGGTAGGTATATGATTAGTAGAATTATACCCGTGGCCTGCACATCCTTGAGTTTACCTTAAGAACTGGTAGTGTAGTAGCTTGGTGGTTAGAGCAACAGACTTTAAACCAAACGGTCAACAGTTCGATCCTGACCAGCGGTAACAGCATTGATCTTTGGGCAAGACATTTAATCCCGATTGCTTGTGTGGAGGAATGGTGGGGCTGGGTACTAAGGTGTACTTCATGCAGATTGTGTACTTGCCTTGAATCGCTGCTAACACAGCTTGTTTTGAGTTAGTTAGTTGGAGAGTCTGACAGTTGCTCACTGCTACTCAGAGGTTCCCTGCGAGTACTCCAGCTCCCTCCAAAACTTACCAACATGATGTGGACTAGCTGCTGAAAGTGTCATTAAACCCCAATAAATAAGCAAATAAACAAACATTAATGCTATATCCATACACACGATATCAATATTTAATATTCTAATTATTTTTTTAAATTAAAAAAAAAAACAACAAAACCATATCATGTGACCACTCATTATAACAAGGTCGATGAGCTCATTCCAATGAGGGGTGACATGACATGGTTTTCTTGAAATTTTTTTAAAAATATATTTTTCTCAACTGCTTGAATTGTAAATTATGCAGGCAGAGGTGGCCGATTTGTTGGGTAAAGGGTTAAGAAGAACCAAAAAATAGTACCTATCAACTATTGAACCATGCACTTCAATCTATTATTTTTGTAATAAAACTGACCACCATAACAGATGATTCAAGTCTTTTTCACAACAATGCTTAACATGCATGTTCAAAGAGAATGTGGCATGAAAGGCGCCACATCACTCATTGAGTAAACATAAATTATGTTTTATATGAATGGTCTTCTTATTTTAGAATAGAGCCCAAATATGAACTCCGTTAACTCAGGTCCAGTAAAATTACCAGTCGTGCACACTTCGGCGGTAAACGTGGCTCTCAGAGCCACGTTTACCACGCAAGTGCATACAACTGGTAAATTTTACTGCGATCTGAGTCAATGGAGTGCAACCTTCACTTTTCCGGTATGAACCGGAGATTGCCACAAGTATGCTCAATTGTAAGCTTTACATGTCGTTTAACTTGTATATCCCATAAAGGGGCATCTAGAGAGATTAAGAATACACATTGTGGTGGTTTTTCAACTTTATTGAATGGTATCATTGACATCCTTTTACATTAACAATTGCAGAAGATAATAAAATGCAGTTTATGAATCATCACAAAATGCTTGACAACAATTGGTTGAACCAATGTTCCAAGAGCGGTTGCCATTGTCATCCAATTGCCCACAATCGGCCGATTGTGGTGGCCAGTTCTGATCATCGGTTGAATACTACTTCATTCTTAACCCATTACCCACAATATCAAATTTGTTCTTTTAATTATTTCAATTCTAAAGTTAATAGAAATTTCAATAAAACCATATCATGTGACCCCCTCATTGGAATGCACAATATCATTTGACCCCTCTCCCCACCTCATCCTTTGGAACATGCCCGTTCCAATGAGGGGGACCACATGATATGGTTTTGATGAAATTTAAAAAAAAATTCAACCGCTCAATTTGGATGCAGCCAATTCATTAGGTAAAGTTTTAACCCTTTACCCAACAAATTGGCCGCATCCACCCGTATAATATACAAATTAATCAGTTGAAACACACATTTTTCAAAAAATTTCACCACAACCATTTGATGTGATGCCCCTCTCCACCCCCCTTGTCGAGCTCATTCCAATGTGAGGTCACAAGATATGGTTTTGTTGAAATTTGTTGAAACCTTTTTAAAAAACAGTAATTAAAATAATTAATTTTGATATGTTGTGCATTGGTTAAAGGGTTAATGTGATAATATAAAATTAACTAGAGGGGGTATCAGTACCCTGTGGCTCACCAACAGGTGGCCAATGTAAAGGGGTGTCTGGAGTAAAAAAAAAAGTTCAAAACCTGCACACAAAAGTCCAAAATTAAAGAAAATAAGCAGCTAAAGGGTTAAATAATATAATAATAACCCCTAAGAAGCATGCTAACATAAAGTAGGAACCATGGCAATATGCTACAAGGTAAGTCTCCACTTGGAAGAAAAGAAAGACAAACCTCAAAACCTGCACATAAAAGTAAAAAAAAAAGTATCACATTTGTTTCAATGGGTTAAAATTAAGAAAAATACCCTGATAATGTCACAGTAACCACCATGGCAATATGCCAGTAAAGTGAAACCCTACATGAAAAATATCCACTTGGAAGGAAAGAAAGAAAAACCTCAAAACCTGCACATAAAAGTCAAAAAAGTATCACATTTGTTTCAAAGTGTTAAAATTTAGAAAAATACCCTGAAAACGTTACAATAACCACCATGGCAATATGCCAGTGAGGTAAAACTCCACTTAAAAAAAATATCAAAACCTGCACACAAGAGTCCAAAACCTGCACACAGAAGTCCAAAATTAAAGTAAATAAGCAGCTAAAGGGTTAAATAATATAATAATAGCCCCAAGAAGCATCCTAACATAAAATAGGAACCATGGCAATATGCTACAAGGTAAGTCGCTACTTGGAAGAAAAGAAAGACAAACCTCAAAACCTGCACATAAAAGTAAAAAAGTATCACATTTGTTTCAAGGGGTTAAAATTGAGAAAAATACCCTGTCGCAGAACCACAATGCCAATATGCCAGTAAGGTGAAACTCTACTTGAAAAATATCCACTTGGAAGAAAAGAAAGACAAACCTCAAAACCTGCACATAAAAGTAAAACAAGAGGCCCCACGGGGCCTGAAGCGCTCATCTTCTACAGAACACAATTTAAACAGAGTCCAAGAATGAGTCTACATTAAGCAAGCCATCTCCATAGGTTACACTGTCAATCCTTGAGTCCCTCAGGAGTGACAAAAATAATCTGGGCATCATGCCTTTTCTTCAGTTGATCATAAGTAAAATGTAGAGCTCCCCTATGAAGCCCCTTGATACAACCTATGTGGATTAATCTTAGTACCTTTAGAGGGTACTGAATACAAAATTTTTAATTCTTCAGCGAAATGGCCAATTCCGGCTCCCATAGAGAGCCCAAATATTAACCCAGGCTCTTGATTTGAACACAGTTAAATCTGACTTCCCTAGAGATGTTGTGTACCGAATATGAAAGCATTCTGCCTGTTGGATCTCAAGAAGAGAAATTGTAAAGAAATTTCTTCGAATTGCACTAAGTTCAAATTTGGGCTACCATAGCGAGCCCAAATATTGACCTATGGATCCGATTTGAACAAACTTGAATCTGACCCCCCTAGAGATGTTGTATACCAAATATGAAAGCATTCTGACAAGTGAATCTGAAGAAGAAGATTTTGGAAGAAATTCCCTCATATTGTACTAAGTAAAAATTTGGGCTACCATAGTGAGCCCAAATATATACCTAGGGATTTGATTTGAACAAACTTGAATCTGACCCCCATAGAGATGTTGCATACCAAATATCAAAGCATTCTGACTGATGGATCTGAAGAAGAAGATTTTTTTAAATTACCCTCCATATTGAACAAAGATAAAATTTGGGCTTCCGTAGGAAGCCCAAATATTAACCTAGGGATTTGGTTTGAACAATCTAGAATCTGACCCTCATAACAATGATGTATACCAAATATTAAAAGATTCTGACTGGTGGTTCTGAAGAAGAAGATTTTTAAAGAATATTCCCCATATTACCCTATGTTAAAACTTCGGGCTCCTGTAGAGAGCCCAAATATGAACCAATGAGCTTTATTTCAACAAACTTTTATCTGACCCCCCCTATGAATGCTGTATACCAAATATCAAAAGATTCTGATGATTGGTTCTGGAGAAAAGATTTTTTAAAAATTTTTGCAAATATGCTGACTCAGCATTTTTTCGATGCCCATTACAGAACATAACCGATGGCAATTTTTTTTTTACCATTCAATTCTACTGGTCATAAGGATACTTCATACCAAATAAAAGCTCTCTGTTCCGTGGGGTTTGGGAAATATGGGCGTTTGAAAATATTTCTATTTTTAGCTCCCAGGGTTCCCATGGGGATGCAGGAATTTTTTTTTTTGCATGGGTCAAGTACTTATGACCCAATACTACCATAAACCAAATTTAGTTCATACCGGACCATCGGCTCAGAAAATAGAAATTTTGGGCGGGGCCAAAAATCTTACCCCTCCTATTACAAAGCCAAATATAACTTTACGAACTTCGTTTGAACAAACTTGATTCTACACCTCATATGGAAGCTCCATAGCAAATATCAAGTCATTATACACACTGGTTCTTGAGAAGAAGATTTTTAAAATATTTTGGAGCATTTTCCCCCACTCCCTCCCTATGGGGCTGGGCATACTGAGTTGAACAAAAATGAAATGCCCCTTTGGGACCATCACTCACACAAACTTTCACTTGAATTGGCCCAGTGGCTTTGGAGGAGAAGACCAAAACATGGTGTTGACGGACGACGGACGGGAAGCGATTAGATTAGCTCAGCTTGACTTTGTCAAGATGAGCTAAAAAGCATCACATTTGTTTCAAAGGGTTAAAATTTAAAGTATATAAGGCCAAATTTTCAGAATAAGGTTCGAAAGAAAACTAAAAGCATTGGGAAATTCCAAGTGGGAGGGATACGGAAACAGACTAATAATTTTGTGTGGCCCCAACATTCTTAACATACAGGAGCATTAAATTGAGTCCATCTGTTATTTTCAGCCACACAGTGGAAGATGATACTGAAGGAGATAACATAATGTCTTTACAGTATGTTACTGATATCACCAATAACTTCTTAGTATTTTTAGCCCTTTACCAAACACACTTTTTATACAGAAAGTAACCAATATGTTTCACGAGTAATTATTTCAAAATAATTACCAGTTTCCTTAGAGCACAATCTGAGGCTCATTTCGATGAATTTTTTTTTTTATTGATGTTTAACCCCTTGCCTGCTGCTGGAGGATATTCCTGCCCAGGTCCGGATTTCTCTTGCCACTGAAATAAGTATAATTTTGGCACATTAAATCAAATTTTGTCCTTGTAAATTGAATGTGTTTTTTCACAAATGATTTCTTGAGTCAAACACACGGCTGCTTTCAAGCAGCTATGACTAAATTTGATGTAGAATACCTTGAAAATATGAAGTGAGTTAAGAGTTAACTCTTAACCCGCTCAGTATTTTCAAAATATTTTTCATTAAATCTAGGCATGGCTGCTCCTGGGGTCCCCGTGGGGATGGAGCTCTGTGAAACAAGATATAATTGACCAAATCTTAAATTGGATGTACTGAGACCAAACAAGCCTTTAGAGGTAGCACTTTTTTTTCTTCTTCTTATTTTTGGGGGAAGGGGGGGTGTGTTGTATGTCAATATAACTTCTTCGGTAGATCAGAATATATTTGTTAAACACTCAGCACACTGAAGTCAAAATACCAAATATTCAACCAGCAAATTTTTCCCATACAGTCCTTCACCAAACACAATTGTTTAAAAAAAAAGAAGAATAATATCGTTCCCATAAAAAAATGTTAAATTGTTCCCAGTCATTCAAGTTATGAGGTTCATTCCAAAATCTATTTTTTCAATGGGGAGTGTGCAATTCAGTCCAGCTTGAAATCTGAACTTTTATTATCTCCCTTGATATGCAATGCCGCTAGAAATTTTCCATCACATGGGCAGGGCTACCTTCCTGTTAGTTGAGATATAAAACCATGATGTTGGACATATAATTTGCAATCTCTGGACATGATTACAAGATGACTCCTTCTTGTGCATGTTTCAAACATTGAGTGTGTGATCAAGAAACAATGTGGCCTGATGCTTGCACAAGAAGTCACCCTCTTCATACTGATGTTGAAATATAAAAATTTCAAGAATGTATTTTTCCCATTATGCAACTAGGAATTAACCAATTCAATATTGTTTGACAGAGCTCATTGAACCTGAAAGAATTAGTTATATTCCCAGTTGCATTATAGGAAAAAATCACTGATTGAAATTTAGATTTTTTATCTTTTACTTCAGTGTGCAGGGGTTTAACCCATTGCATGCTGCTGGCAGGTATTCCCTCCCAAGACAGGATTTCACTTGCCACTGAAATCTGGATAATTTGGGCACTTTTAATCAACCTTTCTCCCAGTAAAATAGAATAGATTTTTTCCCCAATGATTTCTCAATTTAAATTTCGATGAATTTGTCATCAAATCTAGTCATGGCTGCTCCACAGCAGCCATGACTAAATTTTATGAAAAATATCTTGAAAATATGCAGCGGGTTAACAGTTGAAGTATTTTAACCAGTTCTTATCCTACAGTGGAATAGCTGTCAATCTAGCCATTATTGAAAAAAATATGATATACATTTCAATCACATAATTAACAGGTAGTCTTATGATACAGCATGGAAATTGTTGACATGGGAATGTGTGATCTAATTCCATACCAGCTCCCTCATTGAAAAAACCCACTAGGTGCATGAAGATTGAAGTTATCACTGATAAGACTATTTATGAAATAATTTTGCTATTGCCTCAATAAAGACATTTTTCACAAAAGATGAACATGTCGGAGAAAACTGTTGATAGTGACAGTAAACAGAAGTACTCTATTTTAATTGTAGATGACCCAGGAAAATGGTTGTCTTTTCCTTTTTATTATTTCACCATAATTTTAAATGAAAAAAATCATACTTTGTTACTACATAACGCAGTTAACTGTAACATTATTTGTTTGATAAACATATTATCAAAATTGTGTCTGGCTCGCTGTAGTGGGAGAATGGTGTTAGGCAGGGAATAAATAGGGCCCTGTAAAGCTTCAAAATTTGAGTCAATTCAAAACAGTCCTCATGATTCGATTTGATTTGATTTCAATTGCACCAATTTGAAAATTTTTCGAAATTGTCAAGATGTTCTGTAAATCTACAAAGTGTCTCTCTCCTCTTGATGATAGAAGAAGAGTTCAAGTAGGTTTTCCGCATCTGAAATTACATTGATTCCGTTCTGGAATATTCCTATTTTTTGCTTGATTTGCTTGAATCATCATTGCACACAATATTTGAGCAGAGACTGACAATTTTGGCAGTAAGAAGGTGCAATATTCACAACTTAATAAACGCTGAGATTCAATTCAATATTCAAGTCAATATCTGATGCCTGATTCGGATATGAGATTTGATTTGACCCAACATTTGAGGTTCGCAGGGCCCTAAGAATAAATTCTGGAGGAAGTCTTTACTTCATAAGTTTATAGGCCTCTAGTTGGGCAAAATAAAATTGCCCAATAGTATTTAGCCCAAGCAGCAAACTTTTCTTAATTAGAACAGTTGGACACAGAACACATGGTCTCAATAGGCACATAGAAAGCAAAGATGCCAAAGATATCCAGCACTATTAGCGGGTTGGGCGCAAAATTATTTTCCACAGGTGATTTGAAACATGGGTGTTTTTCTCAAAGCTACCAGACTTCCATCAAGAGTAGACTTAGTTTAAAAGATTTTGTTCATAAATAACTCTTTTCTTACAATTTATTGGAGAGTGCCAATAGGCACTCTCCAATAAATTGTAACCAAACAGTTTTATATAAAAACATTTCTTCTACTGCTGAGCAACCAACAAGCTAATGCATACAGTGTAAAGCCAGTAAAGTGGCTTCCAGCACTTTTCAATAGAGCCATGATAGTGGCCCACTTCTGGCACTCAACCATTTAAAAGAGCATGACAACTTAGCTTGTTTAAAAACTTTTGTATAGGAATAAAACTGTTACAGGTAGTTGCTAGTTTGATGAAATATGAGTCAGGCCAGCCCAAGAAATTAATCAGTAATGCTGTGGTTTATGTCATGGTAAATGTCAATGCGGTATACACTGACATTTACCATGACATCGTCAAGATTCATAACATTTTAGTGGTAGGCATACAGCTTGGAAAACCCTTTGCCATGGAATTCATTTATTTATTTATTGGTGTTTATGGTCACTTTCAGCATCTATGGTATATCATGGCCTCAATATAGGTATGAAGTCATTTTGAGCAAATTATTCATACCTGTGTTATCCACTTAACCCTTTACCTAATGAATCGGCTGCATCCGCCTGCATAATTTACAAATTAAGTAGTTAAAAAAAAATATATTTCAAAACATTTCAACGGAACCATATCATGTGACCCCTCATTGGAATGAGCTCGTTGAATTGAGGGGTCACATGATATGGTTCCACTAAAAATTTTTGAATAATTTTAAAAAACAAATATTAAAATAATAAATTTTGATATCGTCAGCATTGGGTAAAGGGTTAAGAGGACTTCTTCCCCAGGTATTGATAACCAGGTCTTATTTTACCAGTAAAGCAGAACTTGTTTACCACTGTAAACAAGCACCGGTCCACTTCCCTGTTTTCTCATAGGGCCATTAATTAATTCAGAAAGTATAAATCTCATGAGTAGCATATATAACAATCATGCTGCAAGACATCAACTTGTAACATTCAATTTGCAACACCAGGAAATAAGAGCATGGCCATGCAATACATTGAAAAGAACTCCAGTTTCGAAGGATAATTCAAAATTAATCCAGCGTCAAGACAATTAGTGAAGATTCTGCTCACTTTGTTCCAAATTGGTGTACATTAGAGACTGATAATTATAACCAAGACCATCCACTTAATTAATTAAAGGAATACATGAAATTAATCACGGTATGTAATTTTAGCAATAATTATTAGTTACATGTAGAGATAAAATGCAACAGAAGCAGAATCCTCTAACCTAATGGAATTTAAATAATCCTCAACTTCTCAGACTGCAGTTACTGAAAATAGATAATGGTAGGAATAAAACACTCACTGACCTACATGGTGTCTAGAGAACGAACTACCTACACTATTCCCTACCCTGTAAAGATGCGCTTTTCAACATAATGTTCTGATAATATCAGTGTATTTGCCAAATATTCCAGTTTGTTGTTTAGGTTTTTAGGTCACTTTCAGCACCTGTGGCTATATCATGAGTATAAAGTCAAGATTAGCCAATCATTTACTACTAGACTGTTCCCTTTAGAGGAGTCCCAGTCTCCCATTCTAGACATTTGTTACCTTGCCCTATTGTACCAATCAAGCAGGACTACTACCATTCACAAGTGCTGCTACACATCCCAGGGTTTCCCATGAAAACCAATATTTTTGTGTTCAACTTAAAGTTTGTCGTGTTTACTAAATTCAAACTTGGACTTTACTAAAGCTTGGCCGAAATTGATATAAGTGAACTTGGTTTACATATGAGTTGGGGACTCATTAGAGGTTCACTATTTCTTAATCCAAAAATATTCTTAACCCATTCTTCACCATGATATGCAGATGCTAATGCCACAATTTACCCCTGACATGATAAGCTCAGAGCATCACAAATTGGTCCAGTTACAATGGAGTGCACTTAACTGGATATATCTTAATTACATAACCCTATAAATGGCATATAACTTTCATAAACAAAACTATTACCATACCTTTATTACAGATTTCCACTGTTAATTGCATACAGGTTGAAAGGTACATTTCTGTTAATCCTTTGCCTAATGAATTGGCCACATGCATAATTTACAAATTAAAAAAAATATTATTTAAAATTATTTTTAACAAAACCATATCATGTGACCCCTCATTGGAACAAGCTCATTTCAATGAAGAGTCACATATGGTTTTGTTGAAAGTTTGTGAAATATTTGAAAAGAATAATTAAACCAGAGGCTCAAGTGAGCTTAAAATGCTCACCTGGCACAAGTTGTCTAAAAAAATGAGTGTATCAGTAAGTGATAGGCAGCAAGAGGAATTTTTTGATTTGCTATGACTCAAACAAGGGCAACCTTTTTGGTCATTCATTTCTGCTGGTCATAGGAAAGTTTCCCAGGCAAAAAACAAAGCTCTGTTCTGTGAAGTATCAAAAAAGTGTCCAAACAAATTTTTTTTTGTTTCGCTTCTGTGGTTCTCTCACTCCCCTCCTCCCACCAAAATCAGGCATAAATGAAGTACTTATGACCCAGTTATATACTACATGACAAATTTGGTTCACATCTGCCCATTGGTTTTGGAAATTTTTTTTTTGAGTGGAGCCCAAATTTTGACCTACTGAGTTCCTTTGAAAAAAAGTGAATCTGCATCACTAAAGTATGTTCCATACCAGAAATCCAAGCATTATTGCGAGTGGCATATGAGAAGGGGATTTTTTTAAAAGCATTTTTAGGCTTATGGAACATTAACCTCACCCCAAGGGGCAAAGTAACTTTTTGTGGAAACTAGTGCGCATTGTCACTGTGCCGAAGCTGTGACGATTCGTGCAATGCCAATGATGTTTTAAAACTGGTTGGTGACAAAAAAACTTGTTGGTGATTGCCACATATAGAGCTGCTCGTCGCAGCTAAAAAATCAGAAGAGTGAACTCCACCAACTTGAAGATGGCAGCAGCATCATTTGAACAAAATAGAAAGAGTATACTCCTAAGATGATCTGTGCCATAAAGTAAACAAGTGGTTTTAAAGTAAACAAGTTTCAAATTAATTGATTGAGTACAAGAAAGATGATGACTCAGCAGTTTCCCATTGCAAACAGTGTTAAAATGGCATCCCCATATGGCACCCCATGACAAAACCGATAGCAATTTTTTGGTCCATCTGATTCCACTGGACCTAAGGATGCTGCATACCAAATAAGAGGCCCCACAGAGCCTGAAGCACTCATCTTGAACAGAATCTGATATAAACCGAGGCCATGAATGAATATACATTAAGCAATCAATCTCCATAGGATCCATTGTCAAACCTTGAGTCCCTCAGTAGTGACTAAAATAGTCGAAGCAATGGAAGCATCATGCCTTTTCTTCAGTTAATCATAATATACAAAGTGGAGCTCCCCTATGGAGCTCCTTGATATACAACCAATGTGTATTAATCTCAGTTACACACCTCTAGAGGGTACTTAATAAACATGACTCCTTATAAAATTATCTTGGAATTTTGTTTCTATTTTTAACACACATTTAGTCCCATTACAGCTAGGGTTAATTTTTTTCATTTAAATCAAATATCTGTTTCCTACTTATGCTGCATATCAAATTTTGTTAAAATCGGACTAAGAGTTCGGAGTAGTGAACTAGAGATGTTGTATACCAAATATGAAAGGATTCTGACTGGTGGATCTGAAGAAGATTTTTAAAGAAATTTCCTTATATTGCACTATGTTAAAATTTGGGCTACCATAGGGAGCCGATATATGAACCCAGAAACCCAATTAAAACAAAATTGGGATCTGACCCCCCTAGAGATGTTGTATACCAAATATGAACGCATAATGACTGGTGGAATGGATCTGAAGAAGATTTTTTAAAGATTATCCCCAGAATTGCACTAAGTTAAAATTCCATTGGGAGCCCAAATCTTAACCCACACACTGGAGCTGAAGAAACTTTAACCTGATACCCTCCACTCCCCTAGAGATGTTGTATACCAAATATGAAAGGATTCTGACTGGTGGATCTGAAGAAGAAGATTTTTAAAGAAATTTCCTCATATTGCACTAAGTTAAAATTCAGGCTACCATAGGGAGTCCAAATATGAGCTCAGGGGCCCCGATTTGAACAAACTCGAATTTGACCCTAGAGATGTATTCCAAATATGAAACCATTCGGATTGGTGGATCTGGAGAAGATTGTTAAAGAAATTTCCTCATATTGCACTAAGTTAAACTTTGTGCGCCTGTACTGAGCCCAAATATAAACCCAGGCACTCAAATTGAACAAACTGGAATCTGATCCCCCTAGAGATGTTGTATACCAGATATGAAATCATTCGGATTGGTGAATCTGGAAAAGAAGATTTTTAAAGAAATTTCCTCATATTGCACTAAATTACAATTCAGGAGGTGGGGGGGGGGGGGGGGGGGGGGGGGGGGGGGCATAGGGAGCCCAAATATCAACCCAGGGACCCGATTTGAACAAACCTAAATCTGACCTCCCTAGAGTTGTGGTATACCAAATATAAAAGAATTCTGACTCGTGGATCTGAAGAAGAAGATTTTTAAAGAAATTTCATCATATTGCACTAAGTTCAAATTTTGGGCTACAACAGAGAGCCCAAATATGAACCCACAGATCCGATTAGAACACACTTGAATTTGACCATCCTAGAGATGTTATATAGCAAATATCAAAGCATTCTGACTGGTGGGTCTGAAGAAGAAGATTTTTAAAGATTATTCCCCATATTGCCCTAAGTTAATAATTTGGGCTCCTGTATTAAGCCCAAATATGTAACAAGGGGCTTCATTTTAACAAAATTATATCTGACCCCTATAGGGATGCTGTATATCAAATATCAAAAGATTCTGATCATTGGTTCTGGAGAACAAAATTAAATCTATTTTTGCAAATATGCTGACTCAGCATTTTTTAGATGCCCTCTTCAGAACACCCTGTTATAACCGATGGCAATTTTTGTTACCATTCAGTTCTATGGGTCCTAAGGATGCTACATACCAAATAACAGTTCTCTGTTCTGTGGGGTTTGGGAAATATTGGAGTTTGAAAATATTTCTGTTTTTAGCTCCTGGGATTCCCACGGGGACACAGGAACATTTTGCATCAATCAAGTACTTATGACCCAATAATATCACAAACCAAATTTGGTTCAAATCGGACCATTCTTTCCGAAAATAGAAATCTTTCCCCTCCCATTACAAAGGCAAATATTGCTTCACGAACTTCCTTTAAACAAATTTGAATCTTCACCTCAAAAGGAAGCTCCATAACAAATATCAAGTCATTGTACTAGCTGGTTCATGAAAAGAAGATTTTAAAAAAGTTTTGAAGCATTTTCCCCCACCCCCCTCCTTATGGCACCGGGCATGTTGAGTTGAACAAAAAAGCAATGCCCCCTTATCAGCATCACTCACACAAACTTTCACTTGAATTGGTCCAGTGGTTTTGGAGGAGAAGCCCAAAACATGGTGTTGATGGACGACAGACACCGGATGGAGAGCGATCAGATAAGCTTAGCTTGACATCGTCAAGGTGAGCTAAAAACAATATTCTCGTCCGTGCAGTTTTTGAAATCATAATAATGTACTAAGTTAAACTTTGGGCTCTCATAGTGAACCCACATATTAAGCCACGTATTAAGCCAGGGACCTAATTTGAACTAACTTGAATCTGAACCCCACTCCCTCCTCCTAGAGATGTTGTTTTCCAAATATGAAAGGATCTGGAATTGAAGATTTTTTAAAGAAATTTTCTCATATTGCACTAAATTAAACTTTGGGCTCCATTAAAGAGCCCAAATATTAACCAAGGGACTAGATTTGAACAAATTTGAATCGCTGAGCTTGTTACAAAGAGGGGTCATAACCTATGTGTTTGAGACAAAAAAAATAATGAAAATTAATTGGCGATTTTTGTGAATAACGGTGGCCGGTTTTGGGTGTTAATCTGGTATACTGAGTTTGACATATCTCCATGAGCATTATCAATCAAGACATAATAGAATAAATACTCAGTTCATAATTAGAATATAAAAACAAGAGGCCCCCAAGGGGCCTGACGGAGCTTACTTGACATGGCAGCCTAAATATCAACCCAGAGAATTGATTTCAACAAGTTGCATCTGCTCCTCCTAAGAAAAGCTTATACCAAATATCCAAAGATTCTAACCAGTGGATCTAAAAAAAAAGGATTTTTAAAGAATATTCCTCATATTGAACTAAGTTATAATTCAGGCTCCCACAGGGAGCCCATATATGAACTCAGGGACTTGGCTTTAACAAACTTGAATCTCACCCCCCTAAGGATGTTGCACACCAAATATCAAAACATTCCGACTGCTGGATCTGAAGAAGAAGATTTTTTAAAGAAAATTCATCATTTTGAACTAAATTACAATTCGAGCTCCCACAGTGAGTCCAAATATGGACCTAGGGACATGGCTTGAACAAACTTGAATCTCACCCCCCTAAGGATGCTGCATACCAAATATCAAAACATTCTGAAGAAGGTTTTTTAAGAAAATTCCTCATTTTGAACTAAGTTATAATTCGGGCTACCACAGTGAGCACAAATATGAACCCAGGGACTTGGCTTGAACAAACTTGAATCTCACCCCCCTAAGCATGGTGCATACCCAATATCAAAAGATTCTGCCTGCTGAATCTTGAGAAGATTTTCAAAGAAATTTGCCTGAAATGCACTAAGTTCAAATTTGGGCTCCTATACTGAGCCCAAATATAAACCCAGGAGGGGGGGGGGGGGGGTGACGATTTGAACAAACTTGAATCAGATCCACCCCACAATGTTGCTTACCCAATATGAAAAGATTCTGCCTGCTGGATCTTGAGAAGAAGATTTTTTAATCTTTTTTCCCATTGCCTACAGTGTTAAAAAGTGCTGACTCAGCACTTTTTCAAAGTCCTGAAAAAAGTACCTTGTGATCAAACTGATAGGGATTTTTTTAACCATTCTATTCTACTGGATAAAAGTAAGCTTTATACAAAATAAGAATTCTGTGTGCCATGTAGTTTTGGAGATATGGCAATTTTAAGGTTTTTCCTATTTTTAGCTCCCGAGATTCCCACGGGACAATGAGAAAAAAAAACATCAATCAACTACTTATGACCCATTATCATCTCATATCACATTTGGTTCAAATCGACCTGACGGTTCAGAAAACAGAAATTTTAGGCGTGGCCAAAATTTTTGCCCCTCCCATAACGAAGGCAAATAATGCCCGACAAACTTCTCTTGAACAAACTTGATTCTACACCTCAAAAGGAAGCTGCATACCAAATATCAAGTCTCTGCTACTACTGGTTCATGAGAAGAAGATTTTCAAAGATTTTGGTGGCCCTTGGGGGCGTGGCCCCACCCAGGAGGAGGAGCAACTTCATTTGAACAAATCTGAATTGACATTAGATAATAAACATTTACCCAACATTTGAAAAATATTGGGCCAGTGGTTTCTTCAGAGAAGTTGGTTTTGTAAAGTTTACACCGGACGACGACGACGGACAACGGACGGACGGAAAGCGATTAGTAAAGCTCACCTTGAGCTTTGCTCAGGTGAGCTAAAAATGACCCAATTCCTGTTGATTCAACAGTTATATCCCTATGCACAACTGGGTGATAAAACTTGAAAAAGCCTACATTATAAAAATTTAATGCAACAGGGGCGCAGTGGCTCAGTGGTTGACTGTTGGACTTCTATGCTAGAGGTCCTGAGTTCAATCCTCGTCTGGGACAACCCGCGTTGTGTCCTTGGGCAAGGCACTTTATCCCGGTTGCTTACATGGGGGCACGATGATGCCGTGTACTAAGGCGTACTGCAAGTCGATGGTGCACATGTCTTCAACCGCTGTAACCCTGCTTGGGTGGAGCTTGAACAGAGTTAGAATGTTGAGGAGCTGACAGTTGCTCATTGCTCATTGAGGCTCGGTGGTTCTCTCCATGTACTCCATCTTCCTCCACCTGTAAAACTGTCACGGTCATGATTAGCCATTGTGCATAAGTATGTGACCGTAAACACCAATAAATAAATAAATAATAATAATTTAATGCAACAAATTATTCTCTGGCATTTCTTAAAAAAAAAAAAATTCTTAATTTAAAAACATGAGATGCAGTAAAACTCTTATGTACTTCTCCTTCAGGAACTGTTCTCCTATATTGTTGTTGGGTCAGTTTTAGAAGCTTGGGCACTATATCGTTTCAGACTGTACTCTTCAGGGGCGTAGCTATGATTTCCTATTGGGGGGGGGGGGGGCATAATTTTTTTGAGAAGGTGCCAGGTTGATATATATCTGAAGCCCATAGGCCTGAGAAAATTCAATACCCTGAGAATGAATCTGGAACCCTTTGGTGCTTTAATTTGAAATTTTTTCAGGACAGGTTGGCCCATTATTCACACACAAATCATGAAATTCATGGAAATGAATACTGGACTCAATATCACAGGTAGGTAGGCAGGCAGCAAGACTTGCAAGCAAGTGATCATGAAACATAAATGGAAAGTGAAAGTTAGAATTACTCAGGGCTAATTTATCTGGTCAGTTAAATTTCCTTTATTTTCCCATTTTGAGGGGGTGGGGAGGGGAGGGCACTGTAATTGGCTACACCACTTGTACTCTTGGAGTACAATTCCCTTGAGAGAGATCCATAATATAATAACACAACAGTGGTGCCCTGTTCATTGAATAGCCAGTATTAGACACTTTGCCAAATAAAATTATTCAGTTAACAGGAATATTTAAATAACAGATATTTGGTCATTCAGTTAATCTATTTAATATATTGTGTTTGACAGATCTCATAGAGTTCTGTCAAACAAGATAATATAATAGATCAAATGCCTATGTGGGATGTAGAAAGGCCAAAAAGGTCTACAAACAAATGGAATGCTGCGATTTTCATGGTAATTTCTAAACATATCACACAAGGTTTTATTCAATTAACAAGGGTTAACAGTTAACAGGTCAGTGCATTCCACTGTATCATTTATGAAGAAGAAGGGAGGGAGAATTATAATTCTCCTTGCCTCCATCTTTTTTTCTGCTGGTATTCATAAAATTTTAGAGTGTCGTGCAATGAAGGCTTGGACTGCACGATATTCCAAACTGAATAACGGCATCGGTATTAAAAAAAAATGCTGCGGTATACTGGTATATCGAAAGACTGTTCAGATATCTGAACATATGTACCACACTTGGGACTTGAGCCATAACAGTCGGAACGAACTGGCATGCTTTGTGGATGCAGTTCAAATAACCGTTTACCCAATGCATGTAGTATCAAAATTTATTATTTTAAATATTAGTTTATTGATTTTTTCCAAAAAATTTAACAAAACAATATCATGTGACCCCTCACTGGAATGAGCTTGACAAGCTCATTCCAATGATGGGTCACATGATATGGTTTTGTTTAAATTTTTAAAAAAGTAGTTTTCAACTGCTGACTTTGTATATTATGCAGGTGGATGCAGCTGATCGATGGGTAACAGAATGATATTATTCATTCAGGAAAACAGTTAAAACTTAAGACATCTTTCATATTAAATTGTGGGTAAATAAATAATGACGCGAGACTGACATTTTCGTAATTACGCCAGTATTTAATCAATACTGATTTGAATACTGGTATGTATCAGTTTATTGATATACAGTACAAGTCAAAATAAGTTGTAGCATAACCACAATAAACTAAGTATACTGCTGCTCCTGCACTGATAAGATCAGAATCTGATATCATTTTCTGGAAAGCTCTCGAGAGCTTTCCAGAAAAATGATGTCAGCTTCTGGTCTTATCAGTGTAGGAAAAGAAAGATACATAGTTTATAGTGGTTATCCTACAACTTATTCTGTCTTGTACTGTACCGTGCAGCCCTAATGAAGGCACATGGTTTGGTCTGAAACACGATTTCACAGTGCCTCCAGCAAAATATATTTAATGGTGCTAAAGGTCACTTTTCAGCATCAAGTGTAAGGGTTAAATTTTGAGAACTCAGTGGCTATCAGAGTATATCTTTGAAGGATCACAGGATTTTTTATTCAGGTAACCTGAGCTGACAGGAGCTTACTCTATTACTCATATGCAATCAACAAGTGAAATTTATTCTGAAGGTGTGGTAAATGGTTGGTCTTTATAAGTTATATTCAATTAACAGAGTTACACAATTGAAAAATATCCAATTGAGAGTTGTCCACTGCAATACGGAGGATGGGTTATTCCAGTTCTTTGTGTGCCAAGATCTCTATGTGGGCGTAAGGAATAAACACATCCAGATGATTAAATGGCCACTTTAATACAATGATCCTGGTTGTAAATGTGCAGAAATATCATTGAAGAAATTATTATTATGGACTGCTGGTGTTTACATTGAAATCTGAGTGCAAAAACCTGCACTTCTGACTAGCGCAAAGACTAGAATGAGAACAAGTGATTGTTTTTGGCAGACAACACAAATGATGCATTAAAAAGAACCAAAGTGCTGTATTCTTGAACCTTTACCCATTAATCCTTTGAAGCCTGGTAGTATTATCTTCCATGTCAGTTCAATGGCAGCAATTAGAAGAGTCCACATTCATTATTTGGGGGTAGACAAATTAATGTTTTCAACGTGCAGCCTAGGGGCTGCACATTGAAAATACTGATTGGTCCACTCCACACATTAACTTTACAGCCATCTCACTTAATGAAATTATGAAGTATCCTGGACTGGAAAAGCAGCTTTGTGGGTTCAAAGAGTTAAGGTATTGGCAGTTTTCCATTATTCTACAGCCTTAAGTCTAATAACTGAGTAGTTATTTTAAGTCATTTTGATAACTGTCTCCAAGATTTCCTCATAACTGTACAGTGGCACGCCTGTGAGACCACAAAGTTCACTAGAAACAGTATTCTTAGTACATAATATTTTTCAGAAATTTTACCAAGGTACAGGTTATTAGACTAAAAGGGTAATTTAATTTTAAAACCGTTCTAGGGAACTCATTGAAAGTTTTTTCAAAGGGGATGATGATTTTTTATTTATTATGTAGCCATTCACAAGTGCAACTCCATAAACCTGATGGAATTTAGTTTGGTACCATTTCTTACAATTATGTGATGGTAATTGCATAACTGGAGGTGGGCGTGGCAATTGATGGTGGTCAGAATTGTAATCAGAGTTGTATCACTATCATCTTCATACTATAAAAAAGTTTGACTTTGTGGTTACAATCTAATTCACTGTCACTTATAATACTTTATGTAAGTATTGTGTGTTTAGCTAGATTTTTGGGGGTCATTGTTGGTAATTCTATGCTCCTGCACCCAAAATAAACACAATGTGACCAAAATTATTCCAAATTATGTGATATAGTTGTTCTTGGATAGAAAAGAAACAGTGCATGAAACATAGGATCACGAATGTATTTGATTCTGAAGAAACAGTGTTTCTGAGAGTTTATGGATCACCAGGTGCCACTGGCTTTTAGTTTCAACTGCTCAGCTAGATAAACTTTCTGCAAAACAATCAACACCTGAGAGGGGGTCACTTCACTGCCTCTATAGCAGTCCATCACTGGAATATTCCCTACACTGATATTTCTTCAATATAATAACATCCCGGTGTCAACCTCAGGTTGTCATGACAATTCATACTTTTCTAAATTTATTTATTTATTGTTGTTTAAGGTCACATACTTCTGCACAATGGCTAATCATGACCACAACATGGAGAGAAAGTCAAGGTCAGTCTATCGTTTATACCCCATGTTGCCTATTTTAGAGGACTCGCACCCCAAGCATTAGTGACTGGGTCCTATTTTACCAGTGAAACAGAGCTTGTTTACCACAGTAAACAAGCACTGCTTCACTTCCTGAGGTTCCCACGGGGGATACTTTTCTAAAAGATTTCGGAACCACTCCCCTTTCTGATATTACTCCTACCATTCACTTTACCTTCCTTCATCTTGACTGTACTCAACTTTCATACAACCAACGAAACTTGCAACTCAGTCACATGACACCCCTTTGTTTTATTCCATTCTTGTAATTTATCCCTTTGTCTTCAGTCTTACCTTGTTTATAGTTTATGTTGTCAGATTTTCATTTAGTTGTTCTTTACATCATTGTTTCAATTTTTATAATCTTCACCTATTCAGCCAGTATGGATCAATTCCCAGTGCCACCCGGTCTGACACTCTTACAACAGGTGGTTCAACAGTTTTTTTTTTATTCCACAGGACTATGACATGAGTGTTACCGAATTTTCACGTTTTTTAAACTACATGCTGCACGAGCAACTCCCGCATGTCACACACATGCTGGATTGTGACACTGACTGTTTTTGCCATTGTTTTTTCTGCAGTGATTACACGCTTCGCATTTGCAAAACACTTTTATCACATAGCATGGCAAAAAATATGCTTTCATCAGATGGTGCCATTCCAATTAATTCTCAATGTGACTACTTCCGTGCATCCGACAGACGCTTCGAAAGGGATAAGTAACAGAATTCCAGTGGGTAGTTTCAATGTGCAGGTGCAGAAGCACCTAGTTTCAGTTTCGTTTCTGACCAACTTCAATCTATGGTGCATGCTTCATGTCTTAAAGGCAAAACTTCTAGTTCATGGTCCAGGTGGCGAACGTCTTTGGACCTCACTGATCCCCGCAACTGGACTACAGCTCATCTGCGAGTAGCACTACAACACGGAGGTATTAAGACTCAGCCATCTACAAAGAAATCTGTGTTATTTCAACTGTTTTTGGACAATGTCCCGCCACCTTCTGCTGCAGGCGCTAGTCACCAAAGGTACCGCAATCAGTCACCTTCTTCGACAATGACTCGCTCAACTGTTTCTATATCACAACCAGAGGCGCGACAACTATGATGTGTATGTCTCCTTTCATGTACTTTCCAAACGGACCTCCCTCACCCCCCACCCCCAGATCAGCAACAGACACTAATATAGCTTTTTCACCTACCACTGCTGCTACCACAATTACTCATGCTAGACCACACATGGTTTGCACCTGGATGACCACTTTTCCAGTTATGAAGTCATTTGTCTTATTCTTGGTGGTCCATAAATTAATAGCACCCGGAGATGGACACACACAATCAGCTGAAGTGTCAACTACAGTCGCCTACCACAGTCTGTCATTCTGTCGACTTTGGTTGTGTGTCGGACTAAAAAAGTTAACTAGAATATTGCTTAATTAAATAACCATTATTGAAATACAACCAATAAACCATTTACCATACCTTCAGTAAAAATTTAACCTGTTAATTGCAAATAGTTTATGGAGTAAACCCATGTTTAACTTTCTGCACACTGATGTCAAAATACCAAAAAAGCAGCAAATGTTTCCCTTGATGCAAATAGGAAATTAAACAATTTAATCTTGTTTGACAGAGCTCAATGAGCTCTGTCAAGAGATTTAATTGGTTAAATTCCTCATTGAATTATGAGAAAAACTTTCAGGTTTATATTTTGATAGTGTGCAGGTGGTTAAATGAATAAAAGATATTGTGATCTATCGATGAATTGCTATGACAAACACAGCTTTCCCCATGATTATAAACTTATTTGGCCTCAGTACATACAATATAAAAACTCAGTCATTAATATCTTGTTTGACAAAGGTGCATTAGCTCTGTCAATCAAGATAAAATAGAGTCCATGCCCTGTTTATCACTAGAATACAATAAAAATGGACAAATTCCTGAAAACTGAACATTCCTGATAACTGAATATTTTTTCCTTGGTAAGTGGCTGTTCAACTAACAGGGTTCCACAGTATAGCACAATATTCAAAAAATAACTAGAAACTGTGTTAGTACACTAAAACATATGTCTCCCCTTCCTTTCTATTTAATGCACTGCAAAATATATATACATGAATAATATTGACAATCACACCAAATATCTAAGGTCTAGGTCAAAAGACAAAAATGTTATGCCCCGGACAAAGTTTCCCTTAAAAAGCATATAAATCTGACTTTCAGGTCAAAGGTCAAGGTCACATGAAGGTCATGATGACATGTGGTCTCATTGTGATACATCCACATGTCAATCATCCTAGGTCAAAAAACAAAAAAGTTCTGATCTGGACAATTATTCCCTATTTGAAGTACATAAATTTGACCTTGAGGTCAGAGGTCAAGGTCACATGAAGTTCATCAAGGTAGCGGATATGCGGTTTCATGGTGACACATCCACATGTCCAAAAAAAAAAAAATCTTCCACATGTCAAAAAAAAAAATTCTGGACTGGACAAACTCCCTATTTAAAGTACATAAATTTGACCTTGAGGTCAAGGTCACATGAAGGTCATGATGACATGTGGTCTCATTGTGATACATCCACATGTCAATCATCTAAGTCCAAGGTCAAAAAACAAAAAAGTTCTGATCTGGACAATTATTCCCTATTTGAAGTACATAAATTTGACCTTGAGGTCAGAGATCAACGTCACATGCAGTTCATCAAGGTAGCGGACATGCGGTTTCATGGTGATACATCCACATGTCCAACAAAAAAAATCTGGTCTGGACAATTACTCCCTATTTAAACTACATAAATTTGACCTTGAGGTCAAGGTCACATGAAGGTCATGATTACATGTGACATGCGGTCTAATTGCGATACATCCACATGTCAAATATCTAAGTCTTAGGTCAAAAAACAAAAAAGTTCTGGTCTGGATAATTATTCTCTATTTGAAGTACATAAATTTGACCTTAAGGTCAGAGGTGAAGGTCATTGAGGTAGACGACATGTGGTCTCATGGTGACACATCCACATGTCAAATAACCAAGTCCTAGGCAAAAAAACAAAAAAAATTCTGGTCTGGACAATTACTCCCAATTTGAAGTACATAAATTTGACCTTGAGGTTAAGGTCACATGAAGGTCACAATGGTATGCGACACACCGGCTCATGGTGATACATCCACATGCCAAATATCTAAGGCCTGGCTCAAAAGACAAACAAGTTTTGGTCCGGACAAAGTTTCCTTGAAAAAAGCACAAATCTGACCTTCAGATCAAAGGTCAAGGTCACATGAAGGTCGCAATGGTACGCTACTCATCAGCTCATGGTGATACATCCACATGTCAAATATCTAAAGCCTGACTCGAAATACAAAAAAGTTCTGGTCCAGACAGTTTCCCTTAAAAAAGCGCATAAATCTGACATTCAGGTCAAAGGTCAAGGTCACATGAAGGTCACTATGGTACACTGCACACCGGTCCATGGTGATACATCCACATGCCAAGTATCTAAGGTGTAGGTCAAAAGACAAAAAAGTTATGGCCCGGACAAAGTTTGTGTGATGTTTCCCTTAAAAAAACACATAAATCTGACCTTCAGGTCAAAGGTCAAGGTTACATGAAGGTCACAATGGTACACTGCACACTGGCTCATGGTGATACATCCACATGCCAAGTATCTAAGGTGTAGGTCAAAAGACAAAAAAGTTATGGCTCGGACAATGTTTGTATGAGAAGAAAAAGAAGAAGAAGAAGAAGAAGAATATGCACTAAAACAATATGTCTCCCTTCTGGGAAGGGGAGACATAAAAATATTAAAAAATAAAAGTTGTTATATCCTTCAATTCTTTTGGGATTTTGGATCCTCTGGATTGGTGCATATGTACCGGAGCACCAGGTGTAAACCAATTTCTCACCATGAATTAACTTGAGAATAACTCTGATTGCATTCTGCTAACCCTGCTCATGCTGGGTTAGTAAGTTTGAGAGTCCAGCAGCTTCTCATCATTGCTTGGTGGTTCTCTCCGGGTATTCTGACTTCCTCCACCCATAAAACTGACTAACATGATATGATCCTCACAGGCTGCTTAAAGTGTTATTAAACCCCAATAAACAAATACAAACAAACTTCAATTGCATGACCCTGGCTGGTTGACCAGTGACTTTCATGTCTTTTCTGTCACACTTCTTTCTTTCTGAGCATCAGTCCTCTCTATATATAAAAAGGTTTTTTTTAATGCCCATTAATGGTAACACTGGTGAAAGTGATAAACTGAATTTATTTATTTATTGGTGTTTAAGATCACATACTTATGCACAATGGCTAATCGTGACTGAGACAGTTTTACGGGTGGAGGAAGCCGGAGTACCCCGAGAGAACCACCGAGCATTGACGAGCAACTGTCAGCTCCTCAACATTCTAACTCTGTTCAAGCTCTGCTCAAGCAGGGTTACAGAGGTTGAAGACATGTGCACCATCGACGTGCAGTGCGCCTTAGTACACGGCGTCATCGTGCCCCCATGTAGACAACCGGGATAAAGTGCCTTGCCCAAGGACACAACACAGGTCGTCCCAGATGGGGATCGAATTCGAGATCTCTAGCATAGAAGTCCAACAGTCTACCACTGAGCCACCGCACTCCCGATAAACTGAATAACATGACATATACAACATATATCCTTTCGCCATCTAAAGCAAGATTCTCCAAGTAAGCAAACATCAAGAAAAGTATATTCGAAATAATCTGTTTAAGTTTTGCTCCATCCTAATTGAACAGCGAAAACCCCTTTTCCAGGTCCCTTTTAGTTTAGGTACTACAGTGGAGCCCACTTAATTGAAATAATTCCGTTAACTGAATATAACTTCCAAACACCAACCCATTTACCATACCCTCAATGCAAATGTGACCTGTCAATTGCATATATATTATAGATACTCTGTTTACTTGAATAAAATATATTCTAAATAAATCAAAGAATTACTCTGACAACCACCAAATTTCCAATGGTTATAGACCTATTTGGTCTCCTTACATCCAATATAGGCATTTATTCTATTATATCTTGTTTCACAGAGCTCCAGGAGCTCTGTCAAACAAGATATAATAGAATAAATGCTGAGTATATCACTAGAATACAGGAAAATAACTTATTTCCTGTTAACTGGATAATTCCTGTTAACTGAATATTTTTCAATGATGAAGTCGCTATTCATTTAACATGGTTCAACTGTACTATTTGGCCATTCTCATACTCTTGAGTTCTTTTGTGAAATTCAGTAAAGCTTTTCATGTCTTTCACACCCTTTGTGAAAGTTCTTTCGATTCACTGGCAATAAATCAATCAAACACATTGCATTGTGGTGGGTTATCTTTTTTTCCATGAGTCTATTTCCTAGTAGTGAGGTTATCGATAAGGATTAGAGCTGGAAAGGGCCTCGGCAAGCTTAACTGGAGGGGGCCCTCCCCCGCACATTTGCAAATTAAGAAAACACCCCAGATTCCTCACCAGTTAATAATTACATCTGGCCTAAAACGTGAATTAGCTATTGACTAAATAAAACAAGAGCTATTGCTGAAGACAATTCATATCCCCACTGCATTGCTGGACTGATGAAGCATAAATGAATTAAAACAAGTAATAATAAATACTTAAGTTATTAGGATATGAAAGTTATGAATATTCTTGGACGGACTCACACACGTATGGACGGGTGGACGGACGGATGCATGTAATCCAGTATACCCCCATTTTCTTCGAAGGTGGTGGTATAAATTTTTTTTATTTATTCATTTATTTATTAGGGGTTAATGACTTTCAACAACCAAGGGCCCATTGCACAAACAAGATCAGCATGCGTACATGTGTACCACTGACAGACATGCAATATGTCTTAGCACAATGCATCATCATGCACCTATTTGCATTAGTATCTTGCTGAAGGAACAATACCGATGATGAGGGTCAGGACTGAACCTACAGCCTTCAATCTCAAGTCCATTGTGCTTACCAATGAGCCACAAATTTATTTATTTATTTATTGGTGTTTAAGGTCACATATTTCTACACAATGGCTAATCATGACCTCGACAGTTTTACGGGTGGAGAAAGCCAGAGTACCCAGAGAGAACCACCAAGCAATGGCAAGCAACTGTCAGCTCCCCAACATACCAACTCCACACAAGCAGGGTTAGCATTGGTTGAAGACAGTGCACCATCGACTGTCACTACGCCTTAGTACACAACGTCACCGTGCCCCCATGTGGGCAATGGGGGTGAAGGAGCCACAAATATCCATAAAATTGTTCTGCTTTACTAATCTTTTTGGTCTCGGTACCTTTCATGTATTTTACACTTAATATATTGACAGTTCTCTCTAAACTCCATCCTAAAAGATATCCAACATGACTTGCAGATAAATTCTTGAAGAAACACAAAAAATCTCATTTTTTCCTTAAAAAACACAGCTTATAACCAGTGAGCAGCCTGAGGGTAAATTGAGGGAGAAATAACTTCTCCCTCTATAGATTTTAGGGAGAAGTCAGATGAAAACAGGGAGAAGTTAGTCAGAAGGAGAGGCATGAATGAGCTTTCTGCATAACTGCTTTATTAGACATGCTTCTTACATGTAAATTGCTCACAAAAGCTGAGAAAATACATTTTTATATATGTCATTAATTTAGAAAGAAAAAAATTCTGCAACAAAAATTTCAGTGGGTATGTAATGTTTGTCAACTACTGATCATTCTTCAAAATGAAGAATTCAAGATTTATTTACATGCTTGTAACCCATTTTAAATTTTGGAGGGCAAGTACCCTTGGAAATGATAGAGTGCAACCATATAATGTCATCACTATACACTAGTTTTTTGATTGTTCACTTCAAACCTAGCATGAGAATAAGCCAATTTACACTTTCGATCACGCTTGAAATTGTGGGAAGATTTGGGATAAACAAATGCACGAGGCAACATGGAGCAGTAACAGGAATATAAACAATGACGATATAATTACACTATTGGAGGTACTAATTAAAATAATTCGCAAAACTACTCCACGACCTTCATTTTCACAATACATTTTTCTTTTCTGTTTGAAATTAAAAATAATTTGCGGGTTTTTTGGACAAAAACAGTGTATATTTTCTATTCGTATGGAAATGTTCATTTTCTTATGTCATTTTGACATTTTCCTTCGATCTTTTCAACTCGAAGTTTAATGTAGTCAACTATTTCAAATAAATCGCCAAAATAACCCACTTCCTTTTATTTCCACTGTGCATTTTGCTCTGCCATTCAAAGTCATTTACATTCGCTCACACAAAATTCTGAATACACTTCGTCACGGAGCATACCCGATACCATTTTTTTCTGTCAAATTTTGAGAATTCAGTCAAGGCCTAGTGAGCATATGAGAATGAATCATAAATCTGTCCTTGGCTTTCTTATTTTTATTTATTTATTTTTTTTATTCAAAAACAAAGGTTAAGACCCCCTCACTGGAACAAGCTCGTTCCAATTAGGTGCCATAACCTATCTTTTTGAAGCAAACAATGAAAAGTTTTAGTTATGCAATTGCAAGAATTGTTTGGGCAAGTGTCCTCTCCTACTTAGTACTACAGTAATTGTTTTGTTAATGGATTTGTAAATTGTAAAGCATTTTAATCATCCACGTAAGATGTCATCAAAATTCAGCTAGTGAGACTGACTGGTGATAATAATTCACTTTAAAAAAGAACCAAGAATCTTTTAGCACATTGGCAGAATAAATTGTATAATCAGATAAATGCCAAAAAAAAAATTAACAAACTGAAAATATTAGTTTCAAAGACATCAATATTTTTAAGGTTTCAGTGGAATACTGTGCAGGGAGAGAGATCTGCTTCTGAAACATCCATTCTACCCACACAATAATATTAACCTATGTGTAAAGGCATAATGAGTCCAAGCAAGACTTCAACTGATGATCCAGGCCTCACTAGACCCATTAAATGAAATCTTATGCTTTTACATGTACATAGAATTTGAAGCCCCATTCACATGGCGAGATTTACATACGTGTGTAACGATACACACGTGTGTAAATTTACTCGCAAATGCAAACATGGTCATGTGAACGGGTCTGCACACATGTGTAAAGATACACACGGTGCAAAAAATACATCTGGGTTGACCAGATGTAAATCCGAAATAGCACATGCGTATTGTTTACACATGTGTAATTATGGCCATGTGAATGCAAAATGTGAATTGCAAATTTTGCATACCCATTCTGAGACAGGGAACATGGAGGGGTTAATACATTGCGTCATGCTTATTTTGAGATTTGTTTCAACTGCGCGCCAAATTTCCAAGAATTTCAATCGTTTCCTGTCATATCTGTTTACCACGTTATAGTGTGCGTTTGAAAAAACTATGCCACCGAAAGAAACCAAGTTACTACAACCGGCAGCCAATCTTCGTCGTCGAATTCGCGGAGTACTACGTCCTCCCACCATGCACTACTTCTTGGTTTTGACCAAAATCGTTTCTCCTGAGTCACACCCATAACCAGAGCGGTACTGACCAAATATGGCACAATTCGCCTTCGTCTTGTTCTGGTTGCAGATATTAGTCTGTCCATTGTGAATGTTTGGAAGAGACTGTGGACCCGATGGAATAACCGGCCTTTATATTATAAGCAACTTGTAAATACCACGCAAATACTCAGCATTTTTAAAATACATGTGAACGCATTGCAAATTTTACTATTGCACACCCTGGTAAAAATTGCACATGTGTATCTTTGCATACTATGTAAATGTTGGCCATGTGAATGAGGCTTGAATCAGTTACAGTCTGTGTAGTAAATTATACCCAGCACACCTCCCCTCCCCATGTTATATAAATCAGTTATTGTTGCCATTATCCAAGTAACATTAAAACTGTTATTTCAGAACATCTGTGTTACAATTATTTTTTTTCAGATTAATATTCTGATTCAAATGAGCGTTATTGGATTAAACATGTAATTCTACTATTTAGAAGCAAAATTATCTTATTTATATAGCAAGTACATGGGAAGTAAGGGCATACTTTTACTTCAAATTCAGAATGTTTTCTTGTGGCTATCCTACAACTTATTTCAGCTGGCACTCTATAGTGAATGTAATGGTCAGTACAGTACAGACAGAAATAAGCTGTATGATAACTACAGTAGTAGTACAGTGTTAAATGAGTTGAATGGTAACAACAAAACTATTTTCTACCCAAGCTAAATGATGTAATCTGACCAACCATCACTGAACCATGGAAATGATACCATTTTCTGGAAAGCTCTCACAGCAGGCTTGTCAAAGAATGGTATCAGGGCCTTGTTGGATAAATTAAGGAAGAAAACCCAATTGTTAGGCTTTTCCCTCTGGAAAAGACTATTGTTTTTCTACGGATTATTATTTTTTTTTTTGGGGGGGGGTTTTTTGGGTTTTTTTTTTTTTTTCCACACATTTTTGTCCGTACGATTCAGAAGCCATTTTCAAACCGATTTTCACACAATTTGGCACACGCATAGAGTGGCAAAAAATCTAAAAATGTACCGAAGCGGAATTTTTGATTTAACCCTTATTTCGCCAGAATTGGCAAAAAACTGCCAAAATTGGGGTTTATCGGCACTTTCTCGAAACACGTCTTTAGGATTTTTTTTAAACATCCAGCATTACTAGACCTGCCTATGACACAACCTTTGATACACACGACATATTTGGCGATGCATATGGTAACCCTCCACAGGCTGCCAAACATCGAAATTTTGATGAAATGGGCCCTTTTCAGACCCCCACAACACCCAAACGATACCCGAGAGGTAAACATAACTTCCTTTATTGGAAGTGGAATTTACCGAAGATCATTTTTGTAAGTAATAAGGGTGTTCAGAAAACCAAGTGTTAACCCGTTTTGGGCTGGTTAAACAGCAATACCCCCACAAAGCTCAAAACTTCATGTTTTCCGTGGATTTCTCTAAACGAGTCTTGTAGATTTTCAAGAAAAATTGGTCACTCTCAGGTCTTGGTGTGACATTACAAGTTGCATGGATAAAATATTCTGGTCAGCATTAGTTAACCCTCCCCGAGCTGCTAAACGTAAAAATTGTGATAAAATGGGATGTTTTTAGACACCAACAGCACCCAAACGATATACCACAGAGAAAGGGGCCTTCATTTATCGGACGCAAAATTGATCGGAAAATATTTTTGAAAGTGGTAAGGGTATTCAAAATTTGAAGTCTTAACCCATTTTGGGATGGTTAAAGAGACATACCCATTAAAATCTTAAAATACCCGTTTTCTGTGGATTTCTCTAACAACATCTTGTAGGTTTTCAAGAAAAATCGGCTATTTGCAGGTCTTGGTGTGACATTACAAGTCGCATGAACAAAATATTCCGGTCAGCATTAGTTAACCCTCCCCGGGCTGCTGAAGGTCAAAATTGCGATAAAATGGGCTGTTTTTGCACACCAACAGCACCCAAAGGGTACACCACAAAGAAAAGTGCCTTTTTTATCGCGCATACAATTTATATGGAAACATTTTTGTAAGTAGTAAGGGTATTCAAAAGTTGACGTCTTAACCCATTTTGGGCAAGCTAAAGAGAGATATCCCTTGAAAGCTTTAAATTCCCATTTTCTGTGAATTTCCCTAATGGTAACTTGTAGGGTTTCAAGACAAATTGACTATTCGTAGGTCTTTATGTGACATTAAAAGTTGCATGGACAAAATACTCCGGTGAGCGTTTTTTAACCATCTACAAGCTGCCAAGCATCGTAATGTTGTTAACATGGGACTGTTTTCAGACACGCACATCACCTAATGTATACATGAGAGATAAACATAATCTCCTTTGTTTGAAGTGGAATTCACAGAGGACCATTTTTGTAAGTAATAAAGGTATTCAAAAAGCCAAGCGTTAACCCCTGTTGGGGACGTTAACAGGGATACCCATCAAAAGCTTAAAAAATCGTTTTCCCTGGATTTCTTTACAAACATTTTGGGGGGTTTTCAAGAGAAAATGGCCGTTGATAGGTCTTGGTGTCATATGACCAGTTGCATGAATCAATTATTCTGGTAGGCATTTGTTAACCCTTCATGGGCTGCTAAATGTAAAAAAAATTGAGGAAATAGTCTGTTTTTGGACACCAAGAACATCAAACGGAAATGCCACAGAGAAACGTAACTTCTTTTACCGGACGCAAAACTGATAGGGAAACATTGATATTGATATTAACCCATTCTACCATTAATGATGGGTTTTACCTAAACATTTTTTTTATCAAAACCAAACCGAATCATTTGAGACTACTATACTCACCTTTCTCATAACATCAATGAAGGAACTTTAGTGAGACAGTTAAAAACAATTCATCAGACACTGTGGGGGTCAAGAAAAATCATGGAATCTAATTGGTGTTTAAGTTTTGTAAGTAGTAAGGGTATTTAAAAGAATGAAACTTGACCCATTTTGAACTGGATAAGGAGAGATGCCCCTTAAACGCTTAAAATTTACATTTTCCGTGGATTTCGCTAACTGCTTGTTGGGGATTTTCAAGAACAATTTGACATTGGCAGGTCTTACAAATTGCATAGATAGAATATTCCGCTAGTCGTTTGTTAATCCCTCTACAGGCTGCTAAACGTCAAAATTTTAATAAAATCGGCTGTTTTCGAGCAGCAAAATGGGTATGCAATAGATAAACATGACCTCTTTTATCAGACTTAGAATTCCTGAGGGATAATGTATGATAGTATTAAGGGTATTCAAGGGAGCGTGGTGGCTCAGTGGTAGACTGTTGTACTTCTATGCCAGAGGTCCCGAGTTCGATCCCCGTCCGGGACGACTCACGTTGTGTCCTTGGGCAAGGCACTTTGGCCCGGTTGCCGACATGGGGGCACGATGTCCCCGTGTACTAAGGCATACTGCACGTCGATGGTACACATGTCTTCAACCTCTGTGACCCTGCCTGAGCGGAGCCTGAACAGAGTGAGAATGTTGAGGAGCTGACAGTTGCTCGTCGATGCTTGGTGGTTCTCTCCGGGTACTCCGGCTTCCTCCACCTCTAAAACTGTCACGGTCACGATTAGCCATTGTGCAGAAGTACGTGACCTTAAACACCAATAAATAAATAAATAAATAAATAAATAAATAAATAAATAAATAAATAAGGGTATTCAAAAAACCAAGCCTTAACCCTGTTTTGTCGGATTAAAGACAGACAGCCCATGCTGTGTACGCTGCCTACATTACTTGTAAAATCGACACCCCCCACTAAATCTTCTGCGAGGTGCGGTTTCGGACCCGACCACCTGACGGTTCTGACCACATCAAATAACACACCTTCGTTGTATTTAGCAGCAAGAAATTTCCCCAAGAAGGAAAGACAAAAATACGTCTGCGGAAAATGATGGCAAATATTTTATTTAGCCTGTATTTTGTCCGTATAGAAAATTTCTCACCCACATATACCTAAAAATGATTCAATGATACAATTGGACATATTTCTCTCATAAAACGTGAAAAAACACTTGATTTATTGCATTTTAGGATTGCGCATGTATATTCTTAGAAGATTCTCTGTCTGTTATTAAACTACGGCGTGTCTTTGATCTCGTTTGGGACGATCAGTGATTAGCACCTTTTCGACAAGAGCCATCGAAATTGAAAATAAAAAAATAATCAAATTTCACTAAAACCTTTTACAGAATCGTGTTTTTCAGAAAACGCTTTCGCGATTGCGTGTGTCGTTTTCAAAATTCGGATCAGTAAGCACGAAATTATAAATATGTTGTTGTCAATAACAAAATTGAAAGCATGTCGGTCAAACTTGCATGACGTCAGAACTCGACTCGGGTAAAATACTGCGGTGTAGTGAAAGTACGAGAGTAAGAAACGCTGATATCGCAGTAGGCTTTAAAATGTCCATGGAATGGTCCTAAAATCAAGTTTATATTTGCAGCTTTATTGCAAATAAGTTTCCCGTTGTTTCTTGTTGAAATGTTATTTCCATCAAGGCCAAGTACCAGTGGGATAGGACACCTGCCCCATGAACAACTGCCTGCTATTAAAATTAATTAGCGGGGACATCCCCCCCCCCCCCCCCCCCCCATGCTGTTTATTTTTTATTTTACCTAGGACACCTGCCCCCTGCTGATTGTTTACGTAGGACACATGCCCCCCCAGCCCCCCCCCCCCCCCCCCCCCCCCCCACACACACACCTGCTGTTAGATTAGATTAAACATATTTTATTTGCCATTTGACAATGCAAATCAGGATTGGAGGACAAGTGCTTACCACTTAGAAGCCCCTCCGTTCCTGTACGGTGACTAATAATTTACAATATGGCAGAACGTATTCCATAAATAACATAATCTAGCAAAATCTAAATATTATAAACATTATAGACAAACACAAATTAAACTGAGAGAGAGAGAGAGAGAGAGAGAGAGAGAGAGAGAGAGAGAGAGAGAGAGAGAGATTAAAAAAATAAATAGAATATAAAGAAAACATGAAATACAACATTAGATCCAGTGATGATGCCCGCCACCCACCCATTTGCATTCTGTAGTATCTTGGCCGTAATGGGAGTCTAAATTAACATCTTGATTACAGCCACTGAGCATAGGTTTTCACTTCTGGGGATGTTCACACAACTGTTTTTTCACCAAGTACACCTGCCGTGCACCCGTTTGTTTGCTAACGGGCCCCTACTCATTGACCTTTCTATTTTTTAGAAGCACCCGGGCCGACGGGGAGAGGGCGTTGTTGGGCGCATGGCTAGATTTTGCTATAAAATGGGGTTGAAGGAAGGTACTCTCAAATCTGGGGCGAAAGTGGCGAAAATGAAAAAGGCTACTTCAACGAAAAGTAACGGTATAAACTACAGTCGATCTGGGCGATGTACAGACGAAAAATCATACCTTGGAGCCGGTTAGGCAATTTGGCACAAAAAACTCTGACTTCATGCTCAATCGCTGCTCTGCAGTAGTTTACAACAGTCCTCAAGTCCATTCCAAACTGATAGAGTCGGGACGAATAGTACTCTCACTTTCCACGCGATGCGTGGTGTTCTTCACGCGGCCTCGACACTCACAACAGATGCCAAAATGTCGGCCAGGGTGCGTAGAACAAGTTCTGAAAATTAGATGTCGCTGCCTTCAGCGGTCTAGACACGCTTCATGTTTGTGAGAAGTGCAATTTTAATGTCTAATTGGCAAATTTTCGTTAATCGTTACCCGCCAAAAAACCTACTCACCGCCGATTTCTTTTCACTTCAACTTCTGACGATTATCTAAGGTTTAAAGATAGTGTCAGGATACCCCTCCCCCGCCGCTCTTTTGGGGCTGGTTAGGCAATGTGGCACCAAAACCTGGGACGTTATGCTCAATCGCAGCTCTACAGTCGTCTACAACACTGCCGGTGTCCATTCGAAACTGATAGAGTCGGGACGAATAGCACTCTCACATTCCAAGCGATGCGTGGTGTTTTCCACGCGGTCCGGACACTCCAAACAGATCCCAAAATGTCGGCCAGGGTTCGTAGAACAAGTTCTGAAAATTTCAAGTCGCTGCCTCCAGCAGTCTGAACACCGTTCGTGTATGTCTGAAGTGCTATTTTAATGTCCAATATGCAAACCTTCGTCAATCTTTTCCTGCCTGCCAGAAACCCAATCACCACCAATTTCTCTTGACTTTAAACTTCTGAGATTCTCGTAGGTTTAAAGGTTGTGTTGGGGTCCCTGGTGGCTGTCTTAAAGAAGCAACTTCCATTTACAGTCAACTCTCCACCAGTCACACACAATTGTAACATTTAAGTGGACTTACTCCAGCGAGGAGGCACTGAAGGATTCTGCGCCCATTCCCGACGTCTTTTTTCGAACTGGCTTGAAAAGGAAGGACCAAATTCAAACAATTACCTCCTCTCTCCAAAACACCATATCTCAACCAATTCTAGGCAGATTTCCATGAAATTTTCACTCCTTGTTCATGAATAGTTGTGGCATCACTTTCCATGAAGAGCGACATGAATGTCGCATTTCGTCACGTTGAATTGGAGAAGAGCATATGCGCAAGTACTTGTTAACCCTCTACAAGCTGCCAGACATCAATATTTTGGATGCATTTGAGATAAAATGGACCATTTTCGAATAGACACAGCAGTCAGTGGGTATGTGTGAAACAAACATAACTCCTTTTGTGGGTCATTAACTTGTCGGACGACGATATTGATATTAACCCACTCCACCGTTAATGATGTTTTTTACCTAAACAATTTTCTTATCAACTGAGTCATTTGAGACGAACGAAATGGTTTGACGCGCCGAAGGCGCGCAGGGACGATTTGGAGGACAAGCCCCTTTTGACCCTCGTTAGCTGTTTGTTGTTGTTGTAGGACGTCAAGGCGCGGTGGAGGAGGAAAAGGAAGGAGGGAGGTGGCTTAACCCCATCTAGGCTTCTTCCGGCTCTTTTTCTTTGGAGTTGGTTGAGATTGTGATGTGGAAGTCGACGATGTTGAGTTTAGTGTTGAGTTTGGTGAATGGATTGCGTCTAATTTCTTTTTGAGATCTGCCTTGGATTGTTCCCTGAACTCGTGGGTTTCGGAGGCGATTCGGTTTCCCATCTCAACTGCTCGCCTTCCCATCTATATTATTCTCCTTAATTCTTCGGCGGTGACTGCAGACTTAGGTGGCTGTGTTGTTGAGATTGACACACCCGGGCTGTCCGGTAGAGAAGGAAGTGAGGAGTGAGTGGTGGAAGGTGGTGAAAAGGCAACCTCCGGTTCCTCCTCAGTCTCCACCAGACGTTCCTCATCCAACAGTACCGGCTCAGGAGCTGGCAGTTGGTTGGGTGTACTAGTGGGACTAGGATGGGAACTGGCAGCTGCCTCCAGGACCTCCATCCTCTCGCTCACCTCTTTCTTCTTATTCCGGAAGGCCTCCAGGCGCCTGGAATCCCGGCGCTTGGTGGACAGACTCTTCTTCTTCTTGCTCTTCTTCTTTTCAGGGCCAGGTCCACGCTTCTTCGGGTGAGGACCAGTGTGAGAGGGGTTCCTCTCACAAAAGGTGCTACCTCTCCCCAAAGAAGGTGTGGCGGTGTTGTGCTCTTCAATGACGAACTCCAAGTTCAGATGGACTCTCTTGCCTGTCTCCCGGAAAGTCCAGGTGACAGGGCAAGAGATGCCCAGAGCTGCTATTGTTCTCTTCAGTCGCGCTGGTAATTCCAGTGTTTCCATAATTATGGTGTTAATTAGGATCGAACCAAGTCATTTGAGACTACTATACTCACATTTCTCATAACATCAATGAAGGAACTTCAGTGAGACAGTTAAAAACAATTCATCAGACACTGTGGGGTCATGAAGAATCATGGAATCTCATCGGGAAAAGCCATGATTCTCCAGAATCATAAAGTCTAGTTATACTGTAAATTAATACTGCTAATTCCGGTACTGTACCTTGTAGCTATATATTTACAAGTCAGACTGGTGTAGTAAATTTGGGGATCACTTTTATCCATTGGGGATGGGAATAGGACAAATAGTGGTGAGCACGAGCAGTCCTTATGCTTGGTGTTGTGAATGCTACATAACTCGTATTCCGAAATGTACAACTGATATGTTCCATTTGATCAGTTTTGGAATGCACAAAGAAAAAAGCATGATTTTCGTTTGTGGTGTTCAGTGTACCAAAATAATTACTATATAGCTATAGAAACAAAGACTGAATAATAAATGTATTGGGAAAAGGTTTAGAATCATCGGAATCCAACGGGACGCCAGGGTATATTTTTCTACAAAACTGCTATATATTGTAATTGTCTTCAGGAATGATCAATGTCACTCGAACACGTTATGCACAGACACATGGATTTGCTTACCCCATTTACTTTTATTTCCAGATTTGTGCAGTTGAAAGTTTGAACTGGCTTATTTAAAGTGGAGTCTTCACCAAAAACTGTTGTCTTCTAGAAAAATTACCTGCATAACGATTCTTGGAATGGCAAAATAATTATTTTGAAAGAATGTCCAAATACAAGATCAAATTGTTTTTTCACTGGTTCAGACTGTCACCTATTTTCACAGTAAGCAATAACACGCTGAGTTTGAATTATTCTGTCATTCAACGTTTTTTTATCTTGATTCTATTGTTAGTTACTAGGAAAATTAACTCCAATATCATTTAATATTTCCAATAAAACATCTGTTATGGTAGATGGTTTTTTACAGAAGTTTTGCACAAAATCACCTAGTTTCAAGGTAGTCCGAAATTTTCACGACGACTTTAGACTTTTTATTAAAGACAGGGCAAGTTTGGCCAGTCCAAGACAACTTCTTCGTCCAAGTCGGCTGGTCTCTGCTTATGATTCCTCACTGACAAAAAGCTTGATTATACCTTTTTGAGGCCAAAATTGAAAAAATAATGAAATTAGTGTACTTTCTTGATTCTGCAGCTTACTTTCTTGATTCTGCAGCACTCGGGAAATTTGAAAAAGAGATATTCTTGCTGATTTCCAGTGAAGTGCAATATGTAGAATTAAACAATGCATTCTTCGAAAATTAATAAAAAATGAATGGTGATTACCACTGGCTGGATATGACCATTATGTTAAATAAAAGGTTAAATTCTCAACTTATTGCCAGAGTACATGAAATTAATCAAATTCAGTATAACTGAATTGCATATTTTAATCTGACAAAGTTGATATTAAATTAACAAAGTACTACTGTATCATTATGTATTCTGCCTTGGGCATATGATTTCTGATGAATATTCATATTGTAATGTCAATACTGTAAAAGCTAGAAATTATTGGTGTTTGTTTGCTTACTGGGGTTTAACAAAACATTTAACAGCCATGGTCATATCACATCGGATCGATTACAGGTGGGGCAAGTATAACAACGGCAAGTAACTATTGGGATTTCGACTTAACTAACCCAGCACATTGAGAACAAGTACGGCCAGCCTCAGTCAGTTGAAAGCTAGTGAATGGTCATCAGGCCCTACGCCTTAGTACATAGTGCCACCCCACTTCCACAGAGGCAATCGGGATGAAGCATCTTACCCAGAAAAACAATGCAGATGACATGGATCAGGACTGAATTGTCAACCTTTTAATCTCAAGTCCAATGCTCTAACCAATGAGCTACTGTGATCTCTTGAAATTACTACTCCACTGGACATTAACACCACAGCTCACAAATTATGATTGAAAACAAGATTCACCAATTCATACCATTAAGCAAAAGGCCAATAAATGTTGACTCAGAACAAATAACGAATCACAACACTGGGAGAACACAGAGTAAACACGTGCAAGATGAGGCTGGAGCTACATTTTGTCATTTTGTATAACAGTAAATATTAAAAAAAATTCATTAACAGTTTGAAGTTTTTCAGGTTTTGACTCATCTTGGTTATCAGATTTGTCTTTTAAAATTACTTTGAAAAAAATACTCATTACATGCCACTAGTACATGTTAACAAATATTGGTAGCATGAAATTAATATTTTTTTTCAAAGTGAAGGACAAATCTGATAACCAAGTTGAGCCAAAACCTGAAAAACTTAAAATTACTGAAAAACTGAATGAAAAGCAACAATTATGAGAACAAATGCTCTAGAAGTCATGACCACGGAGAACATTTGATCCATAAACATACATCTGATCACAAACAAATGGACAAAAAAGTAAGGTTAAAATATCTTGAGCTGTTCATCATTCGTAAACAGCTAATAATGTGGAACTGACTTGAACATCTGATCATGAACAGATGTACAGACAACCTACGAACCGGACACCTTAAGCTGCTCACTATTCAGTCACATATAATGATGGGTGACCTCTCACAGACAGATTGAATGGAGAAACAAACTAACTTCGAAAAACTAAAATTCACACCTCGGTAAGTTTGTTTTGATAGTAACTATAGTTTATATCTAATTAGTGGTCACTCGTGAGATGTTTCTGCATTGAGAAATACAGACGGTGGGTTTTATGTGTTCGGTGAACAGAGTTTACTGAGTTGTGTAAGATATATACAGTACATGGAGATTGGATTGTAATTAAATCACCAGGTGAATAGAGTTATCACTCAACGTATCACTTTCAAATTCTGAACATGTGGACAAAAAATACAAGGAATGTTTCAGCCAATGGACCTTCGGGTATAACCCAGAGGTCCATTGGCTGGAACTTTGCTTGTGCTTGTTATGCTTTGCAACAAATTTGCAATTATTGCATGGGTGGAATCACCACTCTGCAGGTGATTTAGTGATAATACATCCCCCATGTACTGAATATACGTACAAGTCATTGGTATCCATATCAATTTTCTGAAGATAATCAGAGGTAAAAATTGGGGAGCAAACAAAGACGTGCTTCTCAAGCTTAACAAGTCATTCAAACGTCAGTGACAATTACACAACAGATACCCATAGTTATTCCCCACGGTTATAGACCCTTCCCACAAAATTCATGATGCTAATTAGATAGAGACTATAGCCTTAAGCCTGTTGTTCTCTTGTGTAATCACACGGGTACAGATTTTCATTTTTTCAATGTTTTGAGGTACAGCCTAGCAGTACTTCTTGAGCTACTCAGCTTTTGGTTGCTGCATAAAATAGAAGTTTGTGTACAATCAAGAGGTATTATTATGTTTATATAACACTAAAGTTTCCTGAACTGAACTTATTACAGTCAGGTTTTGAAACCTCAAAACATTCTTATCAAAATATCACGTAAAAAAAAACTTTAAAGGACAGGCACAAGTAGAGCTGTGTGTTTGGAAAAGTGGGCATACACCTCTAAGGACCAAAATGGGAAACACCTCATGTCCTAGGTACTGAGAATGTTCAGACTTAATACCAAATGTGTACCGAGGTACCCTGTTGATTGAATTGACACTTCGCCAGTTAAAAATATTCAGTTAGCAGGAATTAACTCACTTCTCTGTGAGTGAGCATTTATTCTAAACAAGCAATTAATTGAAAATAGAATATGGTTTCATTTTTGGAATTCATTAAAAAAACACCTTTCCACAATCGATTGCAACGAGGGGCCATAAGCTGAGTTTAAATGTTTCTTGAGAATATTACTGGCTGGTTTTGTCCATTAACTTAGGTATAAAGTTGCTATAGATGAGATTTACACTGAGGCTGTACAGTGCACAGGGTCAATTACTCTTCAGTTAATAGCAAAATGTTTTTATAATTGCACAAGGTTAGTCACACCTTCTGGTTATAAAATGGTAACTGCCATATCACACACTGCATGAAAATGTTAGTCGCATAATTTATTTATTTATTTATTGGTTGTTAAGGTCACATATTTCTGCACAATGGCTAAGCATGACCACGAGAGTTTTACAGGTGGAGGAAGCCGGAGTACCTGGAGAGAACCACCAAGCAATGGCAAGCAACTGTCAGCTCCCCAGCATACTAACTCCACACAAGCAGGGTTAGCACTGGCTGAAGACAGGTGCACCATCGACGTGCAGTACGCCTTAGTACACAGCGCCACCATGCCCCCAAGTGGGCAATGGGGGTGAAGTGTCTTGCCCAAGGACACAAAGCGGTTGCCGCAGGTGGGGTTCGAACCGAGGACCTCTTGGCTTGCACCCTGCACCTCTACCTACTGAGCCACCGTGCTCCCTAGTCGCATAATAGAAATGATCATATTTATAACCAGAAAGAAAAGAGTGATTAACCCTGTGCATTTCACAGAATCAGTTGGTGAGCTAAATACACTGGCTGACCATAGGTATCACACAGGATAAGGTTGATAGGCTGCCAAATTACACAGTACATGAAAACATACACTGACTAAGGGTGTAAAAATGGACAGAGTTAGTTAATTACATGTTACATATGATGCAGGATTCAAGGAACTAATGGAAATATTTATGCCAAATCGTGGACATTTTTTTAATATGAATTCCAAAAAATGAAAACATATTCTATTTTCAATTATTAACTTGCTTGTTTTATATCTTGTTTGATGGAGCTCATGGAGCTCTGAAATGATATAAGAGATTAATGCTGATATTGGATGTATTAAGGCCAAAGAGGTCTATATACAAGGGGCGTTCATTGATTGTCAAAGTAATTCCTCGATAGACAACATTTTAAAATTAACAAGTGCACTGCCAGGTGTGGGCTATGTCCCCCAACAGCAAGTTCTTACATTGGACATATTATGCTATTAACAGGACAATTTTGGACAAAGGGTATAGTAAAAGATCTTTTTTTTAAAGTATATATATCGTATAATTAATAGGGTTATTCAGATGACGCTTGCAAACAAAATTCTTGAATAACTAATTTTTTTCACTTTTGCTAAAAAAACATTGCTTATGACCACCTGTTGGAACAAGCTCAATGAGCTTGTTCCAATGAGTGGTCATAAGCTATGTTTTGGAGACAAAAAATTTAAAAATAATGAAAATTGAATGGTGATTTTTGTGAATAGCGCAGTTTTGGCTGTTACATTGCATAAAGGTTTAAGATATATCAAACTAGAGATGGACTGTCACCCAGTTTACCCCCACCTTGGCATACCGCCTAGTGTGACTCTGTGACTCAAAAGGGGCATTCAATTTTTCTAAGTAAAAAAAAAATCCAATATGGCCGCCAGTCGGCCATCTTGAAACCAAGCAGGAAAAAAATTATGTCCCACTTCCCCTCATCATGTTGATCATTTTTGTGAAGTTTCATGAAAATGTGGCTAAAACTGTGGAAGTAGTTCACTCCACAAGTTTACATAAAAAAAACCCCCAATATGGCCACCAGTCGGCCATCTTGAAACCGAGCGGGAAAAAAATTATGTCACGCACTTCCCCTAATCATGTTGATCATTTTTGTGAAGTTTCATGAAAATGCGGCTAAAACTGTGGAAGTAGTTCGCTCCACAAGTTTACATGTGCAACGGACCGATGACGACGAAGACAGACCGATTGACGGACAAGCTGACTCCTATATACCCCCCTAAACTTCGTTTTCTGGGCGTATAATTAAGTGGGATCCACTGTATGTATAACTGTCTGCAAACAATACTAAAAACTTTCTGAACTACAATACACAAGTACACATAAAATGGTGGATCTTTTTTCACCCACACTACAACCTGTTCCAGTAACAAATTATGGAACACAAGTCTACCAAGTGCTAGGAGAAGTGAACAAGGGCAGAATTAATGATTCGTTCATCCCTCCAGTGTGTTGTGTAAATGATACCAGAATTTCTTCATTTGAAGCTCAAAGAATTCGTTAACAAATATTGTTAACCAGATGTTGTTAATGAACTCATTAGTATTAACTCACTGACCTGATGAAAATCTGTACAACTACCAAGCAGTCAGTGGGAAAAACTTATGATACAACAGATAGAAATGTTGAATGCCAAATGCATCCAGTACATCTTATTCAATTTAACTGTCTTGACTGAACATGACTAACTTCTGAAGAGCTGTTTGCCATGGTATTATTTACTTTTAATCCTTAGAAGATAAAATAAGTACACATACAAACAGCTTTCTGATCAGGGTGTAGACAAACTGAAATGAATACAGTGGAGCCCACTTAATTGGATATCTCTTAATTGTATATCCCTGTTAATTGAATATAATTTCCCAACACAAAACCATTTACCATACCCCCAGTACAAATTTGACCTGTTAATTGAATATAGGTTATAGAGTAAACTCCTGTTAACTGAATACAAAATCTCGTAACATGTCGAGAAATTACCCTGACTCTCCCCAGTTTTCCTTTGGTTATAGACCTATTTGGCCTCAGTATATCCAATAAGGGCATTCAATCTATTATATCTTGTTTGACAGAGGTCATGGAGCTCTGTCAAACAAAATATAATAGAATAAATGCCAAGTTTATCTCAAGAATACAGGAAAGTGACACAATCCCTGTTAATTGAATACTCCGGTTAATTGAATAATTTTCATTGGCAAAGGGGCTATTCAATTAACAGGGTTCCACTGTATCTTTAAATTATATTCAAATGATATCCATCAGTTATTTTTTCAAATATCTTATCCTTTCAAATATCAAGTCAGTGACACCTCCAGATAACGATTCTACCCCCAAAACACGAGGTGAGTGAGGTGTTGAGACATATGTTCACTCAAAGGCCTGGTGGTACTCTGAATACAGACAACTTCTAGGGTGAAAGTTAATCTCTCATCTCCACACAAACGTGTTGACAGATGGTTCGATCCTGACTTGTGGCAGGAGATTGGTGCATATTTATTTATGCAATGGTGAGGTATATTCTTGAAAGTTGCCCTCTTCCTCTTATCAATATGCACCATTGTATTCAGTTTGATAACAATTGGTCTTGTCTTAATTGAGTTTTGGTGACTTTGGTGAATTTTTTAGCTTTTGTCTATAGACAGACAGGTTCACAAACTAAGATGGCTGGCTAATTTATGAACAAAAGCTAATAATTTACTATTGTTAGAACAAAATAGCTGACAGTCAGTGATAGTAGCCATTTTTGATGCCTGTCAAACTGCAAAATGTGATATCCTCTTCCTGTCTCCATTAAACACCATAGAATTAAGTTTCATATCAAGTGACCTTGAATTCTTTGAGTTTGAGTGATCAGGGTGATTTTTATTTTTTGTCTGGACTTAATAATTAAGAGGGCTGGCAAATTTGCAGTTTATGCACGTGAGAAAAACCTGTATACTAAATTATGCATATTGTACTAGTTGTTTTCCACACCCAAAATGATCAAAAATCCTAATCACCATTTGGAAGTTCTATTTTTGCTATTTTTAGAACAAAATGGCCGACAGCCATTTATGATGGCAGTCAAAACTCAAAATGTAACCATCTCTCCATCTGTACCACTGTATTACATTCATAACAACTGGCCTTGAATTAAATGTGTAATAGTGATTTTTGTTTCTTGTCTACAGACAGATCGATGAACAGACAGATGGAATGATGACAAGTCTCATCATTATATCCCCTGATTCCTATCATTTGGGGGATAAGTTACAAAAACCACTGGGGAGAAACTTTTGACAGTGCAAAAAATCATTCTCTTAAAATGGGTCACAAGAGCAAAAAATTGTCGACTCTTTTACTAACAGGGAAGGATTTCAAAACCTAACCACATGATCTTATTCAAGCCCCCAGATTACCAGTCTAATTCTGTTACAAATTTAATGCTGTTACGGGCTGTTTGTTTAATTACTTTTTATGGCATTTGCACACAGACAACTAATGTGATATTCCTTCACTTCCAGAGATATTTACATATTCTTTAATGTGAAAGTTGTAGATATTCTTATCAATAAGTATTTAATTCACCTTGAAACCATCAAGATAATAACACAATTAGTGGTACAACAAGATTTAATCATGAAACTACAGCTGTGGTGAGTCTTCAATCCTAATGATAATGCCATTAAAAATTTAGTCAAATCAAGTTGCAATTGAGCAATCTTTCTTGCATTGCTGCAAAGAAAATGAATGTTTGTGGTATTTTGTAGATTCAATCATCAGGAAATATATCAGTCAGAAAAGCGACCATAGGTAAATAGACACAATGCGATGTGTGTTTGAATTGGTGTATGTTTTACATAACGAATTGGAATGGCGTAGTCATATTTAAAATATGACTACGCCATTCCAACGAGTTATGTAAAACTCCCACTGAATCAAACACACATCGCGTTCTGTGTTTATTACACATCCCATGCATTAAAATTCAGTAAAATAAACATTTGAATTCTGATGTTTAAACCCAAAGGTGAAGAGTCCGTTTGCTTTGCTTGAAGCTGTACTGATCAAATGGGTCGGTAAAAAATCCAAACAACCTTGTTTTGGGAACAGTCTAAATTACATTTGTTATCTTTTCTATGGGGCGTTTTTGTTGAAATTTGTATCACTGTTTCTCTTCGGCTGGTGTCCATTCATGCCTAACTATTTGGTGGCTATTACTGTTAGTAAAAATATAAGTACAAATTTATGCAGATTTGCAAAACAGCTGGGAGAAACTTTTTTAAAATAAGTTCGAAGCGAGTCAAAATGTCCGAAGATTTACCAAAATAAAGTTGACTAATTTAGATATAACGGGATCCTCAAACGAGATGACCAAGGGACTGGGTTAATGTTGTGGCTAGAAATGATTGTTTTTTTTAAATATTATCTCATTTTAGGTTAACTAATTTTTTGTGAACCAACTTTATTTTGCTTTCGACGTTTTCATTTTTGCACTACACGACAGACGATCGATAATTATATGACAAAATTTGGAAACTAATGACTCGATGAGAAATGAACTACTACAAATGGTGCTGGGAAAAAGTTCTGGCTTGTACATCACCAGTTGAATACAGAAACATTTATGTCATAGCAGCCATTCCGTTAAATACAAGGGTTTAAAGTTTAATGGATATGTAATAATAATAATGATAATAATAAATAGAATTTATATAGCACATATATCACAATAATAAAAAGTTCCAAGGTGCTGAACAACATCAAAAAAGCATTACTAGATGTAAATATATACAGTATTTAGGTACTTACAACATTAAATTAATCAACATGAGGATAATATTTTTTAAATAGTTAAGATTTTAGCTTTGATTTGAAAACTGGAAGAGATTGGATGACTCTCACAGATTCAGGTAACATATTAAAAAGTCTTGGAGCATTGTAACTGAAGGAACGTCCCCTATATGAGGCTAGACCATATGAGGTCTGTTCCAGTAGATTGTGGCATGAGGAGTGAAGTGTGCATTTTGGCATATATGTTTTGACCAAATTGGAGATGTAGGATGGCACTTGGTTCGCTAATGTTTTGTATAAAAACAAAAGAATTTTGAACTCAATTCTAGCTGCTACAGGAAGCCAATGAATATTTTATAACTGAGGAGAAACATGTTTGTTCTTTTTAGTAATCCATATCTGCATAGTGGAAGTTTGCAGGTGTAAAAATTCATTGTCACAAGATGGGTCATGAGTGCAAAATACACTTACAAAAAATTTGTAGACACTTTTACTCCACACAATGGCAATCAGTGACCTATTACTTTGTAACAGACAGAAAAAAAGTTCTTGATTTCACAACCTGTAATACACAAAACAACTGATTTACATGTACCAACATTCGCAAAATGTGTTACATTCCAAATTTTTTCCATAGAGAAAACAAGCTTGCAGCTCTTGTCTCCATAACATGTCCTATTGCCAAGGTGTGGCCTCCATTTATATGTTTTCTTTTAATTTAAAAAGAAAAAAACATTTACTTGGGATATTCTTTGAAAAAAATATTTCTTGTGTCAAATATATTAAACCTGACACATATAGTTCTATTTGCAGGAGTGCTGCTCTAAATACATAATGAATCATAAAGATGGAAAAAAATATTTTCTTGGAAAGTAGCTCAAGTACTGGAAGGGTTAGTAAAAGATGATGCATCAGAAAGTACCAAATTTTAATTTCAATATACAAGTTGATTAAGGAAAACAACAAGAAAAATTTTCTCTGCATTAATTTACAGCCGTTCCCACGCTAACATCTACCTGTTGCCAATATTAACTTCTGAGTAATTATGAGCTTTTATGCTTCATTGCATGAAAAAATGAGAACTGTGTACCTTGATTGCCAAGGCAACTCTCCTCCAATATATTTGGCAATGGCCCAACAGCAAGTGTGAACTTGCCAAAATTATCCCACCTAAGAATGCTAATTAGTTCTGTTGAAATCAGAAATGTTACACTGACTACAATTTCATATAAAAATTTTGTTATAGTCTGAGATAAACATTCAAACACACCTAATTGCCAGGGTCTTTTTTTAGGATAGCCATTTATTTAAAGATACATGTATCTCAACTTCTTTTTGCTGAATTACAGAAATTTAATGTGTTGTTTTAGAAGGGATAAGGAATGCAGCTCCACTTTGCATACCACATTTTTATATTGTGAACTAGATGCTTCAGTTCACAGTTAAAAACAGACTTAAAATTGGTTGACTTGCTTCTCTATAAACACTTGTCTCTTGGAAAATTTCTGTTGGAGAAAACTTTGAGCTATAACTTTCATGCATACAGTATAAGCTGAATGTTGTAGCAATACCAGAAGTAATTTTCAGTCCACTTTTCTGTTAACCCTCTCCACTCAGGTGTCAAAATATAAAAATTTCAAGTAACAAATTTACCGTACCCATAATGCAACTAGGAATTTAACAAAAACAATCTTGTTTGACAGAGCTCACTGAGCTCTGTAATAAGATTGAATTACTCAGATTCAGATTTGCATTATGGGGAATATTTGCAGTGAGGACTTTCTAAAATTTGACAACAGTATGCAGAGGGTTAACAACTCCAGGTCTAGACAGCATTCCTTGAGAAGCTCTTAGGAAGAGCTTCCCAAGAACTGATGTCCATACTTGCAATTATCAACAAAGAAATAACAAAAAATTTCTTATGGTTATACAACTTATTTCAGCAAGTAATTTAGATCCAAGACACGGAAAGATTTGAGTAATTACTGAGCATCATCATCAAACGAAGAGTAACAGCATGCTTTATTCTTGCCTAAATGAATTTTTAAGCAAACTCTGTGTGCCACATGTCTTGAGGCTGTATCTCCCATTCTCTCTGTTGATGCACAAGCAAGCCTGAAAATAAGCAGACTGACATCTGCAAAATTAGGTCCCCAGAGGGTGAATTTGGTGATGCCACCCTGCACAGCAGGGTAGCATCACAAAATTTACCCTCTGTGAACCTCAGTCTGAATCAAGGTCTCAAGCCAAAACAGAAAGATGTACCTTGAGGATAAACTGGCCCACTGTATGGAATAGCATCAGCAAATTCACCCTCTGGGGACCCCATTTTGCAAATGACAGGTTGCTTATATTCAGGCTTGTGCACAAGTGAAGCAACAAGCCTGACAATGAAAAGTTCTGCGAGTGTAAATATGAGTTTTATGCTATTTATTTATATTATTTGTTGTTGTTTACGGACACATATTTCTGCACAATGGCCACACATGACTGCAACATGGATATACAGTCAAGTCCAGCCAATCATTTACACCCATGTTGACCATTTTAGGGGACTTAACCCCCAGGCATTGGGTACCAGGTCCTACTATACCAGTAAAACAGAACATTTTGTTTACCACAGTAAACAAGCACTGTTCCCAGGGTTCCCACAGGTGAGAGTTTTTATGGTATTATTATGAATTATGATTTCAAGTTACAGTGACAACATGGAGATATTTCTAACTGAACAATAAAATAGGCCACTGTTTTCTTCAGTGTTGAACTTGCAATTTTGTTAATTTGTTAACATCTTTTCAAGGCTAACATCAGATGAATAGGTCAGCAGAGACAATGAATAGGTTAAACCCACTGACTGTCTCTGCTGGCCTGTATATCCCAATGCAAGTCATAAGCTGGAATGTTCCATCTCCCCAAACAAATTTATCTAAGGTTTTGAGCTGCTTGCTGCCACTCTTCACTGAACCAACTAGTCAATTCCCAGAGGATGCAATGCCTAGCATTATGTTCCAAAATTGTTACACCAGGCAGTAATCCAACCAACTGTTATTCATTCCCGTCAGGCATTGTTTTAAAACAATGGTCTTTATTTTGTGTTGCTGGCCACTCTACAGAGAGTTTCAAAGGCACACCCTAACTTGTATATCAATTATTCATTGCATACCAAGTTTATTTGAGTGGATTCTGATATTCTAAGAATGAAAGTGTCAGTGACACTGTAGCTTAACTTGTCTGTGTGTTGTGTTTGATGAAAAGGATAATGTTCAATGTTTATGAAAGGATTATGTATTTATTGGTGTTTTTAAGGTCACATACTTATGCACAATGGCTAATCGTGACCGTGACAGTTTTACGGGTGGAGGAAGCCGGAGTACCCGGAGAGAACCACCGAGCAACGACGAGCAGCTGTCAGCTCTCCAACATCGTAACTCTGAACTCTGCACCGCAGCACAGGCAGGGTTAGATTGGTTGAAGACATGCGCACCATCGACGTGCAGTACGCCTCAGTACACAGCGTCATCGTGCCCCCATGTAGGCAATCGGGGTGAAGTGTCTTGCCCAAGGACACAACGCGGTTGCCGCAGGTGGGATTCGAACCGAGGACCTCTCGGCTTGCAGCCTGCACCTCTACCAACTGAGCCACCGCGCCCCCTAAAGGATTATGTAATAAGACAAGAATTGTGATAATTGGGAATATGTTCATTTCTGTTCCGTGTATGCTATGTTTTCAATAAAAAATAATATGAGGTGTAGACTGTACTAAAGAACTGAGGGGTAGGTTAATGTGACCCTCACAGTTAATGTATGTGGCCCTCACAGTTAATGTATGTCAACAAAAGTTACCAAGTTACAGTGAAATTACTTCAAAACGAGTCATCCTATCAAGTTACAATGAAATCCCTTCATAAATATGGCCTGTAGACTGTGGTAAAGGTTTTTGGGCTTTGGGTCTGTGTAACCATCATGGTTGACCGATCACAACCAAAAGGGGACGTTCTCATCTAGGCATTATCTGAAGACATCCTACCAAGTTACAATGAAATCCCTCCATAAATACGACCTGTAAACTGTGCTAAAGGTTTTCGGATTTTGAGCTCGGGCAGCCATCACAGCTGAATGATCGCAACCAAAAGGGGACGTTCTCATCCAGACATTCATTATCTGGAGTCATCCTACCAAATTACAATGAAATCCCTCCATATTAAATATGAGCTGTAGACTGTGCTAAAAGTTTTTGGGTTTCAGGCTTGGGTAGCCATCATGGTTAATAGATCATGACTAAAAGGGGACGTTCTCATCTAGATATTATACAGAGGCATCCTACCAAGTTACAATGAAATTCCTTCATAAATACGACCTGCAGACTGTGCGAATGGTTTTCAGATTTTGGGCTCAGGCAGCCATCATGGTTGACTAATCGCGACCAAAAGGGGATGTTCTCATCTAGACATAACCTCAAACTTACAAATGAAATTTCATGATGATCGGACAAGAACTACAGGGTGTTGCCTGTGCTAAAGGAAAATGTGAACAGACTCACAGACTTACAGACTTCTGCACACGTGATGGCAATAGCTTATCTTGACTTTGTCAAGTTAAGCTAAAAATGGTAAAAAAAAAGCTTATCGCCTTTTGTCAGTGTTGCCTATGTTAATGAATTTGCACCCAGAACACTGATAACACAGTTTTATTGTACAGTGGAATCCTGTTAATTGCATTTGCCAGTAAAAATTATTCAATTAAATGGAATATTCAATTAACTGGGATTGGACACTTTCTTGTATTGTAGAAATAGGTCTATAAAGGCCAAATAGGTCTATAAACAAGGGGAATTTGGTGATTGCCAGAGGAATTTCTCGATGTAGTACAAGTTATTTTATTCAGTTAACAGGAGTTTACTCTATAACCAAGATGCAATTAACAGGTCAAATTTATACTGATGGTATGGTAAATGTTTTTTTTATTTGGAAGTTGTATTCAATTAACAAGATTATTCTATAAAGCGATATTCAATTAAGTAGGTCCCAATGTACAAGAGAAAAAAATCAAAGTAATAACATGAATATATTTTTCAAGGATTTTTCATGACTTTTTCAACAAGTCCAAATCCCAGCACTTTCAAAGGATTTGAATTTATGTTTAGAAATTACAGAACTTTTTAGCATTTTAAAGAACCTGCTCAACTGCCACCTTAGATTAAAAAAAGGTGACCTTCAAAGTAATCATTTGCGAATGATACAATACCATCATCCAACAAACACCTGAGAACTCCCAAGTCAAAATTACCTCTCTCTCTCCATAGTACCAGCTTATAAATGTCAGTAAACAAATTATCTATGCACATAACACTCAAAACCAGCCAGAACAAAATAGACTGATGGTTATTGAAATTATTAGAGGTTGAAATTTACTAATTTGTGTCAGCACACAAACAATATATGTACAGTATGTATTTAATGTCTATAATTATGTGTAGATATCTAAACTTTCAATCTCACACCTGTTATAATTGCATTTTCCTGTAGTGAGATAATTCCAGAAATTCAGAGCATAGTTCTGTAAAACAGTCAATCTGGTCTTTAAAAAGTAGTAGTTTTTAAAAAAAAAATGATGATGCTTGTTAGTGCTTTTAATGTACATCACATTCCAGGGGCAAAATTTTGAAAAATTTTGCAAAATCAAAATGACATGATGCCCATTCTATTCTACAGTTCCGAAATTAATTTGTGAGAATCATTATGTGAATCAGATTCTCCCAAAATTCTACACCTGCATTCAACAGTGACTAGTGCAATATGGGGCAAGCGGAATTAGCCCTCAAGTCCCAATACAGCCACAAACTGCTCCTTTTATATTGCTCTGAAAAAGTTGTCCAAAGTGTATTCTTTCGTAAGAACTTTACTGGTATGGTGCAATTATTTTGACAGTGTTTTACACCATTGTTGGCTGCCTGTCCAGGAAGGCAACAATGATGAAGAGACACTGTCAAGTCATCTGCAGCTATGTACATGTATATATGGCAGTTAATAAATTAAAATTAATCTGCAGACTTAAAAGTTAAAACTGCAATCATGACATATCAATATTGTTGGGTGGAAAAATTAATCAATAAGAATATTATCATATTAAAATCATTGATATCGTAGCTACATCTCACCCTAAATGAGTCTCCTCACAATAAAAGATTCAGTACAAGACAATGTGAACATGGCACATATTGGATATTTAGGCCCTAGCATAAATTGTTTTATGGGGAACACCCTTGTCATTCTGTTTAGGGCACACCTGTAATTTCAGCCTGTTTCTGGCAGCTGCTTTCATGCCACTGACCTCAAGCTGACCTGTAGCAATATCATTCGCATGCTCTATTTCTAAAACCAAAATCGTGATAATTTCTTAGTAACTTTCATCAACCCTTACATAATCTGGCACTTCCCAAGAACAAACTATATTCTCTTTGTCTCAAAACATGCAATCCCAGAATACTTGCAGAACCTTCCATTGGTGGAACCAACTTTCGTGCAACAGGTTAGCATCGCTTCGGGACAGTTCTCCTCTTCCATTGGAAGCAACAAGTGGTATAATCTTTCAGTTTTGTATTGTGTATTCCAGGATTTCCGTAAGCTGTATCGTTTTTTATTCTCTTATTTATTCTACTTTTTATTATGAGGATCCTCCTCTTGGAGCACAGTTTCGTAAGACGCTTTTGAGACCACATGGACTGCAAGTTTCCACAATATCAGTCATCATTGGGGGTCCTCGATTGTGATGTTTCCTATTTAGGCGTCGGTGGTATGACCATTCCCAGGGCTTATGAACGCATCATGAATGGTCATCGACTTGTTTAAACCTGACATGGTTTTGGTCCAATTGGGGGGGTAATGACCTTACCTTGTCTGAGGAGGATCCTGCCGAGATAGCCCGGCAAGTTTTTGAATTTGCTTCGATTTTGCATGATGCATACAAGGTGAAGTTCATCGTTCTGTTTTCGGAATTCTGGTGCAATGATTCCCCTTATATCACGAAATTAGACCCGTTCAATGCCCGTTTAGAGAATTTGTGTAAATGTTCTTAGTACGTCATATTTTGGAAGCACCACAGGTTCAACAACTCTCCGGCTCCACTGTTTCTCAGGGATGGCGTACACTTGACCCCTCAGGGCAACGTCCGCCTTAATTACAGCATACGCGCTGCATTAATGCATGCAATTCGCAAGTTTTGCCACGTCTCAATGGTTTTGTTTCCTCCTGGGATCGGCTTCAAATTTCAATTCATGAAAATACTTTCGAAATACTTGTAGTTGTAGGCAGATTTTCCCCTCGATCATCTCTCATCACGGGTGGACAAGTTTGGGCATAGACGACCCGGGACCCTGTCTGGGCATAGCAAAAAAAAAAAAAAAAACCTCAATAAAAAATCGAAGGCTCTGTTTGGGTGGGCTTCGTGCCCGTTTGTTGTTAATTTAATTTTAGATTACCATGTTACCATGTCTTGCTTTAATGTTTCGGTGGGGCTCCGTGCCTGGTTTTTCCGGCTATATGCAGCTCAAACCAGTCTAAAGGAAAAAAAAACCCAAATTTTTTTTCACTTTTGGGCCTATCCAGAAATGAGAATCCAATCAGCCCTAATTATTAATTTTTTACTCATGTGGGCTTCGTGCCCATTTGTTGTCAGTTTTGATTTACCTACACTTTCCTGTGTCCCATGTTTGTTTTTCCTGTTTTGGTCGGGCTTTGTGCCCAGTTTTATTATAGCTACATACAGTTCACGACAACAAAAAAACAAAAACAAAAAAAAGGGGGAGGAGGGGGGGGGGGGGAGCACTCTCCAGTGTCATTATGTTAATTTCCCTGTGTATGCTACTGTATGTGGCTTTCTGCCTTATTTAATGGTCTCACTTGTATTCCGGACATGACCTCTTTGTGCTGGTGCATTATGTCCAGGTACTACTTTGGGGCTGTGTGCCCGGTTATTTTGTCTTGCAAGTTGTTCCCCTATCGTATTCTACCACTGTAAATGAATCAGCACATGCTTTTGGGTCCACTTTGGGGATGCCCAGCTACAATCACCCTCTGCTAAGGTGGGGGAGGGGGGGGCACTAAGCTTGTCAATCACCCTTCCCTAGCTGTATGCCTTTAATTGTTGCACATTCCATTCCTTTGATTTTATCTGCAACTCTTTCCTATCATTCCAGATGGCTCCCAAAAAGCGCAAACATGGCACTCAAGGTGGGGTGCCTTCTAGGCAGAGCCTCCGTCATGCTCTGGCAGTTTCCCAAGAGATCAGTGACCATCATCCAGCTTCCAGGGAACAATCATATCCGGTAAATTTATCCAGTACTCTGTCGACCCCAATTTCTACTCACAGTTTGTCTAACACATCGCTACACACACCTGTCAATATGAGCTCCTCTGCACAGACCATTCACACATGTGTAATACCTGCATCGCGTACTGTCACTTCTAATTCAGATATGCCTCCCAGAGGAGGGTGTTCCACATAAGTTTCAGTGCCACAGAGATCACCTTTGGTTTCCTTTATGCCTGCTACACAACCTCTTGTGACCCATGCCAGATCAGATAGCAGGCCCTCAATAACCACCACAAACTCCACAGCCACTGCACAACATACCTTGGTATCACCCCTCCCCCCCCCCCCCCCCAATTCCGAAGGGGTGAATCCATCTATCTCCATACCACAGCATTCTATCAATCATTTGGCGGAGTCAGTCAGTCGTCTGGAACAGCAGAGCAACCCAGCACATCACATCTCAGCACACAGCACTTTCCATGAACCTCCATCTCAACCACAGGAAATTCACCCAGAGATGCTTAACTTGATGCCAAACCTTAGGATATCACAGCCACCAGGTCCACATGAGTCCAACACTGCAGGTAATAACCTTCCTATCTTTGAGCACTTTCTTCCACCACAGGCTCCAGCTCTCCAGGTCCCAGTCGATCCTTCGGTACCCATCTTTCACTCTCCTGCCACACCATTAGATGCTGTTGTCCCACCCTCTCTGAATGAGAAAGTTTGGAATAATACTTTCGTCCACATGGCTGATCTTCTCAACAACAAAAGCCCTCCTTCTCTATTGTCACCGCGGAAACCCAGTCATCAGGTGCACCTGAGCTTTGTATCAGTCAGCCTTCACAGCGTACCACTCTGAACCTGGACACATGGCTGACTGCTTTTCATATTTTTGTTGCCATCCATACTCAGAAACAGCCCTCTGAAGCTCCTCAACTCATGCGATACATCGCAAATATTAGGAACCTGGCACAGAAGGGCTCTGATTGGTTTCGGTACGATGAACAATTCCGTGCCCTTAGAAAAACATGTCTGCTCCCCTGGAACATGATTCATTGGGAACTTATTGATCAAGTTGCCCCACACATTTCAAACTTTCGGTTTTCTTTTCAGAACAACCAGTTTCTGACAGCACAGGGAAACACACGAAACCACAATTTTCGAGTACCATTCGATTCCAGAAGGGCCTCGCCTGTCACAGCACTTGCCAATTCCCCCACAGATGCTATATTTGCCAACGTCTTCAACCAGCCTCTTCTTGCTGGTCACGGTGTTCCAGTGCCAACACAGTCTCAACCGGGGGGTCAATGCCTTCAGTCTCCAGCACCCAAACACTCAGGAAATCCCCCCCCTTCCAACGCCCATAAAGCCAGATCGGCTGGAAGAGTACTTACTTAGACTTTCTTATTCTGACAGTGGATTCCTTCTCAATGGTTTTCAGGAGGGTTTTCATCTTGGTTTCTCCAGTGCCCTCCACACCCAGTCACCACCTCGGAACTTGAAATCTGCACGAGATCACCCTTCGATTGTTTCTGCAAAGTTACAAACAGAACTTGAACTCGGTCGAATTGCAGGTCCATTCTCTTCCCAACCTATGCAGACCTTACACATCTCTCCATTGGGCTTGGTGCCTAAAAAGACCCCAGGCTCTTTTCGACTTATCCACCATCTATATTTTCCTTCGGGGGCACCTGTGAATGATGGGATTCTCAGTGAGCATTCCCGAGTAGAATATGCCTCAGTCGGGGATGCCATCAATGAACTCAAACGTTGGGGCGTCACAGTTTCATGGCAAAGATTGATATCAAAGATGTGTTTTGGCTGCTTCCCATACATCCTGGGGATTGCCACTTACTAGGTTTTACAAGGGAGAATAAATTCTTCTATGATCAGTGTTTACCCATGGGTAGTTCATCGTCTTGCCAGCTTTTGAGAGGTTTAGTTCTGCTCTCCAGGTCATATTAAGATCCTTGTTTCCTGCATCAGTTGTCCACCTCCTGGATGATACATCACTCAAAGAGTGAATGTGCCAGTGCTTTGAAGGTTTTTCAAGCCCTCTGTCACAATCTTGGGGTACCTTTAGCCATGGACAAAACTGTCTTACCCACTCAATGTCTTGATTTTCTGGGCATTACCTTGGACTCAACAATGATGGAAGCACGCCTCCCACCTTGCAAACTCGATCATGCTCGTGAATTGCTTCACACATACAAAGTTAGGAAAAAAGATCACACTGCATGAGTTGCAAAGTCTCACTTTTGTCCTCAATTTTGCCTGTTCTGTCGTCCTCCCAGGCCTCCCCTTTTTACGTTGACTGATTGATTTGACGACCCAACCACAGGATTAAACTCACCACAGCAACCTGTCAAGACTTACAGGCCTGGCTACTTTTTCAGGACCACTTTAACGGGATATCTATGTTTTTACATGATCGGTGGCGCAACAGTCAGGCTATTTCCTTGTACACCGATGCTGCTTCAACATTGGGTTTTGGAGCAATTTTTGGTTCCCGCTGGACTTACGCCTGGCCCACTGAGGTCAAACAATGTCACATTTCTCTCCTAGAGTTCTAACCTATCGTCCTGTCCGTCGGCCTTCGGGGCCCTCAGCTGGCAAATCACTGCAACCTGTTTCACACAGATGAGGCTCTCATACCAGTCATCGACAAACAATCTTGCAAAGACCCAAAATTGATGAGGCTTGTTCGTCACCTAGTCATCTTGTTTCTCAAATACAACATCTTGTTTACGGCTCGTCATATTCCAGGTACAACTAACACTTATGCCGATGCTTTGTCTCGTTTACAGGTCCAAAATTTCCAAGCTATCTATCCCATGGCCAACAAGGAGCCAACACCAATCCCTGTTCATCTGCAATGGGAAGCCTTCCTCACATAATGCATTCTCTTTTGCATGCCTCCTTGGCCCCATCTACCCATCACATGTATGCTAGAGCACTTGATCGATTTCTGTCCTTTTACCAGGCCATATTTTTTTGCACTCCCACGTTGCCAATAGCACCTCTTGAGATGGGGCTATTCATCTCCTGGCTTTATCAACAAGGTCTCAAGTATAGTTCTATATTGACCTACCTGTCTGCTTTTAACCATGCTCATAAACTACACAGTTTTCAGGATCCCTCACAGTACTTTTTCATCCACAAACTTCTTCAAGGTGTGAAATATCTTCGCCATTCACCGGATATCTGCCTTCCAAATACTCTACCGATTCTACAAAAGCTCCTCCTGTCCGTACATGATGAGGGTCTGTCTTGGTACGATATCCGGTTGTTTAAAGCCATGTTCTTGCTTGCATTTTTTGCTTTGCTACGGGTAAGCGAATTCACCTCCCCTTCTCATCATGTTCCCTCCCCTCTCACAGTCTCTTACTTCATCTGGGACCACTTAGAGGTAACTCTCAAACTCCACAATTACAAACACAGAACTCCAGGCAACACCTTCGTTCTTCGACTAATGCCCCAAACCCCTCCTCTTCCCTGTCCAGTGGTAGCACTGACCAGCTACAACCCGGGGGGTCCTGCGACAATATCCTATTTTGCCACACAGATGGGCATCCCAATCACTCGCACACAGTTTCCTAATCTGCTTCGCAGGTGTCTTGCATTTTGTGGTCTGAATACTTCCTTCTACAAAACTCATAGTTTTAGGATCGGGGGGGGGGGGGGGGGGGGGGGGGGGGTTCCTATTTAGCCCAGAATGGTTTCTCCGATGTCGAGATTCGGCAAATTGGGCGCTGGTCATCGGATGCTTTCTAGTTATACTTACGGAATGTTCCCAGCATGTAAGGGCAAGGGCTCTTTTTTCCTGGGGATTCAAGTGGCACAGGCAGCCAGGTTTCTTCCTGGCAGCCAATGGTGTTATATGCGCCCCTTTTGGCAAAATTCATCCAAACTTTGTTATATTTCTAACTGTTTTCTTGAGTTCTGGGGCATCACATGGCTGCAGAACTCATTATTAAATCATCAGTGATATTTCTTTCAATAAACCGGCCACCTTGAGGGTGGTCCATTATCATCATCAAACAATTTGCTGTTGTTTTTTGCCAAACAAAGCTTCTCCTCAGGTAGGCAGGGTAAGAGTTATTTCATCAGATGGGTGGTCTACCATAAAGGATATTTAGGCCCTAGCATAAATTGTTTTATGGGGAACACCCTTATCATTCTGTTTAGAGCACACCTGTAATTTCAGCCTGGTTCTGGCAGCTACTTTCATGCCACTGACCTCAAGCTGACCTGTTGAATATCATTAGCATGCTCTATTTCTAAAACCAAACTCCTGATAATTTCTTAGTAACTTTCATCAACCATTACGTAATCTGGCACTTCCCAAGAACAGACTATATTCTCTTTGTCTCAAAACATGCAATACCAGAATACTTGCAGAACTTTTCATTGGTGGAACCAACTTTCGTGCAACAGGTTAGCATCACTTCAGGACAGTTCAACTCTTCCATTGGAAGCAACAAGTAGTATAATCCTTCCTGTCACCTCCCCTCTCACCACCTTCTTTCTCCAATTTCTTTCTCTGTGTGGGTCAGTCGTCCTCTTCAATCTACTATCCCTCTTTCCTCTTCTCCAACTCTACTAGTTATTTCCATTACACAATGGGGGATATTCATGAGGCACATGCTACGCTACATCTCCAAGGATTTAAAGGATTTTGATGCCATAACAACTTACATTGGTTACCAAATGATAACAGTGATGGAACTCTTCTACAACTACCAGTAAATTAATTAAGTAAATAAATAAATTAAATAAATAAATAAATAAATAACCATCATTAAATAAATAAATAAATAACCATTATTAGGTGCATAAATAAATAAATAAATAAATAAATAAATAAATAAATAAATAAAAAAAATAAAATAAATAAATAAATAAATAAATAAATAAATAAATAAATAAATAAATAAATAAATAAATAAATAACCATCATTAGGTGGATGTCAAGAGATTTATATTTGATGCAAGGTCTGGTCTAGTAGAAATATCAACAAGCCTGATGGTAATAACACATTTATCAAACAATCTAAAATGTGACATATAACATTTTGTGAAATAATAGACTATCTTGGAATATAAAAACAATACATTTATTATCCCTTTACCCAACGCAGACGATAGCAAAATCTGCATATTACGCAGATGGATGCAGCTGATTCGTTAGGTAAAGGGTTATGTAATCATAAAAAACAATTAACAAAAATGATAATTTTCTGGCAAACCTATAACGAACAATCGAGTACACCAACTACCAGCAGTCATCACACTATCAATAATTATTCTACGATATTTTGTGTTTTCTGAAAAATTTCTTCATTGGAGTGATAACTATATTTATTTATTTCTTTGAGTTTAACCCTTTAGCCAATGAATCAGCCACATCTGCCCGCATAATATGTAAATTCAGCAGCTGAAATATATTATTTTTCAAAAAAGTTCCAACAAAGCCATATCATGTGACCCCTCTTTGGAATGAGCTCATTGTGCTCATTCCAATGAGGGGTCACATGATATGGTTTGGCTGAAATCTGTTGAAAATTTTAAAAAAATTATATTTAAAATAATACATTTTGATATCATTTGTTTTGGATAAAGGGTTAATGACTCTTTCGACAGCAAGGATCACCTCGTGTCAGACAGTTTTATGGGTGGAGGAATCCAGAGTACCTGGAGAGAAACCACCAAGCAGGGGCAAGCAACTGTCAAGTCTTTCCAAACTTACTAACTTTGCACAAGCAGGGTTAGCATTGGTTGAAGACAAGTGCACCATCGATGTTCAGTACACCTTAGCACACAGTCTTGGCAATCGGGATTAAGTGCCTTGCCCAAGGACACAATGCAGTTACCCCTGCAGGGGATCGAACAATGGACCTCTCAGTTTGAAGTTCAATGCTGTAACCACTGAGTCACCACGTACCCTATATAGCTATATTATTTTATACATAGTCTATTACTAGTACAGTGGAACCCTGTTAACTGAACAGCCACTTTGCCAGAGAAAAAGATTCAATTAACAGGAGTATACAATTAAGAAGAATTAGAGCATTTTGTTTATCTTCTATTTATAAACTGTTCTATAAGTTAAGTTATAAATTATTCTATTATATCTTGTTTGACAGAGCTCACTGAGAAATGTCAAACAAGCTATAATAGATTTAAGGCCTACATTAGATGCATAGAGGCCACAATTGTCAATAATTGTGCAGTGGATGTCAAAGTAATTCTTGGACAGTACAAGAGTGTTGATTAAATTAACAGGAGTTTACCCTGAAACCAATGTGCAATTAACAGGTCAAATTTGCACTGAAGGTATGATAAATGGTTTGGTGTTTTGCAAGTAATAAACAATTAACATGGTTATTCAATTAAGAGATATACAATTAAGTCAGCTCCACTGTAATTTGTAAATTGCACAAACCAGGCTTGCATTGAGGGGGAACTGATATGGAATCAGATCAGACAGCTTGATCTGGAAAATTTTCTGGCTTTATCATGCGGAACAAATATTGTTTTAAAAATTAGTATGTCTTATGACTGTAGGCTGAATGTATTAACTGATCCATATAACAGATTTGTTGGATCTCATTCAATATTCAAAATTTAACTTTCAAAGGCCTGGAGATTTTGATACATTTTTACTACACTTTGACAGTTGTTTCTGAGTAAATCTAGAATATTGAAACAGTCTAGGTTTGCCTAGAAACAACCACCAAGGCACAAAAATGTAACTTGAAAATTTTCACACACAGACTATTGGGGCACCTGTTCTGTTGTAGTAAAAAGATACCAAGAAGGAAGTAGCTTCTTTACCACTTAAACCAATCTTTGTGCGGGAATACAAAATAATTCTGCAACCAGCCAAGTGCACGCTAGAGTCGGATGGCATGACTAGGCATATTTACAAAATAACATTTCAACAAAGATTTTACATTTTCATTCATATACAAATCACAAACAATTTGTTCAAAGGCTCAAGTAAATGCATTAGGATCAACCCTACCACCCAGTAAAAACCAGAGATAAAAAATTAATAAGCAAAAAAGCTCTGGAAACCTGTAGTTGGAGCAATGTAAAATTGAACTGCATTTACGAGATGCTGACCTCCGTCCCTTAACCCATCACCCCGCAGGTGTAAATCTAATCCGAACTCCTCAACAGAATTGGCTAGAATGGCACTCAAGCCAGTCTATTACTCATATGACGTCAGCACTGACAACTGTTAATCATTATCCCGTGCTCCCATTCAGCCTACAACTGTTAATACGTTAACCCTTTACACATACAAATACACTTTGAAAAACATTTCCATACCTACAAATTTTTCTCACTATACTTCGAAACGTGAGAAAATAATCTTATTTGTGTTCAAATTCACTTTCAGAAAATATTGCTGTATCATAACGGCAAATTAGGAATGAATTCAAGCTCAGCCAACTGTTTATACCTATGCTGCCTACTTCAAAGGTCATCCACCCCAGACATTGGTTAGGCCAAAAAAGTTAAAAATCTGTTTCTCATGCCCTACTGCATGGTCCTTTTGGCTGCCGCATGCACTCTTTTTATAACCAATGCAAAAATGAAAGTGTCAATGACACTGCCATCACGGGTTGACCCATCGAAACCAAAAGGGGACGTCCTCATCAAGACATTATGCTGAGTCATCCTAGTCAAGTTACAATGAAATCCCTTGATAAATATAACCTGTAGACTGTGCTAAAGGTTTTCAGGCTTCGGGCCCCTGTAGCCATCACAGTTGACCGATTACGACCAAAAGGGGATGTTCTCATCTAGACATCATATCAAGTCATCCTACCAAGTTACAATGAAATCCCTCCATACTAAATACGAACTGTAGACTGTGCTAAAAGTTTTTGGGTTTCGGGTTTGGGCAGTGTCATGGTTGACAGGTCATGACCAAAAGGGGATGTTCTCATCTAGACTTTACACAGAGTCATCCTACCAAGTTACAATCCCTTCATAAATACGACCTGTAGACTGTACTAAAGGTTTTCAGGTTTTGGGCTCGGGCAGCCACCACGGCTGACCGATCACGACCAAAAGGAGACATTCTCATCTAGACATAACGTCAAACATGCATATGAAATTTTATGACGATCGGACAAGAACTATGGGGTGTAGCCTGTGCTAAAGGAAAATGTGAACAGACTGACAGACAAACAGAGTTCTACACGCGTGATGGCAACAGCTTATCTTGACTTTGTCAAGTTAAGCTAATAATAAAAATTAAATGGTATATGTCTGATATTTTACCCAAGTTAATAAAATTGATAAATTTGTCCCTTGAATGCAACAAGGGTTTGCAATGCTTTAGCATTGCAACAAAGCCTTCTTCCACTCAAGGGATGAAATACTCCACCACCCATGCTATTCTATAGATTTTGGGCCCAAAACATAAAACAAATCAAGAACATTAACTTTTGATGGCAAAAAGAAATTACAAAAATAAAAAATAAAATAAAAAACTGCCCCCTGCATGCAATTTTACAAAAAATGGCCTGAGAAACTGAAGATATACTTTGTGGGGCCTTAACGAATCCTATTTTATCAGTAAAGTAGAACTTATAAACCCCTCAGAACTACTTCACTTCTCCAGGTTCCCCCAGTGGGTTTGTGGGGGTGGATTTAAAAAACTTACAACCTTTATTAAGTACCTCAATCTCAATAGTATGAACACTGCATATCAGTTTCTTAAAACATTTTGGATTACAAGATTATGTTCTTTTAATCCTCAGTCAAAACTCAGCTTCTGACATCATTTGCAATTAAAGGGTTTTCAGGAGTGGAAGTCAAGGAATTCAATAAGTAATTCAAGGTTTACTGGAGAAGTTTCTATCCTTTTGAGTCATATTCTGTGCCACACTTTAATCTCTCTTTCAAACTCTCACACATTGTCTTAACCCCCAAGTCAGGTAATGCTTAAAAAACATGTCTTTGTGTAATAAAATAAAAAGTCAAGGAAAACTGATGAGAAAAATTACAATTATTTGGTGAAAAATGGACTAGGTATGCTGTTGAGAATCAAATAAGATTCTTGTTCTATTTGATGTACTGAATTGGTTCAGCAAATTAGCATTTAATAAAAAGACTCATTATTAATCTGTGCCAGGATTTGATTTATTATTGATTGATTGATGACATGACTTTAAATATGTCTAGCAAAAAAGTACATTTACAGATTCTGGCTGTAGATCTGTATGAAGACAAAACAAAGCAGATTTGACCCCTTCTCATCAAAATTGGCCAAATTTGCCCAGAGCAATAACAGGATAACACAATTTCAGCAACTAAATTCAAGTACTTTTGGGAACTAAATTCAATGATTGATTTTACCAGTTCAAGAAATGGCAAGAGCCCTTTGCCAAAAAGAAAATGCTCAACATTATTTCAAATATTACTACTAATTTGACTTCTGGCGCCCTGGAAGTGTAATAATAGCATTTCCCCACAATTGGCACTACATTCATCCTGTTTCAGCATCTCGCCTTCAGTGCTTGATGTCTGCAACTAGCAATCTGGTAGCGTGGAACCTTGTTAATTGAATAACCACTTTACTAGCAAACTAGAGTGATGTCACGCATGCAGTCCGACTGTCCCAGCAATGGCAATGCTTAGACACAAAATAGTCTTAGCCATTTTCTGTTAACCGTTTTACCTAATGAATCTGCCATATCAGCACTCGTGATATACAAAAATTGCTATTCAAATTTTATTTTTTCATTTCTCTACCCCAAAATATACCTCATGACCTATTAATGGAACACGGTTGATGAAAAATTAAAGGTGTAACTCTGTAAATAAAAGACTTTAACCTGGAAGTTCTAAGGTAAATTGACTGCAAAATAGGGCCAAATATGTCCCAAAATAACATAAAACATAATGAGAATGATACAATCAATAGTAATTAATATTAATTAAAAAGAAAAAAAACTGTAACCTTCACTAAAAAACTTTAACCACAAACTTTAACCCCAACTCTAAATGTTAACAGATGGACTATGGATGGACGTCATAACTATAGCCCTCACTGTAAACAGTTGGGCTAAAAATGCATAATTGGCACCCCAAGTGGGGAGGGGGTCATGTCATAGGAGTCCAAATTTTTTCCACATGTCGTCACTCTAAATCATTCAAAATGCATTTTGTACCAAAGAAAAAATATTGCTTAAATGGCCTTGGGGAGGAGGATGAAGGGGGGGGGGGGGGGGGGGGGGGGGGGTAGGAGGTGTTATAGGAGTCAGTTTTTTTCCGGCATGTAGTCACTCTAAATCCTTTAAAATGCATTTTGGACCAAAGCAAAAAAGTTCCTAATTGGAATGGGGGGTGGTGGGGGCATATAGGAGTAAAAAAAAAGTTCTGCATGTAATCACTCTTCAAAATGCATTTTGAAGCAAAGAAAAAAATGCCTAATTGGCAGGGGGGGGGGGGGGGGGGGGGGGCAGAGCAATAACTTCCAACAATTTTCATTTGATATTGGTGGTCATCGAACTTGAGATAGACATTGCTGCTGTAGAGACATGTACTGAACAGAATTGAAATCCGTAAACTATTGTTCAAGTTATGCCATAAACAAAGTTTGGACAGACAGATGGACAGACTGACAGACAGACAGATGGACTGAGCTCTATGCTATATCCCTCCCTTGTGGGGGGAGGGGGGGGGGGGTTAAAAAGTAACAAAGTATGTGGTAGAAGCCTAATTTCAAATTTAGAGAAACTTAGCTCGTAAACTGTTTTCAAAAGGGTTAAATTAATGCCAATATTATTTGAAACCACTGTATACAGGTTCAGTAGATCTTGCCCCAAATGAAAAACAATGACGCTGTAACACAGTGTTTGAAGAATGAAAGGTACAACCTTGAAAAGCAAAACTTTAAGCCGAAACTTTAAGCTGGGAATACTAAGTAAAACTGACTGCCAAAAAAGGGTTAAATATTTCCTAAAACTAATAAAATGAAATCATTGATGTAAATGCAATCATTAAGTTGTATTGACTATGCAAGAATTAAAGTAAGAAAGTATGTGGCAAGGCCTAATTTCAAATACAAAGAAATTGAGTCTGAAAGCATATTTAAAAGGGGTTAAAATCATGCCAATATTAATGACAAGAGGTCCCAAAGTGGTTCAAAGAAGTATTTGGGGTCACATTCAGGTAGACATGGTTCATCAATAACACTACAAAAGAATGAAATCATGAAAGATAAATTATATGGAACAAGTTTAATGAAAACTAGAATAAAAAAAACAAAAAAAGAAAAAATAGAAAATATACAGGAACAGCACATTCTTCGCCCCTCTCGAAGGAAACTACATACCCGTGCCAGGTATGGTGAAAATCGGAATAAAAAAAAAATTAAATTAAAAAATATAGGGACAGCACATTTTTTGACCCCCACAAGGGCAATCTGCAGGTCAAACTACATACCCGTGCCAAGTTTGGAGATATGGCCATTTGAATTTTTTTATATTTTTAGCTCCTGCAGTTCCAATGGGGTGACGGAAAAATGTTTTTGCCATAAATTAGGTACTTATGACCCAATAAGCCCTCATATCAAATTTGGTTCAAAATGGCCTCTCAGTTTGGAAAATAGACATTTTGGTACATTTCTGGCTCCCATAGGAAGCCCAAATATGAATCCAGGGACTTGGATTTAACAAACTTATATCTCACCTCCCTAAGGATTCTGTATACCAAATATCAAAAGATTCTGACTGGTGGATGTGAAGAAGAAGATTTTTGAAGAATATTCCTCATATTGAACTAAGTTATAATTCGAGCTCCCACAGGGAGCCCAAATATGAACCCAGGGACTTGGATTGAATCATCTTGAATCTCACCCCCTAAGGATGCTGCATACCAAATATAAAAAATTCTGACTGCTGAATCTGAAGAAGAAGATTTTTACAGAAAATTCCTCATATTGACCTACGTTATAATTCGGGCTCCCACAGTGAGCCCAAATAAGAATCCAGGTACTTGGCTTGAACAAACTTGAATCTCTCCCCCCTAAGGATGCTGCATACCAAATATCAAAAGATACTAATTGGTGGATCTGAAGAAGAAGATTTGTAAAGAATATTCCTCATATTGCACTAATTTGAACATTTGGGCTCCCATAGAGAGCCCAAATATGGATCCAGGGAATTGATTTCCACAAATATGTGAATCAATCTTCCAATGATGTTATATGTGAAATATGAAAGCCTTTGGACCAGTGATTTGGGAGAAGAAGATTCTTTAATGTTTTCCCCATTACCCACAGTGTTAAAAAATGCTGACTCAGCACTTTTTCAAAGTCCCGAAAAAGTACCCTATGATAAAACCGGAAGCAATTTTTTTTTTACCATTCCATTCTGTTGGTCCTAAGGAAGCTTCACACCAAATAAAAATTCTCAGTGCCGTGCAGTTTTTGAGATATGAGAGTTTTAAATTTTTATCTATTTTTAGCTCCTGCAGTACCCATGGGGCGACGGGAAAATTTGTTTTGGAATAAATTAACTACTTATGTCCCAATAAAACCTCATATCAAATTTGGTTCAAATTAGCCTCTTGGTTTGGAAAATAGAAATTTTGGGCGGGGCAAAAATTCTTGCTCCTCCCATAATGATGGCAAATATAGCCCCTAGAACTTCTCTCGAACAATTCTGACTCTACACCTCAAAAGGAAGCTGCACACCTAATATCAAGTCTCTACTACTGCTGGTTCATGAGAAGAAGATTTTTTAAGATTTAGGCTCACTTTTTGGGCGTGGCCCTACCAAGGGGCAGGTCAACTTGATTTGAACAAACTTGAATTGACATTTGATAGGGAACATGCATACCAGATTTGGTTCAATTTGGTTGAGTAGTTTGTGAGAAGAAGTCGATAATGTAAAGTTAACGCCGGACAGAAAGTGATTAGTAAAGCTTCCCGTGAGCTTCGCTCAGGTGAGCTAAAAATCACTGTAGAAAGGTTCAGTAGACAGTAGACATTGTCTCAAATGAGAAACAGGGTCATTGCACTAAACTGTTTGAAGAATTAAAGGTGTAACTTTGTAAACAAAAAAACTTTAACCAAAAACTTTAACCTGGAAGTTGTAAGTTAAATTGCCATACAACTAGAGGCTCTACAGAGCCTGTAATCGCTCACCTGGAAATACATATAAAAAATGTGATTTCCCATAGGCTTTCCATGGTATCTATGAGCTGCAATTGTGGCCATGTTTTGCAAGATTACATCAACATTACATGAGGATCATTGGTAGAAGGAGTCCCACTCTTCAATCACGTGGAGTTTCAAAACATTTGAATCCATCAAAAAGAATCATAGAATGTCTCTGGTGGCCATGTTTTCCAGCCAACGGGAACAAAAAGAGGACCGTTTGTAGAGGGCTTCCTATAGACCATTCTTGCCAAGTTTTTGGTTCATGTCAGCTCAATGTTTCCAGAGAGAAGATGAAAATGTGATTTCCTATAGTTTTTTCCTATAGTAATTATAAACCGCAATTGTGGCCATGTTTGCAATATGATCAACATTAAAATGAGGAACGTTGGTGGAGGTTGTCCCAGTTATCAATCATGCAAAGTTTCAAAACATTTGGCCCTGTGGTTTCAGAGAAGAAGAGTTTTTAAAATTGACCAATCAGAATCAAAGAATGCTTCTGGCAGCCACGTTTTTTCACCCAACAGGAATAAAATGCGTAACAGTTGTAGAGAACCTCTCATAGACAATGCCTGCCAAGTCTGGTTCACATTGGCTCAGTACTTTCAGTGAAGATGATGAAAATGTGATTTCCTATATGGTTTCTATAGTAACTATAAGCCAGAATTGCAGCCAGAATTGCAACCAGATGAAGATTAAAATGAGGATCACTGATAGAGGGGGTTACAGTCATCAGTCACACTAAGTTTTCAAACCATTTGGCCTTGTAGTTTCAAAGAAGATTTTCTTGAAAATGCACACTTTTATGAATTCTGTTTTCAACAAAAAAATCAGTAAAAGAAGGTTAAATATTTTTGAAAAATTACAACTTTTTTCAGACAGTATTCTCTTTTCAAAATAGCTTTGGATAGGTAAAAGGGTTACAGGAAACACATTACTCCAATTTTTGTCAAATCTTAAAAAGATATACAATAATTACTGTCATCTAAGCTAACATGATTGCAAGCATGTTAGCAAAATCTTCTCCTGTTTTCTCCAAACACCTGTCAACAACCAAGATTATCTAAGTAACATGAGTAATGAGCATATATCAGCATCCATGTACAGTTCCAATAGTTTACAGTTAAGTCAAAATAAGTTGTAGGATAATCCTATAAACTGTGTATCTTTTTCTCTTCCTACACTGATAAGACCAGAAGCTGACATAATTTTCTGGAAAGAAGATGAAAATGTGATTTCCCATAGGGTTTCTATAGTAACTATAAGCCGCAGTTGTGGCCATGTTTGCAACCCGATCAACATTAAATGAGAATCATTGGTAGAGGGGGTCCCAGTCATCATTTATCTGAAGTATCAAAACATTTCGCCTGGCAGTTTCAGAGGAGAAGATTTTTGAAAATCTACCAATCAGAATCAAAGAATGCCTCTGGCGGCCATGTTTTTCAACCCACGGGAACAAAATGAGGATCGTTTGTAGAGGACCTCCCATAGACCATTCCTGCCAAGTTTGGTTCACACTGGCTCAGCGGTTACAGAGAAGAAGATGAAAATGTGAAAAGTTTACGGACGCCGGACAACAGGCGACGATAGTCGCCAAGTGATGAGAAAAGCTCACATGGCCTTTTAGGCCAAGTGAGCTAAAAAGGGTTAAATATTTCCCCCCAAAAACATGAAACATAATGAGAATGATATAATCAATAGTAATTAATATTAATTTAAAAGAAAAAAAACTTTAACCTTGACTAAAAAACTTTAACCACAAACTTTAAATGTTAACAGGCAGACAGACGGACGAAAGTCATGACTATACCCCTGACTGTAAAAAGTCGGGCTAAAAATAGTCAATGAACTGAAGTAATCAATTTTTGGAAATTCCTGCATTCTAGTTCGGAATGTCACAAATAATCAATTATTGATTGCTCATGGTAGTACTGATTATTTTACTAATCGAATAATCAGTAAAGTTTTACTCCCTTTCAAATGCTTAGAAATTTAATGGATAATTGATAAAAAATTAATTACAGAGGAGCCCACTTAATTGTTATCTCTTAACTGAATAACCCTGTAAACTGAGTATACTTTCACAACACAAAACCATTTACTATACCTCTAGTACAAATTTGACCTGTTAATTGAATATAGATTATAGAGTAAAATCCTGTTAATTGAATAAAAATTGTAACCTGTCGAAAAATTACCCTGACTTTCCCCAGTTTTCCTTTGTTTATAGACCTATTTGGCCTCAGTACATCCAGTACAGGCATTTAATCTATTATATCTTGTTTGAGAGCTCATGGAGCTCTGTCAAACAAGATATAATAGAATAAATGCTAAGTTTATCTCTAGAATACAGAAAAGTGACACAGTCCCTGTTAATTGAATACTCCTGTTCACTGAATAAGTTTCAATGGCAAAGTGGCTATTCAATTAACAGGGTTCCACTGTATTTCTTATGAAAATTGTTAAGCATTATTACTTTATTAGGCCTTCCATGGGTCTGAAAATTTCAGTATTTTAGATAACATATTTGCTGTTCACCCAGTTTTATTCTAGACAAATGCTTAAAAAATAGCAATGCCCCCCCCCCCCCCCCCCAACCTTGGGAAGGGAATCAGTGCTTGTTTACTGTGGTAAACAACCTCTGTTTTACTGGTAAAGTATGATCGCAGTGGCTCAGTGTTTATGGCATTGAACTTCAAACCAAAAGGTCCACAGTTTGCTCCCCACCAGGGGTAACTGTGTTAAGTCCTTGGGCAAGGTACTTCATCCTGATTGCCCATGTGGGGGCATGGTGGTGTTGTGTACTAAGGCATACTGCAAGTCGATAGTGCACTTGTCTTCAACCCTTCTTGCATGGAGTTAGTATGCTGGAGAGTCTGTCAGTTGTTCACCATTGTTCAGTGGTTCTCTCCAGGTATTCCAGCTTTCTCCATCTATAAAACTGTGTGACACAAGGTGACTCTGGCTGTCAAAAGTGTTGTTAAAACCCTAATAAATAAATAAACTGGTAAAGTAGGACCAAGTCACGACTGCTTGGGGTGGAAAACCACTAAAATGGGCAACACGAGTATAAATACTTGACTAAACTTGACTTTATCTCCATCTCGCAGTCATGATTAGCCACTATGCAGAAATATGTGACCTTAAACACCAATTAATACAGCAATGTTTTCCTAATCGCCGGCCTTAAAAATTAACAGAAGATGCATCGGGACATTCCCATGTAATTTAGGCCAAAGAATTTCTTCCAAGTTTTCATAATTTCAGGCTTGGTGTTGGGATCAGTATTTTACAGGTGATTTACCTCGGTATTGACCTGATACCCATACCAATACCAAACAGTATTTTAGGTACACCACACAGATATAGGTCACCACCCTACAGTAGTCAGAGCAGCAAATTTAACAAACATTTGTCAAAACGTTGGAAATAACACAGGCACTCAAACCAATCATTTGATGTAATAAAAAAACAGAGAGAAAATACCCTCTGGGTGTTTTCACTCAGCATTTTTATTACATCAAATGATCATTGCTGAGTGCCTGTTGAAATTAGCAGAACATGTGCACGTCTTGTTAGGCATTTTGAGTTAATGTTTTTAGTCTGCACTATTTTACCAACAGTGAAAGAATTTTTTCAATACCAAATCTTTGGTATTTTGAGATTTCATCGGAACATTAAATTGGTATTGGCATTATACCGATACCACATGGTATATATGGTATGCCAGCCAGCTCTAACAACTGATAATCATTTGCTAATTTCAGAACAATGATCTATTTTATAAAATAATAAATTTAGTGTTCTTTTATTCTGGCAAAGAAATGTTGTGATGTAACACACATGTGGGCCTTTTTTTTATTTGGGAGGGGGTGGGGGGGAGGGTTAACCCTTTACCCAATGCAGACGATATCAAAATTTATTATTTTAAAAATCATTTTTTGAAATTTAAAAAAAAATTTCAACAAAACCATATCATGTGACCCCTCGTTGGAACGAGCTCGTTCCAACGAGGGGTCACATGATATGGTTTTGTTGAAATTTTTTGAAAAATAATATTTTTTCAACTGCTGAATTTGCATATTACGCAGGCGGATGCGGCCGATTTGTTGGGTAAAGGGTTAACAACACTTTCAATAATCAGGGTCACGTCGTGTCGGACAGTTTTATGGGTGGAAAAAGCTGGAGTTCCCGGAGAGAAACACCATGCAGTGGCAAGCAACTGTCAGATGCACCAACTTACTAAATTTGCATTAGCAGAGTTAGCAACAGTTAAAAGTAAGTGCACCATCGACGTGTAGTATGGCTTAGTGCACAGCATTACTGAAACTTCACAAGGGTAATCGGGAATAAAATGTCTTGCCCAAAGACACAGTGCAGTAACTACTAGTTAGAATTAAACCATTGCTCTTTTGGTTTGTAGTTTAATGTTCTAACCACTGAGACACCATGCTCCCACCAGTGTATTATATTGCAGCATATCAATGGTGTTACATTTTTATGTTAGTTGCTCATATCTGCCTTTGCTCTACCAAAGGTAAAATTGAAAACAATAGTAAAAAAAACAGTTTAATTTTGCCTTTCTCTTGCTTGAAGTTTAAAAAATGGGTTTCATGAAATAGGGTTACCTGAACAATGTTAAGGTGACACTTTTTCAGACTGCCTTGCTTTGTAATTTCTGCAGGCATTCTTACCTGAATATCTTCAGAACTTTGGTGTGACAAAAATGATCATGGGTCAGAATTTTTATGTTCCAGATCTTGTATTTATAGTCACAATTCTAATTAATTAATTAATATCTATCAATTCTAATTAAAAATTTATAGTAAGTTTATTAACAGTTTGGATGTATGAGACAATTGTTTTTTTCAAATCAGTGTTAAGTCATGATAGCATCTCTCCATTATCATTATCACAATTCTGTAACCTCTACCTATTAATTACCATATCGAGTTGCTAATCATCAGTACAGTGCAGATAAAAAGTGGAATATGCTTCAAAATCATGTTATTGTAATATTTTCTTGAAATAGATCATATGTTGTTTCATGTGATACAAAAATATCATGACATATGTTGGAAGGATAAAGATTTTTGATGCAAAATAAGAAGGTGAAATATTTCTCTAAACACAGAGCACTAAGGCAGAGTTCTAATACAATATAAAAAAGGAAACCTCTGGAGTGCCTGTCAAAAGATTATCCCAGCATGAGCTTAGCATCAAATAAGGAGGATCATGGTGCTTTTTTCAATTGATTTATTAACACAGTTTTGTATATTATTAGCATTCATAAAAAACACACTTGCTGTAAATCCTTCCCACCATTTTAGTAATTATTGATGTACTGACTGATGGCAAACTTTGGATCTGACAGCTGTTAAACAATAGTGTTGTCTTGTCTATATCTATAAGAGGTGTTTAACCCTTTACCTGATGAATCGGTCGCATCAGTCAATGTAAGTTACAAATTGTTCAGATTGAGAGAAAATTTATCTTTTATTTATTGATGCTTAAGGTCACATAATTCTGCACAATGGCTAATCGTGACCGTAACATGGATATAAAGTAAAGTCCAGCAAATTGTTTATAACCATGGTGTCCATTTTAGAGGACATCCACCCCAGGCATTGGTTACCAGTGTGATACAGCATCTCCCCCTGGGGTATCTTCCCCCCACTGGGGGAGGGGGGGAGGGGGGCATGGTGGCATTGCAATAACTGGTCCTCGTCAGATCACCAAAGTTAAGCAACGTCGAGCCCTTGGATGGGTGACCGTCTGATCGATCGATTTGGACTCCCGCATTGTGTCCTTGGGCAAGGCACTTAATTACGATTGTCCACATGGGGGCACGATGACGCCGTGTACCTAGGCGTACTGCACATCGTTGGTGTGCATGTCTTCAACCAATCTAACCCTGCCTGTGCTGCAGTGCAGAGTTATGATGTTGGTGAGCTCGCAGCTGCTCGTCGTTGCTCGGTGATTCTCTCCGGCTTACTCCACTTGTAAAACTGTCCCAGACACGATATGACCTTGGCTGTTAAAGTGGCATTAAACCCTACTAAATAAATAAATACTTACCCCCACCTGGGCATTCATCCCCCACCTGACTTTCAAAATAATTTCCATTTTTCTCTTTCTGGATGAAAATTAAATTGGGTTTTAATTGAAATTTCAGGTATAAAGACTTCTTGTGTAGGGGTAAGATGCTCAGGCTCAAGTGCCCTGGGAATTCCTTCCCCCTCTCCCCCTCCCCCCAATAAAAAAGCACAGCTTCACTTCCCAGGTTTCCCCTTGACATAAAAGACAATTGTTTTTCAAAACATTTCAATGAAATCATATCATATGTAACCCCGCATTGGAACAAGCTCTTCAAGATTGTTCCAATGAGTGGGGCACATGATATGGTTTTGTTGAAATTTTTTTTAGATTTGAAGAAAAGAATAATTGAAATAACAGATAGTGATATTGTGTGTGTTGGTAAAGGGTTAAATCAAAGTAGTCGACATGCACCATTGTTTGTTTTGAGAGAGTACCATAAATCCTGAGTGGGCATAGTGAGCTGCCCATTCCCACCCCAAAAAAGAAAAAAAGATCTTAGTCTTGTTGGCAGTAGTAGAGCAGAGCACCATTGCTTAATAATTGTCATACTCAAAGACCTCAGCATGGGCATAAAATTTCACAGGTGGTTGCTAGTTTGGTTACAGATGCATCAAGACCATATCTAGAAATTAGCCTCAGCAATCAGCAATGTTGTAGTAAAATCTGTGACTTTTTCTGAGAAGCAAAGGTTTGTATACACAGGAATCGTCAGGCAAACTCATGGCACGATTGAGCCCATGTGAGTTCATTCCCCACCGCAGTCCATCAAAATATCCGGGGATAGTTATGGGTGGGTTCAGTCCTTGACCAACAGAAGATGAAATAGTCAATACAGAGGAATCCTACTTCACCAGGCAATATTATTCAGTTAACAGCAAAATCCAGTTAACAGGAATTTGGTCATTTTCTCATTTTCTAGAGAAAGCCTGAGCATTTAATCTATTATATCTCCTTTGACAGAGCTCACAGACCTCTGCTAAACAAGCTATAATCGATTTTATGCATATATTGGAGGCCAAATAAGTCTATAAGAAGTCTATAAGAAAGGGCAATTTAGTGATTGTCGATGTAATTTCTCAACAAATTACAAGATTTTTAATTCAATTAATAGGAGTTGGTTCTGTAACATGTTTTCAATTAACAGGTTAAATTTGTACTAAAGGTATGGTAAATGGTTTTGTTTGGAATTTATATTCAATTATTTGGAATATTCAATTAAGAGATATCCACTTAAGTAGGATCCACTGTATTTCAGAAAAAAACAGAATAAATGCTAGAATAGTCCTTGACAAAATAGGTGACACAGTCTTTGAAAGTACTGAAATAGTACTTGAATTAGATTCTTGGTCAGAATAATTATCTGTAGGCACTCTGAACCTTAATCCCCCAAACTGCTAATCAATTTGCTTTTCTCCCTGTTGTGTCAGATAGCTTCATGGGTGAAGGAAGCCGGATTGCTCAGGCAGAACCACCAAGTAGTAGCGAGTGACTGCCAACCTCTCAAACATACTAACCTTACACAAGCAGGGTTAGCATTGTTTGAAGGCATGTGTACAATCGAGTTACAGAATGCCTTAGCACACTGCATCAACATGTTAGAGATGAGCAGTATTGGAATTTTGAGTTCAGTATTGGTTTCGATATTTTTAGGGGAGTATACTTTGGTATCGGTTCGATATTCGGTCTCTGACAACTGAGATTTGCTGATAGTATCAAAGAGGAATTCACATCAGGGAAAACAGAATAAGTTGTTGTAGTATCATTCTACCACAGCTCTATAAATGACACTGCCAATGAGCTCAACAGTGGAATTCATTTACGACCACAAATCACATATACAGTAATTTTGTGACTTGTTCTAAATGCACCTTAATGTTTAAAGACCTATTTCAGGCATTTGCGATCTCAGAGCACATGCCCTGACCATGCCATTTTTAGGAGGTCCTGCTGACAGTAGACAAAACACCTGTGCAGTGATTTCTAGTCAGGTCTTGGCTGCCTTAAGCAGCCAAGACTTGACTAGAAATCACCACTAATCAATTGGACATGTACAGGTTATAGTCCAGTGGGAATTCAGTTGCCCAGTCTGTTGAGGATTAACTAAACTGAAAAGAAAATCAGTCAATTCTTTCATGAAATGAACCTTTCAACTGTTATCAAGCCTCAATGGAGACTTATAAATTGGGAATGTAGGAAAATTAAAAAATTCAGACGGTATCGGCATTCAATGAATTGTTTAGTGTGGTTTTTCGGTATTTCCATGATATCGGTATCGGCTTGGTTTTTTGGTATATTGCCCATCTCTACAACATGTCTCACTTAGGAAATTGGGATGAAGTGTTTTGCACATAGACACAATCTAGATTTATTTATTTATTGGTGTTTAAGGTCATACATTTCTGCACAATGGCTAATCATGACCACAACAAGCAGGGTTAGCATTGGTTGAAGACACCATCGACGTGCAGTACACCTTAGTACACAATGCCACCGGTGCCCCCACTTGGGAAATGGGGTGAAGTGTCTTGCCCAAGGACCCAACATGGTTGCCACAGCAGGGATTCGGACTAAGGAACTTTTGGCTTGCAGCCTGCACCTCTACCTACTGAACCACTGAGCCCCCAGACAATGTGGATAGCACAGGTCAGGATTAGACCATTCAATCTGAAGTCCAATATACTAACAAATAAGCTACCCAACTCCCTCGGATGCTTGTGGATATAATAAGATCATTTTTATTGCACTACTGCAAAAGATGGATATGGCACATCAAATATACATGTATACTCATGATACAACTGAGGCACACAAAAACTTCAACACATATAGTAAAGAACAGTTTCAACATTTTGACATAAAAATTTATCCCAAACAAACAAAAGTGCTAACCATGTCCTAACCATAGATCCACCTTGGCTAAAGACCATCTTCATTTTCACTTTTGCTCTCCTCACACACAATTTCGTAAAATCCCCAATACAGCATGCAACTATTTTTCATCTCTGTTGCATAAATTCATTAATGTTCATTTAGTCATGGAATTTTATGAAATATAAAAAGTATTTAACTGTTATGGTTAATTGGTTATGGAATACCTTAGATAAACAGCAACATCAACTGGGTCTCGGCGAAATCACCATGTGAACCCCAATCCACACCACTCCAATGTATGCCTTCTGGCACCCCGATTTCAGGAAATCAAAATTCCTCAAGATCGGCATTTGCCGTATTAACTCCCTACATGCTGCTGGAGGATATTCCTGCCCAAGAGAGAATTTCTCTTGCCAATGAAATGAGTATCATTTGGACACAATTAATCAGATTTTCCCCCTGTAAAATGAATACATTTTTTTACCAATTATTTCCTGAGTTAAATTCAGATGAATTTTTCATCAAATCTAGTTATGGCTGCTTCAATGCAGCCACGGCTAGATTTGCTGAAATATATCTTGAAAATACTCAGCAGGTTAACCCTTTACCTAACACGAAAAGCAGTCAGCACTTGCAAACAAAATTCTTGAATAACAAAATATTTCCATTTTTTGCATCAAAAACATAGCTTATGACCCCTCATTGGAACAAACTCAATGAGCTTGTTCCAATGAGGGGTCATAAGCTATGTTTTTGATGCAAAAAATGAAAACTGAATGGATATTTTTGTGAATAGCACTGGCCGGTTTTGGCCATTACATTGGGTAAAGGATTAAGAGTTAAAGCACAGAAAGCATCAGCAAGATACTGCACATGATGTTACCATCGCCATTTCGTACCTCAAACAAATATACATTTATATCAGTTTGTAAATTCTTGTACATGTATTATTAATGTCGCCATCTGACACTGATTCTCGGAAAGCTCTCATACAGAGCTTGCAAAAGATCAGTGTCAAGTGCAGGTATTATATCAGTGGAGAGTAAAATGTAGTTTACACATCAGAAACACATACATACCACTGTTTATAAGTGCACACTTTAATCAGAATAGGCCAGGCAATTACCTAAATACATTTCTCAAGGATTTTCCATGTCTTTTTCCGAGAAGGTTGTTTCAAGCACTCTCAAGGGTCTGGAATTTTAATTTGAAAATTCAAGCACTTTTAAGCAGTTTCAATTAAGGACCCTTACAGATCCTGTAAATGTGGAACAATGTTCACTTTCTGTCTAGACTCAGACACACAGTTCTGTACAATATCAAAAGTCACCTGTTAGAACCTCACACACAACTGACCCTTCTGAAATAGATGCTTATGCACCACCAGTGGTTTAAAGCCTCCCCCCCCCCCACCTCAGCTCACCACCCCAAAACACAATGATGGCAACAGATATACACATCAAAAAGTAAAATAAATTTTTCCCACAATGCAGGCTGAAATTTAACCAATTCAATCTTGTTTGGGGGTGCTCATTCATTAACTGGGTGAGGGCAAGCCTGAAAATAAGCAATCTGTCATTTGTAGAATAAGGTCCCCAGAGGGTGAATTTGCTGGCCCTAGCCCATATGGTGGTCTACAATCCCCCAATTTATCCTCTGAGTACCTCTTTCTTGTTAGGCCTGAGACCTTGATTCAGACTGAGGTTCCCAGAGGATAAATTTGGTGATGCTACCCTGCTGTGCAGGGTAGCATCACCAAATTCACCCTCTGGAAACCTCACTTTGCGGATGACAGTCTGCTTATTTTCAGGCTTGGCTGAGTGCTAGAAGCTACTATCGTGGCTCTCTTGAACGCTACTGAAAGGCACTTTACATTGCATGTATTCGTTCACATTATGCTCAGCAGTAGGAAAAAGATGTTTATATAAATTGTTCTCTTACAATTTATTAATTTAAACATATTTTATTTTCTAAATGAGAGCAAAAAATAATTACAGGACAAGTGCTCAACACTTACAAAACCTGTTTTCCCTAAATCATACTTGAACACAAGTTACAAACAACAAAATACAAAAAAAACTGTTAACATAAACTTACAAAAATACATAAAAATCAAAAGTACTGAAAGAATGTGAGTAGAAAGGAAGATAGAGAGAGAGAAAAAAGAAAGAAAAGATAAAAATTTCCTCAGTCCTTGCTTGTCAGTTCTCTGAATTTGGCCGGCTTCTAAAGAATTTGTGTTCTAAATTTATAGATCGGAATTTTGGATCCTTTACTCAGAGTACGGTCAGCCAGGTTAAATCAGTGTTGTCAAGTTAATCTTTTTGTGTCACTTATATACTTCTGAACGGCATGGAAAAGTATCCGATTATCTTTGTCGGTAAGTGACACGCCACCATACAGAAGTTGATCGGTACATGTTATGCAAACAGGCACTCTTCAATAAATTGTAACAAAACAGATATTTATGAACAAAATCTTGCTAAACTGAGGCAGGTAGTATAATAGATGACAAAAAATACGCATTTTACAAATAAGATTTAAAAAATAATTCAGCACTCTCAGTTAAATTCCTACAAGTATAATAAGCAAAATTAGAACTTGAAATTTTGATACAATGGAACCCTGTTAATTGAATAGCCACTTTGCCAATGAAAATTGTTCAATTAACAGAAGAATTCAATTAACAGGGATTGTGTCTCTTTCCTGAATTCTAGAGATAAACTAAGCATTTATTCTATTATATCTTGTTTGACAGAGCTCTATGAGCTCTGTCAAACAAGATATAATAGGTTAAATACCTGTATTGGATGCACTGAGGTGAAGTAGATCTATAAACAAAGGAAAACTGGGGAGAGTAAGAGTAATTTCTGGACAGGTTACTAGATTTTTTATTCAATTAACAGGAGTTTACTCTATAACCTATATTCAATTAACAGGTCAAATTTGTACTGGAGGTATGGTAAATGGTTTTGTGTTGGGAAATTATATTAAATTAACAGGGTTATTCAGTTAAGAGATATCCAATTAAGTGGGCTCCACTGTATTATCACACACTATTCATGGCTATATTGTAACAGCAATGTGATGTTAAATTCAACAGATTCAAAGCTTCTGTACACAAATGAGTAGTGAATTCGTTGAAAGCTTTCCAACAGGGCTAGAATTTTGCGAGAATCAGAGAATTTGATTCTCATAATGACTCTCGCAAATTTCTTTTTGAACAAATGAATGGAATGGAAATCATGTCAATTTGATTCTCGCAAATTTTTCCAAAATTCTGCCCCTGTTCAAGAATAAATTTCCAGAGCTGGTCTTATCAGGGAAGAAAAAATATGATGGTCAATCTTTTCTTGTTCCAAAATTTATTTCAACTTGCATCCAATCATCTTCACATTCTTGAAAACTTACTGGAATGCATATTTAGGAGTGAAGTGGCTCACTGGTTAGAGCAATGGACTTCAGACAAAAAGGTTGATGATTCAATCTTAACACACACCAACTGCATTGTACCCTTGAGCAGGGCACAACATCCAAATTACCCACAATGACATTGTGTATTGATGCATACTGCACATCGAAGATACATTGGTCTTCAACAGCTACAAACACTTGTGCCAGGTTAGTAAGTTTGAAAGTCTAACAGCTACTTGCCACTGTTTGGTGGTTCTCTTCAACTTCCCCCACCTGCAAAACTGACCTTGGCTGTTGAGTGTCATAAACCCCAATGAACAAACAAACAATTGCTTACATATGTAATGCTCTTATAGCTGCATTAACACTGTTCATGAGTTTGGAAATTAAATGTGATGTAACACACTGTTGGAAAGAGCTCCCACAGTGTATTACACCACAACATATTGATGGTTCAGTGGCAGGAACATGTGCAATAAGCTGCAATATTCTGGGATCTGATTTCTGCCTTAACTCTTAACCAGCTGAGTATTTTCAAGATACTTTTTCATCAAATCTAATAATGGCTTCTTCACAGCAGCCATGACTAGATTTGATGAAAAATTCATCTAAATTTAACTGAAGAGTCGCTGGTGAAAAAATCTGTTCAATATACAGCGAGAAAATTTGATTAAATGCGTCCACATTATACTTATCTCAGTGGCAAGACCAATTCTGTCCTGGGCAGGAATACCCGTTAGCAGTATGGAAGGAGTTAGTGCACAAACACAGGGAGACTACTATCCCTATTACTTTGGTATTCTCTTGCTGAACAAACCAGTACAGTGAAGCCCTGTTAACTGAATAGCCAATTTGCCAGTGAAAATTATTCAATTAACTCTTTGCATGTTGCAGGCAGATTGTTCTGCCCTTGACTGAATTTCTACTGACATTGAAATATGTATAATTTGGGCACATTTAATCCAATTTCCACCCTGTAAACTGAATATAGTTTTTCACCAATGATTTTTCGAGTTAAATTTATAAGAATTTTTCATCAAATCTTGTCATGGCTGCTCGACAGCAACCATGACTAGATTTGATGAAAAATATCTTAAAAATACTTAGCGGGTTAAGAGTTAACAGGAACATTCAATTAATATTCTATTCTAGACATATAAGGTGAACATTTATTCTATTATATCTTGTTTGGTAAGAGATACTGGAGCTCTGTCAAGATAATTTTTTTAATTACTGGTATAATTTTATAATTATATGAGAATTTCATTCAATAGACGGGAGTTTACTCAATAACATATATGCAGTTTACAGGTCAAATTTGTATTGAAGGTATGGTAAATGATTTTGTGTTTTCAAGTTATATTCAGTTAATAGGATTATTCAATTAACCCTTTACCCAATGCACAGGATTTCAACATTTTTTATTTGAATTATTTTTCAAAAAATGTCAAAAGAACCATATCATGTGACCTCTCATTGGAATGAGCTTCATGGGCTTGTTCCAACGAGGGATAACATGATATGGTTTTGTTGAAATTTTTTGAAAAATAATGTTTTTCAAACAACTCAATTTGTAAATTATGGATGTGGCAAATTCGTCAGATCAAGGGTTAAGAGGTATCCAATTAAGTGACTCCACTGCAAAAAAATTCCTGAAAAAGTATTATCTGACACAAGTTATGGTAACCCTCTTTCAGGTTAACAGTCTTAATTTCTAATTTGAATAGGCCGGGAAACTAATAACTGTTAGTTAATTAAATCCAATTTTTTTTTAATCAAGGAGGTTCATACTTTTTTTACTATTATGGATGTTTTTTTCAGAAGAAAAATGATTGCTAAATGCAATAACTGAATTGCTTCTTTAACAGTTGACACTGATGTGTTAGTTCAAAAGTTCATTTCATTTCTGAAATGAAAATAATTAAGAGAACCAATATGGATGTTGTTCCTCACTGTGTTTGATGAAAATGATTTCAAATTTGGCACAGATCTAATGCAAATTCAAGTGGATTTTTAATAACTTTTTACCTAGTCTATCAATCCAAACATGCAAAAGTAATTTCAAATTTTGTATCAGTCATGAAACAATTTCTGAGGATTTTAACTATTTTACCGTACACAACATACACATGACAATACACATGACAATCCCTGTAATTTTCATATCTTTTCCCTTCCAAACCACTGCTGATGACTTCTCACTAGAATGAACTCAATGAGCTTAGTCCAATTACGGGTCATAATGACTCATGAATAACTAAAAAAAAATTCATCTTTTTCTCTTTCCAAGTCATTGCCATTGACGTCTAAATGGAATGAACTCAATGAGCTCATTCCAACCAAGAGTTATAAGCTATCATTTGAAAAACAAATAAAAAATAAAAAAGATCTAAAAGAGGACTTTTTGTGTTTATGTTCTTGGAGGAATTTTCAAATATTATATAATATCTTTTTTCACAACAGGAAAAAGCGTTATCAAAATTTGGGATTCTAACAGTTGAGAACCATTTCTGCATGTTCGTACTCCGATAAACATGGTCTGTAGGATGCCATTCAATTCTTGATCAAAAAAGAAAATTTCAAACTTACATTTTTACATTGCAATCAAATTAGAAAGTTTTCAACCTTTAACCCCTTTACTGAGTCGAAAGGCAGAAGACACCTGAAAACAAACTTCTTGAATAACTATTTTCATTTTTGGGGCAAAATAATAGCTTATGCCACCTCACTGGAATGAGCTCATTCCAATGAGGGGTCATGAACTATGTTTAATACAAAAAATGAAAAAAATAATGAAAATTGATGGTGATTTTTCCAGTAGCACTGGCCAGTTTTTGCCATTATGCTGGGTAAAGCATTAACCATGCACAAGCCATGGGCAAAACTAACCAAAACATAGCTTACCACATTCCTTGAAATGATTTCAATGAGCAACATTCCAATGATAGGTAATGTTATTGTTCAGCAAACTGTAGCATGTATTCTCATATACTGGCTTAAGAGAGGAGTCTTAATTTTAGCACAATTGATCTTGAAGAAACAAACCAACTAACATATTCCTTCATGGATAACTTATTTGTTCATTATTCTGGAGCAACTATTTAGGAACAAATAGACCAACTAACATGTTTGATTGTTTGTTAAATTGTGGAGAGCTAAATGATTTTCCATAGGGCATTTGAAACCAGAATAGTTTTTTTTTTTTTTTGGAGAGATCCCATGCTAGTATTAAGGGGAACCATAATTTAGCAAGATTTTGTTCATCAATAATTGCTGTGTTGCAATTGTATTGGAGAATGCATGTTTGTACTCTTCAATAAATTGAAACAAACAAATTTTATAAACTTTTTTTTTCTGGTGTTGAGCAAACAGGCTAATTCACCACTTTTCAATAGATCTTTGAAAGTAGCTTCTAGCACCTGATTGACTAACAAGTACTTCTTGAAATTCTGAATACTTTTGAAGGGTTTGAATATGAATAAACAAGCAAACCAACTTACACATTTAATCATGAACAAACTAACATAAATATTCCTTGCTTTGAGCTGCTATTTGGTAAAAAAGAAAAAAATCTGAAACAACAAAATATGAAGTGTGTTTTTTGTACAGAGTGCTCAGTGGATATAAGTACTTGGTTTGGTAAAGAGTTGACATGAGTTTAAAACACTTCAAGGCCTTGTTTAGAGTGATAAATTTTGTGGTCCAATTTAGCAGGTGTGCCGCCAACATGTATTCCTAGAAAACTTTCCATACAGACATCAAATTAGTAAAGATGAAGTTTGCATGAGAGACTTGACTAAAAACCAGAACTAAGGGCATAAAAAAAAGGTTTGGGTTCTTAGGCAATCACTCGGTGTCTTTCAAAGTTTGTATGAAATCGTGTGAATTTAAAACTTTACCCTTTTTTATTGATGAAGATTTATTTGCATGTGTTTTTCAACAAAGGAAGATTATAATACAATGTCTGTTCATTATATTTGTATTGTAGATAGCTATGCTCTGCAGAAAATAACCAAAATATTATATGAATGGGATTTATTTTTTGAAAAATTTATAACTGAAACCAAATAAATTTCATATTTGTATATATTGACTGGAAGAGTGCTAATTTTTTTCCTTTTTTTTTTTTTTGTGGGGGAGGGGGGGGGGGGGGGTAAAAATATTCACATGTCTTTGCCTAGTTGTAATTTATGGGAAAGTGCCTAAAGGCACTCTCCCATAAATTGTAACAAGGCAAAGACATACAGATGAAAAAAGTTCACTTCAAAGATAATGTGAACCACATCCACAGACTGAAACCTTTGGGTTGAAGAGCCTGCACCAAAAAATGGAGCCCAAATATGGGCTTCCAGCACTCAACCACTTACCAACCCCCCAAAATAAAAAATAAAAATAAAAACCTCCCTCCCTCATTGATTTCAAAATTTGATTGCTCGAGAACAAGATGTATTTTTTTTATTCTGCCTAAGCCTGCAGGTTACTACTATGTTGTGGTAAAATTGTTTGGTAGGCTTTTTAGAAAATATTTTTGTAAACCATCATGTAATAAGAAGTATTTCTGCAGTAAATCTTGGAAGAGTATAAACAACATCTCTGACCTACTTCCTTCCTGTCAGGAAATGGCACTGACCCTCATAGACGTGAAAAATCTTTTAAGAAATATCACACAAATTCTGTAATAATGAGTGAAAAAAAGTTTTAGTTACCTTTAAAAAGCTTGCTTCAAGTTGTATAAGATGCTGATATCTGTTGAAACGAACTGGCAGTTTTTAAAAACTAGAAATTGTGGGTTTTCAAGCTCCCATCATTTAAAACCAGACTCAACTATAAGAAGCCATGCCAGTTGTTTGAAGAGGAACAGTGAAATATGATGCTGGTAGGTAGAGGTATATACCAGAAGCTCGGTCAGCAAAGAGAAAGCTATTTTTGTCATTAGTGCTAAATTGGAAGGCTGGAGGTATATAATTATGCTTCTCTCTCATATATTTAGTTTATTACACATTATTAGTGTTGGGTGGCAAAATCGACCTTTGATATAAATAATGGTAAGGAAATATCCAAGTGTATATATATACACCTACATATGCATATACTTTAAAAAATTCCAGGAAATTACCTGCAGCTGTCAGATAAGAGATTTGTTGAACCCTCTGGAAAATAGCCCTCAATAAAATCTTGTTATATTATTTGTTTTTTTAACCTTCTGTCCAACACAACCTATACAAACTAACTCCTGGTATGTCCAGTATGTATAATTTACAAACTATCTCCTGGAATGTTCAATATTTATATTAAAATAATATTTTTCACATTAAAAAATGACAACAAGCTCATTTCAAAAAGAGACCACACAACATAATACAACAGGAGAAAATGCAAATTCCAAAAATATTATATATATAGAGCTTATCTGCATGAAAACACAGGGCTCCAAGACCCTTCGCTCTGAGAAAAATATTTCATTAACCCCTTAGACCCTGGCAGTATCTTCCATGTCAGTTCAATAGCAGCAACTAGAAGAGAGCATATTCATTATTTGCAGGTAGACCAATTAATATTTTCAACATGCTGCATGTTGAAAATAATAATTGGTCTCCCCACACATTCATTTAGCATCTACCCTACTTAATGAAATTATAACATATCATGTTCATGGGCTGGAAAAGCAGCCTCTTGTGTTCAAAGGGTTAATAATTTTGTTATCATTAACTTTGTGCTCTGTGTCTCAGAAAAATTTTAACCCTCTCCTGTCAAAAGCTGCACAATCACCAGCATAGTCATTGGTGTGGAGAGGGGGGATTGGAGCCCCCCTTGCCCCCTGCCATTTTCCTGAATGAAAGAGTCAATGACACTGTAGCTCATCTTGTGTAAGACATGTACATGTATAGTATGTGACACAGCAATGACACACATCTAGGTAATGACCTGATAACAAAGGTACATGTAAAGTATTGTAAAGGTCTGTATATAAATAATGACCATAGCCTGTAACAAATGTACAGATAAAGTATTGTAAAGGTGGGTGACAGTTAGATACTAAACTAGAAAAGAAATCTCCAAGGGGTTAATGTTACAATGGGGTCCTTGTATGATGCATCATAAGCCAAATGTTAGCAACTGTTTTGGCCTGTTTGATTCAAACCATTCTCCGGCTGATTCCTACTAATTAATAAATACTTCGCCAGTCCTTCTTAAAATATAGGTATTTGAATTTTTTATCTTTAGCTCATAGGGTTCCCACAGGTGAGGAGGTTTTATTTTTATTTTTCTCATTGGAAACCGAAAACTGGGTTGTGCTAATAATGTTTACCCTCCACAAACAACACCAAATATTAACACAGCCAAGCCCAAAAGCACTCGTTACCGTCCCATGATGATAACAAACGTAGTCCTAGAAGTTCTGAACAAAAAACTGATTGCACCTAATTTTGGTATAAAATGGCCACCGGCAGCCATCTTGAATTTCAGACCACACCCGAAAACACTTGTTCACCCAAGGTGATAACAAATGTACCCAAGAAGTTTCGTAAAGATCGGTTCATAAATACAGCCTCTAGCCCGAGCCGTATTGACATGTGCACTTACCGTGTATAAGTAGCGCTGAATAAATTAAAGTTCATCTAATCTGCATAATTTCTGCACGAGAAAAAAACCTGTATTATATGTAATGTATTCCATGTTACTAAACATTCATACAAAAATTGATTCAAATCAGAACTTTCATACAGAAGTTCTGTACAAAAAACTGATTGCACCAATTTCTGTACAAAATAGCTGCTGGCGGCGATCTTGAATTTTGGACTACGCCCCAAAACACTCATTCTCGCCCCACGGTGATAACAAAGGTACCCAAGAAGTTTCGCAAAGATCGGTTCATAAATATGACCTCTAGCCCAAGCCGTATAGAAGTTCTGTACAAAAAAAACTGATTGTACCTAATTTCAGTACAAAATGGCCATCGGCAGCCATCTTGAATTTTGGACTGCACCCAAAAACACTCATTTTCGTCCAAAGGTGATAACAAAGGTACCCAAGAAGTTTCGTGAAGATCGGTTCATAAATACAGCCCCTAGCCTGAGCCGTATTGACATGTGTACTTACTGTGTGTAAGTTAAGCACTGAAAAAATCAAAGTTCATCTAACTTGCAGAATTTCTGCACGAGAAAAAACCCCGTATTATATGTGATGTATTCCATGTTACTAAACATTCAGACAAAATTTATTTGAATCAGAACTTTCATACGAATTTCTGTACAAAAAACTGATTGCACTAACTAAGGTACAAAATGGCTGCTGGTAGCCATCTTGAATTTTGGACCATATCAAAAAACACTCATCCTCGTCCCACGGTGATAACAAAGGTACCCAAGAAGTTTCGTAAAGATCGGTTCATAAATACGGCCTCTAGCCCGAGCTGTATTGAATTGTTGACAGATGGACGACAGGCCATGGCATAACCTGAAATTTGACTACATCAAAGTTGAGCTAAAAAGTTGATATGTCAAAGTTGAGCCAAAAATGTCAACCATCTATGCATTAATGCCTGAAATGCCTAAAACTGTTTATTATGTATTCTCACCTTAATACTGCGATAATTATTCCTTCATTTTCTGGGTACTTAAGCCTTCAAATATTACTCAAGGTGCTCTAATAGATGTGGAAAGTAATTTCTCCCCCCACTTCCTATGCAAGATATGTGTGTCTCATGTGAGAAGGTCATGTGAGATTGAGGTCTATTTCACATAACCCACATGACTGGCTTATTATTTAATGAATGCATGGACTATTTAATCATCGCACCTTCTTCTGTAAACAAACAACATGGCATCTCGTTTTGGAAATATTAGCAGACAAACAATTTTCGAAGAAAATAGAAATAAAAACACAGACTGTAAAACCAAAGGATACTTGACTGTTTTATAAGAATTTTTGGGTGAATGCCATTATGAGTAGACAGAGTTCATTTCAATGTTCATTTCACTACAAATCGTTAACCCTGTCTTGCGGGCATTGGGATTTAATTTTGTGGTATATGCCTATGGTATATACAGAACTTTTGTGCACTCTTTCCGATAAGCAAAATCAGTTTTTTTTTCAGAAATGAACAACAAAATTGTTCAATACAACTGCACGTGCCCCTGGATTACTTTTTATGACATCAAGAGTGTTTTGGTGATGGGAGAAAAATGATCCCTGATGGGGGTGGGTGTGATATGGGGACAGGATATTTGGTCCAGATACTCGGCAAGCCTCGTGTGTGTCTGGCCCAAATAGTTTGCCCTGGGGTGAGATTTCCCCATCTCACACCCTCACCCACCAGGGATAATAATATTCTCCCCCACCCTCCCAAAGACCTTGGACAATCACCTTTTGGGGATACACAATCGTAACCCAGCAGGAGGTGAAGAGGTGAAAGGAAGAGTGGGGAAACAATATTTTGCCTCACCCCCCCTCCCAACTTCATTTTGACTTGCTGAGCTCCTAACAACAATGTCACTATCTTTCCAGGTGAACAAGTCAGTGGTAGTCTTTGTGGGAGGGTAACTTCAATGCATTATACCAATGGTTGTACATTTAATCAAAACCTCCACCAAGAATTTGAACCACAAAGGTTTTTTTTTTCTATTAACTCTTTACCTAATGAATCAGCCCTATATGCCTGCGTAATTTACAAACAAAGCCGTTGAAAAAAAAAATTATTCAAAAAATTTCAACACCACATCATGTGACCCCCTAACTGGAATGAGCCTATTCCAATAATAGATCACAGATCCATAGATCACATTATATGGTTCTGGAGAAATTTATTGAAAATATTTGGAAAAAAAAATGATTGATTAAAATAACAAATTTTGATATTGTGTGCATTGGGTGAAGGTTAAAGTATAAAACAAAGGAACAACAGTGGGTACATTTTAATGACACTGGAGAGAGGAAGTTTGACTTACTTTCCTGACTTGAACCAACATCGAAATATTTGCCTCTACATCCCTTCCGAAACAATTTTTTGAGTGGAGTAGGGCTGAGAAAGATGGAGGTCATTCCTATATGACTATGAATATCTATTCCAATATAGTTAAAAAAAATTGTGACATCGACGCCATAGCTGCGACGGGTGGTGCAATCTCACAAAATTCTAAGTTCATCAAGGGCCATAACTCCAAGAAAAATATTTGGAACAACACATGCATTGAACAGTGGCTAGACATCAATAAGATACACTTACATGTCAAATATAAAGTCATTCCATCAAGTATTTCAAAAGTTATTGAGTTTTGAAACTCGTTGGTCGCAGACAGACCGACCGACAGACAGACCGACATTGCCACTTATAGAGCTGCTAGTCACAGCTAAAAATTATTACAAAACACACAGCTCCAGAAAAACCAGAATTGGAACAAGTTTGAAGTAATCGGGAATCAAAGCTATTTCTTGGGAGAAATGTTGCCTGGAAGATTTTTCCAATTCATTTCGTAACAGGGGCGGTGAAAGCTCCATAAAAGTAGAGGGGCACAAATTTACAATGCTACCATGGTTCGACCCAGTGTGAGAAAGGTTACAATCGTATATCGGTAAATGTACCATGACTCGCTATAGTCTCTCGTTTAGCTGAATATGTCGCTGTGCGGTCACTGTCTTGTCTGTTTTTTCTACTTCAACCATCTTCCAACCCGAAGGCCAGCCTTCGGGTTGGAAGATAGGTGAAGTATAAGAAATGGACCGAAGCGACCGAAAGTGGGATTCTTTGGTCTAAATATTGTTTGGATTTACAAATAATGTTACTGGAATGCCTGTATATTGACACGTTTGCATGCACCCATTTGAACTCATTGTGTAACTGCGAAACATATCTGTGGAAGAAAAGTGGAAGGGCACGTGCCCCCCAGGCTCTGCCACCTCTGTTTCATGAAGGCTTATTATATAATGCTTAAGAAATCAATACCAGCTCAGCACCTGCAGTACCTGCCCTCCTCATTCCTAAAAGGACAAAAATCCAGATTCTTCTGAATATGCTATGAATGAGTGGATAAATCCTTCTAACAATGATTTCTTTTAAACTCTGTCTGCTATAAGCAGACAACCAAGACTCCATTACCCATTTCCCAACACACATGATATCAAAATTTGTTACTTTTAAAAATAAAATTCCAAAAAATTTCAACAAAACCATATCATGGGATCAAGCTCGTTCCAATAAGAGGTCACATTATATGGCTTTGCTGAAATTTTTTGAACTGTTTAATTTGCAAATTATGTGGGGGTATACGGACGCTTTGTTAGGGTAAAGGGTTAATGGGACAGCAGACATGTTCTTTAGTACATCTATGTTTGGAGTACAAGAATTTGTCAGTTAACAACTTAACACTGCACTCAGATGTCAAAATACCAAAATTTTGAGCAGCAACTTTTTCCTATGATGCAACCACGTAGGTGTCGCCAAGGGAGGTTGTGGTGTGTGATTGACCTTCCGTCCCACCACCCGCTCCCCCCATTACATTTTTTTTGAGAATGGAGAATGCAAATAAATTCTCAAAAGGCCACTAGAAAGTTTCATTTGATACGAAATTAAAAATTTTCCTGGGAGGGACGGAGGGAGGGAGAGAATAGGTAAGAACCCCCCCCCCCCCTGTAATATCTAGTATGCTCATGCCTTCAAAGATATCTGCTAAGTGTACTCCCAGTGTACATTTTTCATCAAAGTTGAAGAGGAATTTAATCAGTTCAATCTCTCAATGAGAGCTCTGTCAAACAAGACTAAATTGCTTAATTTCCTAGATGCATCATGGGAAAAGCTTGAAGGTTGAAATTTTGGTCTTTTGACATCAGAGTACAAAGGGTGAAAATTACAAAAATGACGTTTCATCTAAATCTCAAATAACTCTTCCACGAAAATTGAAGGTTAATGTCATTCACACTTGGTACTTGATAGCTCAAGAACATTAGGTTTCACTAGGGAAAAAAATCGGAGAAAGCTGATTTTTTCAGGGAATGTCGAGTACATGTCACTGAACGATTAGACAAAAGTCCCCTAAAATCCCAGTTGAGCTTTTTTTTCTACAGCCTTTTTTCGAAAACGCGTTTGAAAAAAATTTAAAAAAATCGCAAGAACTTTGTAACCTCGAATTGATCCAACTGTATTTTTTGTTTACGCGTATTTCGAGCTACATAATGTCTAATATACATTTACCTAGAGGAAAATGTGCATTCTGTGACAATTTCTGCGAAAAATTATTGAAAATTCACAAAAAAGTATCGGATTTACGCAAAAAATGACGATTTTCCTAACGGATTTGCCCAAAGGGTCGTAGTACAGAACGGGATGTTAGTTGGACAGACGATAAAAAATCCACCACCATTTGAAGACTTTTATCATTGCTTACAAAACAGACATTATGGAAGACCCCCTCTGCTTCTGGCCGAGTTCCCCTTTTGGCATAAAATTCATCAGCATGAGAACTCAACTATTTTCGGGCTTGGGACCGAACAGACACGTCTGTGTCTGGCAGCATTAGATCAATAAATAATATTTACAGAATGTACAAAAATCAATAAATAATATTTACAGAATGTACAAATCAATCAACATGGATTAAGTTACATTGACTATTATCAATGCTATATACAGAAATGACATGACCTATATACATATTATTCATCGAACTCAGAAATTTCCGACAGGACAGTGTTTCTGTGGTTGTTACAAGAATCCGAACTGCAATTACACAAACCTGAGCAAGAGAGTCCTGCCTTCTTACACCCACACCTTTTTGTACAAGCACTCTTGCAACCACAACTGATCAGATTCAGTAGGTTATCGGCGGCACATGGCTTTGTGGCTGCAGTCGGTACAAGAAGTCCATTGTCTAGCGACCACCCCCAATCCGTCGGAGGAAGCGAAGTGCCCAGCCATTGTTGGACCTGGAGATAACATCTGTAGACATGTTGTTGTGCAGCATCGCTGCTTGGTGGGAGTGAGGCTAGGTCGATGGGTTTATTCAGTTTAGATTTTGCTACATAACGCTTGTAAGTGACATATCTATATTGGTCGAGAGAGGAAACAGTTTTACTCCCGTATAAGATCAGGAGAAGTTGTTCCCCGGCAGCGGCTACTGCACTTGGTGTACTGTCATCCGCCAAAATTGTGTTGACATACTGTTGTGAGTCGCTAGTAACATCGGAGACAATTGTACTGAATACTTTCTTCTTACAACTCGAAAGAGTGCAGAAATAGTGTCACAGCCACTTATAGAATGTGCTACAAGGAGGTTGCTTCTATGGTCACCCATTTTGGTTGCTATTTCACTAACTGAAACTAGTAAGTTTGGGGTAATGGAATACATCATGTGAATATTACATCCCGGTTGAACTCGAGAGGTAAGAATGACTAACAAGTCTGTGTCTGTTCCCACAACGACAACATTGTTGTCATCTTGAGCGATGTTAAGTGCAGTTTCGGCTATCAGTACATCAGCATCAGCCTCGGCCTGCTTGGACTGAATATTGATAGCAGATAGCTCCTGCATTAGAAGATCGATCAGTTGGGTTTTGTTCTTGGCATTTGCAAGGAAATCGGATTGGGGTGTGGTGGCTGGTAACTCGGGTGAGATATTGATATCAATGGAATACCTGTCTTTAGATCTACGGGCTTGTTCCATGCCCTTTGTCGACATTGTACAAGCATAACCATCAAAAACAACCACGACGTTCGCCCCAAAATGTCTCACTAGATAATTGGAATATGATGTACATATGTCCTTATATGACGACTGTTTAGGCCATACAACTGCCCTCAATAAAAATCCACCATCTACAACAAACAGAGACTGTTCTGGGATTTTCGTTTGCTCGGAACCGTATGTTTTGAGGATCTTACCGAGCGTGCTTTTCTGTGTCTTCCTCATTCCAGCAGAATCAAACAATGCTGGTGGTTTCGGGGCGAATTCATATTTGAGATACTCTTCCATCTCTGCTTGTGACTGAATAACACATGTGATGCGGTTAAACAGAATTGTGGGGTCAATCACTACCTTACTTCCACGGACTTTGATGCTATTTGCCATCGATGCGAAAGACTTCACAGTGTCAATACGTCGTAGTTTGATGCTGTTGAACGTTTTGCTTACAACATTCGATACGCAACATTCACCAATTTTGCGAACTTGGTCACAGTTCACAGTTTCGTCGGCCACAAGCCTGGTTGCTATAGAGACTAATTGTAGTGGATCTCTATTCTGAAAGGGGGAATGCACTCTGAGCCAGTTCAATAATTTGGTGATATCATTGGCATCAGTCAATTGTGAACTTTGACGGAGATCCCGATGTTGTTCGCCATGACCAGTGTGAACATGAACAAAATTTTCGAGAGCATTACATATCGGAAGGCAAAGAGGTAGTCCATGTACCCATTTCGCAACAGTGCTATCGGTTATTCCCCTGCCATGTGTGAGACCACCAGGGAGCTTGAACATTCTCATTAAACACTGCTCTATGGTCTGATCAGAATATATCCCGTCCCAGAATTTATCTGAGCACCTTATGGTAAAGTAACCTTTCTCAGTGAACAACTTCAAATCATCCTGTTGCATTATTTCTGTTAGCTCATTCATCTGCTGCAAATAGAGATGAGAACTTTTTGCGTATGCAAAATGACCACCTGCGTGAAATACTGGAATCATATTGCGAACACAATATGTGTGGAGTTCCCAGTCGCCTGTGCGCTCTGCTCTCAAGAACAACTGGAGAAGACCTATTTGCTTGTAGTATTGTACACAAAGCTTTCCTGTGCGTCCTACGGATGCATTCTGGAGCAGTTCGTGTAATTTTGACAGTAGATGGTTGACACTTTCTTGATTGACAGCGTCAGCTGTTGTACAGTCACCTCTGGCAAGTCCACAGAATATTTCATTGACTTCTGTGCAGTCTATGTTATCTAGTGTTCGGCTTTCTTCAAACACAAGTTTTGTAATGGCAATTTGTGTTAGCAAATGGGCACGAACTGCTCTTGAATATGCATGACCACTGATCAAATGATGGATTGACCCACCAGCATAAACAGTCCCCCAAAGTTCATCCAAGCCGCTACCAGCCACGATCGAACCAATTGCCCCTAAATATGACATAATCATATGGAAGCCGCCGAGTCTAACGAAAACTTTTGTCAACTTATCTGCACACATTACATGCCAATGCATCATGAGTGTAGGCGAACACCACATTATGTGATTTAATCGACCATGGAAATTGAAACAATGATGCTATAATACGGTATTTGAATGAGAAAAGTCGATGCCGTTTGAATTTGAGTTTAGGGGGTATGGTTAATATTTCACACGTTTCACCAGTTCATTATGGAATAAATGACTATTGTTATATATCATTATAAAGCCACTGCTTTTCTGCAATTTTTGATATATAATTTAACTCCCAAAGTAGTCGTAGATTTGATTTAATGGACGTTGTGTACTGTTGTGTGTATGAAAACAATAAATTTTTTTTCGTAATTTTGTACATTTTCGTGAATATTTCACCATTGAGTGTGAGGATTGGTACAAAGTTGTCATTTTCTGTTGGGGATATGTATTCTCAATATAATTCAGCATGATATTTATGATTCTCAGCCTACTAAGGCGAATAAGAATGAGAAATATGGAGCTGGGTCGATTTTTTTTAAAAAAAATTTTTTTTTCATCAAAAAAACGCTATAACTAAAAAAGCTCAACTCGGATTCGCGGGGACTTTTCACACTTTATCCGCAATGTGTGTCCCGGAAACATATAAAAAAATCAGCTTTCTCCGATTTTTTTCCTTACTTTCTCATTTTTATGTCTAATGTGCCTGGACTATGAGGCTATTTAGGAGATTATTATTATTATCCCTGATGGGTGATGATATTTAGGCCAGACACGAGGCTTGCCGAGTGTCTGGACCAAATATCTTGTCCCGAGGGTGAGATTTCCCCATCTCATACAGGAATAATTTTTCTTCTCCACCAAAACAGCCTGACATCATCAAAAGTAATTCAGGTGCACGTGCCGCTATATCGAACGTGCACATGCTGCTATATCGAACAGAGTATGTCAGTTGCTAGTCACCGATCAGTGGCTCTCTATGGTTATGCCGGCTTCCTCCACCCGTAAAACTGTCCAAGACAATGTGACACTGGTTCTTGAAAGTGTTGTTAAACCCCAATAAGCAAACAAACTGGCAGTTATCCATGACAGACTATTATTATCCCTGATGGGGAGGGTGTGAGATGGGGAAATCTCACCCAAGGGCAAGATATTTGGGCCAGACATGAGGCTTTCTGTGTGTCTGGACCAAATATCTTGTCCTGAGGGTGAGATTTCCCCAACTTACACCCGCCCCTATCAGGAATAATTTTTCTCCCCCCACCAAAGCAGGCTGACATCATCAAAAGTAATTCAGGGGCACGTGCAGCTATATTGAACAATTTTATTGTCCATTTCTGAAAAAAACTGATTTGCTTATCGGAAAGAGCACACAAAAGTTCTGTATATACCACAGGTATAATCGACAAAATAGCAAAATGAACACTGATACATTCCGATGACATCATATTATGAATTTTGCAATGTATTTACATAACTTTTCGATAGGAATTTCGTGCAACTCTCTCCACTCAAAATGGCATTCACACAAAATTCATATAAAAGAGTCAAGTGTCCTTTGGTTTTGTGGTCTGTGTTTTTATTTCTATTTTCTTTGACAAACTAATATTTCCGAAACATGACGCCATGTTGTTTGTTTAAGGAGGAACGTGCGATGATTAAATAGTCTATGTGCTCATTAAATATGCTCATAAGCTGGTCACGTGGTTCATTTGAGATAGATCTCACATGGCTTTCTCACATGAGACATGCATATCTTGCAAAGGAAGTAGGGAGAGAAAATGTCTCTTGTTTCGTTAGACATTCAGGAATTTGACTAGGGAAAACCATTTGTTAACGAGCCCCAAAGGAGATGTTTATCTCCATTGTAATTCCTGTGATTGTTGGAAGTGAAAAAATTCTCCAAGCCCATTTTATTTGAAGAAAAACAATAAAAAAAAATGTCCTGTTCGATCTCGGTCTATTCGCCATGATCGAATTTACAGAATGTGTTCGATTCGTGACTCTGGTGACGTACGAGTTCAGAAGAGAGAAGGGAGATTGCACATAGCATGGATACAGACATGTTCTAATTGACCTGCTTCCAGCAATTAGAGCATGATAAGAGTGAATTTAGCTGAGATTAGAGCACGGAGCCAACCGGCTCTCAGCCAATCAAATTACAGGTTCAGAAATAACGAGGTCAAATTTAACTGACAAATTACAATTATAGTTAATTTGGCCAAAAGAGTTCCTACCCAGTACATTATTTCCATAATCAATAGTATATCTTCAATCAAGGCTTATCTGAAAAAAGTATGTACCTGGTGATTAACCATTAAAAGTCTCTATGACACCTGATTGTTTGTTTGTTTTATGGGGGTATAACAACACTTCAATAGCCAGGGGGGTCACATCAAGTTGGAAAGTTTTACGAGTGGAGGAAACCACAGTACCTACAGAGAACCACCAAGCAGTGGTGAGCAACTGTCAGACTCCCCAACATACTAACTCTGCACAAACAGGTTTACCAGTAAATTTCTTACCTGGATACTAACATGGCATGCAGTTGGAACACAGAGAACTAAACATTGGGGTTGGGGGAGGATGTTTCCCATTTGTGGTGGTCTGGGGTTGTCTCCACTGGGGAAAGTTTGTGGAATACACAGTGATATCTAGAGCCATCGTAACCCTCTGAAGACTGATGTAAAAGTTTATTTATTTATTCATTTATTGGCGATTAAGGCCACTATCAGCACCTTTGGCTACAACACAGATATAAAGTCAATAGAGCTGAAAAGGTTAAAGGGATTTCTCGATTGATTAATCACAGAGATTAACCTTGGTTAACTGATTAATCACTTACCAAAATAGGTAGCTGAATAACTGCCACACCATTGATGATTTATAGCATTAACCCTTGACCAACATAGCTGTCAAAACCTACCAGCGGTATATACAAAAATCTCCATTCCAATTTTGTCTCAAAAACATAGCTTATGACCACTGATTGGAAGAAGCTCATTGAGCTCATTCCAATGACAGATCATAAGCTATTGTTTGAGACAAAAATTGAATTTTTTTAGTAATTCAAGAATTTATTTTGCAAGTATTGTCTGTTACCCACATTGGGTAAAGGGTTAAGAATAACCATCTCCAGCAACTGATACAGTATAATGAGCATGCAAGTGAACAAGTATGTCAGCACGCAACTTGCATGCTTTAATCTATGTCATATAATTGATGTGAGTCAGTGTGACAATATTTGCCTGTTTTGGAGCAACTTTCTTCCTTTGTTAACCTACACCATACTGCAGGTCAAAAGTACCGATTAATCGATCAATTACTTTTTTGATCAATCAAGACATTGATCACTGGTTAATCGATTAATCGGTTACACCTCAGGCATTGGTTCTGGGACCTATTTTACCAGTAAAGCGGGATATATTTACTACAATAAAGCACTGCTCCAATTCCCGAGGTTCCAACTGGGAATACAACTAGGAATTCAACCAATCCAATCTTGTTTGACAAGAGCTCAATGAGTTCTGCGAAACAAGACTGGTTTCGTGAAATTCACAGCTGCATTATGGCAAAAATTTGACATTTGAAATTTTGTTATTTTGACATCAGTGTGGCAAGGGTTAATCTTGCAATGATGCTGTGGAACTTTCTTGAACAGCTGAGCTACAGCACAAACTATTTGTGGGATAGCTAAAAGAAAATATTACTTATGTTTTTCTTCGTTCATAATTCCATGCCTGGACATTTCTTGAGAAGCTCTCACAGAGGAATGATGTCAAAGGTTGGAATTATTAATGGAGAGAATGCTGAATTAATTTTGGTTAGCAAAATTTGTTCACAAGTCTTTGCCTCGTTACAATTTATGGGAGAGTGCCTATACCACAGAGGCTAAATAATTTCATTTCAAAGATAATGGGCAGCACTTTCAAAGAATATGAAGCCTTTAAATTGTGGTACCCACACTTCAGAGTAATTTGAGCTTCCAACACTCAGCCAGTTAAAAGCAAAAAATGGGCTGATTTTTGAACATACAACAGTTAAGAATTGCAACTTTCTGATGAGTGGGTTGATGTTGGGGAGGAGGAGTTGCCTCCTTTGGCCAAAAACTGGTTGGGGTGGGGGGGTGGGGGTGGGGGGGGGGGGGCAAAGGGGGTGATTCCAGTAAAAATAAAAAAATAAATTATGGATGCTAACACAGTTATCCCTTTTGTGGTGCCCCCTGAGGGCCTTTCTTTAAACAACCTGACATACAAGGAACAAGCATATCAAATTTGGTTTAATTCAGCCTCATCGTTTTTCAAAAGTCCATACCCCCACTGCCATGATTATTCTAAGACGAAAAGGGGCAGAGCTCTGGTAAAAAAAAGCCTGATCGAAGCTATAATCGCAGGTGCACAGGTTTCCATGGTAGTGAACATTCATACCAGATTTCAAAGGAATTGACTCATAAACATATGAGAAAATCTCGGGACAAAATTCAGGCAAAATGATGAAAAGGGACATAACTGTGGGTGAAAAAGTCTGATCAAAACTATAATTGCAGGTGCACAGGGCCCCATGGTAGTGAACATCCATACCAAGTTTCAAAGGAATCCACCAATAAACATTTGAGAAAATCTCCGGACAAAATTCAGGCATTCTAAGATGAAAAGGGGCATAACTCTGGTCAAAAAACGTCTGATTGAAACTATAATTGCAGGTGAACAGGTTCCCATGGTAGTAAACATCCATACCAAGTTTCAAAGGAATTGACCCATAAACATCTGAGAAAATCTCCAGACAAACATCTAGGTCTGCTTTTTCAAGTCAAAAAGGGCATAATTCTGGAAAAAATAATCCGACTGAAACTATAATCACAGATGCACAGGTTCCCATGGTGGTGAACACTCAAACCAAGTTTCAAGCAGATTGGTCCATAAACCTCTGAGAAAATCTCCAGACAAAATTATGTCTACAGATGGACAGACAAATGGACAGATAGAAAAGGTGATTCCAGTTTACCCCCCAACAACTGGTTATGGGGGGTATAAAAATGTAAACTTTATGCCAGATGGATACACAACAGACAGAAAGTGATCAGTAGAGCTCCCTTTCAGTTTCAGTTTAGCTTATAAATCTGGAAAAAAAAAAAATGTTGGAAATTGTTCGAAGTGAAATTTGAAAATGTCTGATCATTAATACAGGCCACAAATCAAATGATTCATTAATACTGGACAGAAACAAAAGAGATTCTCAAAATTTTTAAAGTCCTTTTTGAACTAAAACTTTGAAAAAATAGTTGGAAGTTGTAATTGAACATGTCCTAGATATTATTTAGTAATTCATAAGCATAGAACAAAAAAAAAGACGTCCCATGGGGCCTGAGGCACTCACCTGACCATAGTTGTTTAAAGAAGGATTTAATTAGCATCTATGGGTAACCTAGGAACTTAACTTGAACAAACTTGAGTCTGAGCCCTCCCCTGCACTAGGTTTAAATTCGGGCTACCATAGGGAGCCCAAATATTAACCAGGGACCCAATTTGAACAAACTTGAATCTACCCCGCCCCCATCTAGAGATGTTGTATACCAAATATGAAAGTATTTCGACTAGTGAAACTGAAGAAAAAGATTTTTAAAGAAATTCTCTCATATTGCACTAAGTTAACCTTTTGGCTCCAACAGGGCCCAAATATTAACCCAGGGACCCAACTGAATTGAATCTGCCTCCCCTCTCCCCCACCCCCCACCCCAGAAATGTAGTAAACCAAATATGAAAGCATTCTGATTGTTGGATCTGAAGAAGAAGGTTTTTAAAGAAATAATGCCCAGATTTCCAGTAATGAAAAGCTAGGGAGTCCAAATATCAACCTGGGAACTTAACTTGGACAAACTTGAGTCTGAGCCCTCTCCTGCACTAAGTTTAAATTCGGGCTACCGCAGGGAGCCTAAATATTAACCTAGGCACTCAATTTGAACAAATTTGAATCTCCCCCCCCCCCCTAGAGATGTTGTATACCAAATATGAAAGCATTCTGACTGGTGGATCTGAAGAAGATTTTTAAAGAAATTTCCTCATATTGCACTAAGTTAAAATTTGGGCCACCATAGGGAGCCCAAATATTAACCCAGGGAGAGGGGCTAGATCAGAACAAACTTTAATCTGACATCCCTCCCTCCCCCCTCCCCCCCCCCCCCCCCCTCCCCCAAGATGTTGTATACCAAATATGAAAACATTCTGACTGGTGGATCTGAAGAAGAAGATATTTGAAGATTATCCACCATATTGCACTTGAATTTGAACAAACTTGAATCTGACCCCACCCCCACCCCTCCCCAGAGATGTTGTATGCCAAATTTGAAAGGATTCTGACTGGTGAATCTGAAGAAGATTTTTAAAGAAATTCCCTCATATTACACTAAGTTAAACTTTGGGCTCTAACAGAGGGCCCAAATATTAACCCAGGGACAAGATTGTAACAAACTTTACAAACCCGAGATGTTGTCTACCAAATATGAAAGCATTCTGATTGGTGGATCTGAAGAAGAAGATATTTGAAGATTATCCCCCATATTGCACTAAAATTTGGACCCCATAGGAAACCCAAATATTAATCGAGGGACTTCATTTGAACAATCTTGAATCTGACCCTCATAACAATGATGAATACCAAACATTAAAAGATTCTGACTGGCGCTTCTGAAGAAGATTTTTAAAGATTATTCCCCATGTTGCCCCAAATTAAAAATTCAGGTTCCTGTATTGAGCCCAAATATGAACCAACAGGCTTCATTTAACAAACTGACCCCACTATGGATGCTGTACACCAAATATCAAAAGATTCTGATCAGTGGCTCAGGAGAAAATTTAAAATGAAAGTGTCAATGACACTGTAGCTCATCTTGACAAACTTGAACTTGGTAAGTTATAAGTGAAATGGCAAAATTGAAGATCATTGGTACCAGTTCATTGAAGGTCATTGCCAGTGGCAACATTTTTTGACGGAAATCGAAGAAAATCGATAGCTCCCATCTAGAGGTAATCCCAACAAGCATACAAAGTTTCAAACCGAGCTGATCATAAATGTGCCCTGTAGGGCATGCCCAAGGAATATATTGATGCTTGACTAAACTAAGTTCAAAGGTCAGTGCCAGCGGCAACATTTTTTTATGGAAATGGAAGAAAATCAATAGCTCCCATCTTGAGGTCACTCCAAACAAGCATGCCAGATTTCATAGCAATCCGATCATAAATGTGCCCTGTAGGGTGTGCCAAAGGGAAATATTGAGGTCTGACTAAACTAAATTCTAAGTATGTTGGCCGCGGCAACATTTTTTGACGGAAATTGAAGAAAATCGATAGCTCCCATCTAGAGGTCACCCCAAACAAGCATACAGTTTCAAAGTGATCCAATGATAAATGTGCCCTGCAGGGTGTGCCAAGTGGAAATTTTGATGCATAACTGCAAGTTGTTGCCAGCGGCAACATTTCTTGGCAGATATCGACGAAAATCGATAGCTCCCATCTAGAGGTAACCCCAAACAAGCATACCAAGTTTCAAGCCGATCTGATCAAAAGTGTGCCCCGTACAGCGTGCTAAAGGAATATATTGATGCCTGACTAAACTAAGTTCAAAGGTCATTGCCAGCGGCAACATTTTTTGGTGGAAATGGAAGAAAATCGATAGCTCCCATCTAGAGGTCGACCCAAACAAGCATGCCAGGTTTCAAAGCAATCCGATCATAAATGTGCCAAAGGGAAATATTGAAGCATACCAAGTTTCAAAGTGATCTGATCACAAGTGCGACCTGTGAGGTGTGCCAAAGGAAATTGTGGACGTACGTACGTACGCCGACGGACAAGAAGTGATGGCAATAGCACAGCTTGACTTTGTCAAGTTGAGCTAAGAATTGTTTTTGCAAATATCGGCTAACTCAGCATTTTTTAGATGCCCCACTACAGAACACCCTGACACAACTGATTGCAATATTTTTTTACTATTCAATTCTGCTGGTCTTAAGGATGGTTCATACCAAATAACAGTTCTCTGTTCCCTGTGGTTTGGGAAATAAGGGCATTTGAAAATAGTTTCTTTTTAGCTCCGGAGGTTCCTACGGGGACACAGGAAATATTTTTTTTTTTTGCAGGAGTCAAGTACTTATGGCTCAGTAATACCGCATATCAAATTTGGTTCAAATCAGACCACCGGTTCAGAAAATAGAAATTTTGGGCCCCAAGTAGTTGGTACAGGTCATTTTAATTTTGTGCAGGTCATTTTCAACATATTGCTTTATACATTGTAAATTGACATATGCTGACTACTAAATGAGGAAATGACTTGTTAATTTGCAATGGAATTTAACCCTTTGAATGCGAGAGGCCATTTTACTGGCCCAGGGACATGGTGCACCATACTCGCATTAAGTAGGTTGCCTGCTAATTTAAGGCTGCACGTTGAAAATATTGATTGGTCTACCCCCAAATAATGAATATGGACTCTTCTAATTGCTGCGCTTCAACTGACATGGAAAATACCACCAGTGTTCAAAGGGTTAAGTTTATACAGAATTACCAGTGTTTTTTACACTCAGATTCTAAAATTGAGCAGAATTTTGCATCGGTCAAAATGTCCTAGCGATTTCAAAGTGTGTAGGTCAAAGTAAGTTTGGTGTTGGTCATGTCCCACCACTTATTTCGAGCCTTGATGTCTGGACCAAATATCTTGTCCTGAGGGGGAGATTTCCCAATCTCACACCCACCCCCATCAGGGATAATTTTTCTCCCCCACCAAAACAGTCTGATGTCATCAAAAGTAATTCAGGGGCACGTGCAGCTATATCGAACAATTTTGTTGTCCATTTCTGAAAAAAAAACTGATTTTCTTATCGGAAAGAGAGCATAGCAGTTCTGTATATACCAAAGGTATATACCACAAAAGTAAATCCCAACACCGGCAAGACAGGAGCTAATGATTTGTATCGAAATGAACCTTGTCACATTCCAATGACGTCATATTGTGAATTCTGCAATGTATTCACATAACTTTTCGACGGGAATTTCATGCAGCTCGCTCTACTCATAATGGCATTCATTCAAAAATTCATATAAAAGAGTCATATCTTGCATAGGAAGTGTGGGGAGACTTTTTCACCAAAAGAAAAGGCAGCCATGACTAGATTTGATGAAAAATGTTTCAAAAAATACTCAGCGGGTTAAGAGTTCAATGACTGGAGGAACAACTCAGTGAATGTGTGTGTTTTTTTGTCCTGAAAACAGGAGAAGGTGTGTTGTATTATAATACCAATGTTTCATGGACACTACCCAGGACAATGAACTCAAGAATAATGTTGAACACATGACACACAGAATACATTATTGTTGGAATCAAGAATGGGAACTGGGAACAAGTCACAAAAACAGAGCACTCAATGAAACATCGACAAACAGAAATAATTTGTTATTTTGATGAAAGAGTCTCCAAGCCAAATATTTACTGGCTAACCTACCTACCCTTCTGATTCCAACAATCTATATTTCCTAGTTACCTATCAATAGCTTTTGCTGAAGGCATACATATTTGAATAGATTAAATCTGCCAGAAGAGCTCACCAAATATTTTCAAAAATAAATACAATCCCCACACCCAATAACCCCAATGACTTGAATTGGAAGTTAGTGGGTTATGTGATGTTTTGGAATTTTGCTAGAAGCAAGAATATGGCTAACACATGTGATATCATCTGACACAGATAATAATAATTGACAAAATACACAAGTAAACAATTGTTTCTTTGGTTGAAATCCAGAACTGGAGTTTTTATTGTTCTTATGTATTTCCAATTGACTCCTGGTATCAAGGTAATAAAATGAGAACCAAGTGACCCCTCACATTAACTCCCGAGATTTGAATTCTGATGGTTTCTTGTCTGACTTTATAACTTTTCCCCTCTAGATATTGCAATGGTTATCATAGTCAGATTGGCATTTTCAAGGCATGCAGGCCTGCTGCACACCTATTGTCCACCTAAGTTTTTCTAGGAAGGTAATTTTTAGTATGTCTGTAAGTTGGGGGATAATTGCCACCAGTCTTTGGAGAAGCCACAAATGAATTCCATGACTTGACTTTCATAACTATCAGCATTAATTCCCTCCCTCAAATCAGTAATTTGATTTTATTACACGCCTCTTCTGTGAAATCCCCATCTACAGCAACACTAAACCATGCTGAAAATGCAAATCCGTTCCAGACATATGTGCCGAACGGAAATCGTTTACAGACTATTTTTAAATAGAAGCAAATTTTCACTGAAATTTTCTACAAATCAGGCACCACAATTACAATTTGAATTGCTAGCAATAGCTAAAAATAGTAACATGGGTTTCCCTCAGAAATTTGGATGGCAATAAAATGTGTTCTGTTTGTTGATATTATGTCCCCTGAGTCCCAATGGGTTCTATGTGACTACTGGCACATTGGAACTGAGGGGCTGAGTTGTCAAATGAATTGCTGAGTGTCTTTCTAATAATTCGTTTTAAAGACGCGAAGGTGTGTAATAAACAGAGAATGACACATGCGTGTGAATGGGTTAATCGATATGGCACTTGTCATTTTATCCTTCCATGCTGGCACTCGTGTCATATCGATTAACTCATTCACACACGTGTCTCATTCTGTGTATGTCATACAGGCACACACAGGCTAGCCATCATAAGACATTTTGACTTTCTACATAACAGAGTTTGTCACATGTAGAGCTCGTCCCCAAAAAAGGCCCTCTAGTCATTATACTTCCAAAAAGGAGGTGCAACAACTAGAGGGCTCTCTTTTAGGGCTAAAATGGAGTCTGAGTGGGTCTGATATGTGTTAGGCTCTGTCATGTAGGAAGCCCATATGACTGATATTTATAGTATTCAACCGATGATCGGAACCGACCACCACAATCGGCCGATTGTGGGCAATCGGATAACAATGGCATTGGCTCCTGGAACATCGGTTCAAGCATTTTGTGATGATTCATTAACCGCATTTTATTTTTTTCTGCAATTGTTCAATTGTTAATGTAAAATGATGTCAATGATACCATTCAATAAAATTGAGAAACAACCACAATGTGTATTCTTAATCTTGCTAGACGTGCGTTTACGGGATATACAATTTAAACGACATGTAAAGCTTACAATTGAGAGTACTTGTCGCAATCGCCAGTTCATACCGGAAAAGTGAAGGTTGCACTCAATTTACTCAGGTTGCAGTAAAATTACCACGAAAGAGCCACGTTTACCGCCCAAGTGTGTGCGACTGGTAATTTTCCTATGACCCCAGTCAACGAAGTTTAACACTGTGAAAAATGTTCAGTTTAATGTAGTTCTTTCGAGCCTCGACTTGTCTAGTAGTGCACGGTATTACAATCGGAATCGGCAACAGAATCAATCAATTGTGAGCTCAAATAACCCGTAATTGGTCAGGGACCATTTTGGGTAATCGGTTGAACTGTAGATATTTAGAGGTTATCACTTGGTTACTTTCATATCGGCCGAGATATCATCATGAGGTAACTTTATATCAGTCTGAGACCGAAGGTCAAAGGTTGATGTGAAGTTACCGAGGGAAAACAAAGTTTGTTTACCACAGTAAGCAAGCACTGCTTCACTTTCAGGGTTCCCATGGGGACAATTTAATGGCTTAATCCACCTTAACAAATACAGATTTAAGCAGTTAACTGCATGCACTCAAATCGGTTAAATTTTACTCCACTGCATAATAAATTTTGTAAAAAATGCCTTTTTGCATATGTAATAAACTGTGGTTACATACTACAAAACAAGTATAATTTTTTTGAATCATTTACAGCCTGCTCCAAATCTGAATCAGCAGTACTGGAATCCATGCATTCATTTTCACTTTCAACTTCAGTGTCCATATCAGTCGCCTCAACTAAATAACCTTCCCCAACTTCACTTTCCGATTCACTATCTAAAGAGGATAAATCATCATCATCATATTCCAATACACATTGCAAAATGACATTCTCCACCTGGAAAATATTTTTAAATGCTAAACACATACCGAATGAAATGTATAAAAGCTTTTTCTCTTATTTATTTTTTTGGTTTCTGATCCGAAAACAGGGGGTCATGCAACAAATAAGAGAGACAAAATGACACAAAGGGAAGTACTGGTCACATGCACATATTTTTCAAGGAATTCCCTACAAAAACACACAAAAAGTAAACTGTATTTTTTAGGTCCAAAAGTCATCAAAGCACCCTCTTTTTTATCAGGAATATTCAACAATAATGCAAGATGTCAATAGAATGTTTCAAACATTTATTGAAACAATATATTTTACCAAGGCTGTTTATTTTTAGAGACTGCATCATTTCCGAGTGCACCATTTTAATGCAGGTAACTCTAATTCAAATATTTAGGTCAGCGATACCATTTGAAATGGTTTGCAAATCGAACAGTATACAGTACAATACAACTTTCCTTGAGAGACCACCTGTCTTGAGAGGCCAGTGAAACAATGTACAGAATAGCTGTTTTGTGTTCCAGGGTCCAGGGTATTTATAGTATTATTATATAAAAGAGATATTTATAATGAAAAGTTGTGTTTTCCAGTCAAATTTCCAACAACAGCAGTCGGTATGATGAATGAGGAGCTTTAACTGCAGCAAATATGTGATATTTCCAAGTTCAAGGGCAATTACTCCACGAGGAATGAAAGGATCAGAATGAAATTGAAACTTGGTGTGGAGGTACCCATCAGGTAGCTATGTACAAAATGTTATTTCAGTATTTCCATCCATAACTGACAAAAGTGTGGAAAACCTGTTACAACTATCAAATTTCCAAGTTCAAGGGCAATAACTCTGTAACTGCATGAAAAACTGAATGAATGGAGCAAAAACAGAATTCCATCTGTACTTTGTCACAGGGAAGGATACATACAAAAAATCATTCATGTATCGCTAACATTAGTGAAGAAAAATGCGGAGAGTTTGTTATAACTGTTAAATTTCTAAGATCGAGGTCAATAACTCTGTAATAAACCAATATGAGTAGAATGGAATTGAAACCTGATCTGAAAGGGCTCCTCAGGAAGTCACATACAAAAAATCATTTGAATATTTCCATCCATAGCTGAAAAAAGTGTGGAAAACCTGTTACAACTGTTGAATTTCCAAGTTTAAGGGCAATAACTCTGTAATAAACCAACGGAGTGAAATGGAATTAAAAACTGATCTGGAACCATGCTTCAGGAATCTACATAAGCTACATACAAAAACTCATTTTCAATATTTCCATCCATAGCTACAAAAAGTGCAACATTAGTGAAGAAAAGTGTGCAAATTCTGTTATAACTGTTGAATTTCCAAGTTCAAGGGCAATAACTCTGTAATAAACCAACTGAGTGGAATGGAATTGAAACTTGATCTGTAAGAACCCACCAGGAAGCTACATACAAACAATTATTTCAATATTTCTATCCATAGCTGAAAAAAGTGTGGAAAACATGGGATGGACAAATGGATGAAAGGACTAATGGATGGACAAATGGATAGACAGGCTGATCACCAAAGGGCACCCACATTAGACAGAGGGGTTCCAATAATTATTGGTGTCTGAGGTCACTTTCAACATATTTGGCTATATCATGACAGCAACAAAGGTATGAAGTCAAGTTCAGCCAATCGTTTAACTCCTTGCATGCTGCTGGTAGATATTCCTGCCCAGGACAGGATTTCTCTTGACAATGAAATATGTATAATTTGGGGATGTTTAATCCAATTTCTACCCCGTAAATTGAATGCATTTTTTCACCAATAACTTCTTCAGTTAAATTTAGAAGAGTTTTTCATCAAATCTAGTCATGGCTGCTTCACCGCTGCCATGACTATATTTGATGAAAAATATTTTAAAAATGCTGAGTCAAGGCTGCTTCACCGCAGCCATGACTATATTTGATGAAAAATATCTTAAAAATGCTTAGCAAAGGTTGCTTCACTGCAGCCATGACTAGATTTGATAAAAAATATCTTAGAAATGCTTAGCCAAGGCTGCTTCACTGCAGCCATGACTAGATTTGATGAAAATATCTTTAAAATGCTTAGCCAAGGCTGCTTCACTGCAGCCATGACTAGATTTGATGAAAAAATATCTCAAAAATACTTAGCCAAGGCTGCTTCACTGCAGCGATGACGAGATTTGATGATGAAAAATATCTTTAAAATACTTAGCCAAGGCTGCTTCACCACAGCCATGACTAGATTTGATGAAAAATATCTTTAAAATGCTTAGCTAAGGCTGCTTCACTGCAGCCATGACTAGATTTGATGATGAAAAATATCTTTAAAATACTTAGCCAAGGCTGCTTCACCACAGCTATGACTAGATTTGATGAAAAATATCTTTAAAATACTTAGCTAAGGCTGCTTCACCACAGCTATGATTAGATTTGATGAAAAATATCTTTAAAATACTTAGCCAAGGCTGCTTCACCACAGCTATGACTAGATTTAATGAAAAATATCTTTAAAATACTTAGCCAAGGCTGCTTCACCACAGCCATGACTAGATTTGATGAAAAATATCTTTAAAATGCTTAGCTAAGGCTGCTTCACTGCAGCCATGACTCAATTTGATGAAAAATATCTTTAAAATGCTTAGCCAAGGTTTCTTCACTGCAGCCATGACTAGATTTGATGAAAAATATCTTAAAAATGCTTAGCAGGTTAAGAGTTAAAACTCTGTTGCCCTCTTTTGAGGACTTCCACCCCAGGCGTTGGTTCCAGATCCTATTTTGCCAGTAAGCAGAACTTGTTTACCACAGTAAATTAGCATGGCTCTACTTCCCGATGTTCTCACAGGGAGGGTGGGGAATATATTAAAATAAAAAAATTTGTTATCACTTGCACTGGGTAAGGGTGAAAACTGGTACATCATCATTCGGCCCAGCAAAGCAGCATGGATGTGACAATAGCTACTGTAGATGATTCAGTCACTTTGCGTTATTTCTAAATATTTAAGGCTGCAGACAGCATGAAACTACTTAACCCTTTGAAGCTGCGAGCCTGCATTTTTGGCCAGGATTATAATACTTCATAATTTTATATGCTCCTAAGTGAATGTGTGGGGTAGACCAATCAATATTTTCAACGTGCAGCCTCAAGGCTGCATGTTGAAAATATGAATTGGTCTACCCCCAAATAATAAACATGGACTATTCCAATTGCTACCACTGACCTGACATGGAATATACCACCATGGTTCAAAGGGTTAATAATCTATCCTACAAATCAAAGATGGACTCTTCGATTCAATCTTTTTGAATACAGAAGATACCATTCTGCACATTCAGGGATCAATGGGTTAGAGTTCACACCAATGCGACAAGTGCACTGAAATTAGTTTTCAAAGAAAAGACTGCAAAGTTTGATTAATCTATTTATTTATCAGTGAACAGTACCAAAAGCATGCACCAAGTCTACCATTATTTATTTACAGTATCTATAACACAGTGGCAAATAACATATGTACACACACTGATGCAAAAACGCCTACAGATGCCAAATCTCCAACTTCCATTGGAGATGTTTCAAATCCAATCAAAAACAGATCATGTTTCTGACAAACCTGAACACAAATTGTCCTTTTTTGGCAGACGAGAGGTCAGGAGGGCAGTGAGACCTTGGCTAAACTTAAAATTATTATTACAGCATAATTACTGACCATCATTGTCCTTATGATAACATCAGTCATCAATATATTCAACACAGCTGTCTGGCTTTTTTCCATAGTTTTTCTGTTACATTCAGGTTCTTAACTGTTTTAGTGTCAGAAATAGTTCCCAGCATTTATAGAAATCAATAAAATTCTCTTTTAGTACTTTCAGCACCTTCAAAGGTTTGTTTTTTTTATTGGGGTTTAACAACACTTTCAACAGCCAGGGTCACATTGTGGATGACAGTTTTATGGGTGTGGAAGCCAGGGTACCCAGAGGGAATTACCGGGAAGTGGCAAGCAACTGTCAGACTTTCCAACTTTATTAGGGTTTAATGATACTTTCAGCAGCCAAGGTTATATCTGGTAAGGCAGTTTTACGGGTGTATGAAGTGGAAGAACCTGGAGAGAACCACAGAGCAGCAGCGAGCAACTGTTAGACTCTTCAACTTATTAAGCACAAGCAGAGTTTGCTGCAGTTGAAGGCAAGTGCTCCATTGATGTGATGTACGCCTTAGAACACAGCTAACCATGCCTCCCACATTACCAACTGGTCACAGGGTTCATACACTTTTCAGAGAATCAAATTTCATGACTTTTCCAAAACCTTTCAAAAAAATTCCATGACTGGGTTAGTTCTCATCCAAACAGAAAAGCTTCGTTTTTTTGCATAATTTTTCGTAAGTCACGCATTCTTTTTACACAAAATCATATTCCAAAACTTTTCAAGGCCCTTGAATTTTTTTTCAAAATTCCAGGACTTTTCCAGGATTCTATGACCTATACGAACCCTGTGGTCAGGATCAAACTGCCGCCCCTGATGGTTTAAAGTCCACTGTGCTCCCACCTTCAAAGATGAATATACTGTAGGAATAAAAAGAGTCGGTGTATATATCGTCAGATTACTGAGGATGTGTCCCATGCCTGCCCAGCCATGATATAAATTCGCTCAATAGTTCTTTGGTACAAATACATATGCTTCTGAGCGAGTTATCAGGCAAGAGTCTAAAAGCATAGTAAAGCATAGTAATTAATCACAATAATTGGCAATATCATAGTAAAAGCCATGGCAGACTTTCTAGGGCTGGTCCGACTCATTTATCAGCAATCAAGAAGACAACTCTTCTTCAGAAAGTTAATCTTCTGCACACTGAAGTCAAAATACCAAAAATTCAAGCAACAATTTTTCTCATAATACAACTAGGAAATCAACCAATTCGATCGTGTTTGACAGAGCTCATTGCGGAAAGAATGGTCTATTGACAAATGAAAGACAACACAATGATGAAAATATGCAGTATTTTAATGGTGCTAAGTACACATATCTGTCACTAATGTTTTTGATGGAAAAATGTTCTCTTATAAGTATGGTGCTGGAACGGTCCATGGTGAAACAATGCCAGTAATTACAGACAAAAATGTAACTTGTGATCTCCTGAACACTATAGCAGTGTCTGACGTCAGTAGCAAGTGTATCCACCACATGCCTAGATGACAGCCTGAACCCTCCTCCTAATGCTGCCACCTTAGTGCCTCTGACTGTCTCCTCCTTGCCATGTCAACATTTATTGACAAAAGAAGTGACAAATTTTCTTGTTTTATACCCAGATATTGCATGTGGATGATAGTGTTTTTTGTGACATTCATGGGAAGCATGCTTCACGTGGACGAGGGGATGTGTTTGGGGTACGCTATCAACCAGAAACATCATGTTTCACAAGTTGAAATGTACTGCAAGACAAAGCAATCATTAAAACACAATCAGAAACAGCATATATATGTCCTCATGGGAACCCAAGGAAGTAGAGCAGTGCTTGTTTACTGTAGTACAGAAATTGTACTTTACTGGTAAAATAGAACCCAAAACCAACACCTGGGATGGAAGTCCTCTAAAGTGGGCAATATGGGTATAAACAACTGGCTAAATGATAAAAGGGATCTTAAATTCATTGGTTCTAGGCTATTAGTTATAGAGGTCTTTGGTAGGGTACATACTCCACTGTACCCTGTCAGAATTTTATGCACCCTGAGTCACAGGTGAGTACATAAAATTATGATGGGGTGCATAGGGTTGAGCACCATGCCAAATATCTGTTCAGTGAATTTGTCATACTGGAAAACTCTCGTAATTTCATTGAAACAAACGTTTCCAGTGCTGTGATTTTTTTATTCTTCCTTCCTTGCATTCAAGTGGCAATAATCAAGTACATTATCACATCACTCTTCTGAACTACTTTCCTAGATAATATCTACCCTTTTGTCAATCAAATATTGACAAAAGTTTCAGCTGTCATGTTATATTCTTTGTGTTAGCTGCAACTAAATTTGGCCTTCATGGTTCACAATCCTTTCACATTTCTTTCCATTTCAAACCCTATTAACTCTTTATCTAACACAAAAGCCACAACACTTGCAACTAAAATTCTTGAATAATTTTTTTCTTTTTTTTTTGCGTCAAAAACATAGCTTATGACTCCTCATTGGAATGAGCTCAACAAGCTCATTCCAATGAGAAGTCATGAGCTATGTTTTTGAGACAAAAAAATAAAAAAATAATGAAAACTGAGTGGTGATTTTTGTGAAAAGAACAGGCCGGATATGGCATTTGTGTTGGGGATATGGTAAGGGTTAACTTCAACTTTATTTTGGACATCATCCCGTCGTTGCTCGATGGTTCTTTCCGGCTTCCTCCACCCGTAAAACTGTCACGGTCATGATTAGCCATTGTGCATAAGTATATGACCTTAAGCACCAATAAGTAAATAATAAATTGGACATCATCCAATACTTGGTTCAATTTTCAAGTGAAATCTATCTTGACTATGTAGGATGCCTCATGCTATTATATACTCCAGCAGAAACCCAAACATACCTGAAGGTAGGCCGGCAAGATAACCAATCACAACATGAAATTTATTTTTGGAGTATAGGCAAAAATGTATGAACTGTGTCAATGGAATTCATTTCAAGCCTTGGTAAGACTCAGAGTAAATAAAATTTTTGAGCTTCAGTGGCAGATTCATTGGGGTGGACCCTATGTATGCCCCTCTAAAAATTTCCTATTCTTCTGACATATGCATAATAAAGTTTTTTGCTTTTATTTTCTTCCATAAGTCACATTATAATACTGGCATTTATATTCTGGCATAATGGCTCCAATTGTGAGTAAACCACAGATCTCTATACAACTAGATCGATGGAACTCTAGCAACTAGAGGTGTCACTGTCCCAAATGGACCTGTCCATCCCCAACCCCCCACCAACATGATTATTCTCAGACAAAAGGGGCACAACTCTGGCAAAAAAATGAACATCCATACCAAGTTTCAAAGGAATCGACCCATAAACATCTCAGAAAATTTCCGGACAAAATTCCGGGCAATTCAGGCATTCTAAGACAAAAAGGGGCATAACTCTGACAAGAAATGTCTAATCGAAACTATAATCACAGGTGCAGAGGATCTCATGGTAGTGAACATCCATACAAAGTTTCAAAGGAATCAACCCATAAACCTCTGAGAAAGTCTCTGGACAAAATTCAGACATTCTAAGACAAAAAGGGGCATAACTCTGGCAAAATAGTCCGATTGAAACTATAATTGCAGGTGCACATGTTCCCTTGGTAGTAACCATCCATACCAAGTTTCAAAGGAATCGACCCATGAACATCTAAGACAAAATGCTTTTTCCAGTCGAAAAGGGGCATAATTCTGGCAAAAATAATCTGACCAGAACTATAATCACAGGTGTACAGGTTCCCATGGTGATGAACATTCATACCTAGTTACTAGCAGATTGGTCCATAAACGTCTGAGGAAATCTGCAGACAAAATTATGTCTACAGACGGATGGATGGACGGATGAACAAGGTGATTCCAGTATACTCCCCCCCCCCACCCCAACTCATTGCAGGGGTATAAAGGCATTGAAACTCCTTCAGCCTCCCCCTGGAAGCAGGCACCCCCAAGGATCCGTCCTCAGCCCCCTCCTATACATCATCTACGTCAATGATCTCAGAATCTTCGAGGATCACATTCAAATCTCACAATTTGCGGACGATAAGGGTCTCTGGGACTCTAATAATACTGCCAATCTACTTCAAAAACCCCTTCAACACACTCTCAATGACCCAGAGCAATGGTGTGCCAAATGGAGAATCAAGCTGAACGCCAGTAAAACGCAAAGAATCAAGTTCACCAGTTAGAAAAAGAACCGTAACTTTGACCTAAAACTACAGGACAAAGCTCCCTGAATGCACAGAGGCGAAATTCCTTGGCATTACCATCGACCAAAACCAGTCCTTCAATAAACACACCAACAATATTGCTAGCAAAGCGACCAAATGTATTAATTTACTAAAAATGCTAAAGGGTACATTATGGGGAGCCAACCAGAATATTCTACTTAAACTATACAAAGCCTTTGTGCACCCTGTACTCGAGTATGGGGCTATTATCCTAACAGACCTAAATCAAAGAAATATGGGGAAACTCCAGAAGGTCCAAAATCATGCGCTCAGGGTCGCCCTCCGTGCTCCCTGGGATACACCCATCAAAACACTCCATGACAGAGCCGAAATTCGTACCATAAAGGACCGTCTGGCCTCCCTAGCTGCGAAAAATCACGACCGGTTATCCGACAGCCAACTAATATCCGAACTACAGGTAATTTGCGAAAGCCGACAAATACCCCAAAACGCCAAAACTTAATGAAACAATCGTGTAAGTAGGCACCAGATTGCAGAGGTTAGGACAGGAAACACCCCCAGGTGTGGCTCTTTTGTTAAGGCCTGCCCACCTCCCTCCTATTTCGACCGGAAGATACCTAAGAGAAGGCAAGTAAACAGGCAGTAAAAACGGGTCAACCTTTATCTTCTACCAAGAAGAGCTGTCTTCACCAACTCAACCAATTCACTAAAATTTAATCTCTGAAAATAAACAAATACTGGGAAAGAGAAGGTGAACTTACAGGCAGTAATAACAGCTCAGTCGTGATCTTCTACCAGGAAGAGCTGTCTTCACTGACTCAACTAATTCTCTAAAATTTAATCTCTAAAAATAAACAAATACTGGGAAAGAGAAGGTGAACATACAGGCAGTAATAACGGATCAGCCGTGATCTTCTACCAGGAAGAGCTGTCTTCACTGACTCAACTAAACCACCAAAATTTAATCTCTAAAATAAACAAATACTGGGAAAGTGAAGGTGAACATACAGACTGTAATAATGGCTCAGCCGTGATCTTCTACCAGGAAGAGCTGTCTCCGCCGACTCAACTCAATCAGGAGGAGGTAAGGGCAGGAAACACCCCAGGTGTGGTACTTTGGTAAAAGCCTGCCCCCCTCCCTCCAATTCTTAGCTGAAAAAATCAATCGGAAAATCATAAACTGAACAAAACAATTGTACTAGCTGCTCCTAGTGATTGACAACCATCCAAAAATGCAATCAGATATTTTTGTCTATCTTAAAAATCAACTAATTCTGCCTTTTTCTTTTAGCAGGTACACCAATAACCGCTATGGAAACTATAACCGATATGGAACATAGCAACCGCTATGGACTCTGAACATCCTCCACTCCATTCCTGTAAATGGTCACCCACCTCCAGGGAGGCGAGCGTTGGTCCTGCGCCCCGCTTCTATCCCTTTTTGTAAGCATCTGCAGCACGCATTTTTTACCCTGCCACATAGGTTCCAAAGCAGGCCTGCCCCCGAACCAGGGGAGTTTGGGTCTTTCTATGGGTGGTCCCCGAAAGGGGCCGTTGTTGTCGTCTATCCAAAAACACATCCAACTGTAAAGCCAGAAAAACTGATTAAAACAGCCTGAGGCAGATTATACTTGCCAATGATGGCCCACCATCGCTCCAAGATCTATCTTCGAAATGGCAGGCTATACTTGCTCGAAAAAACAACAGCACCCTCATGGAGAGGTAGCACCTTTGTGAGAGGATCCCCTCTCGCTCTGGTCCGCACCCAAGGGTTCAGTCAATGACCTACACAAAGACAACCCAACACTCTTCCTGATCATCTAGCCTAAGACATCTGCTGAATGCTCGATCCTTTTCCTTCTTCCACACGCTTAGACACGTAGCTTCCTGATCTCAACAGTCACAGAGGGTCGAAAGGGGCTTGCCCCACAGCATCCCTGCACGCCTTAGGCACGCAAAACCATTTCATACGGCTGCTCCTTAAGATGGGATCAGGTCAATCAATGAAGTAACTCCTCTCATCGGTGACGTTTAACCCTTTACTCAACATAATGCCCAAAACCAGCAGGCGCTATTCTCAAAAATCGCCAATTAATTTTCATTTTTTGTATCAAAAACATAGGTTATGACCCCTCTTTGTAACAAGCTCACCAATGAGGGGTCATAACCTATGTTTTTGAAACAAAAAATGAAAAAAATTAATTATTCAAGAATTTTGTTAGCAAGTGTCATCTGCTTTTCATGTTAGGTAAAGGGTTAATGACTGAAAGCTTTTACATCATCAAACATCAAACAAAAGCAGACATGTTAACCTCCAGAATAATTTTTCAGGGAACCTGAGGGTGATTTTCAGGGAAATGGGATGGATTTCAGGGAAAAGTTCGCGCGTGGACAAAATAAAAGAAAAAACTTGTGAATTTTCAGCTCATGAGCCACTATTAAAACCAGGTTATATCCAGAACTGGTTGTCAACTATGCTAATGCATTTATGCTATGTTAAAAAATCATAAAATAGCTGTTGATTTGACCCCCCCCCCCCCCCCAGGATCCTCTTCTTTATGAGCCTCCCCCCTCCCCACCACCACCCACCCACACTGTTCCACAGAGCACCTCCACCTGTGGTTTGCTCTTATCAAAGTCTACTTAGCTAATAATTTCCCAAGTCTGGAAATGTTAACAGGAAAAGATGTCCTAATTTTCAGTTACTTCAAGAACATTAGTACTTAGAAAGTATCTTTATCAAACTTCATGCATGTGGGACGTTTGTGCCCGACTCAAAACTTTTCTTTTCATCATTGAAGCATTTTTTTTTAATTCCATTCAAAATTTTCTGGGTACAGATGGCCAACAGTTAACAGTTCTGCAGTCAGCATAACAGAATAAATGTAGTATTAGAAAATAAGTCCATTGTGTTTAAATATGCAGTCATAATTTTTCAGCATCCAAAGCGACTTTAACCGACTTTTAAATTGTGCTAAATAGTTGTTGTTTGCGTTTTGATTTTGGAAAAGGGATGAGAATTAAAGCTATTCTATGAAGGAATAAATAAATATATATTATTTAATTCCTTTTCATATATTTTAATTTCCAAAAACTGCATTTAAATGAAGGTGGAGTTTTCAATTTTTTGAAAGTAAGTCACCTATTTTCACTTCGACACTTGCAGGTTGATCACGAATCTATGAAGAAAAAACCCAGAAATAAACATGAACACAGTTGAAATATATATCATAAAATACCCTTTTTATTAAATAAATTTAACTTAAATCCATATTTTACTGTTTCGTGAGTTTTTACCAGAGTTTGAAATGCATGTGATTTGACTCTGAACGTTTTTCATAAGTTACAACGGGAACGAAGTATTTGACTGTTGTTTTCCGGGATTTTTGGTCCCAAACTGATTCCTGTCCGGGAGGCCGGGAACTACACTGAAATTCAGGGATTTTCCCCGGCATTCCGGGAGAGTTAACATGTCTGAACAAAAGCCTAGCACAAAAACTAGTAACACGATATCAGCTTTCCAATCTCGGTACTTGTTTTTTGTTAATAACAAGAAAATATGTTGTAAATATTCAGTTTGTATTGTCAAGAAAAATGTGCACATCATAAGCATATTCATTTTTCATACACATCAAAGTATATTACTTAAAAAGCGATTGGCGATTGTAAGGTGTAGGAAAACTGAAAACCTTCCAGAAAATTTATGTTTTTGAGCATTATATATTTATAGCAACAACTGCCTCGCCCCTCTTCACACCCACAAGATGGTGGCAGGTGAGACACTTTTTTATGAGTGACCAATGAGTGTTCCAGCAATCCAGTTGTACAGAGATCAGTTGAGTAAACTCATATGAAAGGAAATGGCCTTGTACCTGGGTATTTTCAGACAATATATGGTATACCATGCTTTTTTTTTTTAAGGGGCTCCCTGGTACCATCAGTGTTCTGAGACCTGGTGTATTGAGGTCAAGACATCCTCTCTGGGCATATATCAACATGTCCATTAGGACGAGTCGATATATGATCCAAAGATGAGGTCGTAACTTCAATACACCATCTCAGAAATCCACTTGGTGGTAGTAACCAATTTATCTTACAATATCTCTCCCTTTCTTGACTTGTTCTCATATATTTTGACAAATATTCAGTGTCTTGAATAGATTTTTTATGAATGAAGACGTCATGGTATTATGTGATCCCCATTCATTGTTCCACTAGTACAACACGTATAACTGCTGAAGTTTATAGTAGTGTTTCAGCTGTGTGTTTCTTCGTTTTATTTTTCAGGTTTAACTCATGGTGGGCCTATATAAAAAATATCATCATGGCAAAAAAATGATCTTGTCTAATTTATTTTGTTGGGTTGGTGATTTATTTATCATTCAATTACTTTTATCAAAATGGTGGCTTCAGCTTATGTAATCAGTTTTCGATAAGCAATTGTAAATGAAAGTGTCAATGACACTGTAGCTTAACTTGTCTGTGTGTTGTGTTTGATGAAAAGGATAATGTTCAATGTTTATGAAAGGATTATGAAATACGACAAGAATTGTGATAATTGAGAATATGTTAATTTCTGTTCCCTGTAAAAATAATTTGAGGTGTAGACTGTACTAAAGAATTGAGGGGTGGGTCAATGTAGCCCTCACAGTTAATGTATGTCAACCAAAGTTACCAAGTTACAGTGAAATTATTCCAAAATGAGTCATCCTATCGACAATGAAATCTCTTCATAAATACGACCTGTAGACTGTGATAAAGGTTTTGGCGCTTCGGGCCTATGGTGTAGCCATCATGGTTGACCCATCGCAACCAAAAGGGGACGTCCTCGTCTAGACATTATACTGAGTCATCCTACAAAGTTACAATGAAATTCCTTCATAAATATGACCAGTAGTATGTGATAAAGGTTTTCGGGTTTTGGGCTCGGGCAGCCATCAAAGTTGAACAATCGCAATCAAAGAGGATGTACTCATCTAGACATTATCTGGAGTCATCCTACAAGTTACAATGAAATCCCTTCATAAATACGACCTGTAGACTGTGTTAAAGGTTTTTGGACTTCGGGCCCCTGTAGCCGTCACAGTTGACCTATCGCGACCAAAAGGGGACGTTCTCATCTAGACATTATATGGAGTCATCCTATTAAGTTACAATGAAATCCCTCAATAAATGCGACCTGAAAACTGTGTTAAAGGTCTTCAGATTTTGGGCTCGGGCAGCCGTCACGGTTGACAGATTGTGACCAAATGGGGAAGTTCTCATCTAGACATCATATGGAGTCATCCTGCCAAGTTACAATGAAATCCCTCCATATTAAATATGACCTGTAGACTGTGCTAAAAGGTTTTGGGTTTTGGACTTGGGCAGCCGTCACAGTTGACAGATAATGAAAGGGACGTTCTCATCTAGACATTATACAGAGTCATCCTACCAAGTTACAATGAAATCCCTTCATAAATATGACCTGTAGACTGTGCTAAAAGTTTTCTGGTTTTGGGCTCTGGCAGCAGTTGACTGATCATGGCCAAAAGGGGACGTTCTCATCTAGACAAGACCTCAAACCTGCATATGAAATTTTGTGATGATCGGACAAGAACTACAGGGTGTAGTCTGTGCTAAAGGAAAATGTGAACAGACTAACAGACTTCCACACGCGTGATGGCAATAGCTTATTTTGACTTTGTCAAGTTAAGCTAAAATGTTCTCGTTCTGAATCGAATGATCACATATGCCATTGCTACCCTCAATACAGATATGGATTTTGTCTAGACGTTTTTAGTTGTATTGCGGGAAATACCTTCTTGTTGTAAGATAAATTACCAGAGTATTAATTTTCAGACAATACCACAGTGCACCTTATTACTTTTCTTTTAGAGGCATGAACAACCTCACACTTCTGGTGGACTTTAGTGGCTTGGGTCCTTAGACAGGGTTCCTGCAGGCACGGACTCTTAAACTTCAAGGCTGTTTCTTGATATATTTCAGCATTTTCCAAGGCCCAACAATTGCCAAATTCAAGGATGTGGGAGGAAAGGGGTAATGACTGCAGGGTCCTAGTTGGGACAAAACTTTATAAAACTCTACAGTTATGATTATGTACTTCATCAGCATTTTTTATTTCGTAAATATTCAAGGCTATTTCAAGGCCTCCCAACACATTTTCCAGGATTTCAATGCCTTGATTGACCGTCAGTCAAAGCTGTTCTTTGAATCCAAGGCTCTGTGGGAACCCTGGATAACAAATTGGGCTAAACTCTAAAACCCCACCAAATCACAATTCCTGGATCTGATGCTGAACTTCGTTCAGAAATCTTGCAAAGAATTCCGACTCATTTGCGATCATCTATTTCAGTTTTTCTCACCCAGAGTCCGTCACAAATTGTTCTAAACAATTCTTAGAAATCTTATGTAAACAAAAACATAAAAAGTCATACCTGATATTTTTTTAACAATTTAAATCTTAAAATAAAAATATTGAATTTCACAATTTTTTGCATTCTGTTACCCCTTTACGTAATGTAACATCCAATGGTACGCACAAAAATCACCAGTTCAAATTTAATTATTTTTCCAATTTCTGCCTTAAAAACATAGATTATGACCTCTCAATGGAACAAGCTTATCGAGTTCCTTCCAATAAGGGGGTCATAAGTTATGTTTTGGAGGAAAAATTGAAAATTTTGAGTTATTATTAAAGAAATTATTTTTCAAGTGGATCCTCAAGTCGTGTTTCATAGAGGGTTAAATTGTATTCTACCAATGACCTTTAGACCTGCAGGTATGTTAGTACTGCAAAATTAGGTATTTTTCATAAAATGTTAACCCTTTAACAATTCACAAAATATCAAAATTTGTTATTTTTCAAAATTTTTCAACAAACCCATATCATTTGCCTGGTCACTGCAATGAGCTTGGACCACTGAGGGGTCATATGACATAACTTTGTTGAAACTTTTTGAACAAATTTTTTTCAACTGCTCAATTTGAACATTACGTGAGCAGATGCTCGAAACTTTTTAGGAAAAGGTTAATCTCAATTTGCACTGAAGCAAGAAAATAAAATCATATCCTAACAGTAAATTCATCACTTTTCATTTGTTATTCAAATAATTTTTTGATGGAGCCTTGGGGAATAGTTTCAAGCACTCTTTAATTATTTTTTCTGTTTTTTGTTTTGGTATGAAAGATACCCAGTCAATATACAAACCAGAAAGATGAGAAAATGATTTGTGTTTGCATGAGATGATTCTTTAACTTGATCAATTTTAACCAAGAATACATATACACATATCTATCTATCTATAGCTTATATCAGGAAGAATGTTAAGAAGGCAGACAGCCTGTAAGATAATACAGCTCCTATCTCAGTAGTAATCTACAGACATATTCAAAACTTAGTGTCAGCCATGGTTATAATATATGATAGGTTACTCTCAAAATCCATCTCTGTAAATTTTAACACCTTCTGTGGTGTGATCTAGTCTAAAACAGAAAGAACATTGTTGTGTAGTCTTAGCTTTTGATGATGAAAATGTTGTTACATCATGGTGACCGCAACAGTGGTCTCTTTCTCTCAGGGCTGGTGGGGGAAGGGGGGGAGGAGGCTACAGCTCCTCACTTTTTTGGCCAACAATGCTCGAAATATATGAAAATAGTACACAAAATGAGCTTAATTACTTGTTATTCTATTTGGCATCCTTAACCCTTTGAACCCTGGTGGTATCTTCCATGTCAGTTCATTCACATCAATTGGAAGAGTCTACATTCATTATTTGGGGGTAGACCACTTAATATTTTCAACGTCAGCCATAGGGCTACACGTTGGAAATATTAATTGGTCTACCCCACACATTCACTCAACAGCCATCCTACTTAAAGAAATTATGACGTATCATGCTTCTTGGCCTGAAAAACGGTTGCTAGGGTTCAAAGGGTTAATATCAATGAACTTACTTTTGAGTCTGTGATTATCCGAGACGAGGTCGACGGCAGTGTAGTGACTACCCAAGCAGCATGTCAGATTGCACAGTCTCTGTCTCCAAAACAGCTAATGAACCCTCATTGGAACAAGAAATAATTAGCCATGTTTTGGAGAAAGAAAAAATAATAAAATCTGAAAGGCAATATTTGTGAATAGTGTTAATCATATATATGGTCGTTTCCCTAAGTGATGGGTTAACAAATGTACAAATGAAGGGAATCAAGTTCTGTTTTGGTACATTTGTTTTACAAGGTAGTAAATAGATGACATCTAGTGTTTTTGAGAGGATACCAAAAATTATCTCATGAGTGACCGAGACAAATGTTTATTTTAGCACGATTTTCTTTTTTATTATACGCTTTTTATAAGAATCTGATAATTCCACTCGTTTCAACCTTGATTTGATGCATGAAAGTAAACAGCGCATTGAATCATTGAAATGGGGAAGAGATTTGATTGATACTCGGAACAGATAGCGTCTTGCAATCTGATTCATCTGGCAGGTTTCTAGTCCAAACATGGCCTGAAAGTCTGTAATATAAGTTTTTGCCTTGGTACTTACTTCATGCATCAATCCAAGGTGAATACGTGTTGAATTATTGCTGGAAATGATGGGTATCCACTCAAAAACACTAGATTTACTTTTCACTCTACATTTTTAGAACAAACTGATAATTTCCAGTGATAATTTGACTCGTATTCACCTTGAAGTGATGCTTTGAAAGCTGCCATTTTGATTGATACCGTGAAAGTGAAAATTTCTATATCTTCACAGTGGAGGTTACGATTTCTATCTTTCCTCAATTTCTTCAATAATCTATCGTTTAGCATATAATAAAACAGAATAAATGCTCGTCATTGTTTATTTAGAGCCTTATTCTATATCATTAACCCTTGGCACCCTGATGTCAAAGTATAATGAAAGTGTCATTGACACTGTAGCTCAACTTGTTTAAGACATGTACATGTATAGTATGTGACACAGCAATGACAAACATCTAAGTAATGACCTGATATCAAAGGTACATGTGAAGTATTGTAACGGTCTGTACATAAATGCTGACCATAGCCTGTAAAAATATATAGGTAAAGTATTGTAAAGGTGGGGTGACAGTTAGATGCTAAACTAGAAAAGAAATCTTTGAGTCTCAGAGTGGGTCTGACTGAACCCCAAAATATTTGTTCTCATAGCACAGTGATAACAAAGGCACCCAAAAGCACTCGTTCCTGTCACAAGGGATAACAAAGGTGCCCCAAGAAGTTTCGTGAAGATCAGTTCATAAATACAGACTCTAGCCCAAGCCGTATTGACATGTGCACTTACTGTGTATAAGTAGCACTGAACAAATCAAAGTTCATCTAATTTGCATAATTTCTGCACGCGAAAAAAACCTGCATTATATGTGATGTATTCCATGTTACTAAACATTCCTACAAAAATTTATTCAAATCATAACTTTCATACAGAAGTTCTGTACAAAAAACTGATTGCAGTAATTTTGGTATAAAATGGCTGCTGGTGGCCATCTTGAATTTTGGACTGTACCCAAAAACACTTGTTCTCGTCCCACTGTGATAACAAAGGTATCCAAGAAGTTTCATAAAGATCGGTTCATAAATACGGTATCTAGCCTGAGCCATATAGAAGTTGTGTACAAAAAACTGACTGGACCTAATTTTGGTACAAAATGGACACTGGCAGCCATCTTGAATTTTGGACCGCATCCAGAAACACTCGTTCTCGTCCCAAGGCGATAACAAAGGTACCCAAGAAGTTTTGTGAAGATCGGTTCATAAATACAGCCTCTAGCCCGAGCCGTATTGACACATGCACTTACTGTGTATAAGAAGCACTGAATAAATCAAAGTTCATCTAATTTGCATAATTTCTGCTCGAGAAAAAAACCTGTATTATATGTGATGTATTCCATGTTAATAAACATTCATACAAAAATTGATTCAAATCAGACCTTTCATACAGAAGTTCTGTACAATGAAAGTGTCAATGACACTGTAGCTCAACTTGTCAAGACATGTACATGTATAGTATGTGACACAGCAATGACAAAGATCTAGGTAATGACCTGATAACAAAGGTACATATAAAGTATTGTAACGGTCTGTACATAAATACTGACCATAGCCTGTAACAAATGTATAGGTAAAGTATTGTAAAGGTGGGTGACAGTCAGATGCTAAACTAGAAAAGAAATCTTTGAGTCCCAGAGTGGGTCTGACTGAACCCCAAAATATTTGTTCCCATAGCACAGTGATAACAAAGGCACCCCAAAACACACTCATTCCTGTCCCAAGGTGAAAACAAAAGTACCTAAGAAGTTTCATGAAGATCAGTTCATAAATACGAGCTGCATAGAAGTTGTGACAAAAAACTGATTAGACCGAATGGTGGTACAAAATGGCTACTGGCAGCCATCTTGAATTTTGGACCGCACTCAGAAACACTCGTTCTTGTCCCAAGGTGATAACAGAGGTACCCAAGAAGTTTCGTGAAGATCGGTTGATAAATACAGCCTCTAGCCCGAGCCGTATTGACATGTGTACTTACTGTGTGTAAGTAGCACTGAAAAAATCAAAGTTCATCTAATTTGCATAATTTCTGCACGAGAAAAAAACCCGTATTATATGTGATGTATCCCATGGTACTAAACATTCACACAAAAAAATTTTCAAATCAGCGCTTTCATATGGAAGTTCTGTGCAAAAATATGATTGCACCTAATTTTGAACAAAATGGCTGCCATCGGCCATCTTGAATTTCGGACCGCACCCCAAAAAAAACACTCGTTCTCGTCCCACGGTGATACCAAAGGTACCCAAGAAGTTTCGTAAAGATCAGTTTATAAATACGGTCTCTAGCCCGAGCCGTATTGGCATTTGCACTTACAGTGCTGAAATTAACACTAAATACATCAAAGTTAGTCTAATTTGCATAATTTACGTACGAGAAAAAAACCCGTATTATATGTGATGTATCCCATGGTACTAAACATTCATACAAAAAAATTATTCAAATCAACGCTTTCATGTGGAAGTTCTGTGCAAAAATCTGATTTCACCTAAGTCTGTACAAAATGACCGCCAGCGGCCAACTTGAATTTCGGATCGGACCCAAAAACACTCGGTCTCGTCCCACGGTCATAACAAAGGTACCCAAGAAGTTTTGTAAAGATCGGTTCATAAATACGGCCTCTAGCCCGAGCCGTACTGAATTGTTGACGGACAGACAGATAGACGGATGACTGGCCATGGCATAAGCTAAAATTTGGCTTCGCCAAAGTTGAGCTAAAAAACTGATTGCACTAATTTTGGTACAAAATGGCCACCGGCAGCCATCTTGAATTTCGGACTGCACCCAAAAACACTCGTTCTCGTCCCAAGGTGATAACAAAGGTACCCAAGAAGTTTCGTGAAGATTGGTTCATAAATACAGCCTCCAGCCCTAGCCGTATTGACATGTGCACTTACAGTGTATAAGTAGCACTGAATAAATCAAAGTTCATCTAATTTGCATAATTTCTGCACGAGAAAAAAACCTGTATTATATGTGATGTATTCCATGTTACTAAACATTCATACAAAATTTTTTTCAAATCAGAACTTTCATACAGAAGTTCTGTACAAAAAACTGATTGCAATAATTTTGGATATAAAATGGCTGCTGGTGGCCATCTTGAATTTTGGACTGCACCCAAAAACACTAGTTCTCGTCCCACGGTGATAACAAAGGTACCCAAGAAGTTTCATAAAGATCGGTTCACAAATACGGCCTCTAGCCTGAGCCATATAGAAGTTGTGTACAAAAAACTGGTTGGACCTAATTTCAGTACAAAATGGCCACTGGCAGCCATCTTGAATTTTGGACCGTATCCAGAAACACTCGTTCTCGTCCCAAGGTGATAACGAAGGTACCCAAGAAGTTTTGTGAAGATCGGTTCATAAATACAGCCTCTAGCCCGAGCCGTATTGACACGTGCACTTACTGTGTATAAGTAGCACTGAATAAATCAAAGTTCATCTAATTTGCATAATTTCTGCTCGAGAAAAAAGCCTGTATTATATGTGATGTATTCCATGTTACTAAACATTCATACAAAAATTTATTCAGATCAGAACTTTCATACAGAAGTTCTGTACAAAAAACTGATTGCACGAATTTTGGTACAAAATGGCTGCTGGTGGCCATCTTGAATTTCGGACTGCACCCAAAAACACTCGTTCTCATCCCACCCCATTGATAACAAAGGTACCCAAGAAGTTTTGTAAAGATCGGTTCATAAATACAGCCTCTAGCCTGAACCATATAGAAGTTGTGTACAAAAAAACTGATTGGACCTAATTTCGGTACAAAATGGCCACTGGCAGCCATCTCGAATTTTGGACCGCACCCAGAAACACTCGTTCTCGTCCCAAGGTGATAACAAAGGTACCCAATAAGTTTCATGAAGATTGGTTGATAAATACAGACTCTAGCCCAAGCCGTACTGACATGTGCACTTACTGTGTATAAGTAGCACTGAATAAATCAAAGTTCATCTAATTTGCATAATTTCTGCACGAGAAAAAAACCTGTATTATATGTGATGTATTCCATTTTACTAAACATTCATACAAACATTTATTCAAATCAGAACTTTCATACAGAAGTTCTGTACAAAAAACTGATTGCACTTATTTTGGAACAAAATGGCTGCTGGTGATCATCCTGAATTTTGGACCGCACCCAAAACAACTTGTTCTCGTCCCATGGTGATAACAAAGGTACTCAAGAAGTTTCGTAAAGATCGGTTCATAAATACGGCCTCTAGCCTGAGCACGAGAAAAAAACCTGTATTATATGTGATGTATCCCATACTAAACATTTACACAAAAAAATTATTCAAATCAGCGCTTTTATATGGAAGTTCTGTGGAAAAATCCGATTGCACCTAATTTTGTACAAAATGGCTGCCAGTGGCCATCTTGAATTTCAGTCTGGACCCCAAAACACTCGTTCTCGTCCCACGGTGATAACAAAGGTACCCAAGAAGTTTCGTAAAGATCGGTTCATAAATACAGCCTCTAGCCCGAGCCGTGTTGACAGCGTGATGGATGGACAGATGGACGACGGGCCATGACAATATCTCAAATTTGGCTTCGCCAAAGTTGAGCTAAAAATAATGAAATCTCAGGCTACAAATTTTCTCATTATGCAACTACGAATTTATCCAATTCAATCCTGTTTGACAGAGCTCATTGCACTCTGTTAACCATTTACCCAAAGTAACAGCCAAAACTGGCCAGCGCTATTCTAAAAAATCGCCAATTAATTTTCATTATATTTTCATTTTTTGTCTCAAAAACATAGGTTATGTATGACCCCTCTTTGGAACGAGCTCATACCCAATATCAATAGATTCTGAGAGGTGGATCTGAAAAAGATTTTTAAAGACTATTCTTCATATTGCATTAAGTTAAAATTCAGGCTTCCATAGAGAGCCCAATTATTAAATGATGAACTTCATTTGAATAAACTTCATATGGACCACTGTAAAAATTTTGTATACCACATATCAAAAGATTCTGACCAGTGGTTCTGGAGAAGAAGAGTATTAAAGATTATTCTTCAAATTGGACTAAGAATCTGGGCTCCAATAGGGAGGTCAAATATTAACCCAGGGGCTTGATTTGAACAAACTTAGATCTGACCTCCTTAAGGATGCTGTATACCAAATATCAAACGATTCTTACTGGTGGAAATAAAGAAAAAAATTTTTAAAGATTATTTCCCATACTGCACTAAGTTAAAATTAGGGCTCCCATAGAGAGCCCAATTATTAACTGATGGACTTTAGTTGTACAAATTGAATCCAACCCCTGTACGGATTCTGTATGCCATATATTAAATGATTCTGACTGGTGTTTCTGGAGAAGAAGAGTTTTATAGATTATTCCTCATATTGGTCTAAGTTAGATCTTGGGATGTAACAGGGAGCCCAAATATTAGCCCAGTGACTTGGTTTGAACAAAATTAGATCCAACCTCCCTAAGAATGCTGTACACCAACTATCGAAAGGTTCCGACTGGTGGATCTGAAAAGGATTTTTGAAGATTATCCCCCATATTGCACTAAGTTAAAATTTGGGTGCCCATAGGAAGCCTAAATATTAGTCAAGAGACTTAATTTGAACAATCTTGAATCAGACCCTCATAACAATGATGTATACTGAACATAAAAAGATTCTTCTGACTGGTGGTTCTGAAGAAGATTTTTAAAGATTATTCCCCATATTGCCGCAAGTTAATATTTGGGCTCCTGTATTGAACCAAGGAGCTTAATTTTAACAAACTGGTGTCAGTTCAGAAAATAGAAATTTTTGGTGGGGCCAAACATCTTGCCCCTCCAATTACAATGGCAAATATTGCTCCACGACCTTGATTCTACACCTCAAAAGGAAGCTCCATACCAAATATCAAGTCATTGTACCCACTGGTTCATGAGTAGATTTAAAAAATATTTTGGAGCATTTTCATCCGCCCCCTCCCTGTGGGGCTGGGCATGTTGATTTGAACAAAAACAAAATGTGATGTCAGAACACGCAACCACATCAAATGTAACTAAAATTGGTTCAGCAGTTTGGGAGGAACAGGTGTAAACACCATGTTCATGGTCGATGGAAGGTGATTGATCAGTATAGTTCATCTTGACTTTCAGTCGGGTGAGCTAATAAAGAGGTTATTACTTGGTTAGTTTTATATCTTTCGTCATCGTCACAGGCTGATATGAAGTTACCTTGGGCTGATAGCTCGTCTGATATGAAACTAACCACGTAATAACCTTTATTCATGTTAATTTGGAATTAAATGTTGTGATGTTACATTTTCTTTCCCTGTATATTACAGCGTATTAGATCACAACATATTACTGGTTCAGTGGTGGAAACTGCTGCAGTATTCTAAGATAATAATTTCAGCCTTTGCGTATATGCAAGTTCATCTATCACAATTACCTTGGTATTCTCTGGCCAAAAATCAAAGTTACATGATAAAGGGCTGACTGAAAGAAGTTAAGGTAACCACCCTTCTTCAGGTTCCCCTCATAATTTCTACTTTGTACAGGCCTGAAGTATTTTACAAAACAATCTGGATGCATCAGTAAGACAGTAGTAGTTGGATGAGGGTGGGAGCCAGGATCAACTGCACTTGATTTTAGTTCAATGTAATTTATGTTTAACTGAATCTGTTTTAATGAAAATGAAATCACTATTATAATCAGGCATTGGTGCAGAGTCGAGACTCTAATCAGATTGCTAATTAATTAATGCAACATGGAATCATTTGGAGGAGTGGTTTTGGAGAAGAATATTTTAATACTGTTTTTCCCATTTGTTTGTTGGGGGCATAACAACACTTTGAACAGCCAGGGTCATACCATGTCAGAGTGTTTCACAGGTGAAGGAAGACACAGTATCCACAGAGAACCACTGAGCAATAATGAGTAACTGTCACATTTTTCAACTTACAGACTACTTACTCATTGTGCCCTAGGCCTTAGTACACTGTGCTTCCACTTTGGCAATGGGGATGAAGTGTCTTGCCCAAGGACATAATATGCAGGTCAGAATCAAATTGTTGACTAGACCCCTGTGAGGCTTCGAGATTCAATTTGTATTTGAATCTTCCGTGAAATTCGATTCAAATCCATCGATGGTATTCAAAATTTTGAATCCGTGGCGCAGTTTTGTTGTAGTTATTACTATGACATTTTATTGATGAATTCCCTCCAATACACTTGTCAAAAACTAATATATGATCGTAATATAATAACTAGGTACAAGAACATTTTTGTTCGTCTTGATAGAATTGTAATCTTTTCTTGTCGAGTCGGCGACTGTTATCTTCAAATCGACACAGAATTACAATGTAATAATATAAGCAAATGTGACTCACAATTCCTTCTGCTGGAACTCACATGCCTTTACACGTTACTCAATTTATTTACATTAATATTACGTAATGGCATGAACATGTGCTCACACGCCGTGACTATCAATTGAAAGCACCACAGAATGTGACTAATCCAAAATACGAAAGTTAAAATGGCAGAAATTTGTTCTCTTTTCGATACACGAGAGGTTGACAAAAAATACGTATGTAAAGAATGTTCAGCGCAATCGTGTTCTGTTTGCTGCATCAGTATAATGGGAGCAAGAAGGTGCAGTTAAACTACTTATCATTTTGTTGCAATGTGTTCCAGTTGGATTGATTGATAATAATCATTGATTGCATAATACTCACATGCTTCTAAACGTATCAACCATCTTATAATGATATATTTACACTCTCAATATTAGGCCATACAAAATAGATCTTCTGTTTCTCAGGCCATTATTTGGAAAATTACATGCGGGCGAGCGTTTTTTTATTTTATTTTTTTATTTCAGTAATTACTTCTTTGCCATCAAAAGTTTATGTTCTTACTTCAAGTTTTAGGCCTCATAATCTACAGAATAGCATGGCTGGTGGTGTATCTCATCCCTTGAGTGCAAGAAGGCTTTGCAATGCTTTATTTGCAATGCTAAAGCATTGCAAAGCCTTCTTGCACTCAAGGGACAAATTCATCAGTTTTTTTAACTTGGGTAAAATATCAGGCATAAACCATTTAATTTTTATTTTTTTCAAGTTTAAATTGGTTATAGGGCCTGAGAAACAATTTTTTTATTTTTTATGCCTTACATTTGTTTTTTGTTGTCATCACGAAAAATCGTGTAGTTTGCTGACTTTATTAGGTATTTAACACAAAGTCGGATTCAATTCAGATTCGATTTGGATTTGAATCATCCTTAAGATTCAATTCAGATCTCGATTCGAGCAAAAATTAGGATTTGCAGGGGCCTATTGTTGACCAATTGATATCAAGTCTAATGCGTTAATGAATTAGCCAACACACTCCTGTTTTTCCTATCGCCCATAGTGTTTAACCCTTTACCCGATGTAACAGCCAAACAGGCCAGTGCAATTCACAAAAATCACAATTAAATTTTCATTATTTTTCTATTTTTTGTCTCAAAAACAGCTTATGAGCTCTAATTGGAACGAGCTTGTTGAAATTAGTCCTGAGATTTTAGAGAAGTCAAAAAACAATAATGTTCAGAGGAAGACAGATGACGAGCAGTAACTAACTCATACTGAGTTTAATGTATAAGAGCAAAAAGTCATATTTAAACAGAAAAAGATTTAAAGATTTTAATTGGGTTTTTTTTCAATGTGTGTCAAAAACATAGCTTCTGAACTCTCATTGTCTCAAAAAAATAGCTTATGAGCCCTCATTGGAACATTGAGCTCTTTCCAATGAGGGCTCATAAACTATGTGTTTCCGATGCAAAAAAATGAAAAAAATGAGTTATTCAAGAATTTTGTTTCCATGTGCCACCTGCCTTTCATGTTTGGTAAGGGACTCGTTAAAGCTCAAATGACAGCCTAAAATGTGACTTCCAGGGACTTGAATTAAACAAAATTATAAAAGCATCCTTACAAAGGTATTATATTATCAAATATGGAAGAACTTGAAGATGTGGTTTGAGAAAGAAAGATGTTTTAATGTCTTCTTCATAACACAAAGTGTTAACACCTGATGCCTCTAAATTTGACCTCAACAGGTCAATCTGACTTAACTTGAAAAGCATCCTCACAACAATATCACGTATCAAACATTAAAACATATGGATCATTAGCATGAGAAATATTACACAATTTTGTCCATTACTCACAGTTTGAAAATATGTAGGCCCCCTGACACTCCCTAAATATAAACCCAGGGACTTGACCTGAACAAACTTGTAAATCATCTACACAAGGATGTTTTATATCAAACGTGTAAGTTTCAGTGGTTTTGAAGAAGAAGAGTTAATACTATTTTTCTCATTACCCACAGAGGAAAAATCAAAGGGCCGCATGACGCCCCTAAATATGAACCCAGTCACCCCAGGAACTTGATTTGAACAAGCTTCTAAATCATTCTTACAAAGATATTATATATCAACCATAGAAGCATTTGGAGCAGTGGTTTGGGAGAAAATGATTTTTAATGCTTTCTTCTTTACCCATAGTGTTAACACCTTGCGGCTCTGACACCCACTAATGTGGGGGCACGTTGGCGCCATGTACTAAGGTGTACTGGACTTTGATGGTGCACTTGTCTTCACCCAATGAACCCTGCTTGTGTGGAATTAGTACGTTGGGGAGTCTGGCAGTTGCTCACCATTGCTCGGTGGTTCTCTCCAGGTACTTTGTCTTCCTCCACCCGTAAACTTGTCCAACATGAGGTGACCCCTGGCTGTCGAAAGTATTGTTAAATCCTAATAAATAATAAATATGACACCCACTAAATTCAACCAAAGTTACCAAGTTACAGTAAAATCATTCCAAAACGAGTCATCCTACCAAGTTACAATGAAATCCCTTCATAAATATGACTTGTAGACTTTACTAAAGGAACCTAGGTCACATGCCCATCCAGTAGTCACAGTTGACTGATCACGACCAAAATATGATTCTCATCTAGATATCATACCGAGTCATCCTACCGAGTTACAATGAAAACTCTTCACAAAAAAGACCTGTAGACAGTGCTAAAAGAATCCAGGTCACATGCCCAAGTGGCATTAACGGCTGGCCGATCATGATGAAAATATGACAGTCTCATCTACACATCATACCGATTTATCCTACCAAGTTACAATGAAATCACTTCATAAATATGAACTGTATACTGTGCTAAACAAATCTAGGTCACATACCAGAGTGGTAATCATGGTTGACCGATCACGACCAAAATAAGATGTTTTCACCTAGATATTATACCAAGTCATCCTACCAATTTACAATGAAATCCCTTCATAAATGCAACCTGTAGGCTGTTTAAAGGAATCTAGGTAATGTACCCCTGCAGCCTTCACAGTTGACTGAACCTGACCAAAATAGGATGCTCTCATCTAGACATTATATGGAGTCATCCTACCAAGTTATAATGAAATCCCTTCATAAATACAGCCCATAGACTGTGCTAATGGTTTTCGGGCTCATGCAGCCATCACAGTTAATTAACCAATCACAACCAAAATGGGACATTCTCATTTAGACATGACCTTGAACCTGCATATGAAATTTAGTGATGATCCGACAGGAACTACGGGTTGTAGCCTGTGCTAAACAAAATGTGAACAGACTCACAGGCTACTGCATGCGTGATGGCAATAGCTTATCTTGACTTTGTCAAGTTAAGCTAAAAATCATTCATGTATCGTTAACATTAGTTAAGAAAAGTGCTGAAAGTCAGTTATAACTGTCCAATATCTAAGTACAAGGTCAATAACTCTGTAATAAACCCTTTGAGTGGAATGAAATTGAAACTTGATCTGCAAGTGTTCCTCAGGAAGTTACATACAAAAGTCATTTCAATATTTCCATCCATAGCTGAAAAATGTGCAGAAATCCTGTTTTAACTGTTGAATTCCTATGTTCAAGAGCAATAACACTGTAATAAACAGACTGAGCAGTTCTATTTTCATCCTGAAAGGTCTTCCCCTGCATCTGTGGCTAACATTTCCAAAACTGTTGTCCCTCCTTGAACAATTGTCAGTGTCTCCCCTCAATCATCCCTTGAACAAACAAACTTTAGTGTATATCTCAAAAGGAATCTGAACACCAAATATCAACCAATTCAATCCATTGGTTCATCATATTAATTCCATCACCATTTCGAATCGGTCACAACTTTATTTTAACACAGTCAGAATACAACCTCGTAAACAACATTTCTCTCAAAAATTCTACTGAAATTAGTCCTGAGATTTTAGAGAAGTCAAAAAACAATAATGTTCACGAAGGAAGACAGATGAAGAGCAGTAACTAACTCATACTGCGTTTAATGCATAAGAGCTAAAAAAAAGTCATAATTTAAACAGAAAAAGATTTCTAAATTTTAATTGTTTTTTCTCTCAATGTGTCTTTGTTAACTATTGCAAAATAACCAATTTTGAAATCACTGTGACCTTAACCTTTAACCAAGTGTCTTCAGAGGCATTTTTAGGGTGTAGCGCATGGGCATGGAAATACCAAATAGTTAAGAAATTTGGACACATGATAATTGACAAGAGAGGTTGGTACTGTGTGTTGGAATGATTGACACACAGAGGCAACCTCCGGTTGTCACTTATAATGTATCAGAACTAATGTTTCTCAGTCCCGGTAATAATATCTGGGGTGTATAAAATTTCACCCACCAGACAGTTATTCTGCTGACTGAATAATTATTCTGCCGATGGCTTCAATACATCTGACATTAATAAACCCTAACCCTCTTACTACATTTTTTCAAGTGTTTTAGTCTTGTTCTATTTTGGAAAAATACATTTTTCTTGCTAATTTTTTTCATGTCTGGCAGATAACCACACTTGCCATACACCAAAACGACACCAGAGTGACTCAAAGTAAAGGGGGAGTTCTTCACAACAATGCCAACCTACCTGTTGCTTCAACAATGGAAGTCAAAAGTTCAATAGATATGTCTTGTTTTTACGATTCTGAGAAGGCATGTCATTGGAGAACACCAAAAGGGCCAATGCAAAAATACCTAATTGGAAATTAGTTTTTTGTTTGGGTCATAAAGCAGAGAAGCACCAATTCATTCTGTGTTCTGACAATCCTGCGAATATTTTTTTTGGTGCCTATCATGGTGACAGAAACCACCAGTTTTGTGACTGTCATCCTATACTTGTTAACTGACACCAAGCCAGAAAATATGCTGTCATCTGTAAAATGAGGTCCCCAGGGGGTGAATTTAGTGATGCTACCCTGCTAAGCAGGGTAGCATCACTAAATTCACCCTCTGTGAACCTCAATCTGAACCAGGGTCTCAAAACTAAATAGAAAGAGGTACCCAGAGGATAAATTGGCCCACTGTATGGGATAGCACCATCAAATTCACCCTCTGGAGACCTGATTTTGCAAATGTCAGACTGCTTATTTTCAGGCCTGACTGACACAAAGATTACAATACAAAAATATTGTGTTCCATGACTCTCAGAAACAGTATATACAGTACAATCACCGTGGACTGGTTGTAATCGACATATGGACAGTGATGTCCACACATGCGTTTACCAGGTAATAAAAATCATCTTCAGTCAAATTTTATTTAATGAAGCATTGGGTTGTGCCTGGTGCTTCATTAATTACATTTTTGATGATTTTTCCAATAATTAGTGTTTACAATCTAATATTATTGCATCTGTGGAAATACTGCCCACCCCATGGAAAGTGACCAGTCCACAGCAGCTCTTCTGTCATTTTGTCTATAGATCAGTCTTTGCTCATCACAGCAGGTGCATGTTTATTGAACATAATCTGTATGTTAATATACCAATAACATGATTTTGGAGGGCGTTACGGTTTATTAATGGCCCGACAGGAATGAGTAACTGCCAGAGGGTCCATTAACAGCCCGAGACAAAGTCGAGGGCTGTTTATGGCCCGAGGGCTGTTTATCATTCTTGGAGAGCCGTTAATAAACAGGGACGCCCAACAAAATCTTGTTTTTACTATTATTGCCACTTCTAAAATGGTTAATCCAAAGATTCTTCATCAAATTCACTTGATTGTGGCATCTCGAGTTTTCACAATGACATTTAACCAAAATATGTGTGTCGTCTGTTTCTAGATAAACAAAACGTCAGGTGGTCAATCACATGATAGCTTAATTTAAATATTTTTGTATGCCACCTGAACTCTTCCAAATCTATTAGTTCATGACCAAATGGTGAAAGTTCACAAATGTGTGATATTCATTACATTTATACGCACGTTTGAAACTTCAATCAGAGCCGAGGCATTTTTTAAATATTTATCTAGAGGCGGGCCGTTAACCAGGTTAATACACAACTTCCGGTTTGAGACTGCGCATTATACACTTTTACCGTAAAGGTAAAATCGTTTTAATCTGCTAGAGAATGCCCTGTGAAGTGGTAATAATTGCATATGTACATCTGATCAAAATCTTAATGTGTTATCATGTATAGGAAAGCTCTCCATTATTTACCATTGTAAAAAAGCCTATATGCAATTAACCCTTTACCTAACATGAAAAGCAGACGACACTTGAAACAAAATTCTTGAAAAACTAATTTTTTTTCATTTTTTGTCTCAAACGATGAGCTCGTTCATAACCTATGTTTTTGAGACAAAAAATGAAAAAAATAACGAAAATTAATTGGCGATTTCTGTGAATAGCACTGGCTGGTTTTGGTAGTTACATTGGGTAAAGGGTTAACAGGTCTCATTTGCATTAACTGGTAGAGTGCTAAATTATTTTTGGTTGCCAAAATTTTTTCACATGTCTTTGTGTCATTACAATTTATGGGAGAGTGCCTGTAGGTACTCTCCCATAAATTGTAACAAGACAAATCCATGCAGACTAGATCATTTCATTTCAAAGATGCTACGTAGCACATGCACAGAATATGAAGCTTTTAAGTTGTGGTACCTGTACCTAAGAATAAAGCCCAAATATTGCAATCCAGCACTCTACCAGTTAAGGGTATGGTGTGCTGTTTGAGTTTAAATGGTATATGCCAGGGGTGTAGCCATGATTTTTCAGAGTGGGTAATACCAGGGTTGTCATTTTCATGCAGGCAATTGCCCCGGGCCGCAGTCGCCTGCCTGAGTTCAAAGTTCTGCAGATGGTAAACGGCCACCTAACCCCGATTTCTGCGGCCCATTAATTCAGTCGAAGGCACCTCAAAATCGGCTATCTCAAACGGCAATTTTCACGGATTGAAGGAGGTAACAAAGTGCAATTTGTGAAGTTTGTAGTGTGTCGTCGACGCTGTCTCCCAGAGACAGTAAGTAACTTTCCAAATACGAGAGAGAGGTCTGCCAATTCCAAAGTTGTAAATAGTTATTACATTGTACATCAGACTGTGACAACTCTTGGGATATTTCGTCCCAAAATCAAAGCCGGGACAATTCGTCCCACAAATCTGTTTGATTCGCCCCAAGTTATTGGCATCTGGCAGTGAGCACAGTGCACTGGCTTGTACAGTCTTCATGTAATGTATAGATACAGGCTTGGTTATTTGGATGCAAGAAAACTATAACACTCACCGTTAGTGAGTGCCATGGGTAATCTGGTATCTTGCATCCAAATATTCAAGCCTGCATCTATACATTACGTGATGATGTACATCATAATTACACAAACCATGTACCTTAAAATGATATTAGTTGTCTACCCAGCAGGCTGAAACAAAATAGCCCCTGCAGACCATAAATGGCCCTCCTGGGGTCATTTTAGGCAAACCCAAAATGGCCCTCCTGGGGTGATTTGAGGCGAACCATAACAGCCCTCCTGCAATTTTCAAAATGACAAGCCTGTAATACTTTGGGTTTTATGGACCATCCATGACCAAAGGTTACCCACAAAGGCCACAAGCAATACTGGGGGTGGGTTGTCCCCTCTTGTTGGTTGGTAAGCCCACAAGGGTGTATCTGTGGACCCAACATTCTTTTTAGGGAATTTAAATGAGAACGAAAGCTTGTTCATTGTAATAAAATCCAGCTGGTTTTCTACAGTATTATCAGAGGACCTTAGTCCATGTTTACCAAGTCAAAACTAGGACCCAAAGGATGTAATATAATTTTTTTGTGTGGTACATCCACAGAAAAAAATAAATGACAGCCTTCAGGTCAAAGTCTAGACTAGTGAGTGTTTACCATGAGAGGAGCTTTTAGAATTTTAAAAGGTTTTTTTTTCTTTTATTGGGTGGGGGGGGGGGGGGGGGGATGGAGGGGATACATTACCCCAATAACCCTCCCCACACTTGTATGCAGTTAACAGGCTTATTCTACTGAGTAGTATTCACAAAATGATTTAAAGCAATTTAATAGTTCAAGAAGTAGACACCCAAAAACAGATGTATAACAACTGACGACTGCTGGGGGGGGGGTCTCTTAACCTAACTGGATGTTTTTCTAACACTCTCAGTTGCTCACATGTGAAATACACATATATACAACAAAAATTACATCACAGGAAAAACTACTGACAGAATTAATAAATTTGTTCAAACAAAAGCTGTCTTTTCTGGTTTGTCTGGTCTGACTGTAAATTGGCTGAGGATTCTATAAAAGTGTTTATGATAATCGTGGTTGTCTCACCTTTCATATCATTACATATATTTTTTGAAACTCTTGAATGACTCATGGATTATCTCCAAGGTGATAATAAACCTTGAAAAAACTTGACTGTTACTTCAATCTACCAACAGAGAAAAAAAAAATTGATTATTCTGATATTTGCAAATTCAACAAAGTTAACTTTCTCTGTACCAAGGCAAATTTCTTAACAATTATTCGTCATTAACCATTTACCTAACATGAAAAGCAGAAGACACCTGCAAACAAAATTCTTGAATAACTGATTTTTTTCATTTTTTGTCTCAAAACCATAGGTTATAACCCCTCATTGGAATGAGCTCAACGAGCTCGTTCCAAAGAGGGGTCATAACCTATGCTTGTGAGGCACAAATTGAAAATATAATGAAAACTAACTGGCGATTTTTTAGAATAGCACTGGCCTGTTTTGGCCGTCACGTTGGGTAAATGGTTAATGTCTATTACTGATGACATAAATCATCATTTGTTATTCACACTGATAATTAACTCATAACCTGCTGAATATTTTTGAGATATTTTTCATCAAATCTAATCATGACTGCTGTGAAGCAGCCATGATTAGATTTGATGAAAAAGTCATCTAAATTTAACTCAAAAAATCATTTGCGAAAAAATCCATTCAATTTACAATAAATGTGCCCAAATCATACTTATTTCAGTGTCAAGAGAAATGAAATCGAGTTAGAGGTGGACTTCTTTTGGAAAGTGATGGAAGCATACATTCGACATACAGGGACAGAATTTTGCGAGAATTTGATTCTCTCAAGATTATCGGGCATTTGTTTCTGAATACTAGAAGAGAATGGGCATGATGCCATTTGATTCCGGCAGAACATTTTGATATTCTGATCTGATAAAGGCCATTACACAGGAGATGTGGTGCGAGAGATGCAATGAAGTTATGATTACTAATTTTTGTTCTAAGTTTGCAATTTGGACACAGTGTAATGTCTGTGATCTAAGCCTTGCAGTAAAACAAATGCAATGTTACCATGGACCCATGTTATATGAAAACCAACTTTGCAAGCAGAAAATTTGCAGTTAACAGGAATAACTTTGGCAGTGATAAATATTCAGTTCACACAAGCATTCAGTTAACATGAATTCGGTCATTTTGCTGTAGTCTTATAAGGAACTTAGCATTTATTCTATTATATCTTCAATTGGTTATTTATTTATTGAGCTCTGTCGAACAAGAAAAAATAAATTAAATGATCATATCAGATGTACTGAGGCTGGTCTGATAAGTCTATAAACTCATGGTTGTTGAAATAATTCCACATGATTTTTTATCTAATTAACAGGAGTTTATTCAATAACAAATCTGCAATTAACAGATCAAATTTGTACTGAAAGTATGGTAAATCAGGGTTCATACAGAATTACCATTTTGAAATTCAAGGACCTTTCAGGGCTTTTTAGGGCCAAAAAATGAAATTCAGGGCTACTCTTTAACTAATAAAACCCACCTATATTTTATAATTAAACCTTCACAAAAACATTCTGCAAATAAAAAATGGATTCTTGATTGTTTGTTGTTTGCAGTGCTTTGTTTTAATCATCCTGTGTAACATTAAATACAATTATGACAATATAATTTGTCCCTTTAGTGCAACAATGCTCCATCTGCAATGCTTTAGCATTGCAGATGGTGCCTTGTGGCACTCAAGTGATGATATATATTTTTTTTTAATTGTAGGTGCAAAAATGTTTTGAGTTTCTTAAACTTCCCACTGATTACATTGACTCGTCTATTAGTGGCATCTGATTATTAGCGATGGTAGAGACATTTAGAGAACAGCAATGTTTGTGTCGTTTAAATGAACTTAATTTGTGGAATTTACTTCAACACATACCTAATGATGCTTTATAATCACTTTACTAATGCTTTTAGTGAATAAAACAGGGATGAAGAGCACTTAACTGGTGCCCACACTGCAGAGACCAGAATTAAAGGACTTTTTTAAGGGAGTTAGACAATTTTCAAGAGCTTTTCAAGAAAATTAAATGTTTTAGGGCCTTTTAGGGCCAACAGTGAAAATTCAAGGACTTTTCAAGCCTGTATGAACCCTATAAATGGTCTAGCGTTTGGTGGTTATATGCAATTAACAGGATTATTCAATTAGGAAATATACAATTAAATGAGTTGCACTGTACTACTTTCATATGGTCTCAAAACAGTTAGTGACATAAAGTAGTTTTAAATGGAGGGAAACTGGAAACCATTATCATTTTGTTTTTTTAATTCGAAGGACATAACAGTAAAAGCACGTTTGGTAAACATCTATAAAACTAAAAGAATAGACTGTTTTTCTTCTTCGCTTTGGGCGTATATACCTGAAAATGTTTTTTCAAGTGGTTGCACACCTACCATGGATGGGAATTTTCAAATATCAAGATGCTGAAGTTCTTTATTTATTTTTTGTAAAATTAACGAAAAACTGAAGGGATTCTGATGTAAGCTGAGCTAATTCCAATGTATTATTTTTAAAGATGAGCGTGACATAAGTGTATCAGGGACATATGTACCGCCGTGAAAAATTGCTACTTTGTCAGAGTCCATCTGCAGTAAGGCTCATTTTCGTAACCGACTAACCGAGAGCTATAATCAGATAATATCTGGTTATCCGTGGCCATTATTTCACCGAATATGGGATCAAAACAATAGCAGTATTCTCAAACTATTCCGTAGTCTGTACACAAATGAACATTGTCGAGTACTCAACAACGTTCATTTGTATACACACCATGGAATAGTTTCTGCAACTACTCATCACTCATGGAAACTGCCAATCATTAATGAAGTCTTGAATGCCAAAGTCGTTATTTCTCAATGTATACAACACGGTTTCGATGTGTAATCTACCACAAATGAGAAGCGGGCAGATTTACTACGTTTTAAACGTGGATTGATGATCAACATCGATATTTTGGATAACCGGTTGACGGTTTTTCTAATCAGTTAGGTAGCTAACTGGTTTCAAACCGATTATCCGGTTAAACATTTAAGTACTAATCTGCAACTTGGAGTCCTAAACAATTTCATGTTCAAAATGATTCCTGTGTACTGAATAAAGTCAAAAAGAGTAAAAAAAAAACAAGAGCCTTTCAGGTAACTTACAGTCAGCAATCAGGCGACTTCACTTCTCGGACAAAGCGTGAAAGTTAAACTCTGATTACTGTTTTCTTTTTAAAACATAATACATAAGCACTCCAGAATAAAATTAACATGGGTAAACGATAGCTTGAATGGAAACAAGCCCAATGCCGATTGCCAGTGATCAGACAATCGTCCCCCACTGTAGGTGGATTACTGTGAATATATTGATATTTCCTCAATAAAACCCCAACAAATATGGATATCAAAGGAACAACTCAACAAACTAGTCACAATATTACCCATATTTCTGTGGTTTTACTGGAAGCATCAAAATACCTGTAAAAAAGTTAAGTAAGGCTAACTTGCATAATTTATGCACAAGAAAAAAACCCTGTATATGTTATCTTATGTCTCTTCCCTTCAAATCTGAAAATTTGAAACAAAAGCTTGAAAGCATCTCTGAGGTACAGGTGGTAACAGTACACAACATAATACGTACAAAAATATAACCTGAAGAAAAGGTTAAGTAAGGCTAATTTGCATAATTTATGCACGAGAAAAAAACCCATGTGATATGTTCTTTATCTTATGCTGCTAGACCTCCATACCAAATATTATTGAAATCGAAAATATCGTTCAGAAGTTCTGAGCGTATAACGAATTACACGCAATTTCCAACAAAAATATAAATTTTATAGTAAATTTCCTTTCTTATTACACCTACCGCAATTGTTTACTACAGGCTTGCACTACAGAGGAAGACCCTAACTCGGATAAAATACTCTCTATTTTAATCTTTCCCAAGAGATTTGGGAAAGAAAAGTGGTGTAAAAAACACCATCAAAAAAATAAGCCAAAACTGGGTCGAGCGCCATCGGCGCACACCCAGTAGGGGACGCTCTTCTCTTAGTACAATTCCACGGCTTCTGTTAACCAGAGTGCAAGGCAGTCATCAAGTCATTCTTTTGAGTCTGCCAACATAGGAGTTATGTGATCAGCGGGGAGGAAGGATTCTTACTCGAATAAGAAGACAGGAGGGTATCCATGTAAACTATTGCGGTAGGTATAATAAGAATGGAAATTTACTATAAAATTTATATTTCTTATCAACCAACCTTACAATTGTTTACTACAGGCTGAATAGACAATAGGACGAAGGCAATGACATAACCAACCCACACATAACTCAATTGCACTGGAACCGTGGACAGAGGAAGAGGTCCCTAGGCCTATCAAACCATAGCAGCACAAACATTAGTAAAAGACAATGAGAGATGAGGTGTATGGTGATGTGCGATGCACAGACAGAAAGGGCAGTAACAGCACAGAGCTGGAACTGACCTTGTAAGAAGCTGAATGGCTGGGATAGACAACAGCCTGAGCAGAAGAAAGAGGGCCCGTAGGACAAAGGTCCTCTGCCTGCTCCTGCAACTGTTGCAGATAAGTGGAGAAAGTAGCATTTCTCCAGTAGGCTGCCAGCATAACATCCAACAACATGACAGAGTTAGTATAAGCCCTGAGAGGTAGACAATGCACACACCTCAGGGAAGAAAAACGATTGGTAATACAACCGCCAGTCGCTAGACGAGCGGAAGCTGCACGAATAGCAAGACAGATCCATCGAGAAATGGATTCAGGAGAGATCCTCTGTTGACCAGGAACAAGGGGCAGAAAATCGATCCGACCCTTCCAAATGAACAGAGCAAAGGGTGTTAACCCTCAACAGAAGGAAGAGTCCCAATACAAATAGAAGGCAGAGAAGTTTCCGGTACCTAATGCTTGGCCAGAAAGGAGCAAACACTGGGAAACATAACACTCGTAGGAGAGCTCCAGAAAAAGGTCAGGTCAACTGAGAGGGAGTGAAGCTCACTAACCCATCTGGTTGAGGCAAAAGCCATCAGAAAAACTGTCTTGCATGTGAGAAAACGCATATCCCAGAAACTCCGCAATCTGTGTGATCGAAGGAGTGACAGAAGCAACAGACTGATCTGCACACCATCGACAGAAGACCTTCCACTTGAGCTGCAGAGGCTAAACCAGTGGAGTGAGTGCCTCCTTGAAGAAGAAAAGCAACTCCACTGCTCGTCTCGAAAAAACCACTACGGAGGAGACAGGACCTGACAAAAGTCGGGACAATGTGAAACCTCCTCGGGCGACCTTGGCAAAGAAAGTCGCGACATAGAGGGAGAGGTGCCGGAACCACCTTTAACAGAGAGCGGAGCAGATTGATCCACACCCACTGAGGCGACACTGGTGCGACCGAGGCAGAATCGGAACCGGCAGAAAGGCGTAGCCAACAAGACCATTCCAAAGGAGGAACAGAGCATCCACTGTGAAGGCCAGAGAATCTGGACACGGGACACGAAAGTGTCCACCTGATGGTTCCAACAAGTCGCAAAGAGATAGATGTGGTGACGACCCCCAGAGATCGCAAAGAGACTGGAACACTGCCATGTGGATCATCCACTCGGTGGAAAAGAACCTGCCCCGTTGGGACAGGGAGTCGGCTAGGACGTTCAGACGACCAGGAAGGTGACGAACCACCACTCCGGCATTGACATCCTCAGCGAGCAGTAGAAGATCCTGAACCAATTCATACATGGGAACATAGTGTGTGCTGCCCTGGTTCCGAATGTAAACAACCACCGTCTAACTATCAGACAACAGAACGACCTGACAATTCGAAAGGCGGGGGATCCACTGCCGGAAACTCAGAAGAAGAGCAAGAAGCTCCTTCTGGTTAAAGTGAAGAGCTGCTAGATCCTGGTCCCTTGACCCGTGAAGGAAAAGACCTAGAAGATCCAACGTCACACCCCGAGATCGCTGGCGACTGCCGTCGGAACACGATCAGACGTGGGGAAGTCCAATGGAATTCCCTGCATAATCCACTGAACATCTGTCAGGGGAGAAGGTGACGAGGAAGAGACTCCAGTAACTGAAGCACCAGATCCAGAGGATCAACATTCGGCCTCCAACGACTGAGCAGAAAGTGTTGGAGAGGTCTGACATGCAGCCGACGTGGAGGAATGAGATCCGTCACCGAACCGCAGAGACCAAGTAGCCGGGGAAAACTCCGAGCTGTTGCGGACGTGGGTCAGAGTCAGGGCAAAAAAGCTGAGAAAACCACAGCCCTTGCCTGGGAAACCGCCACCGTATCCAGCTGAGTACGGAAGTCCATCCCAGATGACAAAACAACGGAGAAGGGACCAGGTCCGACTTCTCCCCATTGACTGTGAACCCTAGTGACGTGAGTAGGTTCAACAGTGTGACGACATCAGACTCCAGAAAGGCAGCATTGGAATGCCTCTGGAGGATATCGACTAGAGAAGCCGAAGAAGACACCCTGGAATGTGTGCGATGTAAGACTAACACATGCGACATCAGACAGGTGAAGGCCCAAGGATCCAGGTCGAGGCCAAAGGGCATGGCCATGAACTGGAAAACATACTGCGAAATGGAGTGGCGAACTGACCTGAAAGCCTCCATGCTGAACTAAGGAGCAATGATAGACTGCGTCAGGATACTCAGATCGATAACCTGTTTGAGTCGGCCGTCCTTCTTCGGCACCAAGAACAGGCAGGAATAAAATCCCACTGAAAGAAAGTTCTTGATGACCTCGATCGCCCCCTTTGACAGGAGATTGCCTAACTCCGTGATCAATAGTTCCCAACGTGTAACATTGAAAGGGACTCATGTTGGAACAAGCACTCACGACTGAGTGGAATGCCTCAACCTGGGATGAATTTGAGGTGACTACTGCCGACGCCTACCCTTACCCTATGAGTGAGTAGAAGTGGCAGCAGGAGAATCAGCCCTTAGCTTTGCATAGAAAGCAGAAGGGTACTTGTTAGACTTTCGACTGCCCCTGCCTCCAACAGAAGGCTGGTCAAGCTGACTAAGCAGCAGCAGATCAATGGAATGACATAGGGAGTCATCCCGGACCGTCGCCATGGAACCATGGAATAGTCGCGGACCCGCCAATAGAGGCAGATCGAAGAGCAGCGCACTGCCCCTCAAGAAGGGAACAGCTTGTGTCCAGCACAGCGTCCTTGCGAACTAATCCAAGTTAGCCATATTACAGGCATGTGTGTGAGAAGATGCATGAGCGCCTTGGACAGCACACACAAAAAACCTGTTCGTCGTCAAACTTATCTGGGAGCAGATAAGCAGCAAAGCAGAGACGTGACCGAAGAGAGAAAGCATTCCAGCATCCCTCCCGATAAGCCCAGCACGGACTCCAGAGTCTCCACATGAAAAATGGTCAGCATGGGAGTTGGAGTCCTGATCCAAGACCGTCAAAGTCTGGCAGACTGACGGATTGGCGAAATCATGGGAATGATAATGCACCGGAGGCAAAAAAGTATCAACCCTGATGAAGAATGACGTCCTCATAGCCTTGGAACTCAGCTTAGAGTCCAAAGCTGTAAATGCTTCAACCACCTGTACCGACAGGCACAGTCGAAGGTGCCCAGAAGCAGGTTGCTCCACAGGCTGTAGGCGCGTGACCGATGATCGTGGCAGGGCTGACACTGTCGGCTGGTTTGATGGTTTGAGACCTGGAAGGAACCCAAACACAAAGTCAAGAGCTGCCCCCAAGTCAGAAGACTGTTGGCTCTCGACGAAAGGGAAGACAGACTCATCCCACGAGTCAGAAGACACATAGACCTTCATGGGCAAACCAGCCGATTTCTCCCATGGTGTAGGCACACCAGGGGGATCAGAAAGCGGCCTGTTTCCAATCCTGGGAGGTGGCACCACAGGGGGCGCCCGGAAACCACTCGTAGCCTCGCTGGAAGCAACGGAAAAAGGCTCTTGGACAGAACCTAAGTGAGCAAGGAGAGGGCCTCCCTAAGCTCACTGACTGTGTCGGATCAGAACGATGTGGGAACGAACCGACAAAGTGGCTACACTCCTGACCCATTTAACCAGCGAAGGGTCAGGATCCTCAAATACACCCGACGCGGGACGACGGGCTGCAGCCGAAAACATCGGAAGGCAGATGTGTGGTGGGGTATCACATACCCCGAGGATCTACAGAGCGGAAACTCAGGAGAGTTGTCGCGGACCTCTGCGGGACAAAAGGTCCACGCTGCACAAAAAGCGTTGGCCACGCAAAACTGGCCATGAGACCAGAGTGCGTGAACGGAAATGCCACGGAGCTCATAGTGACCCCACCATGAACATCCGAATCCAATGAGAAAAACTGCGGTACTCGGCGGCTGAGAGACCACAGTAGAGGGTTCGACCGGCAGCCCCTACCAACTTCGCCGCCAAGTTGAAGTCAGGGAAGGCTGAGGCCAATACCCTGCATCTACACAACCAGGCATCTCTGCACATTCATGCAGGGATAAAACTGCTGTTCTCAACGGTGGAGAGGACACAACAGGGGGTTCGGTCGACAGCCACTTCCGACTTCGCTGAGTTGAAGTCAGGGAAGGCTGAGGCCGATACCCCACAACCACACTACAGACATCACTGCGGACCCCTGCAGGGATAAGCCAAGGCCAGCTAAAACGGTGACCGATGACGTTGTAGACGGAACAGCAGTAGCAGCAGATACAATGGAAGCTGCTGAAACTGGCGGAAAAGGGGAGAGACCTACCTAGCTCGGCCTCCAAAGGAGGAGTCATAACCCTAGTGACAGCCTCAGATGTCGACTGGAGAGGGCGCTTTGTCCTGGAACCAGGCATTTCTTCACCAGACATCCAACAGCTCCTGCAGTATCCACCAGGGTAAAAAACTGCACATCCCCCACGGAAGGGGAATAACTCTCACCAGATGTAGCCGTGTCGGGAGGCCCCGAAATGACAGCGTTCCCCACCCCCTGCAGGTGCGGGAGGAGCTGCACATCCCCCACAGAGGGGGTATAACTCTCACCCGACGTGGTTGTGTCGGGAGGCCCTGAAACGACATCGTTCCCCCCCCCCCTACAGGTGCGGGAGGAACAGCCACGAGAACATGCCAAAAGCGAGGGCAAAAGGCATTGCCCTAAAGCAACTGAACTGGATATAACAGGAGTGAGAGCAGTAGAAGAAAAAGGTGAACTCAACAGATACAGAAAGTAGATGAACACCCCCAACTACGAGAGAAAGGTGGCAGAAAAAAGAACTAGTGGGTACACAACAGAACCCAGACGGCCGACAGGGACCTAAAAAACAGAAATTCAGCCCTCAACAGAGTGAAGAAATCCTGTCCATACAGTCCCTCATTGACACCTAACTCCAAAATAATATTAAAATTTATGAACCGAAAATTTTTATGTCCGAACCACACGGAACGATTTTGAAAATTATGCCCGAAATCGGAAAATATATATAAAATTCAATGAAAATGTGGTTGAAAATATTAGCGAGAATATATAAAACACAGTCCTGTTATTATACGATCTTTAGATCCATAATTCCAGTCACAGGAAACCATTATCGACGAGTTGAATTATCACTGTTTCGTAACGCAAATGGCGACACATCCTTCATGTGCCACGGACAAAAAAAGAATGACTTGATGACTGCCTTGCACTCTGGTTAACGGAAGTTGTGGAATTGTACTAAGAGAAGAGCGTCCCCTACTGGGTGTGCGCCGATGGCGCTCGACCCAGTTTTGGTTTATTTTTTCGTGGTGTTTTTTACACCACTTTTCTTTCCCAAATCTCTTGGGAAAGATTAAAATAGAGAGTATTTTATCCGAGTTAGGGTCTTCCACTGTAGTGCAAGCTTGTAGTAAACAATTGTAAGGTAGGTTGATAAGAAATGGGTGCCAGTCGGCCATCTTGAATTTTTTTTGGAAAACAATTGATGTGCATCAATTTTTCCTAATGCCCCCATCAAATCTGAAAATTTGAAACAAAAGTGCTGAAGCATCTCTCAGATACAGGTGGTTACAGGACAGGACGGATGGACAGACAGACGGATGGATGGGCGGACAGATGCATGGATGGATGGAGTGCAATCCAATAGTCCCCTTCACGGTGAAACTGTGGGGGACTAATTATTCATCACTATTTGGGGATTCCTCACTCTTTCAGGGAATTTACACAATTTAGACATCAAACATTGAAGCATTTCAAACAGTGTTTCTGGAGAAGAGATTTTTTTGCAAAGATTTCCCCATTTAAAACCTGGGACTTTATGGCACAAAGTTAAACTTCAGGCTCCCACGGGGATTGCAAAATAACAACCCAGGGACTTGATTTGAACAAACTTGAATCAGATACCCATAGAGATGCTGTATACCAAATATCAAAAGATTCTGAGTGGGGGATCAGAGGGAAAAGATTTTTAAAGAGTATTCCTCATATTGCACAGTTAGAATTTGGGCTCTCTTGGCTTCAATTCAAATATGACCCCAGCGTAGAGCTGGTCGGTTTAACCGAACCAAAATTGAAACTTGTTTTTTTAGTGGAAACCGAAACCGAACCGAAAAAGAGATTAAAAACCATACATTTTCGGTTTTGCTTAACTTTTGAATATTCACATTTAGCACGCCATAGATTTTGTATAATCAACAAAATGTCAGCTAAAACGCATGGTAGCATATCAATAAGAAACGATGATAGAAATGCCAAATGCCAATTTTGCAATAAGTCAGTCATTGCCCAGTGTGTAAATACCTCCAACCTACGTCGCCACATATAGAATCATCAGGCTGAAGAGTACAATACTGCTATTGAAAAAGTATCTCAAAGCTCAGTTGATGTTGGGGAACCCCTTTTTGCAGGAAAGGGATTAAATTAATATTAATAAAACGTTAGCTGCACATACCTGTCATACAAAGTGTCAATCGGAAATATGAATGGAATGAAAGTAAAAATCCAAAATACACTTATACGTGCAAAACGCATGTGGCTGGGTTGTTTTTCAAAGCAATGGCAATTCGCAGAATTCAGTGACTCTCTGACAATGATAATTCAATGCAAACTGAAAGGAATAATGGACATCGAAATCAGGTCAGGTGACGATCTTGTCGGTAATTTGCATAACCTCTTCAGTGCTTTGTAAATGAATGATTCTGGGAGTTAGAGTATGCTCCTTTCAGGTACAAATGTCAACTTGTCAAGTTAGTTAGATTGTGAAATGGGTATCTGTTTTACTGAAAGTAAATGGCTTATTCTAAAGTTTGCAACTTCTCCTTGAAATTGGGCAGTTAGTTTCTCAAATTCTGACCCGTTTCACTTATTTTCATGTCAGGCAACACGTCAATGCTGTGAATGGAAATGAAAAACGAATCTGACAGGATGGTGGAATCATAAAGTTTCCATCTCAAATGGCATCTTTGTGACTAACTGTTTGAGCCCCCCCCCCCCCCCCCCCTTATCCCCCTCGACACACACTCCCATCTCCTGTATCTACACCCTTGGGCTTGAATGACATTTTATGAAGGTGTATGCAGATTGCAGATATAATTTTTTGTTCATTAAATTTACAGGAAACAATTGCAATACAGTTTTACTTCATTTCAAGTTCACTTGTTTGTTATTTAACATGTTTTAGTACTATCCTGTCCTAGTTTAATACATAAGATATGGAAAATGTGTATTGTGTTATAAAAACCAAAACCGAAAACCAATTTCTTTTGTCCAAAATCGAACCGAGGGAAAATTTCAAAACCAACCAGCTCTACCCCAGGGACCTGATTTGAACAAATAAGATAAGGATGCTGAATAATAAATATCAAAAGATATTCACCTATAGGGATCCCAAATATGAACCAGGGGACTTAGTTTGAAGAAACTTGAATCTGACACCCCTAAGGATGCTGTCTAAAAACATTCAAGAAATTTTGACCCATGGAGTTGATGAAGATTTTCAAACAATATTCCTCACATTGCACCAGAGGGAGCTCAAATATGAACCCAGGAACTTGATTTGAACAAACCTAAATCTGCCTCCCTTAATCCTTTACCTAACACGAAAAGCAGATGCCACTTGCAAACAAAATTCTTGAATAACTATTTTTTTGTCTCAAAAACATAGGTTATGACTCCTCATTGACAAGCTTGTTCCAAAGAGGGGTCATAAGCTATGTCTTTGAGACAAAATAATTAAAATTAAATGGCGACTTTTGTGAATAGCGCTGGCTGGTTTTGATGGTTATGTTGGGTAAAGAGTTAATGATGCTGAATACTAAATATCTAAATATTCTCACCATTCTCACTGGTGGATCAGAAGAAGATTTTCAAAGAATTTTCCTAATATTACGATAAGTTAAAATTTGGGCTCTGATAAAGAGCCTAAATATAAACCCAGGGACTGGATTGGAAGAAGATTTTCAAACAATATTCCTCATATTGCACTAAGTTAAAATCCAGGTTCCAACAGGGAGTCCAAATATGAAACCAGGGATTTGATTTGAACATACTTGAATCTTATCCTCCCATGTATGTTGCATATCAACTATCAAAACATTCTGGCTAGTGCTTCTTGAAAAGAAGATTTTTGTTAAGAGTTTAGTAAATATGCTGACTTGGAATTTTTGGATTCTCCTCTAGGGTAACCAGTGACAGAAATGACAGCAATTTTGTTTGCTCATTTCATTCTACTGGTCTTAAGTATCTTCATACCAAATAACAGCTCTGCGTGGTTTTGGATAAATGGATGTTGGATTTTTTTTTTACTTTCAGCTTCTGAGGTTCCCACTGGGATTGGAAAAAAAGTTTTGGGCATGAATCAAGTACTTATGACCCATTAATGCCACATATCAAAGTTGGTATAAATCGGCCTATCAGTTCTGAAATTAGAAAGTTTGGGTAGGGCCAAAATATTTCCACTCCCAGAACTGAAAATATTGACCCTCAAACTTCTCTTGAACAAACTTTTGTGTACACCTAATTGGATCATGAGATTTTTTAAAATTTGGGGCAACTTTCCCCATCCCCTCCTCATGGGGCATGGGTGAGGGTGGTGGGGGCAGCATATTAATTTTAACAAAACTGAATTCTCCCTTGAAGTCATTATTCAAACAAAATTTTATTGGATCGGTCCAGCCATTGAGAGAAGAAGACTCAAACATCACCTTTATGATGGATGACATCGGACGATGATAGACCAAGAGTAATGTTTCAGTCAGGTGAGCTAATAAGACACCATGGCTTGACTGGAATAAACTTGTAAATCTTCCCTATAATCAGATGAGAGGGAGCACAGTGGCTCAGGCATTGGACTTCAAACCGAAAGGTTCATGGTTCAATCCCCGCCAGGGTAACTGCATTGCGTCTTTGGGCAAGGCACTTATTCTCGATTGCCCACATAGGGGCACAGTGGTGCTGTGTACTTAGGCATACTGCTCATCAATGGTGCCCTTATCTTCAATCCATGCTAACCCTGCTCATGTGGAGTTAGTATATTGGGGAGACTGTCAGTTGCATGCCGTTGCTCAGTTGTTCTCTCTGGGTATTCCAACTTCCTCCACCAGTCAAACTGTCAGACATGAGGTGAATGATTGTCAAAAGTGTTATTAAACCCAATAAATAAATAAATAAATAAATAAATAAATAAATAAATAAATAAATAAATAAATAAATAAATCAGGGATGCAAGTACTGTGCATGTTAATTAGCTGAAATTTTTAGATTTTTATAAGAAAATTAGGAAAAATAGCTTTTTTTCCAAACATAGAGGGTATATAGTGAAACTATTAAATGACATTTTATTTCTATAAATTTTACATGTAAATGGTCTTTAAGACCATTTTCATGGAAATTTACAGAAAATAAAAATTCAGCATTTTGGTCATCAATTAGCTGAAATAAGCTAATTAGCTGAACAATCTCATGTCTATATAATAGTTTGATATATCAAATATGGGAGCAATTGAAGCAGTCCTTCTAGAGAATATATTTTCACTGCATTCTTCATTACATGCAGTGTTAAAATCTGAGAGCCCCATGACACCCTTTAAATATGACTCCAGGGGGCTGGATTTCAATAACCATGTAAATCATCCTTACAAAGATATATGTCATTTCAAACATGGAAAAATTGGAGCAGTCATTTGGGAGAAGACTTGAGTGTTAATCTGAGGGCTCCATGGTACCCTTAAATGTGGGCTTGATTTGAACAAAATTGTAAATCATCCTTTGTCATAGGCCCCTATTAAGATATCAAAATTGATATGTCTTTGGTTGGTAATTGTGAGCAGTCAATATTTTCTAAAGTTATTTTGATTTAAGGGCAGATCTTTAGTTGGGCTAATAGCTTATTTGCACTAAGTGACCTTTGAATGTACCTATCAACATGTTTACAGATACTGTTTTTTTTGTGATCTGAGCATCATTTTCTACTAGAAAAGTGTTTCCAAAATTTGAAGAGAAATTTATTTTCTTGTGTAAATCATAATTTATTCTTGTGAAAACCAAGATTCAACTGGATAATTTTCAAACTACCTGTGGAGTAAATACTTGTTGGATATTAATTCCATTTGAATTTCACTGAGTACTTTATTGGAATTTATTGGAGACTGATGAATTTTTAGGTGAAAATTTCATTGCAGTTTATTGGATTCTGTTTCTGCAGACACATTCCTGGACAATATAATACCAGCTGGAAAGTTTCTTCTTCAGATTACTGGATTTTATTGAACTTTATTTTGGACTAACTGATAAGTATTTTTGTTTTTATTTTTCTGTAAACCCAATAGTCACTTTATCCCGGTTGCCTACATGTGGGCACGATGATGCCATGTACTGAGGCGTACTGCACATCGATGGTGCATATGTCTTCAACCGCTGTAACCCAGCTTGAGCGGAACTTGAACAGAGTTAGAATGTTGAGGAGCTGACAATTGCTTGTCGATGCTCGGTGGTTCTCTCCGGGTACTCCGGTTTCCTCCACCCATAAAACTGTCATGGTCACAATTAGCCATTGTGCATAAGTATGTGACCTTAAACACAAATAAATAAATAAATAAATAAATAAATAAATAAATAAATAAATAAATAAATAAATCAACCCAATAGTGCAAATGATTTTGTATCATTTTCATTTCAAATTATTGTTGTTATTAAATTTTAGAACAGTTAAATTGAAGTTATTGTTGTTGATTCTTAGATTTCTTTTTGTTACCATTATTGTTATTACATATCGTAACATCCTTACAAAGATGTTATATGTTAAGGCTGGAAGTATTTGGGCAGGTAGTTTGTGAGAAGATTTTTTATTTTTTTTTTTCAATTATTCAATTACCAACAGTGTTAAATATTGAAGGACTCCCATATGGGTCCCATAATTAAGGCATTCAAAAATTCTGTGACCATCTTGATTACAATCCCCATAAGGATACCCCATATCAAATATCGACTACTTGTGCCAATTAGTTCAGCAGAATAAGAGGCTTCAAGTTGGGTTTTATTTTTTGCCTATGTGGGTCCCTGGTGGGCAGAGGTGTAGGCACAGGGGAGCCTGGGGGAGGGGGGCATTAGCCCATTAAAATGTTTGCTGCACCCTCAAAACACTGGTCCAATGCAACTTTGACATAGCATAGAGCCCTAAAATGGTCTACAACATAGGGCTACACAGGCTACAAATGCCTCAGATTCACTCTTAGAGTGCTGAATTTTTCAAAATTTTCTTGGAGGGTGGGGATGGGGGGGGGGGTGTGTGGTGGCTCAGTAGGTAGAGGTGCAGGCTGCAAGCCGAGAGGTCCTCGGTTCGAATCCCACCTGTGGCAATCGCGTTGTGTCCTTGGGCAAGACACTTCACCCCCATTGCCCACGTGGGGGCACGGTGACGCTGTGTACTAAGGCGTACTGCACGTCGATGGTGCACCTGTCTTCAACCAATGCTAACCCTGCTTGTGTGGAGTTAGTATGTTGGGGAGCTGACAGTTGCTCGCCGTTGCTCGGTGGTTCTCTCCTGGTACTCCGGCTTCCTCCACCCGTAAAACTGTCGAGGTCATGATTAGCCATTGTGCAGAAATATGTGACCTTAAACACCAATAAATAAATAAATAAATGGGAATGGGGGGGGTCTAGTCATAACTATGACCATCTGGTCTTTACCCAATTCTCCCACCCCACAATGGCTTTCCAAATAGTATGTTTGGCCCTCTAAAACTGGCTAGGGCACCCCCTATTATAGAATCCTGGCTACACTCCTGCCACTGGACTACCGATATTTAGTAATTTTCTGCGTAAACTAAGAATGTGTCACCTAAAATTATGTGTGCCAAATTTTGTTCAAATCAGCCTTAGGCTTCCAAAACATTTTAAATTTTGGTGGAGTCAAAATGTTTGCTCCTCCAGTATGTCAACAAATCTCCCCTCCCCCCCCCCCCCCAACCCCTCACCCACCCTCTGAATTTTGTTTCAACAAACTTAATTTTATACCTCGGAAAGAAGCTAAAATACCAAATACAAGCCATTGGATCAATCACAAACATTTTAACTCCCTGCCCAGGAAAATCCCATAAATTAATTGCAGTTCCGGTCTTACCATAAAGGGCATCAGTTTTGGATAAAAATCCCAGAAAACAGTGCAGTCAAATATTTTTCATTTTGAGACGTTTAGTGTCAGATCATAGGCCTTCAAAAGCTCCGATCAAAATGAATGAAACAAAAAATATATATTTCAGTTTAGCTATGTGGTCAATTAAGTAGTGCCAAAACGAAAATGGATGATTTCAGCACATACCTCTTGACATCCACCTTCACTTAAATAATGATTCCTGATGAATAAAATGTACAAAAAGAATTAAACAATATGTATTTATTTATTTCTAATATCTACCTTTTTTATTCAATTACCCACTCAATCTGCAATCCACTATGGAAGAAAAGAGGAATTTGAGGGTATTCAAACCAATGTTTTTTTCAACATGGCATAAAGGGCATCAGTAAATTTTCAGCCTATGAACCACTGGGTGCAACCTGGTGCAAGTGGAGTGGTGATCCAAGAGCTGAAAATTTCTAGTTTTTCTTGCATATTGTTTGTGTGCATATTTTTCCCAGAAATGCATCCCATTTCCCTGAAAATCACCCCCAAATTCCCTGGAAAAATGTCTTCTGAGGTTAACATGTCTGATCCATCAGTTCATGACAAGATTTTCAAAGAATTGGGATGGCTATTCCAACACACCCTTCCAATAAAGAGCAGCGCATCCAGTGTCAACAAAATTGAAATGGCCAACCCCATCCGTCACTCACATGAAATCTTATTGGAATTGCACTAGTGGTTTGAGAGAAGAAGACTCAAACACCCACTTCACAATGGACATTGGATGTTTACCAGATGAAGGGTGATTAGTATAACTCATTTTGGCTTTCAGTCAGGTGGGCTAAAAAGGAAAACAGCATGATATTTGAGGCCACATGTGATGGCTTTAGTTTTTTCAGGCAATCCATCTTCAAGATACAAGGGAGAACAACTGTTTTCTGCAAAAACATTTTCAGGACTGTCATCCCAGAATATTCCTCATACTGCATGAAGTGGATGTGAAGAAGAAACTTTTTTAAAGAATAGGTAGGTCTTGTATAAAACATTTTCAGGACTGTCATCCCAGAATATTCCTCATACTTCACGAAGTGGATGTGAAGAACATTTTTGAAAGAATAGGTAGGTCTTATATTGCACTAAGTTAAAATTTGGGATCCCACAGGGAGCCCAAATATGACTCAGGGGGATTGATTTGAACAAACTGGAATCTGAACCTCCTAAGGTTGCAGCATATCAAATATAAAAAAATTCTGTCTTGTAGATCTGAAGCAAAATGTTTTTAAAGAAATTTCCCCATATTGCATGAAGTTAAAATCTAGGTTGCTATAGGGAGCCCAAATATGAATCCAGGGACAGGATTTGAACAACCTGGAATCTAAGGATAGTGCAAACCAAGACTCATGGATGTGGAGAAGAAGATTTTTTAAAGAATAGTCCTTATATTGCAAAGTTAAAATTGGGGAGCCCAAATATGACTCAAAGGCAATGAATGGATGGAAAGTGATCACTAAAGCTCCCCTTGAGCTTCACTCAGGTGAGCCAAAAAAATGTGTTTGCTAACAGATTTATGCCCTTATGGTGCCCCCCTGTTGGCATGGCAACTTTATTTGAACAAACTTGAATTGATATCTTATAAAGAACATACATATTGGTTCAATTTGGTTCAATTCGACCCAGTATAATTTGGCCCAGTAGTTTATGAGAAATCGTTAATGTAAAGTTCCTATCAGATGGATGGACAGGTGGAGGGAAGAATGGACAATAGATGACAGATGGAAAGTGATTACAAAAGCTTCAGTCACGTGAGCTAAAAAGTACCTCGATGCAAATCAAATCCCCCTGTGCCTCTGATGAACCATAGCATAAGTAAATGTGTGATTAACAAGTAAAAATTATTAAAATCTGCGAATTACTGTTAAAGTTATGACATAATCATTACAATGTAAAAAAAAACCCAAACCAATAACTCTCTCAAGTTTCAACAAATGATCATGGGTCTTCAACTTCCAGAAGACAATTTAATATAAAGCAGCATACCCTAATGTTAATAAAAGGCTAGCTGATAATTTCTTTTCAAATAATTGCATAAACATTAAAAATTCAGTCGAAACAAAGTACATAAAAAGCAATAACTTCATCAATTTTTGAGATATAACCATAATTTTAGAACTTGTTCAAGACAATATTTATACAGAGCAGTATATCAAAATATACTGAAATCTGTTTACTATTCACTGTATTGCATCAATAGGTATGACAGTACTAAATATTTGACTTAAGAGTTTCTTGGCTTGAAAAGTTGCACTGGGAAATGATGCAATCTCAGAAACTAAGCAGCCTTGAGAAAAAAATATTGTTTTAAAAAAACTTTGAAGCACTGTACTAAAATCTTGCATCACTGCTGAATATTCCAGAGAAAAAAAAGGGGTCATTCAGGGTGATTTGATGAATTTTAAGGCCTGTAACATACAATTGACTATTGATGTATTTTTGACGGGAATTCCCAGAAAAACATGTGCCTGTGACCAGTAGTTTCCTTCCTGTCAATTGTTTCTCTTTTATTTGTTGCATGCCTCCAGTTTTGAGGACAGAAAAAGTTGTCGGCTATACTTGACAAAGATATTTGAATGTCACAAATTAAAATGATGCGGTCACGGATGTTATAATGGTCACGAATATTACAATGGTCGTCTATAGAAAAATATTTACTCCTGTTATACCTTGTACCCAAAACATTTAAATTTATAGAAACAGTTATTGAATAAAGGGTAATAACTCTCTTATTTTTTTAGAAATTACAATGGTTTTTGATTTTGTCAGAGAGAAGATATTGTCCTGACATAAAGTAGCACACCAAAATTCATTGAGACCTGATAACTTCTGTTCAAGTTGGTGCACAAACAGACTTCTGATGGATGGAAAGATGGATGGATTGAAAGATAAACAGATGAAAGGATGGACAGATGGATAGACAGATTGAGCTCTTTACTATATCCCCTACCCACTGGAGAGGTAAAATAATGCAAAGCAATGTGAAAAAAAGATCAATGAAGCAGTAGAATAGTGTTGGGACGTTAACCGCAAATGTGGGTCAGTTGCGGTTGTGAAATGACTACCAACAACCGCAATCGCATTGGCGATTGACAACCATATTTTTCTGTGTTCGATTTATCTCCCATTTTGCTAAATACAGTAATGGCGAAAGCAAAAAAAAAACCATCTCCCATCTGGGAATATTTTGTAAGAGAAAGGACAAAAGACATTTCGGCCTCAAATGTCATCTGTAAATTGAAGAACTGGATGGGATTGAGTGTACTGTACCCAGAGATTCTATTAGGCAACTTGTTTGCATACTAGGGTCAATTTTATCGAATCCATTCCTTATGGTACTGTACAGTGAACACCAGTAAACTGGGTTTATTTCCAAAATTTCAAACTCAACATTTTCCAATCTCTGGGTACAACAATACATAATTAATATCACTATCTTGAAAAATGCGACCATAAACCTGAAAAAAATAACCTTAATCGAAATTAGTGCAAATGAATGGCAATTTGGGGTTCGGAATTTCACAAGTCATTTGTTTTTAAACCCATGTGTGTTTTGTATTTTATGAGTATTCTTCCTTATGTGCAAACATTCCAAACAGCTGATTCGGGATTCCCAACTTTCCCACCTGGCTTGGCATGAACTTTGCGTAATTGTGGATTCTGGATTGCATGTTTAACGCCCCAATAGTACCAAACCAACAGATATACCTTTCTCCTTTTTGCAGTTCACTATCGCCTGGGTATATTTACTGATCATAAACCCCACATACTTGCTCATGTTATCCGTACCCGTACCACGTGATCAGACATGGGGTAATGAATTTATCTATTGACTTTCCATTTTAGAAGTACAATCTATTTCATGTGTGAACACACACAGCATGAGATCTTTTATCTTCCACTGTTGTGCCATACAGGTTTCTGTGGAATTTTTGTGCAAAAGAGTTTTTGTGAAAATATGCCGATATGACTAGTATAAAAAAAATTATTGAATTTCTTTTTTTCTTTTTTGTCTCAAAAACATAGCTTATGAACCCCACATTGGAGGGTACTTGATAAGCTCATTCCAATAAGGGGTCATGAGCTATATTTTGGAGATAAAAAATTAAATATAATACATGTACACTGTAAAACTGGAATGACAGGTCTTCTACGGGGTATGGACAATTTGTAGATTTCGGAACGAGGCTTCCACTGGGTATGGGAAATTTGTCAGTGGCTGGGCGGACATATCGTGGGTTTCAATGAATATGGTCTCATACCACATATCTATCAACCAATCAAAAAATTCACTTTAGTCAACAGATAAATACTATTCCCATAAAAAGGAGGCGGTATCTTATCTTGACAGCACTTTTTCAACCCAATTTAGCAAGATATCTTTTCTCCTGGATATTTTACCTCTTTATAAACATTCCCTTCCCACCTGAAATTTTGTATTTAATCTTCTTGATAAAAGATAAAAAATGTACCTTGATGGATAGACTGCCTCGGTGTTTTAGAGGAGTGTACACATAGCATAATTACATTGCATAATATAATAATGTGTTGAATCCTTCTAAGCAGAGTGTTTGGCTGCAGACCTAAACACAGAATGATCACCAGTAATAGCAATTGTTCCTTCAGAAAAACAATTATCGGCATTCAACAAGTTGCCTTTTGTATATTGAAGAAGTATATGCAGCAACCCTAAACCTTCCCACACTTCTTGATGTACCATCTGCAACATCTTCTTTCAAGGTATGAATAACTAGGGGCTGACCCGTGCAAGGATGGGTAGCTCCACCAATGCAATGGAAAATTTCTAGTTGCACTGCATATCAAGAGAGATAATCAAAGCCTGAGTTTCTAGCTGAACATGGATATGGACTGAGATTACTCACTGGTTAGTGTGTGAGAATCCAGGGTTCATATACTCCTGAGAAAAAAAAAGATCCAGGATGTTCCAGGTCTCTTTGCTGAAAATTATTTAAAATATCACAAATTTCCATTCGTGCTGAAACAAATATTCAATCATCTGATAGGGGAAAGCAATATAGTAATACTAAATTGACATTTGAAATTGTAATTTTCAGTTACCAATAGTGGAATCCTGTTAACAGAATAGCGACTTTGCCAATGCAAAATATCCAATTAACCCTTTACCCAACATAGGGAATATCAAAATTCATTATTTTAATAACAAAATTTCAACAAAACCATATCATGTGACCCCTCACTGGAATGAGCTCAATAGTTTTGTTGAAATATTTTGAAAAATTAATTTTTTTCAACTGCTCAATTTACAAATTACGCAGGCGGATGCGGGCGATTCGTTAGGTAAAGGGTTAACAGGAGTATTCAACTGACAGGAATTTCATATTTTTCTTGTATTCTGGTGATAAATTCCTCATTCAACCTGTAATATCTTATTAGACAGAGCCCATGGAGCTCTGTCAAACAAGACATAATAGATTAAATGCATGTATTAGACATACTGCATCAGGATAGACGTAATTGTGTAATTCTTTGACAGATCACAAGATTTTTATTCAATCAACAAAAAATCTAGACTAGCGGAAAAAAGAAATGCAAGTTTTTTTTCTGTGGTAAATATTTCAAATGTGTTATGGATGATTACTTCATTGTTGGGATTTTGATGTTATTTCTTCATTACTGTTTAAATTTTGATGAGTTTTGTTGTCTTAACACAGATGGCATTTGCATGGATAATGTTCAAACATGGGTACTCTACACCATTTCCTGATCAAAATCAATAGCGAGTGTGCCCACGCCAGGCTTCAGTCGCTGCTTTAACTCTTCTTACTTTTGACCCCATCAAGTTGCTTATGGTCCTTTGTAGGATGTTATTCCACTCCTGAAGAAGGGTCTGCATAAGCTGAGAGACGTTGTTTGGGACGTTGACGTGCTTCCTGACTCTCCTGTCCAGCTCATCCCACAAATACTTGATCGGGGACAAATCTGGACTGTAGGGGAAGGGGAGGGGGGGGGGGGGGGGGGGGCAACTGAGAACTGAGACATTGTATTGGTTGAGGAAGTCATGACAAACCCTAGCAACCCTGCTGCAACGTAAGGTTATGCATATGGATAAGTGGAAGGACGTGAAGCATGAGGACCTGATCCCGATATCTTATGGCTGTAAGATTGCCTTGGATAACCACAAGCATTGTTTTCACGCCACGAGAAATTCCACCCAAACCATAACAGACCCTCCCCCGAATCTGTCATTTTCCTTAACACAAGCTTCAGAATATCGCTCACCTTGATGTCAATACCAGTGTTGTCGTCCATCTGACAAATAAAACATGAGCCGAGTCTCGTCAGTGAATAACACACGTCTCCAGTGGGCCAAGTGAAACCGTTTTGGTGCATATAGAAATCTTCTGTGCCACTGAGTCGCCCAACTAAATGAGCTATTAACTCATGGACCCTAATTTGCTTGGCGGCGAGACGATACGATTGGCCCTGCATAATTAGAGCAACAGCCCTACCCCTATCAACTTCAGATATTCGTGGCATTTAGCTTTTCAATCGAATTGAAATGAAATGTTTTGTAATCGATGTGTCCTGTTAAAAACGTTGATTTGGTATGGTTTTCATGGGAGTGCCCTGGATGCATGCTTTGTTGCAAAATCTGTTGAAAGCATGCAGTGTCGCACATGGTCATGGTTCACTAAATTTTAATAAAAGGCCGCCCGGCCATACATCCTCCGAAAAAAGTGTGCAATTTGAAATTTGAAAGTCGAAAAAGGGATATAACTCTGGCAAAAAATGTCGGACCAAACCCTGAATTGAACCTGACCTGTATGTCATGTTGATACACCTATACACACCTACCTACCAAATGTTATTTGAATTGGTCAACAGCAACTAAAGTTATCACCAGGAAACCAAAAAAAAGAATTTTCGAAGTCCAAAAAGGGTAATAACTCTGGCAACAGTTGTCAAACCGAATCCCGATTCGAACCTGACCTGTATTTTACATTGATACACCTACATACCAAATTTCATTATATTTGGCCAACAATCACTGAAGTTATCATCGGGAAACCCTAAAAAATGAATTTTTGAAGTCGAAAAAGGGGCATAACTGTGGCAAAAATTGTTGAACGGCACCCCGATTCGAACTTGGCCTGTATTTTATGTTGATACACCTACATACCAAATTTCATTTGATTTGGCCAACTATCACTGAAGTTATCGTGAAGCCAACAAAAATGAATTTTCTAAGAATAAAAAGAGGCAGAACTCTGGCAAAAGTTGTCAAACCTCACCCCGATTTGAACGTGACCTGTATTTTACATTGATACATCTACATACCAAATTTCATTTGATTTGGCCAACAATCACTGAAGCTATCATCGGGAAACCCCAAAAAATGAAATTTTGAAGTAAAAAAAGGGGCATAACTGTGGCAAACATTGTAAAACCAAACCCTGATTCGAACTTGACCTGTATTTTATGTTGATACACCTACATATCAAATTTCATTTGATTTGGCCAACTATAATTATACCTATCATCGGGAAACCAAAGTGGGATGGACTCACGGACACCGGCTATTTTAAAAAAATGTTCGGGGGACAACTAAAGACTCTTTAGCATGTACACTGAGGTACCTGTGTGTCAAACTTTACTACACTTGGTCTATGGATAAAAAAATTATAGTACCAAAACTGAACTTATGTTTCTTTTTTCCATCAGTTTATTTGCAATTAACAGGTCAAATTTATACCGAAGGTATGATCAATGGTTTGATGTTTGGAATTTAGATGCAATTAACAGGGTTAATCTATTAAAACATATCCAATTAACCCTCAAGTCCTCAGACTAATTTGACATTAATAACTATCTTATATACATTTACATAGCTGCAGATGACTTAATAGTATTTCTACAATATTGTTGGCTGCCTGTACAGGCAACCAACAATGATGCAAAAACACTGTCAAGATAAAAACATCCCAACAGGTAAAGGGTTAAGGGCTGTGACTAGGAATTGTATTTAACTCTGGGAAAAGAAACTAAAAATATGAATGGATTGATAAAAAATCCAGGGGGCAGGGGAGAGGGTGGGAAAAGATAAACCAGGATATCCCCTCCCCCACTCGTGAGAGACAGCCTAGTTTGCTGGAAGATATAGCAGGGTGGCACCAAAGTAGGATATAAGTGGACTCAACTTTAGGCTTCTAGGTGTTACCACATATATCTTGTCAGTAGCTGGCTATGAGTGAGATCTTCCATAGAAAAAACAATATCACACCCACAGAGCAAGTGTACATTTGAAGTACATTGGAGTTACATAGGGATGGCTGATAGTCTGAATTGGATGGAGGTGAAGGAACTTATCTCATCTCCTCAGTCACCTGGCTCCAACTAAAAAAAAAATAGTGCTTGGAAAACCAATGAGTATCAACATAAATGTCCAGTTGGAAGTTCAGATGAGAATTTCTTCAATAAAACATTACCCTGATGGAGTTACCTCCCTGGATATGCAATCATATTCATCAATATGAAGCACAGCTTTGCAGCATCCATCAAATGTGAGATATGCAATACTATTCTGGTTTGTATGTATACAACACTAAAATATCGGTAATCAGAGATAATAACTGTGTTATATTGTCCATAGTTAATGGTTTTGATGGTAATGCAAAGATAATTTGGTCAAATTACCATGGATGATTCATGGCGTTTCTGCAAATTAGATACCACTGGAATATTTAACATGTATGAGGGACTCATAGCTAATCAACAGTGAACCATTTCACAATATTTTATACACATCTGAAAAAGAACACAAGCTTTTTGTCATAACACATTCAAGAAGAGACTAAAGATACTGAAACAGTTAAGTCACCTTGTTAGAGTTTTCTGAGTAATTTAGCAACTTGGTCGCAATCCAATCAAAATTATCTTTCCACATGTCTCCTCACAGAACTGAATAATCTCATCCGTTGGAAAAAAACGTGTCAACATTCAATCTAAGATGCTACCTTTGTTTGTTTTTGATGAATCATTCATAATTTCATATACCATTTATTTATGAAATCACAAAACACTTATGTATTAGGGCAGCACAGCCCGATTGCGATCTGATAAAAAAATACTACCTTGGTGATCACAGTACTGTATCACTTAGCAAGTGATACACAACCAGGGCTTTAGATTAATCTAATTTGGGCAAAATGGCAAATATGGATCCATTGCATTGTGGCCTGGTGGAAGAGAAAAGCACTGGCAATTTTGCCTTCTCTGTGTCTGTTGATATACTTTTCAGGCTTTTCCCTCTTAGAATCCTAGATTACAGCCCCTTGTTACAGGTCTTTAGTATTATTATTAGTCGTCCTCCTTGAGGTAAAGTTTACTCCAAAAGATCTCTTAGTTTACAGGCGTGGAGCCAAAATCCTATTTAAACTAAATTACACATGGTGTTTAATATGAAACACCACGAAAACAAGCACTGTCGGAAGAAATCAGGTTTAACCCTTTACCTAACACGAAAAGCAAATGACACTTGCAAATCAAATTCTTAAATAACTAATTTTTTTTATTTTTTGCGTAAAAACCATAGCTTATGACTCCTCACTGGAATGACCTCAATGAGCTCATTTTAAGGAGGGGTCATAGGCTATGGTTTTGAGACCAAAAAGTTAAAAAAATAATGAAAATTGAATGGTGATTTTTATGAATAGCGCTGGCCAGTTTTGGCCATTACGTTGGCTAAAGGGTTAAAGCACCCCCTCCCCCCCACCCCCCACCAGTCGGTCATCTTCTGATTCGATTTAAGATTCGATTGGAATTCGAATAACAGACTCAATTCAAATCAATTCGATTCAAAGCGAAAATGGGTGATTCATAGGACCCTACCATAAAGTAACTATTTACATTACACATACAATGTTCTGTCAAATGAATTTACCAGGTTATAAGTTATACCCTAGATAAAATTTTACAGACATTCCTACGTAATTATGTAACAAATGATCGGTGAACAAGTCTATGACATAATACATACCTTGAAACAACTGTTATATATAAGTAAAAACTAATCAATTTAATATGGGTAAATGTTTTATGAATTGTTGAGGTATGAAGACTACAATAATTTATGTTTTAAATCATCAGACAATTTGTATTTTGCACTTTAACCTTCTGCACACTGCTCATGCCAAATGCTGAAATTTCAAGCAGCAAAATTTTCCAACTATACCATTTGGAATTTAACCATTTCAATCTTGTATGAAGGTGCTCAATGAGCTTTGTCGAACAAGACTGGATTTGTTAAATTCCTAGTTGCCGCATCTGAAAAACTTGCAGGTTGAAATTTTAATATTTCAACACCAGTGTTCAGAAGGTTGAATACACTTTCAACAACCAAGGTCATCATGAAAACAAGTTCTATGAGTGGAGAAAATGGCTGAGTATCCACAAGAATCTCTGAGCAAGGGCAAGTAGCTGTCAGCACTTGCTTCCCAATCACAGCAGAATTTGAGCTCAGTTCACTTTGTTGATGGCTTTTACACCATCAACACACCAAACATCTTAGAACATTTATGCCACAATCCTCCAACTAGACCAAGTCAGTGGCACTGAAGTATCTCTCAATGAACCAATGCAAGCGACACCAAGCAACAGATGTGCGAGTCAGTGGTCAGACTATCCGAAATCACCTACACAGCTGGAATTTGTATGCTCGATGACCTCGAATAATTCCACATTTGACTGAACATCACATCAAAGCAAGGCGTAATTGGTGTGGAGCACGACAGTGTTAGGACAATCGTCGGTGGAGCAACATCATGTTTTCCGATGAATCGAGGTGCACTCTCAACTTCCACGATAGGCGAAACAGAGTGTGGCAGCGGCGGAATGAACGATGCCATGATGTAACCATTAGGCAGTACGATCGTTTTGATGTTGGATCGGTTATGGTGTGGGGAGGCATAACCATGACAAGCAGAACAGCATTACATGTAATCTAAGGACATGTCACAGGGCAGTACTACCGTGACAACATGTTAGCAGCTCATGTGGTGCCATTTGCGCGACGTCACGGCCATCGATTCATTTTCCATGATGACTAATGCAAGAGCACACAGGGCCCGTGTCGCTACAGAGTTCCTCCAGGAGCAGAACATCACTACACTGCCTTTGCCAGCACTAAGTCCAGACCTTTCACCAATTGAGCACGTCTGGGATATGCTTGGAAGGTGCCTACAACAACGCCGACAGCCCCCTACCAATGTCCATGAACTCGCCGCTGCACTGCAGGAAGAATGGAATAACATCAGTCAATCTGATATTGGATGTTTGGTGAGGAGTATGCCACATCAGATACGCGCTTGTCTCGCAAACTGAGGAGGATTTACAAGGTACTGAGGTCTTGGACTGAATGTGGTAAATTCTCTGACTGACCATCGATGTCTTCTATAGCTCAGTGCATGGAATGTGTGCTTGTCAGACACCCAACTATTGCTGAAATCATTCACCAGATGTCACAGTGCGTTGCCTCAACTGTCTTTTAGATAAAATATAAATATATTTCTTCATATACCCCATTTTTATAAAATATCCCCTACTTTTCTTAATAATATATATATATTTACTAGAGTTTAACCCTTAAGGGCCTAGTTCCAATTTTGGTGAGTTTCTTGTCTTACATGTACTTGCATACACTAAAGATGGGCGTGTTTCAAATTGTCTTTTTTTGGTTTTCGGTTTCAGTTTATAATATCAAAAAACCTTGGTTTGGTTTTTCTTCAAGCCTGGAAATAAGCAATCTCTCATTTGCAGAATGAGGCCTCAAGAGGGTGATTTGCTGAAGGTATCCCAAAGAGAGTGCTAGAGTCCCCCACATTTCATCCTCAGCCCCCCCCCCCCCCCCCCTGATCTGTGCCCATGGTGTAGTATGTGGATGTATACTTTAAATAATTTTTTATAATTTAACATGGTGAAGTGTGCAGAGCGTGTAAGATTAATACATTTGTCAATGAAATTGCTACAGGTTTTCATAACCCCATGCTGAAACTGTTCTTCAATGTCAATGACACATTCTAAAAATAGATAATTCCCCGCAACTTCGAATGTCCAGCACATTTTGTACACTAAATTTCGAGATTGCCCTTGTTTCATTTCGGATCAAGTTGGAATTGAATACCACAAATACACCAGTGAACTCCAGTTTAAAAATAGCTCAAACGGTGTACTTTTGGCATACAACTATAAGAGAATTACGAAAAGTGAGTATTTACCATTGCTAATGAAGCCGATTTGCATTTGTTTGCAGAACATGTCGCTTCAAAATCAATTTCCTTCTTAATTTCCAGAAATTTTTTCCGGTGTTCCCTTTGAAGGTGTGCACATAAATTAGTTGTATTACCATACTCTGCGACGATTTCTTTTGAAGAAAGGGTGCATTTGCTTTTGGATGACATTTTTGTTATGTGTGAAATGGGGAATGATATAAATTCCAGTCAAAGAAAAAAAACGTGTCCAGCCGATTTTTCCTGACAATTTTGTTCGGTTTTTCGGTGATTAAAAAAACAACAAACCGATAAAACCAAAAAAAAACCCCATTTCTACTATACACACATGTTCCAACATGCTAGCTCTTGGTGGTCTTGCTGATGGAAATAAGAGTACTTGGCAATGTTGTCTAGTGAAGTCTTGACTGCCAGAATAGGCAGCCAAGACTTCACTTGACACCACTGCTTAGATCAAGTGTTTCCTTTTTATGAGAAAGCAAACAAATAAAATTCTACAGACTTTTAAGAACACTTTATTATCTATGGCAAGAATAAAATGAACATTTCGCGAGGATCAATGTTGATTCTCATTTTTGTCTTGTGAAAATCATTTGCGCTAATTGATTTGGATTTTCACATGTATTTTGAGCCATGAGAGTAACAGATCAACATAAACAAGAGCTGGACTTTCGTCCGGTGCATACCCCCACGTGGTGTACCGCCTAGTGTGGGCATACCTATGACCAACAAATATCATTTATGAATATTCTCGTATGGACTGACGGACAGATGCACAGATGGACGAATGCAATCCAGTATACCCCCCCCCCCCTTCCATTTTCTTCGAAAGTTTTCAACAATTTCTAAGTCAAAAGGTATGGTAAATTGTTTGGTGTTTGGAAGTTTTATGCAATGAAGCAGAAGCCTTTGTCATAGGCAAACTGCATGCCATATTTCACTGAAATCCGATAACCCCAATCCAGTATGCACCCCCCCCCCCCCTTTTTCTTCGAAAGTTTTCAATAATTTTTAAGTCAAAAGGTGTAGTAAATTGTTTGGTGTTTGGAAGTTTTATGCAATGAGGCAGAAGCTTTTGTCATAGGCAAACTGCATGCCATATTTCACCAAAATCCGATAACCCATACCTGAGATACAGGCTGAACAGACAAATAATGTCTATTTCCTACAATTTCTGAGTCAAAAAAGGGGGATAACTCTAAAAAGGAGAATGTGAGAAATAATAATGAAATAATGTGAATCCTTTTTTTAAAGCCAATACCATAAGCAGTATTCATGGCAAATTTCATTGCAATAGAACATTCGATACCCGAGATACAGGCTGAACAGACAAAATTTGGCTCGGACAGACACAATTTCTAAGTGAACAATTAAAAAAAAAAAAAAATAATAAAAAAAAAAATAACTAGTGGTGGGCATATCTATGACCAACAAAAATTATAAAAAATAATAATTTACTTAAGTTATGAATACTTTCGGACGGACTCACACACGGACGGACGAACGGACAGACGGATGGACGCATGTAATCCAGTATACCCCCATTTTCTTCGAAAGTGGGGGTATAATGATGGACAGATAGAGGGTTTGTTACCACTGAAAGGAAAAAAAAAAATGACAAAGTTTCATGGATTTTTCACACAGACAGAGGGTTTGTTACCACTGAAAGCAAAAAAAAAATGACCAAGTTTCATGGATTTTTCTTGGAAATTTTCAAAGACCTTTGCCTTCAGTCGCATGCTAATATGATGTTACCTCAGGCTGATATCTTGGCCAATATGAATAATAACATCTAAATATCAATAGAATCTAATTTAGGGGTTAATTCTTGGTTAGTTGGCTGATATGAAACTAACCAAGTAATAACCTGTAAATATCATGATTCTGTTAAAAAGTTCTGCATATTGTATGCACTAGTTTGTTCCACACTAGTAAAATTATTTTAAATTGTTTTGTTACATCTTATTAAAGAATCCAATAAATTATAACAAAATAATTAATTATGGACAAACTTAGGCTCTCAATGATGGTAGTATAGTATTTTTGAAAAACAAATCTCATATCAGAAATCACATTTATAATAATTCAGTACGATATCAGTTAAAACAAGAAATTCTACCTATTTATCAAAATCCCAACACATAAGGATGAAAACTAATTTAAGGAGTTTTCAAAAACTTCCTGTTATGGGGTGGTATTAATAATATTTCTGAAATAGAAAAAAACTTGCAAGTTTTCTGAAACTGAATAAAAAATGATTTGAAAGAAAAATGGTACAATATTAGTTATCCTTGTGTTTTCCAGGGTGTATGGGAATTTACACCGGTTTGGGAACTCATACACCCCGAAGCAAAGACGAAGGGTGTATGAGTTCCCAAACCGATGTAAATTCCCATACACCCTGGAAAACACAAGGATAACAGATTTATTTCCAAGAATTTTGGTGTAGTTAATACTTTAACCTACATTGTGGGAAAAAACTGACAGAAAATTTGTACTTTGTAAGTTTCTTAATAAATAAAACCAAACAAATATGGATGTCACTGGAACTGGCTCAATGAGCCAGTTCCAATGACAACCATATTTGTAATATTTTATTGCACATAAATATTAAATTTCCTGTACTTTTATTTTTGTTCTAACATAACTGAGCAGAAGATATGAATTAATAATTAAAAATTGGTACTTTTTTAGCCATATAGCCTGCAATTGTAGATTCTTGTTTTTACACCGTGGTTAACCACGGTTTAAAAAAAAACCCACTGTGGATTGCAAGTTACACCGTACCTCTCAGCCAATCAAAATGCAGTATTTTGTTTTATTTGGAAATAAAATCTGTTACACTGTGGTTTACAAAAGCATAAACAGAAATACTTATCACTTAGTCCAAAATACAGTTCAATAGGATCCAGTAACAGGTATGATGGAAGAAACATTCCAGCTGATATAATGTTCAAGAATGTTCTGCAGAACCAGTATCCAATAAACTGTAATGAATAGTTCAGTCAGAAAAGTCCACTTAAAAATACAGCAGCAGTGTCCAATAAATTCTAATAAAGCATTTGGTAAAACATCAGATGGAAAGATTGCCCAAGAATTATTTCCTCCACAGGTAGTTTTAAAATAAATCAGCTAATCCGGGTTTTGAAAATAATAATAATCCCCTTCAAACTTTGGAAACACTTTTCCAGTAACACAAATTGACTCAATTTCAATATAAAAATTCCTCTGAATAATAATCTCAGCTGCTATACAAGTTGTCAAAATATAATATGGTGCATTGTCCTATAATAATGCTGCATGTCACTTCTTAATGTGGTGTGAGATGAATGAGTGTCCCATGTTGGAAGTGTTTATGTACATAGTACTTAAATGGAAGGCTCTAGAAAAAAGAAATTTCTACAATGTTCTTTTGTTCCACTAATTCCTGATTGGCTCAAATAAATCACCTCAGTAAGTTTCTAAATCATTCTGTCTAATTTCAAGTAAACATGTGTGACCCAATTAAACAATCAGTGAGCTAAAAATAGATCCTGAGTAACATTAAACATCTAATCGGTACATTCAAAGGTCACTCAGTGGATTGATTCACACCTCTGACTTGAGAGTGTGAACACCATCTGGACAATCGCAAAGCAATAACGATGGCTAATTTGGACCTTCCAATTAATCTTCAGAAACCTTTATCAGCTCTGGGCGTCTCTTGCCCTCTCAACTGGACTCTCCCGGCGAGAGGCAAGAGCATCCACCTGATACTGGAGTTTGATACAGAGGAGAACATCACCACACCTTCTTCAGGGAGAGGTAGCATCTTTTGTGAGAGGAACCCCTCTCACACTGGTCCTAACCCGAACAAGCCTGGACCTGGCCCTGAAAAGAAGAATAAGAAGAAGAGCCCATCAACCAGGGGTCGTGATGCCCGGCAGCTGGAAAAGTTCCTGAAAAGGAAGAAGGAAGAGAAGGCGGATGAGAAGACAGAGGAAGCCACTACCATTTCCCCACCTCCAACTCCTGTGACTCCCATCCACACCTCAGCTGTCTCTCCTCTGAGCGGCAGTCTGGAGGATGGCGATGTCAGCAGGGAGGCAGAAATGGAAACTGGATCTCTGGGTTCTCCTACTCCAATCTCTCCCCTCCCTCTGGATCAGGAGCTGGAACGTGAATATGAACAAGCCACTCTCTGAAACGAATATCAAATCGAGTGCATGAAGGACATGAATGACATGGAAAACCAGCTGGCAGAACTTAGGAAGGCAATGGCTACACTACATTCAAACGTCGCTTTAGCAACAGCTTTAGCACAAAACAGGATGATACCACAGCCTCTATCGCCAATACTTAAGAATCGCCACCTCCACCTCCTAAGAAGAAACGGAGGGAATAAAAGAAACAGGAAGCAAGACCAGCCGAGCAGCCACCAGTCCATTACTAGTGGTAGGAATAGGAGCAACATAACACAGACATCCATCCACTTATGGGATGCGCGTCGCATTCCCAAGTGCAGATTCTTTCATCGGTAACTCAGTGGAAACAAGCTATCAACCCAGCCACAGTCTTTCATTCATTCAAAGTGATAAGAGAAAATCTTAATTGTATTATTATTAACCAAGGGCATGTCAATTCTGATACCATCATTAGGGGCAGATAACACTTGTCCAGATCTGGATTTACAGGTCTTATATTTTGACAAGAATCTGAGAATCGATTCACGCAACAAAAGCAGTGAGGATCCATGTAGATTCTTGCTGCACCTCTGCTTGGATTCGCATGAGAAAAATTGAGTCAATTTAACCCCTTACCTAACATAATGGCAGCAAATTAACCAATACATGGCTAACATGACCTGAAATATCCTGACACTTAGTTTGTCAATAAAATTGTACAAATATGGCTCTCATTGGAATTGGCTCATTGAGCCAGTTTCAATGACATCCATATTTGTAAGGTTTTATTGGTAAATATTGTTTAATTTTTTAAAAATTCAGTTGATGTTTTAAAAATTAGAAATCTGTGTTGGGTAAAGGGTTAACATGTGTTATCAGTATACAACAGGGCTTCAACCATGGTGGCCTCATGGGATCAGGGTCACTTATAGCAGGTATTGATTGTCACAACTCTTTTTGCAAGAATCCAAATGGATTCTCCCAAATTTAGATGAAATATAAGCTCCAATTTTTCAAGGAATAAAATAACAAGAGGCCCCAGGGAGCCTGAGGGCGCTCACCTGACATGGTAGCCAAAATATCAACCCAGAGAATTGATTTCAACAAGTTGCATCTGCTCCTCCTAAGAAAAGCTTATATCAAATATCCAAAGATTCTAACCAGTGGATCTTAAAAAAAAAAGATTTTTAAAGAATATTCCTCATATTGAATCCCACAGGGAGCCCATATATGAACCCAGGGACGTGGCTTTAAAAAACTTGAATATCACCCCCCCAAGGATGCTGCACACCAAATATCAAAACATTCCGACTGCTGGATCTGAAGAAGATGATTTTTAAAGAAAATTCCTCATTTTGAACTAAGTTACAATTCGAGCTCCCACAGTGAGGCCAAATATGGACCTAGGGGCATGGCTTGAACAAACTTGAATCACACCCCCCTAAGGATGCTGCATACCAAATATCAAAACATTCCGATTACTGGATCTGAAGAAGATTTTTAAAGAAAATTCCTCATTTTGAACTAAGTTATAATTCTGGCTACCACAGTGAGCCCAAATATGAAGACTTGGCTTGAACAAACTTGAATCTCACCCCCCTAAGCATGGTGCATACCCAATATCAAAAGATTCTGCCTGCTGGATCTTGAGAAGAAGATTTTCAAAGAAATTTGCCTCAAAATCACTAAGTTCAAAGTTGGGCTCCTATACTGAGTCCAAATATAAACCCAGGGAGCCGATTTGAACAAACTTGAATCAGATCTACCCCACAATGTTGCATCCCAAATATCAAAAGATTCTGCCTGCTGGATCTGGAGAAGATTTTTTTAAAGAAATTTGCCTGAAATGCATTAAGTTTGAATTCGGGCTTCTACAGTGAGCCCAAAAAAGAATCCAGGGGGCCGATTTGAACAAACTTGAATCAGATCCATCCCCCAATGTTGCACACCAAATATCAAAAGATTCTGTCTGCTGGATCTGGAGAAGAAGATTTTTGAAGAAATGTGCCTGAAATGCACTAAGTTCGAATTCAAGCTTCTGTAGTGAGCCCAAATATGAATCTAGGGAGCCAATTTGAATAAACTTGAATCAGATCCACCCCACAATGTTGCATTCCAAATATCAAAAGATTCTGCCTGCTGGATCTGGAGAAGAAGATTTTTGAAGAAATTTGCCTGAAATGCACTAAGTTCGAAATCAGGCTCCTATACTGAGCCCAAATATGAACCCAGGGGGTCGATTTGAACAAACTTGAATCAGATCCACCCTGCAATGTTGCATACCAAATATCAAAAGATTCTGCCTGCTGGATCTGGAGAAGAAGATTTTTTAAGAAATTTGCCTGAAATGCACTAAGTTCGAATTTGAGCTTCTATAGTGAGCCCAAATATGAATCTAGGGAGCCGATTTGAACAACCTTGAATCAGATCCACCCCACAATGTTGCATACCAAATATCAAAAGATTCTGCCTGCTGGATCTGGAGAAAAAGATTTTTTAAGAAATTTGTCTGAAATGCACTAAGTTCAAAATCGGGCTCCTATACTGAGCCCAAATATGAACCCAGGAGACCGATTTGAACAAACTTGAATCAGATCCACCCTACAATGTTGCATTCCAAATATCAAAAGATTCTGCCTGCTGGATCTGGAGAAGAAGATTTTTTAATGTTTTACCCATTGCCTACAGTGTTAAAAAGTGCTGACTCCGCACTTTTTCAAAGTCCTGAAAAAAGTACCTTGTGATCAAACCGATAGGGATTTTTTTTAACCACTCTATTCTACTGGATAAAAGTAAGCTTTATACAAAATAAGAATTCTCTGTGCCGTGTAGTTCTGGAGATATGGCAGTTTTAAGGTTTTTCCTATTTTTAGCTCCCGAGGTTCCCACGGGGCAATGAGAAAAAATTTTTTTGCATCAATCAACTACTTATGAGCCATTATCATCTCATATCAAATTTGGTTCAAATCGACCTCACGGATCTGAAAATAGAAATTTTATGCGTGGCCAAAATTTGTGCCCATCCCATAACGAAGGCAAATAATGCCCAACAAACATCTCTTGAACAAACTTGATTCTAAACCTCAAAAGGATTCTGTATACCACATATCAAGTCTCTGCTACTGGTGGTTCATTAGAAGATTTTCAAAAAATTTGGCCATTTTTTCCCCACCCCTCTGCTCAATATGAGCCGAAACCTAATTTGACAAAAAATCAAAATGCCCTTATATAACCCGTACTCACATGAAATTTCATTAATATGCAGCCAGTGGTTTGGGAGAAAAAGGCCCAAACACCACCTTCACGACGGACGACGGACGACAGACAACGGACGAAAAGTGATCAGAAAAGCTCACCCTGACTTTTTGTCAGGTGAGCTAATAAACAAGTGCAACATGGTCAACACCATGGGATGGCTAATCACAAGAGTCCAATAATATAAATAACTCTCAAAAAAATACTTGGACACACCTGGTTTGCAATCACCTTCATGATATTATCACCAAAAAGCTATACATTAAATTTTGAAAAAAAATCTTGAATGGTTTTCCTTCATATGTGATGACAACAAACAGTAATGTGATGACAAGAAATTCTAAATCCAACATGGGCAATAACTCTTGAGGAAATACTGAGTCACAGCTGGTTCACAATCCCATTAGTGATAGTATTTCCAAAAGGCTATGTGGTCAAATTTGGGAAAAACATTTTGAATAGTTTTCTTTAATGCTTAACCTGCAGAGTATTTTCAGGAAATCTAGTCATGGCTGCTCTGAAGCAACAAAAACTAGATTTGATGAAATATTCATCTAAGTTTAAATCAAGAAATCATTCGAGCAAAAATCCATGCAATTTAGAGGTGCAAAATTTGATTAAATATGCCCAAATTATACTTATTTTAATGGCAAAAGAAGTCCTGTCTTGGCCGGAATATCCACCATCAGCATGCAAGGTGTTAAAGTATGATGACAAGAAATGGATCAGGATGGATGGACAGAAAGATGGCCAAATGGAAAGATGGATGGATGAATAGAACTCACTACATCTCGGGAATAATAAATCAAATTGAAAATGATCCCATTATAGATATTAGAATAACTGGTGCAAGAAATGGTGACTCCCTGTAAAAGAAAAGCAGACGGGCATTTAACATGGGTATATTCTTGAAGGTTTACCCCCATTAGTCAGACACCCAATTGTCATACACCCCAGTTGTCAGACAGTTAATTAGGGATTAGCTCAAGTTAAAATAGATGATTACCTACTGTTGTAAATGGAACAACCCAGATGTGTACAACTTGAATAAAATTTATTTTCAACATTTTGTTTGGTACTGTTTTTGTCCTTTTCAAGGTTGACAAATAATAAAAATACCACGGTTTCAAAATTTATTATTTTAAATATTATTTTTTAAATTTTTAAAAAAAATTTCAACAAAACCATATCATGTGACCCCACTTTGGAACGAGCTCAACGAGCTCGTTCCAAAGAGGGGTCACATGATATGGTTTTGTTGAAATTTAAAAAAAAAAAAAAATTTTCAGCTGCTGAATTTGCAAATTACACGGGCGGATGCTGGCGATTCGTTGGGTAAAAGGGTTAATTATCTTCTGAAAAATAAGCAAGACATAAAAATCACACATATATTGTGTAATAACTCTAGTAACTTAGATCTAAAATTTGAAAACAAAATATTTTTGTCCAAACAGTTTGCTGTTGCATTTTTTTATTTTCTTGTAAAAACGATGTTTGACAATTTATTGATAACTAATCAAAATTAAAGAGTCGCACATAAATATCTCTCTCCACCTATAACTTTTCTAACTGAACACTCTTAAATTTTCTTGAACCAGACGAAGCGCGATGGTACTGGAGCAAGCTTTCTATTAACATACACAGCAACCAAACACCAAGTAAGGATTGATATAAGAAAATCGTTCCCAGTTTATAGTAATATTTACAAAATACATTCACCACCAAACACTAAGCAAGGATTGAAACAAGCTTGCCTGGCTGGGACCAGTGTACATTTTAAATAAATAAACATATGAATAAAGATATAACAGGAATTTTAAGGGCTTTTGTGTGCATGTCTGTGAGTGTGGGTTTTTTTTGGGGGGGGAGAGGTTGTTATTTTTGTGGGGTTTTCTTTTTGTTTTTTTTCTTTTTCTTTCTCTCCCATCACCCCGCCACCTGTTCCCCCCAAAGGCAGACCAGATGGCCAAGGCTCAACATCCACTCTCCCTTGTAGGCTGATGGATGACTCCCAGCTTTCAATAACACATATTGGTACAGCAAAAACTTTTTCAAGGCTACATCTATAATAAGAATGCAGTACGGAAGACCTGTATCCACTGGAGATGTATTATATATCCAAGAACTGTAGAGGAAAATGCATGACAGTTGGTGATTATGTTAGAAACTTCACAGAACACAGCCACTCTCCAGAAAATGAAAGCCAGGCAAGATTTGTGAGTTCCATGAGAAAAAGAGCCAGAGAAGAACCAACCACACCTTTGACAGCTTTCTACTTCACATTATCTATTTTATTGTCATTTATCTCCTATTTTTTTCTGTTTCATAAAATATTATTTTCTGTTTATTTATCACAAAAAAACTATTTATTTGTGTGATTATTCATGGTATTGTGATTTATTTCATAATTTTAATTGTCTAGAATGTTTTTCTTATTGTACTTCATATTTTTCATTTATTGTCATTTATTTCCTACTTATTTTCTTTGTTTCATAAAATATGATTTTCGGTTTATTTATCACCAAAAAATATCTATTTTGTCATAAAACACTTTGGTGAAGAAATAAATCATTAAAGCTAATTGTTTCTTTTCTGTCTGACTAATTGGCATATCCCACTTTATTCCGAAGGTGTTAAGTAAGAGATTAGCTGTTCACCAACTCAATAATCTGTGATTGTAAACTGTCTGACAACAGGGGTGTCTGACTAAAGAGGGGATACCATATTCTTGAATATACTAAATGTAAAGAGGTTTTAAGGGTTCCCTTTTTTTTTAGGTAGCAGATGAAACTATATAATAGATAGGGCCCCACAAAATAGATCTTTTTCTCAGGCCATTTTATGTAAAATTGGATGTGGGCAGGCATTTTTTTTATTTTATTTTTGTTTCTTTGCCATCAAAAGTTCATGTTCTTGGTTTGTTTTATGTTTTAGGCCTTATAATCTACAGAACAGCATGGATGGTGGTGTATTTCATCTCTGGAGTGGAAGAAGGCTTTTCAGTTCTAAAGCATTGCAAAGCTTGTTGCAGCCAAGGGACAAATTTATCAATTTTATTAACTTGGATAAAATATCAGACATAAACAGACATGTTAACTCTCTCAGAATGCCCGGGAAAATCCTGACATTTCAATGCAGTTCCCCGCCTTCTGGACAGGAATCAGTTTTGGACCCAAAATCCCAGAAAACAACAGCTGAATATTTCTTTCCCGTTGTAGCTTATGTAAAATGTTCTGCGTCAAATCATATGCATTTCAAACTCTGGTAAAAACTCATGAAGCAGGAAAATATGGATTTAAGTTAAATTTATTTAAGAAAAGGGTATTTTATGATATATATTCCAAATGTGTTTATGTTTATTTTTGGTTTTTTCTTCGTAATCGGAGGGATTCATGAACAATGTGCGAGTGTCGAAGTGAAAATAGGTGACTTACTTTTAAAAAATTGAAAACTCCACCTTCATTTAAATGTAGTTTTTGGGTAAATAAAATATATGAAAATGAATTAAATAATATATATTTATTTATTCATAGAATAGCTTTAATTCTCATCCCTTTTCCAAATCAAAACGTAAACAACACCTTGACCTCAACTATTTAACACAGTTTAAAAATAGATTAAAGTCGCTTAGGATGCCAAAAAATTATGACTGCATATTTATACACAATGGACTTATTTTCTAACACAACATTTATTCCATTGTGTTGTCTACAGAACTGTTAACTGTTGGTTGTCTGTACCCAAAAAGTTTTGAATGGAATTAAAAAAACAAAAAATGCTTCAATGATGAAAAGAAAAGTTTTGTGTGGGGCACAAATGTCCACACATGCATGAGGGATTTTAATAAAAATACTTTCCAAGCACTAATCTTCTTGAAGTAACTGAACACTGGGACATCTTTTCCTGTTAACATTTCCAGACTTGGGAAATTATTAGCTTAGTAGACTTGATAAAAGCAAACCACAGGTGGTGGTGATCTGTGCGTGGGTGGGTGGGGGGAGGGTGTGGGGTCATGAAGAAGAGGATGGTGTGGTGGGGGAGGGGGTGTAAAATCAACAATCATTTCATGATTTTTTAACATAGCATAAATGCATCAGCATAACTGACAACTAGATCTGGATATAACCTGGTGTTAATGGTGGTCGATGAGCTGAAAATTCGCAAGTTTTTTCTTTTGTTTTGTCCCTGTGCGAACTTTTCGCTGAAATCCATCCCATTTCCCTGAAAATCACCCTCAGATTCCCTGAAAAATTATTCTGGAGGTTAACATGTCTGGACATAAATCATTTAATTATTAGTTTTTTAAGTTTGCATTGGTTATAAAAAGAGAGCATGTGGCAGCCAAAAGGACCATGTGAAAGGGCCTGAAAAATAGATTTTTTAACTTTTTTAGGCCTAGACAGTAATTTCATCAAACAAAACAATTATTCTTTAGAAATTACTTGAAGACTGACCATCAGTTTCAGCTTTGAGTTGCCACACACAGTGATTGCACATTCACTGGAAAAATGTCAAATATTTCAAGTTGCTTCCCTTACACTGTACAGGAATGAATGCTGACCTGAACACAGTCCACAAGTTTTACACTTAGTAAAACAATCAGGATTTGCAGAGAACAGAAGTTTTGGTTTGAGGATTGCCATTAAATTTTCTATTTTTTCTATCACCTAAAATTCAAAGTGGTTCATAAAAACTTCAATAGCTGCAGTGTGCAAACTCTGAAGGTTACTATTGTTAGTACAACAAAAATTCTCTCAATCAAATATCATGTAGCCCTTTACTTAACAAAACTATCAAACCCACCCTCTCCCAACTTCATGTTTTAATATTTTTCATAACAAATATTACTATAAACTTGTCAATGATGGGTATTCTATGAGCTGACATTCCAAATGTGGGACGACAATATATTTTTCAAGAAGAAATACATTAAAAAGAAAATTCAGAAATAACCAGTAAAGCAATTCTCTATGTACAGACTAACTATTTTTATGACTAACTTTTTTTATATTCTAAAAACGGTAAATTTACTTTTTAAGTACCAGTGCACTTCAGTATCTCTCCCCCAAACTGTATCTCTTCCACAGAGAAGATAAACAAGTACATCCTCTCCCTGAGAAGAAGATAAAGTAGTTTATTACACATCCATTAAACTTTAAACCCTTGTATTTAACAGAATCGCTGCTATGACATAAATGTTTCTGTATTCAACTGGTGGTGAACAAGCCCGAATTTTTATTCCCAGCACTGTTTATACTAGTTCCTTTCATGCCGAGTCATTAGTTACGCTTTGAATAGTTTCCAAATTTTGTTATACAATTACTGATCATTTGTCACATTGTGTGAAAATGAAAACGTTTGAAACAAAATAAAGTCGGTTCACAAAAAAATTAGTTAACCAAAAATGACATGATAAAAACAATCATTCCCAACCACAACATTAACCCAGTCCCGTGGCTGTCTCGTCTGCAGATCCCGTTATATCTAAACTGGTCAACTTTATTTCTGTAAATCTTCGGACATCCTGACTTGCTTCAAACTTCTCTTAAAAATGTTTCTCCCAACTGTTTTGCAAATCTGCCCAACAGGGTATTTGATGACTGGATTCGCATCGCAAAATGCTATACAAAAATGTCCAAATGCTAACCATTTTTCTTTCATATTGGCCCTATATTCACTATTTATCATCATTTTTTGAAACAAAGATGGAAACTGTTAATCAAATTTTTAATTTTTAAAAACAAAAAATACCCTGCCCAAATATATGCCCAAGTATATGTACTTATATTTTTTTACTGACAGTAATAGCCACCAAATGGTTAGGCATGAATGGACACTAAACGAAGAGAAACAGTGATACGAATTTCAACAAACATGCCCAATAGAAAAGATATAGAAAAGATAATGAATGTAATTTAGACTGGTTCCCAAAAGGTTCTTTTGATTTTTTATCGATCCTTTTGATCAGTACTGCTTCAAACAAAACAAATAGACTCTTCACTTTTGGGTTTAAACATCGGAATTAAAATTTGTTTATTTAACTCTTTACCCAACGAATCGGCCACATATGCATCCACCTGTGTAATATGCAAATTCAGCAGCTGAAAAAATACTATTTTTCAAAAAATTTCAACAAAACCCTATCATGTGATCCCTCTGTGGAACGAGCTTGTCGAGCACGTTCCAATGAGGGGTCTCATGATATGGTTTTGTACAAATTTTTTGAAAACTTTTATAAAATGATATTTAAAATAATAAATTTTGATATTGTTTCCGTTGGGTAAAGGGTTATATGAATTTTAATGCATGGGATGTGTAATAAACACAGAACGCCAAGTGTCTTTGAATCGGCTCTCGTGAAATATGACTACACCATTTCAAACACCCACAGATTCGAACAGACATCGTGTTCTGTCTTATTTATCCTTTCTTTTTTTTTTTTCCTTTTTCACTTTCCATATCACAGAGAGGTAACAAACAAAATTAAGGAAAAAATCAGCAGTTAATCCCCTGCATACTGATAACAAATTCAGAAATTTCAAGTATCAAATTTTGCCATAACTCAACTTGGAATTTAACCAGTTCAATCTTGTTTGACAGAGCTCAATGAGTTCTGTCAAACAGTATTCAGGCCATAAAATTTGAGAGGAACAATTCTACTGTTCCTCTGATGGTTGTTCAAATGAAAAAACAGATAACTGAAAAGTTGTTCATCTGGAACTGCAAGTAGTTCGTCAAAAAGTTGTGTCTTATCACCTTATTTGATAGCATTGTTTTAACATGTTCCTGTGGGAAGACCCATCTCTTCAATGCTCAAACTTCCTAAGACAACTGATGCCCCCCTGTGCTTGCATGCCACAGATGCTTTCGAAATCTGTGAACTGTCATACAGAAGGGCTATCGTAGACAGGTCAAAATCCACGGGTTGTCATTTTTTCCATGCATTCAATTCAGAGATGACCCGCTATGACACCTAGCAAAATTTCCACCAATGAAGCACCAGGATTACCCTGGTGCTTCATTGGTGGAAATTTCGCTAGGTATCATAGCGGATCATCTCTGAATTATATGCATGGAAAAATGCCCACCCATAGATTTTGACCCGTCCGCGATGGCTGTACTGTAATCGGTCCTCTTTATTATTATCCAGATGAATGGTAAATAGGTTATCTCAATATCTCAAAATTTGAGATTTTATTTTCTGATATTGAATTGATGGAATTTGTAGTTGCAATATGGGAAAAATTTGCTGCTTGACTTTTGATATTTTTACATCAGTGGAAAGGGGTTAAAGGGAAAGGTGACCATTTATTTTAAACAACATGATAAAATGAGCTCCAGGGATCTTTCAAAGTTGCTAAAATAACCTACCCATTACACTGAAACAGTTATTGAAAATTGATATGAAAATTGTCACCAAAATCAAAAGAGTGCCAGTTTTCTGACAATGAAGTAAATATCAATGAATAAATATAAAGAACAACTTTCAAGCTCTTTTGCACATTTTCTCCAAAACCATTTATATTAAGTTGTATGTACATACCTGAAATATGATATGAAAAATTTTTATGGGTATCCCCTTGACTTTGATTGCTTCATTCTTAAAATCACTGAATTTGAATAATTAATCCAGAATTAATCCAGAAAACCAGATGAAGCAATTATCAATACAACTGGTATCTGAAAATAAAAATAGTTTTCATATGAATGGAAGGCAAGAACAATATGGACGGTTGTGCCAATAGTCACCCTGAAGTCCATGACTTCTCTGGAAAAAGATGTGATAAGACTCAAGAGCCAATTTTAGTCAGCCTATAGGTGCAGTGGTAATAGTAACATCTTCAAAATTGATCAGAAGTGAAATTACAAACCTCTCAGATCATCTTGGACAGTTGGCCCACAGTGAATGAAATGCAGTAATATACAACTACATGGTACAGTCGCAGTGTAGGTTTCACTTTCAAAAGAAGTCCAAAAACTATGTCGCAACTTCAAACAAGCCGACACATCAACAGTCAATGCCACAGAGCATCCCAATTTAAACATGACAAAATTGGGTCATTCCATATTATTCTAGTCACTGTTCCCGGTTCTGGGTTTTCTTTATTCAAACTGTGTATTCTACTTTCGATTCTTGGCATGCATTTCAGTTTAGTACACAGATTTAATTTTTGAAAAAGAATGTTCGAAATAATGAATATGTATTGTGAGTATGTAATCTTTATTTTATTGCTATGACCCAATAAACGCGACTTAACGTCACTATGAAAACAGGGATGCTTTTTAATAGAAGACAGCATGTGTATGATAGACAGTCTGTCACTATCATACACACACTGTGTTTTAATAAAACATCGTCGTTTCCGTAACTTTTTCACAATAGCTAAGCATTTTGTAAGTTGGGAAAATGGTGCTTGCGAATTAGAAATGGCCCGTACCACACTTGGCGCACCTGCATTTTACAAAATCGAAAGACTGCACATTGATGGTGCACTTGTCCTCAGCCAATGTTAACCTTGCTTGTGCGGAATTAGTACACTAGGGAGTTTGACACTTGCTCTCTGCTGTCCAGTGGTTCTATCCTGGTACTCTGGCTTCTTCTATCGATAAAAGTATCCAACACAAGGTGATCATGGCCATTGAAAGTGCCATTAAAACCCCAATGAATAAATAAATAAATAGCTGTTATGTTGGGTAAAGGGTTATATAATTACTTGGAGGAATACACTTTTTTCCCCTGAAAATAGCCCATACAACACCTCATTGGAATAATCTTGTTTCAATGAGGAATCATAAGCTGTGATTTTAGGAGTGATTTTCTTTTCTCCATGAATACACACTGATAGTGTTTGTGTGTTAGTAGCATTATCTGTTAAGTTGTGTTGTCTACAAAGTCTCCTCATTTCTTTTTGACTTTCATCTTTATCAATGCACTTTATGCACTTCAATACTTAGTGATACCACCTGCTGCATCTATCAAAGTGATGACATAATTTAGATACATATCAGCAAAATCACTAAGAAAATCCATTCCAACTCGCTGTTGTGTCTCAAAACAAGCACACCAGAGAGATAGATGATTCACAAGAGAAACACTTATTTTATCTTACTAAGGACAATAGACAAAAATGCTTTTCAAAACTGATAAAGATGTTATGGCAACAAACTCATTAACCAAAATTGATAAAATGCATTGATTTTAGTTATCGTGCCAACAGGTTAAAAAATAATATTAAAACCCACAGTCTAAGGGCCATAACTCTAGTAAGAAAAACATCTAACTCTGGTTTTGGAACTTGATCAAGATATTATAAAGGCAAATCCAAGATATTCGTTCAAGTTATCACACAAACTCACATACAAACTAGAGGCTCAAGAGAGCCTAAAATGCTCCCCTGGCTCAAGTTGTCAAAAGAGATGAGTATGTCAGTAAGTGAAGGAGACCAACAGTAATTTTTTGATTTGCCATGACAAAACCAAAAGCAATTTTGGTCCTAGTCCTAGCCAGAGGCTCGCCCAAACGTAAAATTCTTAGACTCGTTTCATTAATATCATATGAGAAAAACACTCATTCCATATCCTCTATTTATATTATGGGACCAAAAAAGTTATTAATTAGGCCTACCGGGCTCCGATTTTTTTCCTGTGATTTCCGCCCTTTTTATTTAACACATTACATGAAGTGACAGCATTCAAGATTGTGCAGTTAAATAACCGTGTGTGTTCTGACTGACGGTTATCTTGCATTCAGGTCGGTCGGTGTTTTTAAATAACCGAAACTGAGTTGTATTCTCGGTTAACCTCCCAGCACTATAGTGAACCAGGATTTACTCTTGTGAAAAACCAGGATTCAACTGAATTATTTTCAAACTACCTGTGGAGCCAATACTTGTTGAATATTATTTCCATTTGAATTTTGTCCAGTGCTTTAATAGAATTTATTAGACACTGCTGAACATTTCAATACAATTTATAGGAAACTATTTCTGCAGACACACTCTTGGACCTTACAACACCAGCTGGAAATTTTCTTCATCACATGTGTTACTGGATTCTATTGAACTTTATTTCAGACTAACAGATAAGTATTTCTGTTTTATTTTTCTGTAAACCACACATTGTAAAAGATACTGTAACATTTTCTTTTCATATTATTTATTTTATTAAATTTCAGAATAGTTAAATTCCGAGTTATTGTTGTTGGATTGCAGAGTCATGAAGGATTAAACTCTTGTCAATATATAAATTTGAGGTTTGTTGTTTACTATTGGATATGTGTTGAAGTACACTCCCATTCTAAATTAATTTAGAACTGAAAACTGATTCTTGCAGCAGGAATAATGATTTGTATGAACATGGACAAATGAAAAGGCCGATAACAGTATATTTTTGTATAGGGAGGAAAATCTGCCTGCTGTAGGCATAGAGTTAAATATAGACTCTTCCAAACTATGTCACCGAAATGACATGAAAATTACCATACTCTAACGATTTGAGGAGTTTACCAAAGTAAACTTCTAGGTATTTTAATGGGTTTTTAACCATTTGAACCCAAGAGACTGCTTTTCTGGTCCAGTAACATGATCTGTCATAATTTCATAAAGCAGGATGGCTGATAAGTGACTGTGTGGGTAGACCAATGAATATTTTCAACAATGAAACGTTGTAAATATTAATGGGTCTACCCCCAAATAATGAATATGAACTCTTCCAAGTGCTGCCGTTGAACTGGCATGGAAGATACCATCAGTGTTCAAAGGGTCAACCTGTGTAACTTGCTGTTGGATTTTGAATGTGTTAAGGTGAAAATATGGAAGTTCTGTTTCATTACTCCATTGTTCTCTTTGCTATTCCAACTTTCTTCACAAGTAAGATTGTCCAGTAAAATATGTCCCAATTCATAATGTTGACATGAAAAACAGTTACTCTTCCCCAGTTTTACAATGAAAAGATTAACCCTTTACCTAACACAAAAGGCTGACAAAACTTCTTGAATAATTAAATTTTTTCATTTTTTGTCAAAAACATAGGTTATGGCCCCTCGAGAGGTCATAAGCTGTGGTTTTGAGACAAATGAAAGTGTCAATGACACTGTAGCTTAACTTGTGTGTTGTATTTGATGAAAAGGATAATGTTCAATGTTTATGAAAGGATTATGAAATAAGACAAGAATTGTGATAATTGGGAATATGTTCATTTCTGGTCAGTGTATGCTATGTTTTTGATAAAAATAATATGAGGTGTACACTGTACTAAAGAGCTGAGAGGTGGGTTAATATGACCTCACAGTTAATGTATGTGGCCCTCACAGATAAAGTATATTAATGAAAGTTACCAAGTTACAGTGAAATTATTCCAAAACGAGTCATCCTATCAATTTACATTGAAATCCCTTCATAAATATGGCCTGTAGACTGTGCTAAAGGTTTTTGGGCTTCAGGCCCCTGTAGCTGTCAGTTTCCCAATTGCGTCAAAAGGGGACGTTCTCATCTAGACATTATATGAAGTCAACCTACCAAGTTACAATGAAATCCCTTCATAAATATGACCTGTAGACTGTGCTAAAAGTTTTTGGGCTTTGGGCTCGGGCAGCCATCATGGTTGAATGATCGCAACCAAAAGGGGACATTCTCATCTGGGCATCATCTGGAGTGATCCTACGAAGGTACAATGAAATTCCTTCATAAATATGACCTGTAGACTGTGTTCAAGGTTTTTGGGGTTCAGGCCCCTGAAGCCGCCACAGTTGACCAATCATCTAGGCATTATATGGAATCAAACTAACAGGTTACAATGAAATCTTTCCATAAATATGACCTACAGACTATGCTAAAGGTTTTGGGGTCTTGGGCTCGGGCAGCCATCAAGGCTAAATGATCGTGACCAAAAGGGGACATTCTCATCTAGACATTATTTGGAGTCATCCTACCAAGCTACAATGAAATCCCTTCATAATTATGACCAGTAGACTGTTCTAAAGGTTTTCGGGCTTCGGGCCCCTGTAGCCGTCACAGTTGCCCAATCGTGTCCAAAAGGGGACGTCCTCATCTAGACATTATATGAAGTCAACCTACCCAGTTACAATGAAATCCCTTCATAAATATGACCTGTAGTCTGCGCTAAAGGTATTCAGGCTACGGGCTTGGGCAGCCATACAAGAGAGTGGGGGCCGAGTGGATAAGTGCGCTGGTCTCTCATGCCAGAGGTCCCAGGATCGATCCCCGGTCGGGGAAAGTTCTCGAGGTGTCCGAACACTCTCTGTCAGCATCAATTGTGGGGTTGATGCTGTCACAGCGTATCGTCCTATCGGGTGGGGATGTAAAATGGCTGTCCTCTGTGCGGAGAGAGACACACTCCGTGCAGGCTAAAGATCCCTTCGTAGTATTCGAGAAGAGCTAGGCCACAAAGTTGCCGCTATGAAGGTCATCCCACACACCTACGCCATTAGGCCAAGGAGAGGCGTTAATATAAGTTGCATAACTTGTTCGCCAATCCTTGTAAAACAAATAAGATTAAATAAAAAATAAGTAGAATGATCGCAACCAAAAGGGGACATTCCCATCTGGGCATCGTCTGGAGTGATCCTACAAAGTTACAATGAAATCCTTTCATAAATATGACCTGTAGACGGAGCTCAAGATTTTCGGGCTTCGGCACCTGTAGCCATCACAGTTGGCCAATCACAACCAAAAGGGGATGTCATCATCTAGGCATTCTATGGAGTCAACCTAACAGGTTACAATGAAATCCTTCCATAAATATGACCTATAGACTATGCTAAAGGTCTATGGGCTCGGGCAGCCATAAAGGCTGAATGATCACAACCCAAAGGGGACGTTCTCATCTAGACTTTATTTGGAGTCATCCTACCAAGATACTATGAAATCCCTTCATAATTTTGACCTGTAGACTGTGCTAAAGGTTTTCGGGCTTTGGGCTCGGGCAGCCCTCCTGGCTGAATGATCGCAACCAAAGGGGACAATCTCATCTGGGCATCATCTGGAGTGATCCTCCAAAGTTATAATGAAATCCCTTCATAAATATGACCTGTAGACTGTGCTCAAGGTTTTTTGGGCTTCGGGCACCTGTAGCCATCACAGTTGACCAATAGCGACCAAAAGGGGATGTCATCATCTAGGCATTATATGGAGTCAACTTAACAGGTTACAATGAAATCCTTCCATAAAAATGACCTTTTGCCTATGCTAAAGGTTTTTGGGCTCGGGCACCCATCAAGGCTGAATGATCGCGATCAAAATGGGACGTTCTCATCTAGACATTATTTGGGGTCATCCTACCAAGTTACAATGAAATCCCTTCATAAATATGACCTGTAGACTGTGCTAAAGGTTTTCGGGCTTTGGGCTCGGGCAGCCCTCCTGGCTGAATGATCGCAACCAAAGGGGACAATCTCATCTGGGCATCATCTGGAGTGATCCTCCGAAGTTACAAGGAAATCCCTTCATAAATATGACCTGTAGACTGTGCTCAAGGTTTTTCGGGCTTCGGGCACCTGTAGCCATCACAGTTGACCAATAGCGACCAAAAGGGGATGTCATCATCTAGGCATTATATGGAGTCAACTTAACAGGTTACAATGAAATCCTTCCATAAATATGACCTTTTGCCTATGCTAAAGGTTTTTGGGCTCGGGCACCCATCAAGGCTGAATGATCGCGATCAAAATGGGACGTTCTCATCTAGACATTATTTAGGGTCATCCTACCAAGTTACAATGAAATCCCTTCATAAATATGACCTGTAGACTGTGCTAAAGGTTTTCGGGCTTCGGGCCCCTGTAGCCGTCACAGTTGCCCAATCACGTCCAAAAGGGGACCTTCTCATCCAGACAATATATGAAGTTAACCCACCAAGTTACAATGAAATTCCTCAATAAATATGACCTGTAGACTGTACTAAAGGTTTTCGGGTTCTGGGCTCAGGCAGTCGTCACGGTTGGCATATCATGCCCAAATGGGGAAATTCTCATCTAGACATCATAAGGAGTCATCCTACCAAGTTACAATGAAATCCCACCATATTAAACATGACCTGCAGACTGTGCTACAAGTTTTTGGGTTTTGGGCTTGGGCAGCCATCACAGTCAACGGATCATGCCCAAAAGGGGACGCTCTCATCTAGGCATTATACAGAGGCATCCTACCAAGTTACAATGAAATCCCTTCATAAATATGACCTGTAGACTGTGCTAATGGTTTTCGGGTTTTGGGCTCGGGCAGCCATACCGGTTGCCCGATCGCGACCAAAAGGGGACGTTCTCATCTAGGTATGACCCCAAACCTGCATATGAAATTTCGTGACGATCAGACAAGAACTGCGGGGTGTAGCCCGTGCTAAAGGAAAATGTGAACAGACTCACAGACTTCCGCACGCGTGATGGCGATAGCTTATCTTGACTATGTCAAGTTAAGCTAAAAATGAAAATATAATGAAAATTAAGTGGCAATTTTTGTGAATAGCACTGGCCGGTTTTGGTCGTTAGTTTGGGAAAAGGATTAAACTGAAAAGTCAACAGTTCGGTCTTGACCAACGGTAATTGCATTGTGTCCTTGGGCAAGACACTTAGTCCTGATTATCCATGTGGAGGCACGGTGGTGCTGTGTACTAAGGTGAGCAGTATGTAGATGGTGCACTTGCCTTTAACCACTGCTAACCCTGCTTGTGCAGAGTCAGTAAGTTGGATAGTTCGACAGTTGCTCACCACTGCTCAATGGTTATCTCTAGGTACTCTGGCATTGTCTATCAATAAAACCGGCTGACACAATGTGACCCTAGTTGTTGAAAGTGTTATTATACCCTAACAAATAAACAAACAAACAATAAAAAGATCCCACCAAAAAGGTTCTATTGTTTCATCACATGATCTGATCCTTTTTCCAACCATTATACTTGTACTTCAAAAGTGGTGAAGCCTGAATGTTCTATAAGAAGAAGCCATAGGTGCATATATCTGTGTTCTTGCTTAACCCTTAAAGGTCTATTTCCAACTTTTACAACCTCAGAACAGGTGCCCTTAACATGCCATCACAAGGAGGTCCCATTGAGGACAGATAAATTAGGTAGACCATGATTTCTGGTCAAGTCTTGGCTGCCTGTTAACCCTTTACCTAACATGGAAAGAAGACGGCACTTGCAAAAAAAAATCCTGTTGGAATGAGTTCGACGAGCTTGTTCCAACAATGGGTCATAACCTATGATTTTGAAACAAAAAATGAAATGAAATAATGAAAATTAATTGGCAGTTTTTTAGAACAGCGCTGGCCGGTTTTGGCCATTACATTGTAAAGGGTTAAGGCAGCAAAGAATTAACTAGAAATCACTGGTAAACCACTGGACATATAGAGTCTGTGGGCTGGTGGAAATTCAGCACACCTTTCCAGGCCTTTAAGGGTAACTTGAACCCTGACCTCAAATAAAATAAAATATTGAAATAAAAACACCAGGCATCATTTATTACTGGTTACAAACAGTAAATAACAACAAAAAATCAATGTCAGCCCAGCAAATGTAGGGATGAAAATAGATACAGTTTCATCAATGGCCTCATGTTGTATTGTATGCAAACAGTGAGTTACTTGCAAATTACTGGGGAGCGCGGTGGCTCAGTTGGTAGAAGTGCAGGCTGCAAGCCGAGAAGTCCTCAGTTCGTATCCCACCTGCGGCAACCACGTTGTGTCCTTGGGCAAGACACTTCATCTCCATTGCCCACATGGGGGCACGATGACACTGTGTACTAAGGTGTACTGCACGTCGATGGTACGCATGTCTTCAACCAATCTAACCCTGCCTGTGCTGCAGTGCGGAGTTACGATGTTGGGAAGCTAGCAGCTGCTCGTCGTTGCTCGGTGGTTATCTCCGGGTACTCCGGCTTCCTCCACCCGTAAAACAGTCACGGTCATGATTAGCCATTGTGTATAAATATGTGACCTTTAATATCAATAAATAATAATAATAATATTGCAAATTACTGCAATTTGTTCTTCCTGTTTTCTTTATGAAAGTATCTTAAAATTGCATTTTCAGCACATAATACATGCGAGAATAGGTCATACTGTGCCACATATTTGTAACATTTAATATTTAATCCTTTCAAGAAGCATATTTTTATCACTTGCTTGGTTGAGCTGATAAAAAATAAAATTTGCAGAAAAATGTTTTTTTCCAACTGCTCAATTTGTAAGTTTCACATACAGATTTCCGAACTTGTTAGATAAAGGGTTAAACAAAACCAATGTTTATAATTGGTAATTACCAACTCTTTATGCACATTGCCAATGAAAGGCTCAAACAATTTCAGCTAACGTTTACAGTCACTGTCCCATTGAACTCTTGGTATTTAAACTCCATTTTGTCTCATCTGATGTTCAAAAGAACACACTGCGGATCACCATATTACCCAATCCAAACTTTTGTTAAATTCAGTTTTGGTTGCAAAAATTGAAATACCTGTATTCACAAATATCCCCAAATTGTAGAGTTCAGCCTCAGACAAATCAAGTCATTTCTTGAGTGCACCTGCATGCCTATCACAGAAATAGGGACCTGTGAATTGCCGATTTTGATAAAATCGAATATCGAGTCAAATTGGTGGAAACAAATAAAATTCTGAATTGAATTTCAAATCAAACTTCAAATCAAATCACAGTTAATGGATATGTCATCAAAAGAAAAGTTTTTTTTCCAAAATAATACTCCCAATTATTAAGAGACAGACAGTGATGAAGAGTGCATGTTTCACCTCACCACTCCCACGCTATAAACTGTGATTTAAACCAATATACTAGATATTGATTGAAATGGTTCAAAATGTTGACTTTCTGGCTTCAAAACTGCAGCAATAATCATTTTTAAACAAACCTGGCTGATAAAAGCTGATACCTCACTTTTATCACATGTTTTCTTGGGGAAAAAAACCTTGTTTCAAATCGGATTGACTCCATTCTGGTGATGAAGCCATTTGTTTTAAATAAAAACGCGGAATTTCTAAAACAAAATGATAATTTAATGCCAAATTGAGTCGATCTGCTTGTAAATTCAAGCCTGCTCTACTTCAGTTTATATAATAATCAGGGGTATTCTTTTAGAAAACCATTGCTTTTGACGATGTATCCAGTAACAGTGATCGAACAGAACAATACCCAATATAAAACAAAAGGCTGCCCGGCCACATGTCCCAGGAAAAAACGTGTGCAATTCGAGATTTGAAAAAAATTGAATTTTTCAAAGTCGAAAAAGGGACATAACTCTGGAAAAAACCCTGATTTGAACTTGACCTGTATGTTATGTTGATATACCTACATACCAAATTTTATTTGAATTGGCCAACAGCAACTAAAGTTATCATCAGGAAACCAAAAAAAAAGAATTTTCTAAGTCAAAAAGGGGCATAACTCTGGCAAGGGTTGTCAAACCGCACCCCGATTCGAACCTGAGCTGTATTTTACACTGATACACCCACATACCAAATTTCATTTGATTTGGACAACTATCACTTTAGTTATCATCGGGGAAACCCCAAAAAATGAATTTTTGAAGTCGAAAAAGGAGCACAACTGCGGCAAAAATTGTAGAACCACACCCCGATTCGAACTTGACCTGTATTTTATGTTGATACACCTCCATATCAAATTTCATTTGATTTGGCCAAGTATAACTATAGTTATCGAGAAACCAAAGTGGGATGGATGCGCGGACGGACGGACGGACACAGGCTATTTTAATAGTCCCCCCAAAAAACATTTTCAGGGGACAATAATGTGGTCATGTGGAACAAATCATTTATTGAAGTTGAACAGATGAATAACTTTTCAAAGTTCGAAACGTAATATTTTCATAAATGGTCACTGGTCATAATGCATGATAAGTTGAAAAGAACAGTTGCAGCGGTAACAGTATTTGTGGCGATGTAGCTACAACTGTTGTAGCTACATCGCTACAAACACTGTTATCACTACAAGTCAGTTACATTTCTACTCAGAACTGTCACAAACTTATGGTCGAAGTTATTCGAAAATATTTGAATTTTCTATTTCAAATCGAATACTGACTTTCAAATTTTCGCAGGAGCCTCCGCAGAAACCATCTCCAGAAAATTCAATATTAATTGTCTATGGGAATAATATTTTGAACCTTTTCAATTAACATGGAGCACGAAAGCAAAGTTATTAATACAAAGCCTCCCCTACCCCCCCCCCCCCCCGCCCCCCTCCCCCCTCCCCCCCAAAAAAACCTAAAAAAATAACAAAACAAAAAAGTACACAGATGAATTTTGCATACAAAGTGTACAATCTATTTTATGAGGATGAAAGGGAACCACAGTGGTGGCTCAGTGGTTAGAGCGTTGGACTTTAAACTGAAAGGTTAATAGTTCAATCCTGACCAGTGGTAATTGTAATTGCCCATGTGGGGTGCATGGTGGTGCTGTGCACTAAGGTATATTGTATGTCCATGGTGCACTTGCCTTCAACCACAGCTAACTTTGCTCGTACCAGCTAAGCCGAAATCTGACAGTTGCTTGCCACTGCCAAGCCAGAAAATAAGCAGACTATCATCTGCAAAATGAGGTCCCCAGAGGGTAAATCTAGTGATGTTACCCTGCACAGCAGGGTAGCATCACTAAATTTACCCTCTGTGAACCCCATTCTGAATAAAAAGTCTCAAAACTAAACAGAAAGAGGTACCCAGAGGATAAATTGGCCCACTGTACAGAATAGCATCATCAAATTCACCCTCTGGGGACCTCATTTTGCAAATGTCAGACTGCTTATTTTCACGCCTGGCCACTGCTCGATGGTTCTCATTTATTTTTTGGCGTTTAAGGTCACTTTCAGCACCTTTGGTAATCTTATGTCTGCAACATAGGGATGAAGGCAAGTGTGGCCATTTGTTTATATCTATGCTGCCTACCTTGTATGACTTCTAGCCCAGGTGTTGGTCCCAGGTCCTATTTTACAAGCGACGCAGAACTTGTTCACTGCAGTAAACAAGCAATGCTCCACTTGACTTCAAAGGGTTTGGAGTTCCACAGGGACAACTTCATCCACCCCTAAAACTGTCTGACACAATGTGACCCTGATTTTGAAAGTGTTGTTAAGCCCCAATGAACAAACAAGCAAACATGAGGGTGAAAAATGACTTAATATGTAGTATTAAATATGCTATTATCCAGCCATTTCAAGACTTTATTGATTAAGAAAAACAAAAAAAAGGAAGAGTGTACGTCAATCTTACTGATTTAGTTTGTGCAAATGGCTATTATTTTGCTGAAATTGATTTAAAAACGTCCACTAGAGTTGTGCTACAGTGTGCAGTTTGAGCATTTTACAATCAACCTTTAACTCTTACCCGCTGAGTATTTGTCAAATATTTTTTTTGCATCAAATCTAGTCATGGCTGTTGTGAAGCAGCCATAATGAGATTTGATGAAAAATTCAAGAAAATTTAACTCAAGAGATCACTGGTCAAAAAGTCAATTTAATTTGCAGAGGAACATTTTACGTACGAATTCAAACAGCACCTTGATACTTTGTGGTCATTTGTTTTGTTATTATTTTTCGATTTTTTTAAAGTTTTAACCTCAATTCCTATTCTTTTCCATAAAGCCTTTCGGCTTCTCGGATGTAACACTGGCATATTTTTTTGCATGGAATTACCATTTCAGCTCACTTCAAAGCACTAAAGTTTGCAGGTCACACACAAACACTATAAATACTCAGCTCAGGTGGAAAGCGCCGTCTTTTTATTTTGAGCGACTTACTGTTCCATTTCGATCATGTTATCCTCTAATAGTAGCAGCAGCAATAGTTCTGCTTATAAAAATTCCACTCTCCTTGATTCGACATCAGAATCGGAGAATTGACATGATAGTTCCACTGATAGTGAAATTGTAAATATTTTTGCCTCTGAGGCAGATTCCAGTGGTGAGTTCAGTGGGTATGGCTCGAAGAGCAATTTACAAATCACTGTGGGTGAGGTCGCTGACCCATCCGATGTTTGTGGTGATAGGGAGGAGGATGTAATCCCGTCCAGTCAAGCACAACCCAGTCGTTCTGTGAAAAATGTTGAAAATACGGCATCACGCTGTGATCCGGATCGATTCAGACAGGTAAATACGGAAGTATCGAAATCGAAAGTAGCGCGGTGGAGTTCGGCCCAGTCTGTTAGAAAACGAAAACATAAAACTTCTCACCCACCTCAAAAGAGGTCGAGATTGAATAAAGATACTATTACACATACTTCTTATCAAAATTTTGTGACAAATTTGGTTGATACACAAGCAGCAGTTCATGATTTGTTTGGCTCTGATTCTGAGAGCCAACATGGATCTTTGTCCAGTGATAACTCGCACTGGACAAATTCTGATCACAATGGATCAGATGTCGAGAATTTGTCAGAGGATGATTTTTTGAATTTACCTAAACTTTTTCCAGATGGTATAAAATATGGGCAGGAAGTAAATACAACAATAGCAGATTTTGCTAACAAAACTACGACAATTAAATCAGATATAACTGATATAATTACCAAACATCCTGTTCCCAAAATCTGTAAGCTGATATCAGCACCAAAAATTAATTCTGAATTCTGGCAACAGCTGGATGGTCACAAAGGACACGTGATTGTCAGCTGCAAGATACACAAAAAATTATGGCTCATGCTATGACATCACTCTTAAAAATGGTTGATAATTTAAAGGAAATAAAACACACTATTGGAAAATTAAAAAACCAAAAAATAAGTCAGCAGTTTAATGATAATCTAGAAAATGCTAAAACAAACTTGACTGATGGAATTACCCTGATGGGTTCAGCCATTCATGCACGTTGTGTCTGTTAAACGATGACTGTTAATAAAACCAATCTTCAGCAATCCCTTCAAGGCTTTGTGTGCACCTGACAGACCAATTACCCTCAATTTATTTGGTGACATTATCTCCAAGGAGATTAAAAAAGCAGGAGAGGTCACCAGAGTAACCTTTCAAAATACAGGTAGGGGCTTCAGAAATAGAGGTTCTGGTCCTATTTTAGGCAGGCGCCCTTATTACAATCAAAATCCTCAGTCGTCAAATCAATACAACCAGGGCTGACAGCGATGGTCAGAAAGGTCGTGAAACTACAGGAGACCATACAGAGTCAACCACAAGTTTGCATACCAACAGGACAGGAAGTAAATGTAAGTATGTTAAAACCTGGTGGCAGAACTCAACATTTTCTCTCTGAATGGGAGAAACTGACTCATGATAGGTTCATTTTACAAGCTGTGAAAGGATATGAAATAGAGTTTATGTCTTCACCCATTCAGTGTCGGCCACCTTCTCCTCTACCTTTTTCATCCGAGGAATCACAACTTGTGGCTTTTGAAGTACAAGAACTGACTGATAAAGGGGCTATTCTGGTTTGTAATCATGAAGCAGGTGAATTCATTTCCAATATCTTCTTGCGGGAAAAGAAAAATGGGAAAATGAGGCCTGTGATTAATTTGAAACAAGAGGCCCCAGGGGGGCCTGAGGGCACTCACCTGACATGGTAGTCTAAATATCAAACCAGGGACTTGACTTGAATAAGCTGCATACGCCCCCTCCCAAGAAAAGCATATACCAACTAGATGAAGCGATTGTGCCCACACAATACACAGGATTTTCCTTCTATTTTCAGTTCCTGCACTTTTACGCCTCAAAATTGAGATAAACGCATAAAAAACAGATTTTTTTCCCAAACAAAACACTTTCAGCCTAAATTTTTTTTCTTCTTCTTAAAACGCATAAAAAACGATAAAACTAAATTTCCAGATTTTGGTCCAAAATTTTCTAAGTCCCACCCGGACCCCAAATTTTCGATGTATAAAAATTTTTTTTTTTTTTGTCTTAAAATTGACAGAAACACATAAAAAAACAACAACAAAAAATTACGGATTTTGGTCCAAAATTTTTGAAGTCCAACCCGCACGCCAAATTTTCGGTGTAAAAAAAAAAAAAAAATTTTTTTGTCTTAAAATTGACAGAAACGCATAAAAAACAAACAAAATTTTTTCCGGATTTTGGTCCAAAATTTCAAAGTCCGCAACGGGACCCCAAATTTTCAGCCTAAATATGAACCCGGTGTAAAAAAAAAAAAAAATTTTTTTGTCTTAAAATTGACAGAAACGCATAAAAAACAAAAAAAAATTTCCGGATTTTGGTCCAAAATTTTCTAAGTCCTACTCGGACCCCAAATTTTCAGGGGAAAAAAAAATATTTTTTTTTTGTCTTAAAATTGCCGGAAAAGAATAAAAAACCCCAAAAAATTTTTTTTAGGATTTTGGTCCAAAATTTTCCAAGTCCCACCCGCACCCCAAATTTTCAGGGGAAAAATTTTTTTTTTTTTGTCTTAAAATTGACCGAAACGCAGAAAAAACCCCAAAAAAAATTTCAGATTTTGGTCCAAAATCCCACCCGAACCCCAAATTTTCAGGGGAAAAAATTTTTTGGGTTTGTTTTTTGTCTTAAAATTGATCGAAACGCAGAAAAAAAAAAAAAAAATTTTTTTCGGATTTTGGTCCAAAATTTTCTAAGTCCCACCTGGACCCCAAATTTTCAGGGGAAAAAAAAATTTTTTTTTTTTTTTTTTTGGTCTTAAAATTGACCGAAACGCAGAAAAAAAAAAAAATTTTTTTTGGATTTTGGTCCAAAATTTTCTAAGCCCCACCCGGACCCCAAATTTTCAGGGGAAAAAAAAATTTTTTTTTTTTTTTTTTTTGGTCTTAAAATTGACCGAAACGCAGAAAAAAAAAATAATTTTTTTTTTGATTTTGGTCCAAAATTTTCTAAGCCCCACCCGGACCCCAAATTTTCAGGGGAAAAAAATTGTTTTGTTTTTTTGTCTTAAAATTGACCGAAACGCAGAAAAAACAAACAAAATTTTTTCCGGATTTTGGTCCAAAATTTCGAAGTCCGCAACAGGACCCCAAATTTTCAGCCTAAATAAGAACCCAGGGATTTGGCTTCAACAAACTTGAATCTCACCCCCCTAAGGATGCTGCATACCAAATATCAAAACATTCTTATTGGTATATCTGAAGAAGATTTTTCAAAAATACTCCTCATACTGCACTAATTTAAATATTTGGGCTCCCATAGAGAGCCCAAATATCGACCCAGGCAATTGATTTCAATAAACATGTGAAACAATCTTCCAAAGATGTTATATATGAAATTTGAAAGCTTTTTGAGCAGTGCTTTGGGAGAAAAGTAGTCTTATGTTTTTCCCATTACCCACAGTGTTAAAAAATGCTGACTCAGCACTTTTTCAAAGTCCCCAAAAAGTACCCCATGATAAAACCGATGGCAATCTTTTTTTACCATTCCATTCTGTTGGTCCTAAGGAAGCTTCACAACAAATAAGAATTCTGAGTGCCGGGTAGTTTTGGAGATATGGGCGTTTTCATTTTTTTCTATTTTTAGCTCCTGTGGTTCCCACGGGGCTATGGGGAAAAAAATTTTCTGCATAAATTAGGTACTTATGATATGACCCAATAAGCACTCACGTAAAATTTGGTTCAAATCGGCCTCGCGGTTTGGAAAATAGAAATTTGGGGCGGGGCCAAAATTTTTACCCCTCCTTTAACATCGTCAAATATAGCCCCTCCAACTTCTCTTGAACAAACTTGAGTCTACACCTCAAAAGGAAGCTGCATACCACATATCAAGTCTCTGCTATTGCTGGTTCTTGAGAAGATTTTTTAAGAATTGGAGCATTTTTGCCCCAACCCTCTGCTCAATGTGAGCCGGAACCTAATTTGACAAAAAATCAAAATGCCCTTATATAACCCCTACTCACATGAAATTTCATTAATATGCGGCCAGTGGTTTGGGAGAAAAAGGCCCAAAATCACCTTCACGACAGACAACGGACGAAAAGTGATCAGAATAGCTCACCCTGACTTTCAGTCAGGTGAGCTAAAAACTGAACAAATACGTTGCCTACTCCCATTTTCAAATGGATACATTATGATCTGCTTTACAACTGATCCAAGTTAAGGATTTGTTCACATTTATTAATCTTAAGGATGCTTATTTCAGCGTTCCAATCTGTGCTCATGACCAGAAATATTTAAAATATTCTTGGAGGGGAATTATTTATAAAATCACCTGCTTACCATTTGGCTTGGCAAAGTAGTGTACACCAAGGTCATGAAACCAATTTTCTCCTATCTGCATAGTAGAGGAACTCATTGTACATACTATAACTATATAGATGATTCACTCACTGTGAACCAGTCAGAGAAAGGTACCCGTGAAGACACACACACTATGTCTGATCTTTTTAATAGGTCAGGTTTTGAACTTAATTTCGAAAAATCAGTTTTACATCCCACAAGGGAAATTACATATCTCGGCCATATCATCAATTCAGGAACTTTCACCATCCATCTCCCCTTAGAGAGAATCAACACTATTGTGTCAATGTCAAAGGCAGTTTTGGCTGCACAGAACCCTACTATGTGAATGGTAGTGAGACTCATTGGACTCAAAACAGCTGCTTTTTTGGTAATACATATAGGTCCTTTGTACTACAGATCACTTGAAAGGGATAAAACCAATGGTTTGAAGAAATACAAGTCATATTCTCATAGTATTCAGCTATCAAGAAACAGCAAGACTGAAATTTCATGGTGGATTGGTAATGTTCGTTTACTGAATTCACAGCCACTTTGGGTACCCTCACCTGATCACACACTTAGTACTGACTCCTCCTCTACTGGATGGGGTGGCATTTTAGACAGTCAATGGGCTAATGGTCAATAGAATCTAACACAGCGGAAACTTCACATCAATGTTCTTGAACTTCTGGCAATCAAGCAGTCATTGCTTACACTGGCCAATAATTTACGCAGTTGCCATATTTGTGTTAGAACTGATAACACCACTGCAATGTCTTATGTTAATAAAGTAGGTGGCAGGAAAAATGACCTCTTGAATGTCTCTAAAAGTATTTGGCTGTGGTGTTCAACTCGAAACATTCATATCTCAGCAGTTCATATCCCTGGGAAACACAATCTACTAGCAGACTCTTTATCCAGGGAAGTACATAGTTTATCTGAATGGAAATTACACCAAAAAATTTTCAGTACTCTATGCAGCATTTTCTTCGAGCCCACAATAGATTTGTTTGCTTCATGAAAACACTGCCAATTACCCATGTATTGTAGCTGGTACCCTGATTGCAATGCATTTGCAACAGATGCATTTTCCATTTCTTGGACTGATCATTTACCATTTCTTTTTCCTCCTTTCAGTCTTATTGCCAAAGTTCTTGCAAAGACAGAGGAAGACAAGGTCAATCAGGCATTAATCGTTGTTCCCTGGTGGACAACTCAATTGTGGTTCCCCAGACTGTTACAGTTGATGGCCAGTCAACCAGTAAAACTTCCACAGAGCAAGAAACTTCTGAAAAATCACCTTACAGGCAAGCTACATCCACTGTTACCAAAATTAAAGCTGATTGCTTGTACTATATCCAGAAAGACTTTAACCCTTTACCTAACGCAGACGATATCAAAATTTATTATTTTAAATATAATTTTTTTAAATTTTACAAAAATTTTCAACAAAACCATATCATGTGACCCCTCACTGGAACGAGCTCAATGAGCTCGTTCCAATGAGGGGTCACATGATATGGTTTTGTTGAAATATTTTGAAAAATTTAATTTTTTCAACTGCTCAATTTGCATATTATGCGGGCGGATGCAGGTGATTCGTTAGGTAAAGGGTTAAGGCAAAATGCATTTCGAAGGAAGCTTCAGACATCATCCTTTCCTCCTGGTGGCAGTCGACTACAAAACAATATGGGTATGCCTGGTGCAAGTGGCATTTGTAGTGTGATACACAAAAAGTTAGTTATGTTCAACCCACTGAAGTTCAGGTTCTAAATTATCTTTCTGTTTTGGGAAGACACAAGTCACACAGTGTCGTGAATACACATAAGTCCATGTTAATCCAACCCATGCTTACACTTGGTAGATCTGAGTTTTCATCCACACCACTCATTACCCGATTTATGAAAGGGTTCTTTAATCACAAACCACCGATGCCGAGATATAACTACACTTGGGATGTTTTTGTGGCTTTAAATTATTTAAAAACCTTATATCCTCTTGACTCTCAGTCTCTTGATATGTTGACCAAAAAACTAGCATCTCTCATGGCACTTGTCTCACCCCAAAGAGCGCAAACATTTACTTTGTTAGATCTAAATTACATGCAATAGACTGTCAATGGCATTAATTTTGTAACTTCCACTCTGCAAAAGACATCCCGACCAGGACATATTTCTTATAACATTCATCTTTTCAAATATTCTGATGATCGACTTTGTGTGGTATACACTTTGGAAACACACTTGGAAAAGAAAAAACATACGAAAATCTGATAAACGATTTATTTCTTTCAAAACCAAGAAATCAATATCTACATCTACATTTGCTAGATGGGTTTGTGATTGTATACATAAAGCAGGTATTAACAGTTCTTTTAAGGCACATTCTGTGAGAGGTGCTGCAACTTCAGCAGCTGTTTGGAAAGGTCTCCCATTGAGTCAGGTTCTAAAGGCTGCAAATTGGCAATCTGCAAAAACTTTCCATGGTTTTTATTGCAGGAACGTTGAACACACGCATGAACAGTTTTCACACACCCTCTTTACGTGACTTGATAGCATCCATTCACATGACGGTTGAAGTACAGCCTTCAAACAGCTTAGAATGCCTGCAATGATATAGACTCTTTTTTGTGATTGTTTTTGTAGAAAAACGTCAATAGAGAAATGGATTTGTGTGGATTTTTTGTTGTTGTTACTCTCTCAGGTGTTCTCTTTCACTCTTATTACTTCTCTACACATGACATTCAGTGAATATGCAATATGTGACACACACACTACATTGATGTGTCGCTATGCAGCTTCATGTGCTCGTATTTAATGATAAAAGCTTTGAAATCATGCCAGTGTTGCATTCGAGAAGCCGGAAGGCTTTATGGAAAAGAATCCCCCACCTCTTCCAAGCCATCCAAAGGATGTGATGGATGAAGGGATTCTTTGAATACAAGCCTGTAGGATTGAGGATGTAACACTCACCCTCAAAGGGTCAAAAGTACACTGTAATACACTTTTTTCTCCAATGTTCCCCACCTCATTTATGGTAGGGTTTTTTTATCATTAAATATGACTATTCTTTGAAGAGACAACGCTTTCCACCTGAGCCAAGTATTTATAGTGTTTGTGTGTGACCTTCAAACTTTAGTGCTTTGAAGTGAGCTGGAACGGTAATCCCGTGCAAAATAATATGCCAGTGTTACAATCTCAAGCCTACAGGCTTGTATTCAAAGAATCCCCTCATCCATCACATCCTTTGGATGGCTTGGATGAGGTGGGGGATTTTCTTCCAAATAGTGCTCAGTGACAACTGGTGAGCCAAATGTTATCGCAGCTTAAAATACTAATATAATCCTGCTGTCAAGACTTCTTAACTGGTTAAGTGCAAGAAGCCACTATCACCCTAGGGCTTTCATAAAATGAGGCTATCAGAGCAAAAGCCAACACTTCCCTTGCTTATATATATTTCACATTCAGTCAAACATACACAAATAATATTTTGTTTATATAAATTTGTTTTATTACAAATTATTGGAGAGTGCCTGTGCACACTCTCCAATAATTTGTAATAAAACAAGTTTTGAGTAACAAATTCAGACCACCAAAAATAATCTAGCCCTCAACCAGATAATCACTAATGTGAAAAATATTGTTATTTGTACTTTCCAAAGTTTGACGTCGCATTTTGAAAAATGTTGAAGAAACTGAATTCCCAGTGATGTTTGAACGTCAGAATAATTAAAGTCTCAAAGGGATAAAAGTACTCAAATTTGACTTATTTTAGTGATGGGATTTCCTGTCCCGGGCAGGAATATCTGCTAGCAGTAGGCAAGAAATTACAAAGAAGATGAGCCACACAAGATAATAACCAACAACTTTTACTCATGTTCAGTTACGTTTTATTTTATTCTTCAAGATTACTGATCATTACCCATCTGTATCACAAACTTGCTATGGTTTTTGAAGGAAAAAGTTTTTTGCAGTTTGGCAGTCCTGGAAATGAGACAAGTGCGAGTGCAATTGCTCCCGTCAGCAGCCATGTTTTCTATTTTACGGAAGCTAAAAAATGCACTTGTTGAAAAATATTGTGGAGCACTACAATATGTGTAATATACCGTGAGGGCATATAAAAGAGTGTTGTTTTGAGAAAACTGCACTCTGTGCCAGCAGAAAGTTACTGTTATAGTTCAGCAGGTCCTTGTACATTTAACACTTACGCTGCCAAATGCGACTATTGTCACCTATTTTATGATGATTATCTGTACATTCTGATATGCGCAGATCAAACCTACCATCTGATTACTTGTTGGAAAGGGAGAGCCCTTTTCAACAATTATTCAGATGATGGAGTTTCAAGTATGTCATAAATTTTAATTAACTTCCTTGCATACAGATCATACACATACATATGGCAAAAGTGGACATGGAATTAAAATGGTTAAAGTTTCTGATGGTTGGTGACAGTATTCCCTCAAAATTAAATTCATGTACTAATATTTACAGGTGCAATTTACTCCCATCTCTGATTTTATGGGAGCTTAAAACTGCACCCGTCAATTTTGTTAATTTCCAGCCCTGGTTTGGATGTTCGAGTACTTGAAGACCATAGTTGGGCTCTTTTGCAAAGAATGGTTAAATTGCACTGCTGGACATGCCCATATTTTTTAGTTGACACATGTATGGGACGAAGAAAAATCATTCAGATGATAGAAAAATTATTCATTGTATTATGAAAAACTCAACTTGACCAATCATATGCAAGCAAATCATATAACATTTCAAGAATCTTAAATTGTATGAAAATGAAAGTGAATGTTGTTTTGAAACTCTAGATGGCTCCAAGCTAAAGGAAGAAATAGAGCTATGCAGTTTATCAATTATGTAAGCTGCATGATTTCAGTTCCTTAACAAAATGACAGTGAAACTCTTTATCTCGCAGAAAAATGAAAATCAATATTTTTGAAAACAAGCATGTTTTAACACTTTCAAAACTGCAGTGATGAAATTGGGTGATGAATTGATGATATGGGGTATGTTTCTGTGGGCCATTCTGGAAAACTAGAGAATGCAAGCAATATTCCAGGGATGTGAAGACAACACAGATTATTCTTTACATGTGCAGTTCAGTGTTACTAAAACCTGTTTTGAAACACTGTTTAATCCTTTACCCAACACATACGATATAAAAATTTTGGATTTTAAATATTCTTTTTTCAAAATTTTCAAAATATTTCAACAAAACCATATCATGTGACCCCTCATTGGAACGAACTCGATGAGCTTGTTCCAATGAGGGGTCACATGGTATAGTTTTGTTGTAATTTTCTGAAAATTAATAATTTTTTCAACTGCTGAATTTGCATATTACGCGGGCGGATGCAGTCGATTCTTTTGGTAAAGAGTTAAATTAGATTGTGTTAAATTCTGTTTCAAAGGTAATTTGTTGTAACATGGTTGTTTTTCTCAAAGATACCATGCCACCAGCAAGGATATTCTTACTTTAACAAGATTTCTCTCATAAATAATTGTTTTGTTCAAATTTATTGAGAAGTACCTTTTTGACACTTTTAAATAAATTGTAAGAAAAGAATTTCACATATTTTTTTTCTTCTGATGAGCAAATAAATTAATGCATACAATGTCAAGCCATTAATGTGGATTACAGCATTTTCAAACTGGGCCATGTTAATATAATATTAGAACGTTTCTTTTCATGTTCTATTGGTCTATAGTATCTGAGTTTGTGTGATTTCTGAAATAAAACCTGAAGCAGCAAAGCTGCTGAAGGTTTTTAACAGAAATCACACAAACTCAGGTACTATCGACCAACAGAACATGAAAAGAAACGTTTTAATTATTTTATTATGCCGAACAAAAAATAGCTTTCATTTTTAAGCGTTAACTGCAACATGCCATCAGTCTTGTAACAATGTAGCCGAATTCAGAAACATGCTTTTAGTGACGTCATTTCGAATGAATACTGTCTCTTTGGGAGTTTCCAGATCACCAAATTCGAAAATGACTTATTACAAGTGCCGTCGTTTTGGGAGTTTCTATATCACCAAATGTCAGTGTTTACAACTGCATCATGCTGTTCATATTACAATTCATTATTAATGCTTGTGTGATAAGTGGTATAATGGAATATAAATTCATGTTTCTTGGACGATGGCAGTTGTTAGAATTAAGCAGAGTGAAACAATTTATTTTGAACTTCAGCTTGAGGTGGAGACTCAGTGAGGACGAGGAGCACAGATACTAAACTTGTAGAAATATAATTGATTGAAGTCACATTCATGATTCACTAAAGTGGTGAACACCATGTGAGTTTTTGTCTATCAGTCACGAAAAAAGTTAAACAGACACGGTGCCATCTTTAGTGTGGTGAAATTCCAATCAGCGTGTACATAATCAACGCTGATCAATAGAAGTGGAGCTAACATTTTCTTTGTTCTCATGTCTCCAGGGAAAAACGATCCAATAGTACCCGTCTTTTGTCCAAAATTCCAGTACTATGACTTTTAGAAGGGGTCAAATTAACCAATTACGGCCGATGTCACAGATGTGAGGCATAATAATGGCTATTAGCACCCAACCAATTTGGCATTTAATTAAATTTTTCCATCAATTCTGAATATTCTTGAAAGAAAACTGGGATATTCAAATGAATATTACGGTTTAAAAATGCCAATAGGATCACCGATCCAATGTCGAGTTGTGACAGCACAAAAGTGGGTTTAATCATTTTCAACTTATCGTCCGGAAACCAGTTGTTTACAGTTTACTATGTGAAGGGTCACTGTGACCATGACCTTTGACCTGGTGATTCCAAAATAAATAGGGCTCTTTCTTGCACCAATGCCACCCTACCTATGAAATTTCATGAATGTGGGTGGAACCATTGTCAAATTATCATCTGGAAACCAATTGTTTACGATTTATTATGTTCAAGGTCACTGTGACCTTGACATTTGACCTAGTGAGTCCAAAATAAATAGAGGTCTTCCATTCACCTAGGTCAACCTACCTTAACCAGTTAAGAAGTCTTGACATGAAGTTTCATGAATGTGGGTCAAACCATTATCAAGTTATCTGGAAACCAATTGTTTACGATTTACTGTGTTGAAAGTCACTGTGTCCTTGACCTTTCATCTAGCGAGAACAAAATAAATAGGTTTCTTCCTCTCACTGATGCCAACCTACCTATGAAGTTTCATGAAAGTGGGTCGAACCATTATAAAGTTTTCATCCAGAAACCAATTGTTTTGATTTACTATGTTCAGGGTCATTGTGACCCTGACTTTTGACCTAGTGAGTCCAAAATAAATAGGGTTCTTTCTCTCAGGAAGGCCAACAACCTACATATGAAGTTTGATGAATGTGGGTAAAACCATTATCAAGTTATCGTCCAGAAACCAACTGCTTATAGATTTACTATGTTGAAGGTCACTGTGACCTTGACCTTTCACCTAGTGAGTCCAAAATAAATAAGGTTCTGCCTCTTACTGATGCCAACCTACCTATGAAGTTTCATGAACATGAGTTGAACCATTATCAAGTTATCATCCGGAAACCAATTGTTTTGATTTACTATGTTCAGGGTCACTGTGACCTTGACCTTTGACCTAGCATGTCCAAAATAAATATGTTTTTTCCTCTCATGAAGGCTAACCTACATATGAAGTTTTATGAATGTGGGTTCAACCATAGTCAAGTTATCATCTGGAAACCAATTGTTTATGATTTAGTATGTTCAAGGTCACTGTGACCCTCACCATTGATGTAGTGAGTCCAAAATATATAGGGTTCTTCCTCTCACCGAAGGCAACCTACCTATGAAGTTTCATGAACGTGGGTCGAACCATTATCAAGTTATCGTCCAGAAACCAATTATTTATGCCCGCCGGCCCAAAAAGCCGCCCACCCGCCATTCACCAAACTATAAGTTAAGTTTGACTTTGTCACAACTCGACTAAAAATCTTATTTACCATTTGTGCGTTTTTGTTTGGATGCTCCTAAAATTCCATGCCTGTGATTGCTTTATTTATTGGTGTTCAAGGTCACTTTTGTATCTATTGCTATATCGCAAGCACAAGACAAGTACAATCATTTATAATTATACTGCCCAATTTAGAGGACAGTTACCCTGGCATTAGTAAATAGGTCCCGTTATAGCAGTAAAGCAGAACTTGTCTCTTGCCTGACACAGTAAACAAGCACAAGCACTGCCTTACTTCCCAGTGTTCCTTCCTACAAAGATGCATGTGAATAGTATCTCCTTTCCTGTTCATTTTTCTCTAATACTGGTGTATTGTTGGACATCTAGAGGTACATGTGACAAAGATACTAGAATGCCCAAATTAAAATTATGCAATTATTTTTCACACAAACATTGTAATGGTTGCTTATAAGTAAAAATTTAGAAGTATTGTGTACCACATTAAAACCACATTCTGCCCAGAGTGCTAGACAAAAACAGGTCAAATGTCTTCTGTAAAGGTGGCATCAGAGAAATTTAGTGATGGTTTAACAGATCTGTTTTGTCCCAATTTTTTTGGTTCAAAGTGGTGTTTAGAAATAAAACAGTGCCAGATGCAGCCAACCACCTCTTAATATTGTAGCCAGAGGTGCCGATAAAAGAATGAGTTTGACAACAGTAGGTAGAGAGTTAAAAATTACCTGCTTTCTCACCAGAAATACCTTAATGCATATTCCACAGGTTTTATTGTTCAGAAAGAGAAAATGAAAAACATCTGGAATAATTATTCATTAATGCCACTATTATGTAAACATGATTTCAACAGAATGTTAAAAATTTCTAACCACAGTTCCTCAATTAGTATGTGTATCTGTTATTTGAAGTTAATTGTTCGGCAGGTTAGCTCTTTAATTAGCTGTACTTAACCCTCAAACACTGATGTAGAAATATCAAAATTTCAACCAGCAAATTTATCCATTAATGCTTTTAGGAATTGAACCAATTCAACTGTATTTGACAGAGCTCACTGGTTAAATTTCTGGTTGCTTTGTGGGAAAAAATTTGTTAAAATTTGGTACTTTGATACCAGCATGTAGAGGGCTAACACCTTTCTACAGTTCAGGGTTAACACTTTTCTATAGTGCAGTATATAGATAAGCATGAGCACTAACTCTTCCTAAACATAATTCTTCTTTTAACTCCTTACATGCTGCTGGTAAATATTTCTGCCATTGACAGAAAATCTCTTGCGACTAAAATAAGAATAGTTTGGATACTTTTAACCAAATTTTACCCTGTAAATTGTATCAACATTTTTTCAGTCATTTCTTGAATTAAATTGCATTGAATTTTCCATCAAATCTAGTCATGGCTGCTCCATAGCAGCCATGACTAGATTTGAAGGAAAATATTTTTAAAATGCAGTGGAGCCCACTTAATTGGATATCTCTCAACTGAATAATCCTGTTAACTGAATATAATTTCCCAACACAAAACTATTTACCATACCTCCAGTACAAATTTGACCTGTTGAATATAGGTTATAGAGTAAACTCCTGTTAACTGAATAAAAATCTGGTAACCTGTCGGGAAATTACCCTGCCTCTCCACAGTTTTCCTTTGTTTACAGACTTATATGGCCTCAGTACATCCAATTCAGGCATTTAATCTATTATATCTTGTTTGACAGAGTGCATGGAGCTCTGTCAAACAAGATATAATAGAATAAATGCTAAGTTTATCCCTAGAATACAGGAAAAGTGACAAAATCCCTGGTAATTGAAACTCCTGTTAACTGAATAATTTTCATTGGCAAAGTGGCTATTCAATTAACAGGGTTCCACTTAACGTGTTAAGAGTTAAAACCCAAAAACTAATTGCAAATAGTGAACATATTCTAACAGAAGGAGGTGTGATAACTCATCGTTTGTTTGGGGAGTGGGGAGGGTGGGTTGAGGAAGGGCATTTGTAAACCTGGTTTTCAATACCACTTCAAACATCCAAAGTCATAACATGTCAGAGAGTTTTAAGGGTGGAGAAAGTTGGAGTTCACAGAGAACCAACAAATCACCACAAGTAACTGTCAGACACTCCAACTTACTAATCAGACACAAGCTGAGTTTGAGCATTGGATGCAATAAAGTGTACCTTGATCAAGCTGCATGCCTCAGTACATCACACCACCATTCAGGCATTTGGGATTAAGTGTTCAGCCCAAGGGCGCAATACAGATGACATGAGGTAAGATTAAAGCTAAAACCTTTCAATCAAATTTCAATGTGCTAACCGATGAGCCACCACATTTTCAACTCATCATACCTCAGAACAATTGACTGTTTCAGTGCCACACCCATTTGAGCAGTCCCCCATCTCATTCCTACTCTCATTTGCTGATATGAGTATAATAGTCTATAACCCACTGCTGAAAATGGTAGAGTCCTTTCCAGTGGTAAGTCACAAAGTAGCATTCTGTGCACTAGAACCCTGATGACAGAATACCAGCTTTGCCTGTGGATACTCAATGCACATAATTTCAAAATTGGTTGTTATTTTTTTCCCCCAATTTTTCAACAAAATCATATCATGTGACCTCTCATTGGAATGTTCCAATGACAGGGACATATGATGTGGTTTTGCTGAAATGTTTTGAAAAATAATTTTTTTCATGTGAGTGGATGAGGCCAATTTGCTAGGTAAAAGGTTGGCAGAAAGAGCCAATTAACCAGCATCTAGTTAATTCCAAATACTTTGGGGTAACACTGGGTATCAGATCCATTATATCTTGTATGACAAGAGCTCTATGATCTCTGTCAAACAAGATATGATGGATTTACCACCTCGACAATGATATCAAATAGTGAAATATTTCAAGCTGCAAATTTTTCCCACAATACAACTTGGAAGTTAAGCAATCAGTCTTGCTAAACAGAGATCATTGAGCCTTGTCAAACAAGAATGAATTGGACAACCCTTTACTCAACGCAGAGAATATCAGAATTTATTATTTTAAATACTATTTTATTAAATTATTCAACAAATTTCAACAAAACCATATCATGTGACACCTCATTGGAAAGAGCTCATCAAGATCGTTCCAATGAGGGGTCACATGATATGGTTTTGTTGAAATATTTTTTTAAAATTATTTTATTCAACTGCTCAATTTGCAAATTACGCGGGCAGATGTGGGCGATTTGTTAGGTAAAGCGTTAAATTCCTAGTTGCTTTGTCAGAAAAAATCAACATGAAACTTCGCTGTTTTGACATCAGTGTTGAGAAGGTTAAAATGCTTACATTAGAAGGGGTGCGGTGGCATTGTGGTAACCGTTTCTCGTCAGATCACCGAAGTTAAGCAATGTCGAGCCCGGTTAGTCCTTGGATGGGTGACCGTACGAGCGATCGATTCGGACTCCCGCGTTGCATCCTTGGGCAAGACACTTAACCCCGATTGTCCACATTGGGGCATGATGATGCCGAGCACTAAGGCATACTGCACGTCAATGGTGCGCATGTCTTCAACCAATCTAACCCTGCCTGTGCTGCAGTGCAGAGTTATGATGATGGGGAGATGGCAGCTTTCGTCATTGCTCGGTGGTTCTCTCCAGGTACTCCGGCTTCCTCCACCCATAAAACTGTCACCGACACGATATGACCTTGGCTGTTAAAGTGTCATTAAACCTTAATAAATAAATAACTTACATTAGAAGTAATATGGCAAGAAGTCACTAAAACAGATGAATCTGGAGCACCTGTATACATTTTCATAGGATCACATTTTTTTTCTTCAATTAACAGAGATATACTCTGGAGCCCATGTACAATTAACAAATTAAATTTACACCAAGCAGATGGCAAATGAGTTGAGGTTTAACAATTATATGCAGTTCAGAGGGTTATTCTATTAAACAATAAACAATTAAGGTGATTCTAAAGTCATGGCTGCCAAAATGGAAGCCCGAAACACAGAAAAATGTGAACATTTCATTGAACAATACCTTGGCAATGAAACAGCCTTACCCTTGGATACCAGGGTTGGGGGGAATGGTCATGTCACATAGAACATGATGGGACCCGCAAAATATGCATTTAACAAATTTACGAGTCATTTGGAGACATTAGAAAATGTGTACTGTCAAAAAGTCGGAAAGGGCATGGGCAGGATTTCAAAAAATAGCGAGACGCCTCACCTTCCAATGAACAACCAACGTGAGCTATCAATAATGTACTGCAGCAGTTGAGTCTTAATTTTTAATAAAACACATCGAAGATAGGACTAAGCACGTTGTCAACCTGGGTCGTTTCAGTCTCAAAAGTGTCTGCCATGTTTACAGTGGGAAATTCAAAACACTGAAGGTTGTGGGCAACATTGCGACAAAAGATCTCGCCATATGTCCCGTAAATTCTCATTACAATGCCACTGCTGAAATTCTGATTGTCGATATATCTCAAGGGAAGCAGACTAATAGAGGCAAATTGCATTGATTGTCTGTTCTATGTAAATATTCTTCCCTCACCAACTGAAGCAATCAATTTGTTTACATGGATCGACCTTGCCATTAGTTTGTATTCATGCACCAAAATTACCAATAGAGAACCAAAATTTCAATTTTCTTTAATTAACAAAACGGTGACATATAGTGGAATTAGAAAACCATGTTGTATTCTTTCGTTGTTGAAATATTCATAAACTGGTTGCTTTTTCACTTCTTTTAATCGCAAATCGGGGGAACTATTGTTCATCATGTAATATTGATGGTTAACTTTATTGGTCTGTCATTCGGTCCCGTTTCGGTCTGATTTCGGTGAGTTCCAGAAATAATGCTCCTAATTTTGCGATCTGGTGTGATTTACATTGCGAATCATTGTAAATGATATATTTCATTAAATTTGTTTGCAATCCACAAAGATCATCGATAATTTCGAATAATCTGTGGGCTATTACGACTCATGCCTGCAAGTATTTGTTGATCGAAGTTGTTGTCACCGGAAAGTCACATGCGTTGGTAAGTCGCTTGTTCAAAGTGCGAAAAATAATATTTTTTCTTTCTATCCACCCCACTGGACCTCCTAATCACAAATAAAATATGACAGAAGTGTGAATATGAAATTTTTCTCTAGAAAATTATTTTTTCAATCGTTGCATAGAAATTCTCAACGAAAGTGAAGTATGGCAACACACAAAAGGCACAATCGAGCATCAAATTTTTTGGAACGGGTCAACTCGCCACTGGATCAACTCGCCACCAAAAAAAAAAAATAATACAAAGTAGGTTTCTGACACAACATGAGTTTATTCATGATCCAAAACATTGCATTTAGAACATGAAAAATACTTTTATACATTAAGCACCTTATCAGATTTTCTCAATAATTGGACGAATATTTTATACTTTGAGCACTGGAAGTATTGGTCAATCGATACAACTTATTGGCGGAATTCAATTCCATAACTTCCCTTCGAGCCTGCATGTAGTCCTGGTAGGTGATTCCAGAATCACACTTTTTCAACTTTGAAAACTCCTTTTTTTTTGGTTTCCAACCAATAACTTGAGCTGTAATTGACAGAATCAAATAAAATTTGTTGTGAGGGTGGATCAACATAAAATGCAGGTCAAGTCAGATCAGGGTTTGAGCCGACAATTTTTGCCAGAGTTATGTCCCTTTTTCAATTCTGAAAAATTCAATTTTTTTATGGTTGGGGGGGGGGGGGGGGGGGGGGGGGGGGGCAGTGGCCACGCAGTCTTTTATTTTCTATTATTGGGATTTAACGATACACTTTCAACAGGGTCATTTCATGTCAAGACAGTTTTACTTGTGGAAGAGGGCAAAACAGACATATCACTTGTATGGCTAATATTTCCAGGGAGGTCAACTAGATTACTGATTAGTGTGGTGTGCCATACTTTTGAACTGTAAATAATTCCCTGTGAAAAAATGGCTGGACTAGTGCATGCAGCGGTCCTTCAAAAATTTAAATAAACATACAAATGGATTTATTTTTTAAAAAGTTATGACTCAACTGTTGTTCTCTAGTGTACATAGAAAACATATTTTTCAATGTGAGATTCATATTTTAAGTTTTGGTGGCAGGAAGTTGATCGTGAGTTAGGGATTTTTAAAAGTATTTTTTTGGTGAGTAAATTCTTTTTTTAAAAATTTTTATCACATTTTTGTAATCTATTAGATAGGAAGCAATCATTCATATATTAAATAACCATTACTATTGAAAAGTAATGAACAAAAACATCATGTTTTCGACCTGTCCACTCAAACTACAATCTTCAGTTTAGAATCACCTTAAGTAGGACCTACTTTATCATCAGCCAATGATGTGATACACAAACCTTCTGTCATGGTTTTGAAATAAGTGTTGACACTACAAATAGTTTTAGTGCAAAAACTAAATCAGACTGGTGCCAAAACACTTCAGATAATTCACAGAGTTTCTTCTATCAAGATCATGACATGTTGTTCTGTGCCACATCCTTTCAAGGGATTTTGAGAAAGGATAGCTGCACTTCCAAGAAGAATGAGTTTTAGAGCTTTCAAGGATCTTTTTGCCATGTAATCAAGAATGGGGTCATAAAACCAACAATACTTTTCAAGTATCACTAGGGTACAAACACTAGTGATACTTGTTTACTCCAGGAAAATTTCACACTTTTTTGCTTGCACTTAACAGCTTCTGAAACTGATTCTTAGAAAACTCGCCATGAGATGTTTCCAGGACTCGGAACCATGAGCTGGGATTGAATGTAAAAGATCAAAAGTGTGAAATCTTATTACTGTTATTCTACAATTAGAGAGACTGATTTAAAGACTTTTCTGAACTGGAATAAATTTCAAGGACTTAAGATGCTTATTACCAAATGTAAGGTCATTAAAGATTTCCAGGGCATTACTTGAAACTTGGGGGGGGGTCAATCCAATAATATATCACTTGAAAGCATATATATGATCAACAAACACACAGATACACAAAGATGTTGTTCCATACTAGAGAAAATTAAGGCACCGAACAGTTAACAGGGGTCGTACACACTTCAGAGGAAGAAAATTCTGGACTTTTCTTGATAATTTTCTAACACACACAAGCTAGGACTTCCATTTAAATTTATTTTTTACTCATCTCTAACATTTCTATACACACCAGTTACCCCCACCCCCACCCCCTACAGACTGATGTCAAGATATGGAAATTGGAAGTGGCAAATTTTCCTCATAATTCAACTAGGAATTTATCTAATTTAATCTTGTTTGACAGAACTCGGTTTTGAGGTCAATGCTGTAACCACCGACCAGAGTGTCAGTGCGCAAAATTTGACGAGAATGCTTGTTTCGTTCACTTGGTGGTTACGCAAATTTAAATCTACGTGAACGAATAACCGGTTAGCAAAAAGTTGCATCCTGAATGGTAAAGTCAGAGTAACTTAACTCGTAGAGTACTAAATTTGTTCACCGCCTCAAGATTTGTTCACACATTTTTGTCTTGTTACAATTAATGGGAGAGTGCCTACAGGCACTCTCCCATAAATTGTAACAATGCAGATCGATGGAGATGAAGTAATTTTACTTCTAAGATAATATCAAGGACATCCACTGAATATGAAGCCTTTAACTTTAGGTACCTACAGTTCAGAATAAAGCCCAATTATCACTGTACCAGTTTACCAGCCTTTCTTGTGAGTTGTGACTTGATAGATTTTTAGACTTTTGCCTTGAGAGGCTATATGTATTTTAATTCCTTGCAATATATGAATACTTATTAATGATAAAAAGGCAGTTCCCCATAAATTTTTATGTAGCGGAGAGTTTGGTTAGCCATCTCCAAACCATGTGAATGGTCAGTCGGTTAGAATCATTTTTGATATTTTGCACTCTGGAGCGCTCACCAAAGAATAGTTAAAAGGTGTCTTGTAATGTGGTCTAATGAAAAACTGTTCACAATTTATTTCAGGCCAGCAATAGGCAAACAAAACGATTATTCATCCAATTTCCCCAGGCCTGATTGCAGTAACATCTTTTGTGATAGATTTTAAAAACCCTATGTTGTTATCCTATTTCTTTTCATATGGTTTCTGGTGAAAGACAATGTTTTTTTCTTTCATAACCTAGAAACATGTGTGGCAAATATTACTCAATTGAAAGTTTTAACTGGTTATTGGCAAGCTTATTTGTGGTGGTCTGAATTTGTTCTTCAAAATTTGTTTTGCTACAAATTATTGGAGAGTGCCTCCAGGCACTCTTCAATAATTTGAAATAGAACAATGAGGCATTCTCCAACAATTTGTAATAGAACAAATTTATATTAACAAACTATTATTTGCATTTGACTGAATATGAAATACAAGAAAGGAAAACGTTGGATTTTGAGCTGATACCCTCATTTTTTTAAAAGCCCTGACAGTGGCTTCTAGCACTCAACCAGTCAATACCTTGTCAACACTACATTAAACATTGACTTTTATGTCAACTCATAGATCTGTCATAGATAGCTCCAACCTATGTATGCTATGAGACCTTCAGAAAAGCATCAAAGGCAACCAACTCTCAGCAACATTGAAGTGCAGTCATAATCATTTCTCAGGACAGACCTGCCTGTGACGACAAAGCTGCTTCACAAATTGTACATGTCTTCAGCAGTGGTAAAAACAATTTTCAACTTCCTCATTGTTCAGACCTTGTAGCTGTCACTTTTCATTATGTGATGCACCAAGTTTACAAAGTGGACAATTTCAGCACAGTTTAGTTTGAAGAATATTTCCTATTAACCCTTTACCTTTAAGCCTGTCGTGCTCGTCCCAATGAGGGGTCATAACCTATGTTTTTGAGACAAAAAATGAAAAATATTAGTTATTCAAGAATTTTTTTTGCAAGTGTCGTCTGCTTTTCATGTTAAGTAAATAAAGGGTTAACCTATTTACTGTTGACTGAGATACACCATTTCGTTTGGGGGTGGGTTCCCTTGTGATATGGATTAGCAGCTCTTAACCTTCTAAACACTTTCAAGAATTTCTCATAAAATCAAGTTATGGAAAATGGAAAGGAGCCATGGCTTAATTTGCTAGAGAACTCATTAAAGTCTGACATAAAGAAATCATTATTAAACCCTCTGCACATTGACGTCAAAAATATAAAAATTTCAAGGACAAGCCTGAAAATAAGCAATCTGTGATTTGCAAAATGGGGGCACGATGGCTCAGTAGGTAGAGGTGCAAGCTGCAAGCCGAGAGGTCCTCGGTTCGAATCCCACCTGCAGCAACCGCGTTGTGTCCTTGGGCAAGACACATCACCCCCACTGCCCATGTGGGGGCATGGAGACGCTGTGCACTAAGGCGTACTGCACATCGACGGTGCACCTGTCTTCAACCAATGATAACCCTGCATGTGACCATGTGTGGAGTATGTTGGGGAGCTGACAGTTGCTCGCCATTGCTCAGTGGTTCTCTCCTGGTACTCTGGCTTCCTCCACCCGTAAAACTGTTGTGGTCATGATTAGCCATTGTGCAGAAATATGTGACCTTAAACACCAATAAATAATAATAATTTGCAGAATGAAGTCCCCAGAGGGTGAATTTGCTGTTGTTATTCCATACAATGTGCCACTTTATCCTCTGGGTACCTCTTGCTGTTTAGGTTTGAGACCTTAATTCAGACTGAGGTTCACAGAGGGTAAATTTAGTGATGCTACCCTGCTGTCCAGGGTAGTATCACCAAATTCACCCTCAGGGGTCCTCATTCTGTAGATGACAGTCTGCTCGCTTTCAAGCTTGTTCAAGGAGCAAATTTTTCCCATAGTGCAACTAGGAATTTAACCAATCCAATCTTGTTTGAAAGAGCTCAATGAGAAAAATTTGCACCTTGAAATGATGTATCTACATCAGTGTGCAGAAGGTAAGCATATTACTTATATTTATTGGGTTATATTTTAACTCTTCAAGGCCTATTTATGACTTTTAGGACCTCAGAACATGTGCCCTTAACAAGACATCATGAGGAGGTCGAATTTATTAGAATATATTTTAACATAAAGATAAAGCAGCAAACTCTACCTTTACTGATCTGCAGTGTATTTATGTACTCCACAAGAAAATCCACATGCAATCTGCGAAGAGTTTATCATGACTGTAACAGTGTCCTAAAAAACAGGGATGTTACTAAGGGTATTGGATGGGGGATGCCCACCTCAAAATTTCCAATTGCATCCCTCCACCCCCCACCCCCCACCTTCAATAGGCAATATTCCAACTACCACTACATAATTTGCAACAAGTGGGAAATTCCATCAAGCTCATTCCAAAGAGGGGTCGCATGATAAAGTTTTGTTGAAATTTAAAAACAAAGTTCATAAATTCCATGGGCATATGCAATCAATTCATTAGGTAAATAGTTAAGTTACAAAATTCCATTTGTGCACCACTTTGACTGTAAATTATCCGACAAATGCTGTTGATATTCATAAATTTCAACTACAAATCAAATCAACATATGAGAGGATTTTTACTACTTTTCAATCAATATACTTTTTCCAATTTAGAACTTCAAATTTCGAACTATTGTAAATTTGAGAAATGATATCTCGTTCAGAAGAAAAACTCTGATACCTTGCATTTGAAAATCAAGATGATGTGCGCTTCTCTTGTAGACTATCTATATAGCACATAGCTTAACACAATTAGTCACTTTTATACCCACCTGGTGGTATTCTGTCTTGTCCAGTTTCACAAAAGACAGGCATTTCTTGAGTATGGATTAGTGATGACTTTCCGCTGAAAATAGGCTTAAAATGTGTTCCCTGAACATCAAAATTCACAAATTTTCTTGGTGGAACCCGAACACCCACCTTTGGGAAGGGGCATCCTCCTCCCATACACATCCCAGCATCACACAGATAACAGATTTATGGTCTGGTTCCAAGCCAGAAAATAAGCAGACTGTCATCTGCAAAATGAGGTCCCCAGAGTGTGAATTTAGCACAGCAGGGTAGCATCACTAAATTTACCCTCTGTGAACCTCAATCTGAATCAGGGTCTCAAAACTAAACAGAAAGAGGTACCCAGAGGATAACTGGCTCACTGTATGGGATAGCATCATCAAATTCACCCTCTGGAGACCTCATTCTGCAAATGTCAGACTGCTTATTTTCAGGCCTGTCTTGATCCACCCCTGAAACTGGAAATTTTTTTATAACTTTCTTGAAAAAAAGCTATTATAATTATTAAGGAAAACTTTGGTTTATTTTAAAACAAACATACAAATGATCAAGTTAAGAGTTTAGAATGATTTCAAAATACTGAAATAAAGAAATATCAGAAACAATTTCACATTTGAAATTATGTTTGAGCTGAGTAATTTTAAATTTGGTGTCCTGGAGATTTGATAATCACCATTTTAGGCGACTGCAAACCTGTTTAAACGATTTCAGTAAATCAGCTTACTAAATAATATGAGAGAGTAAGAGACAAATAAGATTATTGCAAAAATCACCCATAAAAACCACTTTATCTTCAAAATCACTACTTGATATGAAAATTGAGTGAAATGTAACTGAAAAATGATACCAGGTCTCTACAAATAGAAAGGTGACAAAAGAGAAAAAGGTAACTGTTGCTTTTTTGAGGCAATCTTACTTAGTTTCGAGTGAACCTATTTTGGATTTTTAAGCAAGGAAAATTGCAAAACAATACTGACAGGTAGACTCCTCCGAATATTCGAAGACGATCAAATTGAATACCGAATCAAATACTACAAACTGTTTGTGAACCAAATCGAATATCGAATTGGCCTACATAACAGTTGTTATCGGTAGCACTTTGATGGAAGAAAATCACATTTAAATCCAGTGCATGCAGTTAAGGTAACCTGTCATAAACGACATATCATGTTGCAAACGACATATCATTCAGTTGTCTTTTCCAGAATTAAAATAATGTGAGGACTCCAGTGGGCAGTTTCACACAAACTTTCTGTAATTGGTGCAATATTTACTACACAAATAACCAAATTCTCTGTGCGTCTCTGTAAGTCTGGGTTCATATAAAATATGGTACATCACGATCCCAAAGTATGTCCGAAACGAAACTCGGAAAAGTATTGTCTTCACTGAGAAATGTGACATATATGAATCTATGCTGGTGAATTGACAATGTATAACACATAGTATTCATCAATTGATTCAACAATGAGAACTGAACGATGACTCCCAATGCATATTGGTTTGAACCCAGTCTCTTTGGGTAGTTGTTAGGCACTAGACAGTACATACAGACATAGCTCAGTAATGCTGTAGGCTGTGTGGCAAGCATCAATGGTTAACAGGCACTGGAAAGTGGAAATTGGAAAGTAGTCTACGGTTAATGATTAACCACCGATTACTTATCAAAAGTTCAAAAATATCTTCAAAGCTTGTATTTTGAATACATCATTACATGTCCTGCACTTAAAAGTATTTGCAACACTAAATGTTTTGAAATAGGTGCGACTTGCTGACATGATTTTGTTTATGATACAGCCAGGAGGAAGTTTGAAGAACTTTCAATTATGTCAAAGAATAAGGCCCCACAAAGTAGATCTTCTGTTTCTCAGGCCATTATTTGTAAAATTGCATGCGGGCGAGCGTTTTTTTATTTTATTAGCTCAACTTTGACGAAGTCAAATTTGAGCTATTGTCATGGCCGTCGTCCGTCTGTCCGTACGTCAACAATTGGCTATGGCTCGGGCTAGAGGTCGTATTTATGAACCGATCTTTACGAAACTTCTTGTGTACCTTTGTTATGACCCTGGGACGGGAACGAGTGTTTTTAGGTGTGGTCCGAAATTCAAGATGGCTGCCAGCGGCCATTTTGTACCGATGATGCAAAAATCAGTTTTTTGTACAGAACTTCTGTATGAAAGTTCTGATTTGAATAAAGTTTTGTATAAATGTTTAGTACCATGGGATACATCACATATAATACGGGTTTTTTTCTCGTGCGTACATTATGCAAATTAGACTGACTTTGATTTATTTAGTGTTACTTTCAGAGCTGTAAGTGCCAAGCTGCTATGGCTCGGACTAGAGGCCGTATTTATGAACCGATCTTTACGAAACTTCTTGTGTACCTTTGTTATGACCCTGGGACGGGAACGAGTGTTTTTAGGTGTGGTCCGAAATTCAAGATGGCTGCCAGCGGCCATGTTGTACCGATGATGCAAAAATCAGTTTTTTGTACAGAACTTCCATATGAAAGCTCTGATTTGAATAATTTTTTGTATGAATGTTTAGTACCATGAGATACATCACATATAATACAGGTTTTTTTCTCGTGCGTAAATTATGCAAATTAGACTAACTTTGATGTTTTTTGGTGTTACTTTCAGCACTGTAAGTGCAAATGCCAATACGGCTCGGGCTAGAGGCCGTATTTATGAACCGATCTTTACGAAACTTCTTGGGTACCTTTGTTATCACCATGGGACGAGAACGAGTGTTTTGGGGTCCGGTCCGAAATTCAAGATGGCCGATGGCAGCCATTTTGTACGAAATTTGGTGCAATCAAATTTTTGCACAGAACTTCCTTATGAAAGCGCTGATTTGAATAATTTTTTGTGTGAATGTTTAGTACCATGGGATACATCACATATAATACGGGTTTTTTTTGTCGTGCAGAAATTATGCAAATTAGATGAACTTTGATTTTTTCAGTGCTGCTTACACACAGTAAGTACACATGTCAATACGGCTCGGGCTAGAGTCTGTATTTATGAACCGATCTTCACGAAACGTCTTGGGTAACTTTGTTATCACCTTGGGACAAGAACGAGTGTTTCTGGGTGCGGTCCAAAATTTAAGATGGCTGCCAGTGGCCATTTTGTATCGAAATTAGGTCTTATCAGTTTTTTGTACACAACTTCTATACGGCTCAGGCTAGATGCCGTATTTATGAACCGATCATTACGAAACTTCTTGGGTACCTTTGTTATTACCGTGGGGTGAGAATGAGTGTTTTTGGGTGTGGTCCGAAATTCAAGATGGCCACTAGCAGCCATTTTGTACCAAAATTAGTGCAATCAGTCTTTTGTACAGAACTTCTGTAGGAAAGTTCTGATTTTAATAAATTTTTGTATGAATGTTTAGTAACATGGAATACATCACATATAGTACGGGTTTTTTTCTCGTGCAGAAATTATGCAAATTAGATGAACTTTGATTTATTCAGTGCTACTTATACTCTGTAAGTGCACATGTCAATACGGCTCGGGCTGGAGGCTGTATTTATGAACCGATCTTCACAAAACTTCTTGGGTACCTTTGTTATCACCTTGGGACGAGAACGAGTGTTTCTGGGCGCGGTCCAAAATTCAAGATGGCTGCCAGTGGCCATTTTGTACCGAAATTAGGTCCAATCAGTTTTTTGTCACAACTTCTACACAGCTCATATTTGTGAACTGATCTTCACGAAACTTCTTGAGTACCTTTGTTTTCACCTTGGGACAGGAATGAGTGTGTTTTGGGGTGCCTTTGTTGTCACTGTGCTATGAGAACAAATATTTTGGGGTTCAGTCAGACCCACTCTGGGACTCAAAAGATTTTTTCTAGTTTAGCATCTGACTGTCACCCACCTTTACAATACTTTACCTATACATTTGTTACAGGCTACGGTCAGTATTTATGTACAGACCATTACAATACTTTATATGTACCTTTGTTATCAGGTCATTACCTAGATGTTTGCCATTGCTGTGTCACATACTATACATGTACATGTCTTTGTCTTGACAAGTTGAGCTACAGTGTCATTGACACTTTCATTTTTTATTTCTGTAATTATTTCTTTGCCATCAAAAGTTCATATCTTGGTTTATGTTTTAGACCTCATAATCTACAGAATAGCATGGGTGGTGGTGTATTTTGTCCCTTGAGAGCAAGAAGGCTTTGCAATGCTAAAACATTGCAAAGCCATCTTGCACTCAAGGGACAAATTTACAAATTTTTTTAACTTTGGTAAAATATCAGACATAAGTCATTTAATTTTGATTTTTTTCAAGTTTCCATTGGTTATAAAAAGAGAGCATGCGGCAGCCAAAAGGACCATGCGAGAGGGCCTGAGAAACAGATTTTTTATTTTTTTAGGCCTAACCTGTTTATTTACAGAAACCATCACCACAGAATCAGAAACAGGCCATTGTTTTGATACTCAATGTTGCATGTTTGCTATGATTATAAATGATTCCGACGAGACTGTCAAGACTTCCAGCATCATTATTTCTATAAGCTGGATATTGTAACACTCCAGGCTATGTGATATATATGTTTTGATGTGGCAACTTGTGATCTGCATAAAAAAGTTTGTAGATTGTTGAGGCATAAATTTATCTTGTTTTGCATTGATATTTGTTACATTTCTGACACTGAAGAAAATATTTGAAGATATTCGATTGATATTTGCACTGACTGTCAAATCGAATTCAGATTTAATATTGTGATCAAACTGAATATTATTTCAAATTCTGAATATTCGCAGGAGCCTATGGCAGGTTTCCAATGTCAACACTGCAGCTTTATGAGTTTGCTCAATTAAGCAAATATGATGTGTTGTAACATACTGTTGGAAAGGGCTCACAGGGATCCTTTCATAGCTGTATTGTGCACTGGAACCCTGTTAATTGAATAGCCACTTTTCCAATGAAAATTATTCATTTAACAGGAGTATTCAATTAACAGGGATTGTGTCACTTTCCTGTATTCTAGAGATAAACTAAGCATTTATTCTATTAAGTCTTGTTTGACAGAGCTCCATGAGCTCTGTCAAACAAGATGTAATAGATTAAATGCCTGTATTGGATGTACTGAGGCCAAATAGGTCTATAAACAAAGGAAAACTGGGAAGAGTCAGAGTAATTTCTCGACAGGTTACAAGATTTTTTATTCAATTAACAGGAGTTTACTCTATAATCTATATTCAATTAACAGGTCAAACTTGTACTGGAGGTATGGTAAATGGTTTGTGTTGGTAAATTATATACAATTAACAGGGCTATTCAGTTAAGAGATATCCAATTAAGTGGTCTCCACTGTACCACAGTAATTCATCGACAGAGTCAAAGGACCTTCATTTAGTCGTCATTATAAAACAGATCTTTATTCTGCAAGGGCAATTCAGGTAAACAAAATTGCTTTTTGCCTTAGTCTGAGGCCAAGTGATCTTAGTGAATGTAATATCAGTCAACTCAATGTCCTTTGGTTGAATGAAACAACCATTCGCTCAGCCTGTGATATATACATCATGACATATATACATGTACTCCTAATTTTACAAAATGTTACATCTGCCAATACTGTTCTCACAAGCTAGCAAAGATAAAAAATTATTGGCAATCTTCATCATGCTAGCAAATGACAGAAAGATGAAAAATTTCAATCGGAAACTGAAAAGCAGTAATTTATGAGGCCAACCTGCAGTTAAGAAATAGGCTGCATAAAGCAGTAATATGAAGTGTGAAATCTCTTTGAAAAACAGTTGTGAAAGACTAATTTGAACAGACAGAATCAATTCAACAAACGATAAAGAAAGGAGTGTGAACATATGAAATGAACAAAGAGATGATTCTCCTCCTCCATCTTTGGTATTAGACTGATAAAATCCTTCAAAGAGCCATAACACCACCCAAAGTCAATTGATCAAATTGGTGCCATGACATGCACATCTTGACTTTATGGTATCACAGTACTAAATATTTTCCCATTGGCAACCATTATAACAATTATGTGAAAAAAATATGACAGCACCATTTAAAATTAGATATTCAAATTCCTTCATAAAGTACAGAACTTCACACAACTTTCCCTGGCCAGAAAAACAGGGAGTCATGCAACAAATAAGAGAAAAACTTCAACAAGAAGTGAAGTGCCATTCTTGAACGCAATTTTTTTCTGGGAATTTCCAACAAAAATACACAACCAGTTAACTGCATTTTTTACATCCAGAAAATACTCACAGCATCTCCTTTTCCCTTGTGGAGTATTCAGCATTGATGTAAAAACCTAATAAACTGCTTTAACCCTTTACCTAACATGAAAAGCAGACGACAGTTGCAAACAAAATTCTTGAATAACTAATTTTTTTCATTTTTTGTCTCAAAAACATAGGCTATGACCTCTCTTTGAAATGAGCTCATCAAGCTCATTCCAAAGAGGGGTCATAATCTATATTTCTGAGACCAAAAATTCAAAAATAATGAAAATTAATTGCTGACTTTTGTGAATAGCACTGGCCGGTTTTTGCCATTACGTTGGGTAAAGGGTTAATAGTTTTCTCAAGCAATAAGTTTTTTTTCGGACAGCCTTATTTTTGAATATTGCATCACATCCGACATTGACAAGGCAGATAACTCTCAACCAAATATTTAGTGCAGTGATACCTTATACTGTTACTTATCAAGTATTGCTATCATCTGCTGAGAAGTTCATATTTTGACTGGATAAGAATGTGTGATATATGGATTGACAGATGGATGGACAAGAACAACATTTTGTGCTCACTCATAAAAAAAGTAGATACATAAAGGTGACCAAGAGGATACATCCTTTTAATCCAACCCAATTTGCCCTAAACAATATGGAACCTGTGGTATTTGCACAATATGACAGCTGAAAGCAAACATGATAATATAGTGATTTTAAGTAAAGTCTTGTCAATCACTGTTGAGCTGATGAACATGAAGTAGAAATGGCTACACCAAAGCTCCTCAATGCTGTGAATACATGTTGAAGATGTAAAAAAAATCAAAGAATGAAACACAAGCCAACACAGGAAAAAAATTTGCACTGTACAAATGGAATGCAATCACTTATTGCATGCATGTCTAACTAACAATTTGTGGGATACAACAAAGATGTATGACTCAATATTTCTAACCAACAGTCCTCTTCACCTCTTCATGTATGATCTGATTTTGAGATAATACGTAATCAATTTAATTAATTTAACACATTCTGCTCTGAACATGATTATAATGGTGAGTCTGCTGTCTTCTTTCTGATGTTATTCAACCAGACTCTCACTGCAATAATATTCAATTCCCGATGATTCTATTTTCTATAAGATGAAAATTCTAAAAATATCTTAACTCTTTATTCTTAAGCTTACATAAGGGGGCGCAGTGGCTCAGTAGGTAGAGGTGCAGGCTGCAAGCCGAGAGGTCCTCGGTTCGAATCTCACTGCGGCATCTACATTGTGTCCGTCGGCAGGACACTTCACCCCATTGCCCACGTGGGGGTACGGTGGCATTGTGTACTAAGGCAATGGTGCTCTTGTCTTCAACCAGTGCTAACCCTACTTGTGTGGAGTTGGTACATTTTAGAGTCGACAGTTGCTCGCCATTCCTCGGTGGTTCTCTCCGGGCACTCAGGCTTCTTCCACCCGTAAAACTGTTCATAACTGTCTGACATGAGGTGACCCTGGTTGTCGAAAGTGTCATTAAACCCCAATAAATAAATAAATACATCTGCCTGAAGTATAGCTGCTCTGTTGGCCAATAACAACAGAGCAGCTATACTTCTGGCAGTTGTAAACACCTATGCTGATGATTGGTTGATGCTCAACATCATTTTAAACTGTTGATCATCTTAAGATGTAACATATAAAATCAGGAAATGGCAATAATTCATGTCATCGCCACAAATAGTGATTATGGATACCATCCTCTTCTCCAGCATGCTAGCCCATGCCAAGATTAGGCTATAATTGCAACTAATTTGTATCTGAATTGCTGCAACACAGCACATTATTATTCCTAAGGATTCATCTTTATTCATCAGGATATTGCCCATAGGAGCAAGAACTTGGCTATGTTACAACAGTTCATATATCAGCATAGTTGCAATACATATATATGTCAGTTACCTAATGTGTTACCAGGATCAAGTGCAGGGGAATGAATGATAAGTTACTAAAGCTCAGACCAGGTGAACGATAAATGGGTTTTGCAAGATTTTGAAAACAGCAGGCCTGCTTTCTTGATAACTCTACTGGTAAGATGGATTTATCTTGAGTGTTCTTGCGTCATTGTTGGCTGCCTGTACGGCAGTGAACAATTATGTAGAAACATTGTTAAGTGTTACAGTGTGTAATAACAATAATGGTAACAGAAAGAAATCTGAGAATCAACAACAATAACTCCAATTTAATAAAAAAAAAAATAATTAGAGGATGGCCACCAAATGGTGGCTGATTCCCCCGAAAAATTGAGGATAGCCATTCCAACCTTATTCGCGACACACACTCTGGTTGTGGGCAATAATAATACCAAGTATCATTAATATCCTTGAAGGCTGTAAGAAGTTATGGAGCGGACACTAATTCCGTCTACACCCAGACGGACAGACGGACAGATGGACGACGTCACGGCTAGATTCCCCCGAATTTTTTTCGGGGGAATAATAATAATAAAATGAAAAGACAATGATACAATATGTTTTACACTGTATGTCTTACAGAAAAATTAATCACAAATACTTCTTAGTTCCTCCAAAATAAAGATAATGAATCCAGTAATCCTGTGATGGTGAAACTTTACAGCTGGTATTGTACTGTCCAAGAATGTGTCTGCAGAAACAGTATCCAATAAACTGTAATGAAATGTTCTCTCAAAATTTCTGCAGTCTCCAAAATATTCCATTAAAGCACTCAGCAAAATTCAAGTGGTCTAATATCCAACAAGTATTGGCTCCACAGGTGGTTTTAAATTAATCCAGTATAATACTGGTTTTTCATCAGAGTAAACTGGTTCACAAGAAAAAAATCTATTCAAATTTTGGAAACACTTTCCGATACAAAACTAGAGGTACTGTGAGCAAACTCACAAAGTGATACCCACCCCCCCCCCCTCCTGCCTGAAATGTATAAGTTAGATTATCTCCCCTTGGAAATGTCAGAACGGAATTATATTGCTTCATGCACATCTTCATATGGAGTTCTTCCATTGTGTAAAGTTTCATGAAAATTCTTCAAACAGTTTAGGAGGAGTTGCGCTTACAAGGATGGACGGACGGTATAAGTTAGATTATCTCCCCTTGGAATTTCCAAACGGAATTATATTGCTTCATGCACATCTTCATATGGAGTTCTTCCATTGTGTAAAGTTTCATGAAAATTCTTCACACGGTTTAGGAGGAGTTGCGCTTACAAGGATGGACAGACGGTATAAGTTAGATTATCTCCCCTTGGAAATGTCAGAACAGAATTATATTGCTTCATGCACATCTTCATATGGAGTTCTTCCATTGTGTAAAGTTTCATGAAAATTCTTCAAACGGTTTAGGAGGAGTTGCGCTTACAAGGATGGACAGACGGACAGACGGCCGGACAGGGTGATTCCTATATACCCCCCCCAACCTTTGTTTGCGGGGGGTATAATGATACTCAGATCACAAAATAATATTCCGTTGAATATATATTACATTCAGCTGCTCTTAATAATAATGCATTGTCATGTAATAATAATCTCCAATGTTCAATGAATGCTGAATGTAAAAGCAACAGCCAAGTCACTTCTCAATGTGGTGTGGGATGAAAGAATATCAGAAGTCTATTGATTGAGACTTATATAGTCTTCAAACAGAAATGTTCTATCAATTGTAAGTCACATACATTTTTTTAGGCCAGAGTAGCTGGAGAGAACAAGCAGGGTTAGCATTGGCTGAAGACAAGTGCATTGTCAATGTGCCTTGCCCAAGGCCTAAATACAGTTACCCTTGTGGGGATCAAATACAATTCATATAATAAAACTGAATAATTGATCTATGATATCTTGTTTGAAACAGCTTAAGAAACTAAGACATAATGGATAAAATGCTTCTACTAGAAGTACTGAGGTTGGGGGTGGTGGTCTTTAAAGCTGAAGTATTTGGAGGATGTAAGTAAAAATTTTGAGAGATAACAATACCGTTTATTCAAACAACAGGATTGCTCTATAGCCAATATGCAATTAATAGGTCAAATTTGTACTAAAGGTACCCCATGTTGGAACAAGCTTGATGTTTTTAAGAAAAACAAGGAAAATTTTAGATATTCAAGGTACTTTTTGCAAGTGTTATTCTAGTTGTGTTAGGTGAATGATCATTCAGTAACAAATTAACAGGGACCCACTCTACAAAGATTGATGGATTTAAGTAGGGTGGTACTCTGTTAATTGAATAGTCACTTTGCTTGTGAAAAATATTCAATTGACAGGAGTATCCAATCAATAGGAATTTGGTCATTTTTCTATATTCTATGGTAGACTGGGAATTTATTCTATTATATCTGTTTGACAGAGCTCAATGAGCTTTGTCAAACAGATATAATATAGAATAAATGCTTATAGTTGATGAACTGTGGACAAATAGGTGTATAAAGTGACCCAGAATTCGAACACTTTTTGAGAATCAAATTCCATAGTATTTTCATGACTTTTCCAAAACTTTCTACCCGATTTCCATGACCTTTCCCTCATTTAGTATGACCACCATACTATCTTTTTCGGGATTTTTAAGTGTGATTTTTCGGGGAAGTGGCGTACTGCATTATTATCACGACAAATTTCCATGACTTTTCCAGACTACAGCAAAAAACACCCCATTTTCCCAAAACTTCCAGGTCTATTTTCATTTTCCATGACTTTTCCAGGATTCCATGACCCATACGAATCCTGATAAACACTGAGAATTCAGTTATAGTCAAAGTAATTCTTTGACATACTGCAATTAATTTAATTACTCTATAGAGATTAAAGATTTAGAAGAGTGACTGAAGCAGGGGAGCAGCTTTATCAGGAGGAGGATGCTCAATGATCACAATAGAAACTGGCGAGCTGGAACTAGGACCAGGAGCTCTTTAGACAAGTTAAATAAAAAAAGATACACCAGTTTTTGAGGCGTAACTAGATGGATTATTTAGGAGGAAGAGGGGGGGGGGGGGTGTGTGTCACTGTTGTTCAAAGAGAGATCCAAGACACTGGTGGTAGGTGGGGAAAATTGGGAAAGACGAAAAAAGAGCTTGTCAAATGTGTAACTTTGAAGTAGCGAAGACCCCAGAACATTTCATTTTAGAATGCCCCATATATTTACTTAGTAGAATGAGACCCCATACAAAACTAATGGAAAAATGGGATGAAAACATGAAGGATAAGTGGATGAGAAATAACATGAGGGAACCTGTCAATTTTATAGTTGGGAGATCGAGAAAATGCTAATGCCAGGAATTGTGAAACAGTTTTTGACTGAATGCTGGGAGATAAGGAGGGAGAGTGGGGGCAGCAATACATGGAAGGGCAGGGTTGATGTGGGCTGCTTTGTTAGAGGTCCACGAAAAATCAGTGGAAGGCCAAAGAATTATTATTATTATTCTTATGCACAATTTTTTTATTCAATTAACAGCAGTTTATTATATAACCTAAATACAATTAACAGGTCAATTTTGTACTGATGATATAGAAAATGTTTTAGTGTCATATTCAATTAACAGGTTATTCAGTTAACTGTTGAGTGCTAAATTATTTTTATTCAGTAAAAATTGGTCACATGCCTTTGCCTTGTCACAATTTATGGGAGAGTAAATTGTAACAAGGCAAATCCTTAAAGACAAAATGATTTCACTTCAAAGATAATACGAAGTATATCTACAGTATATAAAGTCTTTAACTTGTTGTACCTGCACGTCTGGGGAAAGTCCAAATTTGGGCTTCCAGCACTCATCCAATTGAGAGATAAACAATTAAGTGGGCTCCATTGTAATTTGTTAGGTAAAAGGTGGATGTTTTGTGCCAACATCCCCCAACGTACTATTTTTCCACCAATGAATAAAACAAGAGGCCCCAAGGGGCCTGAGGGTGCTCACCTGACATGGTAGCCTAAATATCAACCCAGAGAATTGATTTCAACAAGTTGCATCTGCTCCTCCTAAGAAAAGCTAAAACCAAATATCCAAAGATTCTGACCAGAGGATGTAAAAAAAAAAAGAAGATTTTTAAAGAATATTCCTCATATTGAACTAAGTTATAATTCAGGCGCCCACAGGGAGCCCATATATGAACTCAGGGACTTGGCTTTAACAAACTTGAATCTCACCCCCCTAAGGATGCTGCACACCAAATATCAAAACATTCCAACTGCTGGATCCGAAGAAGAAGAATTTTTAAAGAAAATTCCTCATTTTGAACTAAGTTACAATTCAAGCTCCCACAGTGAGTCCAAATATGGACCTAGGGACATGGCTTGAACAATCTCACCCCCTAAGGATGCTGCATACCAAATATCAAAACATTCTGAAGAAGATTTTTAAAGAAAATTCCTCATTTTGAACTAAGTTATAATTCGGGCTACCACAGTGAGCCCAAATATGAACCCAGGGACTTGGCTTGAACAAACTTGAATCTCACAGCCCCTAAGCATGGTGCATACCCAATATCAAAATATTCTGCCTGCTGGATCTTGAGAAGAAGATTTTCAAAGAAATTTGTCTGAAATGCACTAAGTTCAAATTTGGGCTCCTATACTGAGCCCAAATATACACCCAGGGGGCCGATTTGAACAAACTTGAATCAGATCCACCCCACAATGTTGCATACCAAATATCAAAAGATTCTGACTGCTGGATCTGGAGAAGAAGATTTTTGAAGAAATTTGCCTGAAATGCACTAAGTTCGAATTCGGGCTTCTATAGTGAGCCCAAATATGAATCCAGGGGGCCGATTTGAACAAACTTGAATCAGATCCACCCCACAATGTTGCATACCAAATATGAAAAGATTCTGCCCGCTGGATCTGGAGAAGAAGATTTTTGAAGAAATTTGCCTGAAATGCACCAAGTTCGAATTCGAGCTTCTATAGTGAACCCAAATATGAATCTAGGGAGCCGATTTGAACAAATTTGAATCAGATCCACCCCACAATGTTGCATACCAAATATGAAAAAGATTCTACCTGCTGGATCTGGAGAAGAAGATTTTTTAAGAAATTTGCCTGAAATGCACTAAGTTCGAATTCGGGCTTCTATAGTGAGCCCAAATATGAATCCAAGGGGCCGATTTGAACAAACTTGAATCAGATCCACCCCACAATGTTGCATACCAAATATGAAAAGATTCTGCCTGCTGGATCTGGAGAAGAAGATTTTTTAAGAAATTTGCCTGAAATGCACTAAGTTCGAATTCGAGCTTCTATAGTGAGCCCAAATATGAATCTGGAGAGCCGATTTGAACAAACTTGAATCAGATCCACCCCACAATGTTGCATACCAAATATCAAAAGATTCTGCCTGCTGGATCTGGAGAAGATTTTTTAAGAAATTTGCCTGAAATGCACTAAGTTCGAATTCGGGCTTCTATAGTGAGCCCAAATATGAATCCAAGCGGCCGATTTGAACAAACTTGAATCAGATCCACCCCACAATGTTGCATACCAAATATCAAAAGATTCTGCCTGCTGGATCTGGAGAAGAAGATTTTTTAAGAAATTTGCCTGAAATGCACTAAGTTCGAATTCGGGCTTCTATAGTGAGCCCAAATATGAATCCAGGGGGCCGATTTGAACAAACTTGAATCAGATCCACCCCACAATGTTGCATACCAAATATGAAAAGATTCTGCCTGCTGGATCTGGAGAAGATTTTTTAAGAAATTTGCCTGAAATGCTTCGAAATCGGGCTCCTATACTGAGCCCAAATATGAACCCAGGGGGCCGATTTGAACAAACTTGAATCAAATCCACCCTACAATGTTGCATACCAAATATCAAAAGATTCTACCTGCTGGATCTGGAGAAGAAGAATTTTTAATGTTTTTCCCATTGCCAAAAAAAAAAAAAAAAAAAAGTGTTAAAAAGTGCTGACTCAGCACTTTTTCAAAAGTCCTGAAAAAAGTACCTTGTGATCAAACCGATAATGATTTTTTTTAACCATTCTGTTCTACTTGATAAAAGTAAGCTTTATACAAAATAAGAATTCTCTGTGCCGTGTAGTTTTGGAGATATGGCAGTTTTAAGGTTTTTCCTATTTTTAGCTCCCGAGGTTCCCACGGGGCAATGAGAAATTTTTTTTTTTTGCATCAATCAACTACTTATGAGCCATTATCATCTCATATCAAATTTGGTTCAAATCGACCTCACAGTTCAGAAAATAGAAATTTTAGGCGTGGCCAAAATTTTTGCCCCTCCCATAACGAAGGCAAATAATGCCCGACAAACTTCTCTTGAACAAACTTGATTCTAAACCTCAAAAGACCTCTGTATACCATATATCAAGTCTCTGCTGCTGGTGGTTCATTAGAAGATTTTCAAAAAATTTGGCCATTTTTTCCCCACACCTCTGCTCAATATGAGCCGAAACCTAATTTGGATAAAAATCAAAATGCCCCTATATAACCACTACTTACATGAAATTTAATAAAAATGTGGCCAGTGGTTTAGGAGAAAGAGGCTCAAACACCACCTTCACGACGGACGACAGACGACGGACGAAGAGTGATAAGAAAAGCTCACCCTGACTTTAAGTCAGGTGAGCTAACAAGAGATACTGCACTGCAGTTCACAGTGGTAATTCCATTTATATCACAATGGATTATTTTCATATAATGACATCATAGAAAATAACAGTAAGCAGAAATATATTGAGCATAAAAGAGGTTTCTACCTTCTGCCAACCAGACATGTTAAGTCACACTATTTCATAATGGCCAGGAGACTCCCTATTTTTCAGACTAAATTTTTATTTTGCAGTTCACCAAATTAACATGCCTAGTATCCACCCAAGAGCTTCATCAACTCTTAACCTGTTGGGTATTTTCAAGATATTTTTCATCAAATCTAGTTAAAGCAGCCATGACTATATTTCATGAAAAATTCATCTAACTTTAACACAGGCGATCACTGGTATACTCATTTCAGGGGCAAGCAAAATCCTGTCATGGGCAGGAATATCCATCAGCAGCATGCAAAGAGTTAAACAATATAACATTACCCTTTTCAAAAATGATTTATAAACAACACTTGCACACAATTTTTTACTAATTGAAAAATGCTCATTGAGCTGAGCTATATTTTGAAGGCAATAACTGAAAAATAAAATTTGAATGGTATTTAAGGTCACAAATTTTTGTACAATGGCTAATCATAGCCGCAACATGGATATAAAGTCAAGTCCAGCCATTATTTATACCAATGTTGCACATTTTGGAGGACTTCATTGGTGACTGGGTCCTATTTTACCAGTAAAACATGTGGGTTTCCATGGAGATAGATTTTCAGAAAGAAAGTTGCCTAATATGATTATTTTTTTTTATTTTATTAGAAAGAAAGTTCTTTAACCCTTTACCCAACATAATGGCCAAAACCGGCAGCGCTATTCTAATAAATTGCCAGTTAATTTTCATTATTTTTTCATTTTTCATCTCAAAAACATAGGTTATGACCCCTCATTGGAATGAGCTCATTGAGCTCGTTCCAATGAGGGGTCATAACCTATGTTTTGAGACAAAAAATGAAAAAAATTAGTTGTCCAAGAATTTTTTTTGCAAGTGTCGTCTGCTTTTCATGTTAGGTAAAGGGTTAATCATATTTGGCAAAAGTTTAACCCCTTACCTTAGGTAAAAGCCATATATAGTAAACACTATTTACAAAACTACTATTTCATTTTTTTTTCTTCAAATTTTAAAGCAAAACATAGCTTGTAACGACTCATCACGCTCGTTCCAAAAAGCAGACATATAGCAGCAAATGTATATTGGGGTGTATCAAAAATGCGATGAATGGTCTAGTATGAGAGGGGGTGCCCCACGAGATGGTAGGAGAAGGAAAGGGGGTTCAGAGTTTAAAATGAAGAGTAATGAAAGTGTCAATGACACTGTAGCTCAACTTGTCAACACATGTACATGTGTAGTATGTGACACAGCAATGACAAACATCTAGGTAATGACCTGATAACAAAGGTACATATAAAGTATTGTAATGGTCTGTACATAAATACTGACCGTAGCCTGTAACAAATGTATAGGCAAAGTATTGTAAAGGTGGGTGACAGTCAGATGCTAAACAAGAAAAGAAATCTTTGAGTCCCAGAGTGGGTCTGACTGAACCCCAAAATATTTGTTCTCATAGCACAGTGATAACAAAGGCACCCCAAAACACACTCATTCCTGTCCCAAGGTGAAAACAAAGGTACCCAAGAAGTTTTGTGAAGATCAGTTCATAAATACGAGCTGTATAGAAGTTGTGACAAAAAACTGATTGGACATAATTTCGGTACAAAATGGCCACTGGCAGCCATCTTTAATTTTGGACTGCACTCAGAAACACTCATTCTCATCCCAAGGTGATAACAAAGGTACCCAAGAAGTTTCATGAAGATCGGTTGATAAATACAGCCTCTAGCCCGAGCCGTATTGACATGTGCACTTACAGTGTATAAGTAGCACTAAATAAATCAAAATTCATCTAATTTGCATAATTTCTGCCTGAGAAAAAAAACCCCCGTACTGTATGTGATGTATTCCATTTTACTAAACATTCATACAAAAATTTATTCAAATCAGAACTTTCATACAGAAGTTCTGTACAAAAGACTGATTGCACTAATTTTGGTACAAAATGGCTGCTGGTGGCCATCTTGAATTTCGGACCACACCCAAAAACACCCGTTCTCATCCCACGGTGATAACAAAGGTACCCAAGAAGTTTCGTAAAGATCGGTTCATAAATAAGGCCTCTAGCCTGAGCTGTATAGAAGTTGTGTACAACAAGAGGCCCCACGTGGCCTTAATCGCTCACCTGACAAAGTGACTCTAAGAAGTATTTTAGGTCACCTTCACCATGTCATGCCTCATCAACATTAACTGGTTGAGTGATAGATTTTGTTTGAAGTTCAACATTTGTTACCTAAAATTAGTTTTATTTAAAATCATTGGTGTGTGGCCAATCTCCAATGATTTTTAATAAAGCAAATTTATCTCTGCAGACAAACTGGTTTAGCATGAAGCACAAACAAGGAATGTGAAGAGATAGCCTTGGACATCTCTCCCCAACTGTGGATATCTTCCATGTGCTACATGTATATATTTGCATGCAAGAAAACAAAAATTTTCACAAATTTTCCAAAATATTAGTTTTTTTTATCATCATTGGAACAAGCTCAAACAGCTTATTCCAATAGGGGTATGGGAAGATCAGGTATATTTTTGAGACAGAAATGTGAATATATAAATAATGGTGTTTTTTTGTGAATGATGCTGGAGAATTTTGCGTAAAGATATGGTAAATGGTTTGTTCTAGATACAGAATGATGCAAAAGTATTTAAATTTGATTAGGCAAGTTGTTCCTATAATGCATTTAAAAATTGAAGTAACTGTTTTTTTGCTGACGAACTTTTAGATGTGTGTGTCTGTGTTTGTGTGTATGTGTGTGTGTTTGTGTGTGTGTGTGTGTGGGGGGGGGGGGGGGGGGGGGGTAAGAGTGTTCTTGCAAACAAAATTCCTGAATAAATGGAAAATTTTATTTTTGTTGATTGGAACAAGCTTTGAGAGCTCATTTTAATGTGAAGTCATGAAGCTGTGTTTTACGTACGAAATTCTGGAATAACTAAAAAAATTGCTTTTTTGACTCAAAAAGCATGGTGTGCGACCTCTCATTGGAATGAGCTCAAAAAGCTCATTCCAATGGGGTATTTACAAGCGATAAGTACATGTATATTTAAGAGACAAAAATTAAAATTTGAATAGCGATTTTTGTGAAGAATGCAGACAAGTTTTGGCAGTTATGCTGGTAAAAAGGTAAGATATGCAAAGTGGTTGTATTTTAGAGGCGACATTTAATTAAGGGGAATTAACCCTTGATTACTGAGGTAACTTCTAAAAGTACTGAAATTTCATGAAGCAATGTGAATAACAGACAACAGTTGCCTAAAAATTTCATGAATAACTAAAATTTTTATTCCTTTGTCTCGAAAACATGGCATATGACCTTTGTTGGAATGAGCTGAATGCGTGTGTTCCAATGAGGGGTCATAAAATTTGAACGGAGATTTGTGTGAATAATGCATTAGTACTGCTAGATTTGGGTAAACGGTTCACCCTGGATACCACCCCTTCTATAGTAGATCTTTTCTGCAAATTTTGTCTAAGATTCTATCAACTTTACAAATAAATATGTTCATAAATCACAATCAGATCCACCCCAAATAACAAATATCAAAAGATTCTGCCTGCTGGATCTGGAGAAGAAGATTTTTTAAGAAATATGCCTGAAATGCACTAAGTTAAAATTTGGGCTCCTATACGGAGCCCAAATATAAACCCAGGGGGCCGATTTGAACAAACTTGAATCAGATCCACCCCACAATGTTGCTTACCAAATATGAAAAGATTCTGAAGCTGAATCTGGAGAAGAAGATTTTTTAAGAAATTTGCCTGAAATGCACTAAGTTCGAATTCGAGCTTCTATAGTGAGCCCAAATATGAAACTAGGAAGCCGATTTGAACAAACTTGAATCAGATCCACCCCACAATGTTGCATACCAAATATCAAAAGATTCTGCCTGCTGGATCTGGAGAAGAAGATTTTTTAATAAATTTGCCCGAAATGCACTAAGTGCGAATTCGGGCTTCTATATTAAGCCCAAATATGAATCCAGGGGGCCGATTTGAACAAACTTGAATCAGATCCACCCCGCAATGTTGCATACCAAATATCAAAAGATTCTGCCTGCTGGATCTGGAGAAGAAGATTTTTGAAGAAATTTGCCCGAAATGCACTAAGTTTGAATTCCAGCTTCTATAGTGAGCCCAAATATGAATCCAGGGGGCCGATTTGAACAAACTTGAATCAGATCCACCCCGCAATGTTGCATACCAAATATCAAAAGATTCTGCCTGCTGGATCTGGAGAAGATGATTTTTTAAGAAATTAGCCTGAAATGCACTAAGTTCGAATTCGAGCTTCTATAGTGAGCCCAAATATGAATCTAGGAAGCCGATTTGAACAAACTTGAATCAGATCCACCTCACAATGTTGCATACCAAATATCAAAAGATTCTGCCTGCTGGATCTGGAGAAGAAGATTTTTTAATAAATTTGCCCGAAATGCACGAAGTCCGAATTCGGGCTTTTATATTAAGCCCAAATATGAATCCAGGGGGCCGATTTGAACAAACTTGAATCAGATCCACCTCGCAATGTTGCATACCAAATATCAAAAGATTCTGCCTGCTGGATCTGGAGAAGAAGATTTTTGAAGAAATTTGCCCGAAATGCACTAAGTTTGAATTCGAGCTTCTATAGTGAGCCCAAATATGAATCCAGGGGGCGATCCACCCCGCAATGTTGCATACCAAATATCAAAAGATTCTGCCTGCTGGATCTGGAGAAGATGATTTTTTAAGAAATTTGCCTGAAATGCACTAAGTTCGAATTCGAGCTTCTATAGTAAGCCCAAATATGAATCTAGGGAGCCGATTTAAACAAATTTGCATCAGATCCATCTCACAATGTTGCATACCAAATATCAAAAGATTCTGCCTGCTGGATCTGGAGAAGAAAATTTTTTAAGAAATTTGCCTGAAATGCACTAAGTTCGAATTCGAGCTTCTATAGTGAGCCCAAATATGAATCTAGGAAGCCGATTTGAACAAACTTGAATCAGATCCACCCCACAATGTTGCATACCAAATATCAAAAGATTCTGCCTGCTGAATCTGGAGAAGAAGAATTTTTAATAAATTTGCTTGAAATGCACTAAGTTCAAATTTGGGCTCCTATACTGAGCCCAAATATAAACCCAGGGGGCCGATTTGAACAAACTTGAATCAGATCCACCCCACAATGTTGCTTACCAAATATGAAAAGATTCTGCCTGCTGGATCTGGAGAAGAAGATTTTTTAAGAAATTTGCATGAAATGCACTAAGTTCAAATTCGAGCTTCTATAGTGAGCCCAAATATGAATCTAGGAAGCCGATTTGAACAAACTTGAATCAGATCCATCCCACAATGTTGCATACCAAATATCAAAAGATTCTGCCTGCTGGATCTGGAGAAGAAGATTTTTTAATGCACTAAGTTCAAATTCGAGCTTCTATAGTGAGCCCAAATATGAATCTAGGAAGCCGATTTGAACAAACTTGAATCAGATCCACCCCACAATGTTGCATACCAAATATCAAAAGATTCTGCCTGCTGGATCTGGAGAAGAAGATTTTTGAAGAAATTTGCCTGAAATGCACTAAGTTCGAAATCGGGCTCCTATACTGAGCCCAAATATTAACCCAGGGGGCCGATTTGAACAATCTTGAATCAGATCCACCCCACAATGTTGCTTACCAAATATGAAAAGATTCTGCCTGCTGGATCTGGAGAAGAAGATTTTTTAAGAAATTTGCCTGAAATGCACTAAGTTCGAATTCGGGCTTCTATAGTAAGCCCAAATATGAATCCAGGGGGCCGATTTGAACAAACTTGAATCAGATCTACTCCGCAACGTTGCATACCAAATATGAAAAGATTCTGCCTGCTGGATCTGGAGAAGAAGATTTTTGAAGAAATTTGCCTGAAATGCACTAAATTCGAATTCGAGCTCCTATAGTGAGCCCAAATATGAATCTAGGGAGCCGATTTGAACAAACTTGAATCAGATCCACCCCACAATGTTGCATACCAAATATCAAAAGATTCTGCCTGCTGGATCTGGAGAAGAAGATTTTCAAAGAAATTTGCCTGAAATGCAGTAAGTTCAAACTTGGGCTCCTATACTGAGCCCAAATATAAACCCAGGGGGCCGATTTGAACAAACTTGAATCAGATCCACCCCACAATGTTGCATACCAAATATCAAAAGATTCTGCCTGCTGGATCTGGAGAAGAAGATTTTTGAAGAAATTTGCCTGAAATGCACTAAGTTCGAAATCGGGCTCCTATACTGAGCCCAAATATTAACCCAGGGGGCCGATTTGAACAATCTTGAATCAGATCCACCCCACAATGTTGCTTACCAAATATGAAAAGATTCTGCCTGCTGGATCTGGAGAAGAAGATTTTTTAAGAAATTTGCCTGAAATGCACTAAGTTCGAATTCGGGCTTCTATAGTAAGCCCAAATATGAATCCAGGGGGCCGATTTGAACAAACTTGAATCAGATCTACTCCGCAACGTTGCATACCAAATATGAAAAGATTCTGCCTGCTGGATCTGGAGAAGAAGATTTTTGAAGAAATTTGCCTGAAATGCACTAAATTCGAATTCGAGCTCCTATAGTGAGCCCAAATATGAATCTAGGGAGCCGATTTGAACAAACTTGAATCAGATCCACCCCACAATGTTGCATACCAAATATCAAAAGATTCTGCCTGCTGGATCTGGAGAAGAAGATTTTCAAAGAAATTTGCCTGAAATGCAGTAAGTTCAAACTTGGGCTCCTATACTGAGCCCAAATATAAACCCAGGGGGCCGATTTGAACAAACTTGAATCAGATCCACCCCACAATGTTGCATACCAAATATCAAAAGATTCTGCCTGCTGGATCTGGAGAAGAAGATTTTTGAAGAAATTTGCCTGAAATGCACTAAGTTCGAAATCGGGCTCCTACACTGAGCCCAAATATGAACCCAGGGGGCCGATTTGAACAAACTTGAATCAGATCCACCCTACAATGTTGCATACCAAATATCAAAAGATTCTGCCTGCTGGATCTGGAGAAGAAGATTTTTTAATGTTTTTCCCATTGCCTACAGTGTTAAAAAGTGCTGACTCAACACTTTTTCAAAGTCCCGAAACTGTACCCTATGATAAAACCGATGGCAATTTTTTTTTACCAATCCTTTCTGTTGGTCCTAAGGAAGCTGCACACCAAATAAAAATTCTCAGTGCCGTGCAGTTTTGGAGATATGGGTGTTTTAATTTTTTTCTATTTTTAGCTCCTGCGGTTCCCACGAGGCTGCGGGAAAATTTTTTTTTGCATAAATCAAGTACTCATGACCCAATAAGCCCTCACATAAAATTTGGTTCAAATCAGCCTCTCGGTTTGGAAAATAGAAATTTTGGGCGGGGCAAAAAATTTTGCCCCTCTCATAACGACGCCAAGTATAGCCCCACAAACTTCTCTTGAACAAATCTGAGTCTACACCTCAAAAGGAAGCTGCACACCAAATATCAAGTCTCTGCTACTGCTGGTTCATGAGAAGAAGATTTACAAAGATTTTGGTGCCCCTTGGGGGCGTGGCACCACCCAAGAGGAGGGGCAACTTCATTTGAACAAATCTGAATTGGCATTAGGTAATAAACATTTAGCCAACATTTGAATAAAATTGGGCTAGTGGTTTAGGAGGAGAAGTCGATAATGTAAAGTTAATGCCGGACGGACGACGACTGACGACGGACGCCAGACAGAAAGTGATAAGTAAAGCTCCCCTTGAGCTTCGCTCAGGTGAGCTAAAAAACTGATAAGACCTAATTTCGGTACAAAATGGCCACTGGCAGCCATCCTGAATTTTGGACCGCACTTAAAAACACTCGTTCTCGTCCCAAGGTGATAACAGAGGTACCCAAGAAGTTTCTGAAGATCGGTTGATAAATACAGCCTCTAGCCCGAGCCGTATTGACTTGTGTACTTACTGTGTGTAAGTAGCACTGAAAAAATCAAAGTTCATCCAATTTGCATAATTTCTGCACGAGAAAAAAACCTGCATTATATGTGATGTATCCCATGGTACTAAACATTCACACAAAAATTTTTTCAAATCAGCACTTTCATATGGAAGTTCTGTGCAAAAATCTGATTGCACCTAATTTTGTACAAAATGGCTGCCATCAGCCATCTTGAATTTCGGACCGCACCCAAAAACACTCGTTCTCGTCCCACGGTGATACCAAAGGTACTCAAGAAGTTTCGTAAAGCTCGGTGTATAAATACAGCCTCTAGCCCGAGCTGTATTGGCATTTGCACTTACAGTGCTGAAAGTAACACTAAATACATCAAAGTTAGTCTAATTTGCATAATTTACGTACAAGAAAAAAACCCATATTATATGTGATATATCCCATGGTACTAAACATTCATACAAAAAATTATTCAAGTCATCGCTTTCATATGGAAGTTCTGCGCAAAAATCAGATTTCACCTAAGTCTGTACTAAATGGCCGCCAGCGGCTAACTTGAATTTCGGATCAGACCCCAAAACACTCGTTCTCGTCCCACGGTCATAACAAAGGTACCCAAGAAGTTTCGTAAAGCTCGGTTCATAAATACGGCCTCTAGCCCGAGCCGTATTGAATTGTTGACGGACAGACGGCCAAACCGACAGACGGACGACGGACGACTGGCCATGGCATAAGCTCAAATTTGGCTTCGCCAAAGTTGAGCTAAAAATGGTATTCTGGGGCCTTTTTAACTCCAGACCCACAAGTTGTCTGTGCCATGGAATTTCCATCATTGGAAATATTGGAAAGAAGAAGTTAAGTTTCTTTTGAATTTTGTTAAGTCCTGTGTCACCCGATTTTCAAAAAGACGTTTCAATGCACAGTGATTGTTCAGAGGTATTCTGCTTGAACTGCAGCTGTGGGCATTGAATACATTCATCACTGCATTGGGCTGTGTGTAGAATAGAGATCGGCAATATACTGAAAAACCAATCTGATACCGATATCATGGGCATACCATAACACCCAACCGAACCAACTGAATACCAAAACTGTGTGAATTTTCCAATTTTCCTACATTCACTATTTATAAGGGCCTGTTGAGGCTTCATAGCAGTTGAAGGGTTAATTTTCATGAAAGAAGTGGTTGATTTTCTTTTCAGTTTTTGTTAACCCTCAGGGAAGTGAGCAACTGACCTGAATTCTCACTAGACTATACAACCTGTGCATGCCAAGCTGCTTAGCAGTGACTTCTAGCCAAGTCTTGGCTGCCTGTTGTCTAGAAATCACTGCCCAGGTGCTTTGTCAATTGTCAACAGGATCTCCTGAAGATGGCATGGTCAGGGCACATGCTCTGAGATTGCATATGCCTGAAATAGGGGTTTAAAGATTAAGGACTGTTTAGAACAAGTCACAAAATTAACGTAGATATGATTTGTTTTCGTAAAAGAATGCCACTGTTGAGCTCATTGCCAGTGGCATTTGTGGCACTGCAGTAGAATGATACAAGAACAACTTATTCTGTATTTTTCCTAATGTAAATTCCCCTTTGATACTATCAGCAAATCTCAGTCAAGTCAGATACCGAATACCAAACCAAGGTATACCCCTTTAACCGAACTCAAAATACCAATATCTCTCGTGTAGAATATCGGGAATGATGTTAATGATTAATAATAATAATACATAAAGTACAGTGAAGCGCACTTAATTGGATATCTCTTAATTCTAGATCCCTGTTAATTGAATATAATTTTCAAACACAAAACCATTTAGCATACCTTCAGTACATATTTGATCTGTTAATTGCATATGGGTTGTAGAGTAAACTCCTGTTAATTGTATATAAATTTTTGTAATATGTCGAAATATTACTGTGACATGCACCAAAATCCCCTTATTTATCAATCTTTTTGGCCTCACTACATTCAATACAGGCATTTATTCTATTATATCTTGTTTGACAGAGCTCATAGAGCTCTGTCAAACAAGATATAATAGAATAAATGCTCAGTTTACCTCCAGAACACAGGAAACTGACCAAATCCCTGTTAATTGTATACTCCTGTTAATTAAATAATTTTCACTGGCAAAATGGATATTCAATTAAGAGGATTCTGCTGTACTGTGATCACAAAAGTAGTATTTTTTCTCGATCAGATCCTGATGGGATCGCAAAACACTTATACGCCAATAGGACGAGATGTCACATATAAAATACAGCAAAATCAAGACTGAATTCAAAAAAACAAACGAAAATAGCATTTCAGATTCAATGGTCTCGCATATCTTTTCTGTCGGGCAAGATTCAACATAGCTGTGGAGGGAAAAGTAGAAAGATAATTTCAACTGGATCACAAAAAAATAATTCTTCCTTTTAGAACTCCCAATCTCCACCACCTCTCAGTAGCTACACATCTGCCAATGAGGGGTCATAAGCTATGTTTCTAAAAAAGAATTTTTAGTTATTCAAGAAATTTCTTGGAAATGATGTATCCTAGTGAGTTACCTGGCTTTCTGTACACTGAAAAAGTATACAAAAAAAAATAAATGATTAACCCTTTACCTAACATGAAAGGCCGACGACACTTGAAAAAAAATTCTTGAACTAATTTTTTTCATTTTTTATCTCAAAAACATAGATTATGACCCCTCATTGGAACGAGCTCGATGAGTTCATTCCAATGAGGGGTCATAACCTATGTTTTTGAGACAAAAAATGAAAAAATAATGAAAATTAACTGACGATTTTTAAGAAAAGACTGCCGGTTTTGGCCGTAAATTTTTTTTTAACTATACAGAAGCATGCCCCTGCACAGCACATGGCCACACAGCACATGGCCACACAGCAAATGGCCATACAGCAAATGGCCACACAGCACATGGACACAGGAGGTTGAAGAGCAAACTGATTTGTTACTCGTACATGAGCTGTGTCTGTTAGATACATATGATGACCCAGCGAGGTCTACCACACACACAAACCATGTACCATACATGTGAAATTCTACAAAACATTGACCAAGTTCAACAACCTGCAATTTTGTGAAATATACCAGCAAATCAAAATCCTCACAATATGTACACCTCTGATTTGTACAAACATCCTGTGAAGTAAAAAAGTCCTGGCTTGAAAACTGTTAGAGGAGTTAGCTGGGCAAACAATGTACCCTAGATGCCGACAGATGGATGGACTGATGGATAGACAGATGGTCAGATGGATGGACAGTGGACAGACAGTGGATGGATGGATGGTTGGACAGGGTAAAACAATATAGCCCCGACTATTCGTCCCTAGGGCATAAAAATAATTGATGGAGCCTTTCACAATCAGGTAAGGCAGAAGGTTAATCACTATACACTATATTGACTATAAAAGAAACATCACGGACTATGGATAACTTTAACAAAAACTTGCAAGTATAACAGGTGGTGGAATAATTTTAATGGCCATTTCCTGAGGTATAATAAATTCCAGGCTGTAATATATTTTGAATTAATTTGACAGATTTTAAAAAAACTGACTGGCCATGACTTGCCTTTTCCTTCTAATGCGGAGCTTCATTTTGTCATATTTTTCAAGAACCAGTGTATTACACTGGCAGTTTCTATAGAGAGCTTTGGTGCATTCTGTTTCCCTGTTATAAATTTGTAGAACTGTAACAGATTGAGAGAGAAATGCAGGAGCATGGGCTTGAGCCATTGACCTCTAATACACAAAAAGACGATTTACGACGAGACTATTATTATCCTTGATGGGTATCTGGGTGGGATGGGGAAATCTCACCCGAGGGGCAAGATATTTGAGCCAGACACGAGGCTTGCCAAGCATCGGGCTCAAATATCTTGCCCCGAGTGTGAGATTTACCCGTCCCACCCAGATACCCATCGGGGATGATTTTTCTCCCATCATTTTAAGGGTGCGATGCCATTAATAAGAAAATACCATATTTTCCAGGAAAAAAAATTTCTTAGTGCGTTCAATCTAGGAGAAAACCAATAAGATATTCAGAAAGCATGTCGAGAAGTGTGGTATATACCAAGGACTTCAAAACATGCCGACTTGCACCGCATGTTGAGCGTTAATGCACTGAAGCGACCTCAAATGAAATTAACATGCTTACATACGTCATTTCCAGACTTGTACTTCAGTTTGACAGGGTGCAATGACATCACATGCATATTTCTTACCAATAAACTGATAGAGCAATTTGAGGTGTGCAGAAGTTTTTCTTTTGAGTCTTCTGGTTTCGATTTTCATCTATAAAGTCAGTTGTATTTACGGAAACAAAATGGCCTTCCATTTTGTTTGTTTATACATGTGCAGACGTCATTTGCGATGATTAAATAATTCAGGTACCAATTAAATATGCAAATAGGTTGGTCACATGGGTGAGGTGAGATAGCTGTCACGTGGGTAGGGTGAGACAGGCATATCTCTCCCAGCTGTCCCACACAACTTTATATATACTACTCAAAGTTTGCTAAGCACCAAGTATATCCAACTACCTGTTTTACATTTTAGTTGAAATATTGTAATGAAAAGTGAATATATTTTTTATTTAATTATATCTTTAATGATTTATGTACAGAAGTTAAGATTTTATTTGTATTTGGCATTATATTTTAGCTTTTGAATACGATAACCATGGAAAATGGATTTTCAAAAAGTTGACGGAGTGAACTGGTATGGGTTCAATATCGAGTATGAGACCCACTGTTAATTACAGCTTGCCAACGCCTTCTCATGCTCCCATTCAGGTTCCTGGTGGTCCTTTGTGGGATGTTGTTCCATTCTTGGACCACCATGGCACCAAGCTCCTGGACACTTCTTGGCTGGACTGGACAGGCTGAAATTGCAAGCTGCAACTCATTCCAGACATGTTCGATTGGATTGAGGTTAGGGGATCTTGCTGGCCAGTCCATAAGCTCAATCCCCTCCCTCTGTCTGTACTCCCCGACAGCATGTACAACATGAGGACAGGCATTATCGTCCATCAAAATGAAACTATCACCCACTGCACCTGCATACAATCTGACGTGGATATCCAAGATCTCATCAATATACTGTTGTGCAGTCAATGTACCACGTTCAAGGACACATAGCTCTGTACGTCCATCCCTGCTGAGGCTGCCCCAGACCATGATTAATACTCTACCATAGCGGTCATGCTCAGTAATGTTGGCTGCATGGGATCGCTCTCCTGGTCTTCTCCATACCCTAGAACGTCTATCTGTGTGGTCTAGGCAGTACCTTGACTCATCTGTAAAAAAGACAGGTCGCCAATCTTCTCTGGTCCATCCAACATGGTCCATGGCCCATTCATATCAGTCCTAATGGTGGTTCTGGGACAGCAGAATGCGAATACATGGTCTTCTCGATCGGAGACCACATTCGTGCAACCTTGCCCAGATAGTTTGTGTCGAAACATTTACACTGGGTGAATTATGAAGGTTACTGAGAAGCTGGGTTGCTGTGGCAAAGCGGTTCCTATGGGCCTGAATGATCAAAAACCGATCTTCAGCAGCAGATGTTGCCCTGTCTCTGCCACCATCATGCCGTCTTACTGGTGTGCCATACTGCTGAAATCTTGCCCAGGCTCTGATGATCACCGTATGGTGCACACCAAGGGCTTCATCAACCTGATGATGGGTAGCCCCTTGCTCCACCATCCCTGCAGCCAGCCACATTTCTGCTTCAGACAAATGTCTTCTTACAATTGCAGTTGCCATATTCAATCATTAAATCACAAAGGTTTGTGTTGAAATGAAGATTGAATACCCTACACATGTCATGTACATGTAGACAGTACACAAAAACATCATGAAAATCAAGGGGTACATGCTTTCCATGACTGTCATGAAACGTCTGCCTGTCAAGGGAGCTAATGAAAACACTGGGGACCATCTCAATACATTCCTCAATCATATCCACCAAAAATATGGCAAATATGTCACAAGCAAATTTCACAATGATGTGTCAAATATTTGGTGCTTAGCAAACTCTGAGTAGTAACGATCTTGTCCAACCAGGCTAGTTAGTAAATGTCCCCCTATACCTAGGCTGCTATACTACTCTCACATTCTCAAAATTCCCCCACTGTGAATAGCAACCCAGATTCCACCTCTGGAACAGTTGGATCTTTAGATCACCCTCACCCCCTAAACAAAACCCCCAAAAATATAATGGCACAGAAATGGTCAACATTAAACCATTGATTAACCATTGAACACTAACTCAGGCTTGCCATTTTGAAAACTGCAGGAGGGCTATTATGGTTCGCCTCAAATCACCCCCAGGAGGGCCATTTTGGGCTCGCCTAAAATGACCCCAGGAGGGCCATTTATGGTTTGCGGGTTTGTGGTTTGCCTGCTTGGTAGACAACTAATATCATTTTAAGGTACATGATTGGTGTAATTATGATGTACGTCATCACTTAATGTATAGATGCAGGGTTGAATATTTGGATGTAAGATACCAGGTTACCGACACTCACTAACAGTGAGTGTTATAGTTATCTTGCATCCAAATAACCAAGCCCGTATGTACATGTATACATTACATGTTGACTGTACAAGCCAGTGCACTGTGTTGATAACTTGGTGCGAATCAATCAGATTTGGGGACAAATCATCCTGGCTTTGATTTTGGGATGAAACGTCCCAGACGAATCGTCAGGGGTCGAAATGGCTTGGGGATGATACGTCCTGTAATCGTGCTTGACATGAAAGTTGTCATAGTCTGATGAACATGTACAATGTAATAACTAATTACAACTTTGGAATTGGCAGACCTCTCACTCGTATTTGGAAAGTTACTTACTGCCTTTGGGTGACTGCACCGACGACACACTACAAACTTCACAAATTGCGCTTTGTTACCTCTTTCAAACCGCGAAAATTGCCATTTGAGATGGACAATTTTGAGGTGCCTACGACTGAATTAATGGGCCACACAAATTGGGGTTAGACGGACGTTTACCATCCGCAGAATTTTTAACTCAGGCGGGCGACTGTGGCCCGGGGCGATCACCCACCTCAAAATGACAAGCCTGCTAACTTTACATACCTTTTGCAAAAATCATAACAAGCTAAATTGTATGCTAAAAAATACTAAAAGTCCTTTCTGTTCAGGCTGAGTGGTTGTAGTGTCTCGAGTGTAAATATTCAATGTATTTCACAAGTGCAGTTATGGTAGGTCCAAGCCTGAATATAAGCAACCTGTCATTTGCAAATCGACGTTCCCAGAGGGAGGATTTGCTGATGCTATCCCATAACAAAGTGGCAGAGTAATTTACAAATTGAGCAGTTGAAAAAACAGTAATTAAGAAAAAAATTTAAATTTCAACAAAACGATATCTTTATGACCTCTGCATTGAGATTGTTCAAATAAATGGTGATTTTTTTAAAAATTGAAAAAAAATAAAGTTTGATATTGTGTGTGTGTTGTAAAGTGTTAACTCTTCCAAACCTACTGTCTCAAATACTACATAATTTAAAACATTCAAAATACCCATTTTTTATGTATGATCATTCATAATCAATTGGTAGAATGTTGGATTCCTAAATTTGAGCTTTATTCTGAAGTGAAAATATTGCAATTTAAAGTCTTCATATTCTCTGTATGTGCTTTGTATATTACCTTTGAAGTAAAATTAATTAATGTTCCAGTAAGTAAAAAAATTCTCAGTCTCTGATTGGATGAGGTCTCGCATAGTGTCTTCTGTGGTTAGGGCTAGACAAGCATATGTTACCATCTGATGTCACCACTCACAATATTTGAAATGACGCTTCCCATTTTGTAATTATTTCATCAATGGAGTGACTTGCAAACATTCATTTTTGTAGATTTTTCCTGGGTGCAGCAGGCAATGTTCCGAATGAAGAGTTAGTTCAATTACAAATCAGTGTATGACTGGAAGTTAGATGGAGTGACCTCGACCTTTATTATTTATTGATTACTTGTCCAGTGATGTCAAAGGATATAGGAAAGTTTTATTTACTAAACTTGTTATCGTTAAAAGTTGCCCTGTTCATTTCATGATGGAGGTTTTGAGTTGTGGGTAGGGTTTTATTGAAAAATACATTATTGTGATGAATTGACGGTAACATGGTCCTGAGGTTTGTGGCTTGGAGATTATTTTCAACCTCGATGCTCTGTGTCTCAGTTGAACAAAACCCACCAAGCCACAAACCTCGGACCATATTACTGTCAATTCATTACAGTAACTTATGACATGTATGGATTTGCCTTGTTACAATTATAGTGCCTAGGCACTCTCCCATAAATGGTAACAATGCAAAATCATATGACAACTAAAAATAATTCAGCACTCATCCAGTTAATTCAGCAGTTAAACAGTGAATAAATAAATGGTAGACTTGGATATAAAATCTTGTTACCACTGAAATTTAGATAATTAGAGGAACAGATGAATGTAAAATATTCATTTATATTCATTAGAACTAAATATACATTTCAAGGTTCATTAACCAATAAAGGGACTGAGTGTATGATCTGGGCAGTCTAGTCATTTTATCTCAGGCAGTATATTTTGTACAATTTCACAGTATATGAAATCTGATTATACATGACCCATGGGTGAGGTTTCTTTGTAGCAAATGTTAGCATTTAATTTCAGCATTTTGTGATGGCCTGTCAACAGAAGACTCATAAAAAATTATAAAATTAACTCCATACAAAAATCCAAACTTTTATGGCTGTGTTATTTAGCATCCCAACCAAAAAATCCTATGAAACCGATACCAAACTATTTCCCACTTTAACCCTCTTGACCCTATGTTCCTGAATGAGCTCATCTTATACAATATGGTCCTCAGTAAAATCCATTTTGAATTTGTGGCAAAAGTACAGTATCAGTTAATCCTACAGCCCAATGAGGCTGTGAGATCAAATAATTTACTACTTCTTCGAACCCAGAGACAGATAATGATGAGGTCTGGTGGGGTGATTACTCCCTCTTTGGCCTGAGAACAAATTTCCTAGAGCTACACAGACTCCATGTTTCAAAGAGATTACAGCTCATCCTATAAACCTCCCTCCTATGGCACAAATGGTCTTTCAGTTGCGGCCTGACTGGAAGCCTGAAAATAAGCAGTCTGTCATTTACAAAATGAGGTTCCCAGAGGGTGAATTTGCTGATGCTATCCCATACAGTGTGCCAATTTATCCTTTGGGTACCTCTTGCTGTTTAGGTATGAGACCTTCATTCAGACTGCAGTTCACAGAGGGTAGATTTAGTGATGCTACCCTGCTGTGCAGGGTAGCACAACCAAATTCACCCTCTGGGGTCCTCATTCTGAAGATGACAGCAGGCCTGGCATTTTCAGGAGAGCGATTTATTCGCTTGCCTACTGCTCGCCTTAAAAAAATTAAGGAGGACGAAAACTAGCCCTCCTGGCCTTAGAAAATAATGATTATCATAACAGCCTATTTCTAAAACCCACACTTCAGATCTCTGCTATGTTAGTGGTCTCTGTAAGACAGCCACACTGCCTCTCCCACACGTCCGGGCCATGTAGAGGCCCAGAGGTGTGGGAGGGGCAGTGAAGCCATCTCACAGATACTACCTTGTTACCAGCACTAAATAAAATGTACAAAGCCCACTTGGCAGATTTCATTAATAGTAATACTTCATGTTGTCACTTTTAGATTTTGTAAGCTTGAGGAGAGCTAATCGCTCCCCTAGGCCATGTAAGGGGAGCGATTTTTAGCCCTCCTACATTTTTAAGAATGCCAAGCCTGTGAGTCTGCTTATTTTCAGGCTCATGCCTGAGTGATCCACATGGAAATTGCTGCTCGAGAGATAATAAAACCTCCACACTAATTGCTACATTCAGAGTAAACTCCAGATGACATTTTTAGCTGTAAACATGATAAGAGTATTCATCTTCTCTCTAAAGTACTGTCTGCTCCTCTTCAAAATATTCTATAACCATCACTGTCCAAACTAATTAATTGTTCATACAGTTTTTTGTTTTTTTTATTGGGGTTTAACAACATTTTTGACAGCTAGGGTCACCTTGTACCTGGTAACTCTCTCTGAGTGTGTTTAGGGTTAACAGGCATTATCTATGCCATTCGTCACTCACAACTGTGAAGAAGTCCATTTAGTTTAATCATTTTACATCACAGGAAAAATCAAACTTGATGATGTGCATAGTTATGGATAGGTCCCTTCATATGTTCCACATACTTTTCACCGCCTTGATAAAATCAAGATGTCATGCAAAATTGCTCATGGATTTGATAATCTGAAGTCATCTTTCTTCCCTGAATGTCATCAAGCTACTATTCTGTCAAACTGAAACAACTTCTTGATTATCAAATAATGAAACTCATTGTAATAATTAACGGACATGTTCGCCACACTTTTAAATTATCAATTAGCTGCTCGGATGACTGTACAGTAATTTGTGCTATTCTATTAGTTTATTTATTATTTAATGGCATTTAAGGTAACCTATTTCTGCACAATGGCTAATTGTAACAGCAACATGGATATAAAGTCAAGTCCACCCAACCGTTTATACCCATGTCGCCCATTTTGGAGAACTTCCACCCCAGACATTGGTTACCGGGTCCTGTTTTACCAGTAAAACAGAGCTTGTTTACCACAGTAAACAAGCACAGCTTCACACCCGTGTCATGGGGGAATTTCTACCATTATTAATGGCATAAATTTATAAGACTGTATTTGGTGAACTAGAGAACAAAAGTTTAAACACAGAGAAAATTTTGAAATTTGACACCTAAAGATGAAATCTGCTCAGGAGAGTCTGTTGTTCCCCCAAAATAAAATGGATTATTTAAACCAAAATTGTTATTGCAATTTTTTTTTTTCATAACCTTCATAAGATTATAAAAATTTCTAATTTTTCAACCACTATCAAGCATAGACTCACTGATTTCAATTGCTGACATTTACTTTAGAGCTGAAACGGTTAACCGATTAATCGATTAACCAATGATCAATGTCTCGATCAATCATAAAAAGTAATTGATTGATTAATCATTGCCTTAAACTACTGTATTATATGGGTTAACAAAGGAACAAACTTGCTCTAAAACAGGCAAACATTGTCACACTAACTTGCATCAATTATTATGAAACAGATTAAAGCATGCAAGTTATGTGCAGACATACTTGTTCAATTGCATGCACTGTATCAGTAGCTGGAAATGGACATTCTTAACTCTTTGCCTGTTGCGGACAGCAGACGATACTTGCAAAATAAATTCTTTAATTACTAAAGAATTTAATTTTTTGTCTCAAAAACATAGCTTATGACCCCTCATTGGAATGAGCTCAACAAGCTCATTCGAATGAGGGGTTATAAGCTATGTTTTTGAGACAAAAAATGAAAACATAATAAAATTTGAAGGAGATTTTTATATATAGCACTTGCCGGTTTTGTCCGTTACTTTGGGTAAAGGGTTAAAGCTATAAATCATCAACGGTACGGCAATAATTCAGCTACCTACTAAAACAAGTGATTAATTGGTTAACCAAGGTTAATTCATATGATTAATCGATCAAGAAAACCCTTTAACCATTTCAGCTCTAATTTACTTGCCACTTCTTAGAGTCTCCACTTGGTATTCAATCAATAAAACTGTCAGACTGGATATGATCTTGGCTGTTGAAAGTGCTATTAAATTGCAATAAGGCCTAAAAAAGTTAAAAATCTGTTTCTCAGGCCCTCCCACATGGTCTTTTTGGCTGCCACATGCTCTCTTTTTATGACCAACACAAACTTAAAAAAAATAAAAATGAAATGGTTAATGTCTGATATTTTACCGAAGCTAATGAATTTATAAATTCGACCCTTGAGTGCAAGAAGGCTTTGCAATGCTTTAGCACTGCAAAGCCTTCTTGCATTCAAGGGCCGAAATACACCACCACCCATGTTGTTCTGTAGATTATAAGCACTAAAATAGAAAACATACCAAGAATATTAACTTTTGATGGTAAAGAAATAAATACAAAATTAAAAAATAAAAAAAAAAACACCCATCCACATGCTATTTTAGAAAACTGGCCTGAGAAACAAAATATCTACTTTGTGGGGCCTAAACAAACAGTGACACTACCAGAGATATTTTTAAGTGTATGAGGGTTATGCACTGACACAATGCAGGCCCAAAGGATTTAGCCATCAAGTTAGGTTGGGGATTAATGTCAGACTCCAGTATTATGATTGTCAATATTGGTTCTAAACATCAAGGTTTTTTGTTACACTGGATGGGGGGCAAATATATGTGGTATTCAATGCATCCTGAAATCTTGTCAGATAAGAAAATTGGTAATTTTGCTGAAAACTATGTTGGATAAGTAGAAACAGAAGGCTAATTACTTTGTCAAAAGTATCTCAAAACTTATTACATAGATTCCTGTACTAATTACAAGAGAAGTCGGCAGTCTATGATAATCCAATATAATCCAATAGGAAGGATGGCAAGATTTATTTTTGTGCCGTTTATCTATTAAGTTAGTTTACTGAACAACATACCCACCAATTTATCAATAAACACTACCACCCATGCAAGTGAGATGGATGTGACATTTTATGATAATGGATCTTACAGAGGGAAAAAGAATGGGAGACAGCTTCTGTTGAAGCATTTTGAAATAAATCTAATTTAGTTGTCCACATTGTCCATGAAGTTAAGAAGAAAACTTTAGGGAAACCAAGCTAACATGCAGTTTATTTATTGCTGTTTAACTAGAGGAGTGCTAAATTATTTTTCAAAGGTGATTTGTAAGGCCCCACAAAGTAGATCTTCTGTTTCTCAGGCCTTTTTTTGTAAAATTCATATGGGCGGGTGTTTTTAGCTCACCTGACTGAAAGTCAGGGTGAGCTATTGTGATCTCTTACTGTCAGTCGTCCGTGAACATGGTGTTTGCATCTTCTCCTCCAAAATCGCTGAACCAATTTAAGTGAAATTTGAGATGATGGTTTGTTTTGACATCACATTTTGATTTTGTTGAAATCAAGTTGCCCCACCCCTTGGTAGAGCCAAAAAGTGTGCCTAAATCTTAAAAAATGTTCTTCTCATTAACCAGCAGTAGGAGAGACTTGATATTTGGTGTGCAGCTTCCTTTTGAGGTGTAGATTTGTTCAAGAGAAGTTTGTGGGGCTAGAAATGGGAGAGGCAATATTTTTGACCTGCCCAAAATTTCTATTTTCCAAACCGAGAGGCTGATTTGAACCAAATTTGATTTGATATGTCAGCTTATTGGGTCATACGTACTTAATTTATGTCAAAAAAATGTTCTTGTCGCCCCATGGGAACTGCAGGAGTTACCAAATATCAAAACATTCCGACTTCTGGATCTGAAGAAGAAGATTTTTAAAGAAAGTTCCTCGTTTTGAACTAAGTTGTAATTCGGGCCGCCACAGTGAGCCCAAATATGAACCCAGGGACTTGGCTGGAACAAACTTGAATTCCCCCCCCCCCCCCCCCTCCAGGATGCTGCATACCAAATATCAAAAGATTCTGATTGGTGGATCTGAAGAAGAAGATTTTTAAAGAATATTCCTCATACTGCACTAATTTAAACATTTGGGCTCCCATAGAGAGCCCAAATATGGACCCAGGGAATTAATTTCAATAAACATGTGAAACAATCATCCAAAGTGAAATATGAAAGCTTTTGGAGCAGTGGTTTGGGAGAAAAGTAGTCTTAAATGTTTTTTCCCATTATCCACAGTGTTAAAAAATGTAGACTCAGCACTTTTTCAAAGTCTCAGAAAAGTACCCCATGATAAAACCGACAGCAATTTTTTTTTACCATTCCATTCTGTTGGTCCTAAGGAAGCTTCACACCAAATAAGAATTCTCAGTGCTGTGTAGTTTTGGTGATATGGGTGTTTTAATTTTCTATTTTTAGCTCCTGTGGTTCCAATGGGGCGACAGGAACAAAAATTGGGGCATAAATTAAGTACTTATGACCCAATAAGTCCTCATATCAAATTTGGTTCAAATCTGCCTCTTGGTTTGGAAAATAGAAATTTTGGGAGGGGCAAAAATTCTTGCCCCTCCCATAACGATGGCAAATAGAGCCCCACAACCTTCTCTTGAACAAATCTGAGTCTACACCTCAAAAGGAAGCTGCACACCAAATATAAAGTCTCTGCTACTGCTGGTTCATGAGAAGAAGATTTTTTAAGATTTAAGCACACTTTTTGGGCATGGCCCTACCAAGGGGCAAGGCAACTTGTTTTCAACAAAATCAAGTTGCGATGTCATAACAAACTATTATCTCAAATATCAATTAAATTGGTTCAGCGGTTTGGGAGGAGAAGACGCAACCACCATGTTCATGGACGACGCACCACGACGGACGGTGAGTGATCACTATAGCTCTCCTGACTGAAAGTCAGGTGAGCTAACAAAAAGAGGTACCCAGAGGATAAATTGGCCCATTGTATGGGATAGCATCATCAAATTCACCCTCTGGGTACCTCATTCTGCAAATGTCAGACTGCTTATTTTCAGGCCTGGTAACAATACCATTTTATATGAATATTTCTTTATCTGCTGCTGCACAAACAACAAGCTAATCTACACAGTGTAAGGCCACTAAAGTAGCTTTCAGAACTTTTCAGTAGAGCCCTGATAGTGGCTTCTAGCATGAGTTAAGGTCACATATTTCTACACAAATAATCGTTAATACAACATGGAGATAAAGACAAGTTTCGTCAATTGTTTATTATATCCATGTTGCCCATTTTAAGGCTTGTAAATTTGAGGCAAACACTTGTTCAATTCACCTGAAGGTTACCTAAACTCAAAAAGATGAAAATCAATACTCGTTCACCTATTAGGAGTGGATCCCTAACCTCAACTCTTGAATTTGCTGTTCATGTTCAGTAGGCACTCAAAAAAAAAAAAAATCATTTATCTGATAACCATAGAGTATAACAACCGTTGTATATACTTGAAGTATATACAACGGGTGTTGTATATAATTATAATTTATGCGAACGACCTCTGACCTCTTTCAATTCCATTTTCATTCATTCATTCATGAAACATCGTTATATCACAGTGCAGGTTTTAATTGTACGCTTATTGCACTTTGTCAAAATCCTCTGATGGTGTCATTTCTTATTTATTTTGCTTCAATAAAGGCAACCTAAAATTTTGCTTCAAAACATTGTAGAAATTACTTGAATGTTAATAGTAATTAGTATGTGGCGACTGCGAACTATTTATAGTCACGGCCTCGATCAAAAGTACTCGCGGAACTGTGCTAATTAAAAGTTCGTCTGCTCTACCTGAAAAAAAAACACTTCGTAAAAATTGTAAACAAACGCAAAATTATTTATTATATTGGGACTACAGCATAAAACACAGAAGAAAACTGGAACTATGTCAAAAAAAGAATAACTCTACTGAAACACCGTTTTGTTACTGTTAATAAAATAGTTGAAATTTATTTTGTTCCAGTGCAGTTACATGATGCAAGAAGTGCAATCGCACTTTACAATCGCTGTCATCGATTTTGTAATGTAAGGGACACAACTCTATGCGTCTTGTCCTATTTCTTTTGTCTCGTAGACTGATTTTCTTTGGAGGCCCGTGGGAAGCATATATAAGTCGGGTAGACGCACGAGACGGGTGTCTGTTTGTTATCAGATAAAAACAATAAACATATAGTGTGTTTTATATCTGTGTTATACAACTCGTTGAAATGTGGTTTATTTTTTCTCGGCGAAGCCTCGAAAAAATAAACCATATTTCAACTCGTTGTATAACACAGATATAAAAACACACTATATGTTTATTGTCTATGTATACGATGCTCAGGTGCTCAAGTCGGAGTATGATACTCTGCACAGGGTTAATCACACTGTCTGGTTATAAAAAAAAAATTCATTATTAACTGAGTAACTAACCCTGTGCACTCAACAGCCTTAGCGTAAATCTCATCTGTGACAACTCTTTATCCAATGTAATGGCCAGAACCAGCTAGTAGTAACATTCACAAGAAGCGTTTCAGCTCAGCTTATGGCCCCTCATTGGAATGGATTGTGGAAAGGTATTTTTCAGTGAATTCCAAAAATGAAAACAATCTATTTTAATTGATAGCTTGTTTATACCAAATGTGGAGAATGAAATGGCCAGCATGCATCATTTGAAGATACCTATATTGTAAATCTTAACGGAATCTGTTGACAATTTCAGAAGTTGAAAATGTAAATTGTGCCTGACAGATATACAGACTGATTGATAGAACTAGAACAATCACTGTTGGTGATTAATTAACCCTAATGGGTCTAGTTCCAAGTTTGTGATTTAAAATACAAAATAAAATACTGTGGTATGATTATATATAGTGATTGGTGCAATGACAAGATATTTTCAGGGGGTAGTCAGGTAGAGAAGGAATGCCTGTATTTTTCAATGAGCATTTTTAAAGATGATGTAATTCTATTTCGCCAATATGAATTTTTCTCCACAAAATTGTTTAAAAAATTGTCAGTGGAATTCTCATTACAAACAAAAATGTGTCCTTGGTGATGTTAACACATGTGATAGATGGAAACTTAAACATTATAGAAATATGGAGGGTGTACATTAACCCTTTACCTAACATGAAAAGCAGATGACACTTGCAAACAAAATTCATGAATAACTAATTTATTTCATTTTTTGTCTCAAAAACATAGGTTATGACCCCTCTTTGGAACGAGCTCATTGAGCTCATTCCAAAGAGGGGTCATAACCTATGCTTTTGAGACAAAACATGAAAAAAATAATAAAAATCCAGCAAGAGGATCACAGATCCAGAAGTCAAGTTTTGACATTAAATTCTGAAGAAATAAGCTATTTATAGTAACAGTGACCTTGACCTTGGAGTCCCAGACTCCGAAATCAATAGGTGTCTTCCCTTCCTATAGGGAAACCTCTGGTATAAGTTTGGTAAAGGTGTGTCAAATAGAACTAAAGTTATTGCCCGGAAACCAATTTGTCATAAAATATTCTATTTATAGTAACAGTGACCTTGACCTTGGAGTCCCAGACTCCGAAATCAATAGGTGTCTTCCCTTCTTATAGGGTAACCTCTGGTATAAGTTTGGTAAAGGTGCGTCAAATAGAACTAAAGTTATTGCCCGGAAACCAATTTGTCACAAAATATTCTATTTACAGTAACAGTGACCTTGACCTTGGGGCGCAAGACTCCGAAATCGATAGGTGTCTTCCTTTCCTATAGGGTAACCTCTGGTATAATTTTGGTATAGGTGCATCAAATAGAACTAAAGTTATTTCCCGGAAACCAATTGTTTACAACTGCCGCCCACCGTCAAAACTCGACTAAAAATTAATTGGCGATTTTTGTGAATAGCGCTGGCTGGTTTTGGCCATTACATTGGGTAAAGGGTTAATAAAGATGTATCAAATTTGTTGTTCTCATAATCATACCACAGGCAATATAACAGGATGTTTGATAATAAACATGCATTGAAGTTGGTGAGCTATCAATTATGAATTTGACATCACCGAGGAACCCTAATTAAAAGTTGTAAACCAAGAGTTCATCAGGGATTAACTCTTTACCTAATGAATCGGCCACTTGGCCCATGTAATTTACAAATTAAGCAACAGAAAAAAAAAAATTTCAACAACACCATATCATGTGACTCCTTATTTGATCAAGCTTGTCAAGTTCGTTCCAATAAGGGGTCACATGGAATGGTTTTGTTGAAATGTTTTGAAAAATAATATTTTTTCAGGTGTTGAATTTGTATTTTATGCAGGCATATACAGCTGATTCCTTATGTAAACGGTTGAGTACACTTGTTAGTTGAATATTTTTCATTTTGATCAACTATATCCATCCCTGAAGAATTCAATAACTGATTAACTAATTCTGACAACATGGATTACAGTATAATCATGAAGGTATACCCGTTTCAATGCTATATAAAATGAATATACCCTCCGTTGTTTTCATATTATAGCATGGACAGACAACAGCCATCTGACAAATGGAAAGTAACAAGTTTTGTTTGTATCTATTGATATCTTACACACAAACATTACTTTACACTGATGAAGATAAGACATGCATGATTTGTTGACTCTGAGTATCACAAAATGGGTTTTGTACAATCTTAAAGAAAAAGATTTGAAAAGTCAATCCAGATATGACACAACATTGCCAAGAATCCTTGAAAGTGAGGTGATCAGACTGGATGACGGCAATGCTGGATGCCCAAGCCATTCAACATTCAGTACATTTTAGAATGCAATCCTTTTTTTCATCATCTCAAAAAGATTATCCTTTTATTCCTACCACTCTGAAGGCCAGTTTTCCAATCTATCAGCAGCACTGTTCTGGCCTCCGAACTTAAATACAACCCAGTGAACCATAATTGTTTGATTTTAAAAAAAAAGCGCTAAAGTAAGATATAATGCAGGGTTTATACATACTTTTCAGAATGAAATTCCAGTACTTCTCAGTACATTTCCAGCACTAAATGCAGCTAAATGATGAAAAGTCTAGTACTTTTCATTTGGATATGAAAAAACATGGAAATAAGCAGACTTTCATCTGCAGTATGTGGTCCCCAGAGGGTGAATTTGGTGATGCTATCCTGCACGGCAGGGTAGTGTCACTAAATTTACCCTCAGTGAACCTCACTCTGAATCAATGTTCTCAAGCCTAAACTGAAAGAGGTAACTAGAGGATAAATTGGCCCTCTGTACGGGACAGCATCAGCAAATTCACCCCCTGGGAACCTCATTCTGCAAATGAGATTGTTTAATTCCAGACTTGGATATGAATATAAACAAGCTGTTAAATGAAAATAGAATATGTTTCCATTTTTGGAATTCACAAAAAAACCCCTTTCAACAGTTTATTCCAATCAGGGGCCAAGAGAAGAGTTTAAATGCTGATTATGAATATTACTGGCTAGTTTTAGGAATTACGTTGGGTAAAGTGTTGACATAGATGACATTTACACTAAGGCTGTACAGTGCACAGGTTTAGTTACTCAGTTAATAATGAAAATTGTTTATAACCAGAAAGTGTGACTAACCCTGTGCCGTGCAAAAAATTTACCTCCTGTCATCAGATCAGCACAGAGGATAGTCAGGCAACCTGTCAGCCCATCTTTCAGTTAATAATGAAAATTGTTTATAACCAGAAAGTGTGACTAACCCTGTGCCGTGCAAAAATTTTACCTCCTGTCATCAGATCAGCACAGATGGTAGTCAGGCAACCTGTCAGCCCATCTTCAAAATGACAGATCTCAGTTCCGACAGCCCTTCAGATTCATCATAGTCGCTTAAAAAAACTTGAAACCCAGGTACTGAAGGGCTACATATTCTACCAACAGCAAAGAAGTAGTCTTTTATAGATGAATAAATGTCCACTTTGTAGGGTTCTTAAAGGTGTCAGCAGTGTAGATGGGAGTGAGGGACTTGCTCCCTCTCCCTCTTTTCCTGGAAAATGTCAACCTTATATTCATACAGGCCTGAAATTCCCAAACTGGTTCATGTACTCTCACCCTGATACTTCATGGACCATTTTTTGTAATGTTATGGCTTCAATTAGCCGATTCTGATGCCAATTCCGATTGTAATACCGTGCACTACTAGACAAGTCGAGGCTCAAAAGAACTACACTAAACAGAACATTTTTCACAGTGTTAAACTTCATTGACTGGGATCGCAGTAAAATTACCTGTCACACACACTTGGGCAGTAAATGTGGCTCTCGGAGCCATGTTTACCACCTAAGTTTGTGCGACGGGTAATTTTACTGTGACCTGAGTCAGTGGAGTGTGACCTTCACTGTTCCAGTATGAACTGGCGATTGTCGCAAGTATTCTCAATTGTAAGCTTTACATTTCGTTTAACTTGTATATCCCATAAAGGGGCGTCTTGAGGGATTAAGAATACACAGTGTGGTTGTTTCTCAACATTATTGAATGGTATCATTAACATCATTTTACATTAACAGAAGCAAGCCAGAAAATAAGCAGACTGTCATCTGCAAAATGAGGTCCCCAGAGGGGGAATTTAGTGATGCTACCCTGCACAGCAGGGTAGCATCACTAAATTTACCCTCTGTGAACCTCAATCTGAATCAGGGTATCAAAACTAAACAGAAAGAGGTATCCAGAGGATAAATTGGCCCACTGTATGGGATGGCATCATGAAATTCACCTTCTGGGGACCTCATTCTGGAAATGTCAGACTGCTTATTTTCAGGCCTATCTAGAAGATAATAAAATGTGGTTAATGAATCATCACAAAATGCTTGGCAACAATCGGTTGGACCGATGTTCCAGGAGCCGTTGCCATTGTCATCTGATTGCCCACAATCGGCTGATTGTGGTGGACGGTTCCGATCATCGGTTGAACTCTAAACACAGGATGAATTTATTTATTGGTTTTTTGGTCAAATATTTCTGCACAATGGTTAATGGTGACCGCAACACAGATATAAAGTAAACTCCAGCCAGTCATTTATACCCATTTTAAAGGACTTCCACCACAGGCATTGGTTACAGGGTCCAATTTTACCAGTAAAATAGACCTTGTTTACCACTGTAAAGAAGCACTGCTTCACTTCCCAGGGTTCCCACAGGGAAACGTGGGGTGAAATGAAGGGGAGGGAAAAATTATTTTTTTGCTGCCTCTGAAATGAGGTAGAGGGGACAAAATATTAGGCAGAAGAAAAAATATTTTGCACCCCCTACTTCATTTAACCTGGCTATGCCCCTCATAGGTGTAGCATATCAAAACCTTTATTTTTACCAATACTAAGATCAAGTCAGAAAATAAGCAGACTGTCATCTGCAAAATGAGGTCCCCAGAGGGTGAATTTAGTGATGCTATCCTGCACTGCAGGGTAGCATCACTAAATTTACCCTCTGTGAACCTCAATCTGAATCAGTGTCTCAAAACTAAACAGAAAGAGGTACCCAGAGGATAAATTGGCCCACTGTATGGGATAGCATCATCAAATTCACCCTCTGGTAGTGTTGAAACGATTAGTGATTTTCAGGAATCGACTAGTCACCAGCAGTAATCGATTACCAATCGACTAGTCGAAGCCCCCATGTTATTGTTATCAAACACATGTACCGCCATTCTTCCCTGGTTAAAACTAACAGTAATACTTGCAATGAAACAATGGCAAGTGAAGCTTTCAAAGTCCTTAAAACCTCTTTCAGTTTCGAGAGAGAATTAATGTTGGTAGCTTCTGTTTAAAATCATTTTTTCTCAATATAGTCACTGATATTTTAATAAAATAAATCATTATTCAGGTTTTTTTTATATTATTCGTTCCATCCCATTGAATGTTAACAAAAGGAAGTGCTCTTTACGTATGCGTGATGTACATCCCCTGTCGAAAATTAAGCACAGTTAACGCCCACAGCAGTCAACAACCTGTCAACAACTGTACACCGAACACTCCCACACAACTTCTCGTGTTATGACTTAACCTCTTATCTGTCCATAATTATGCATACATCGAACATGCCTACTAATTTCCATATTGTCTGCTTTGAAAAGCATCACCTGACCTGATTGGGTTTCCTCTTAACTCAGTTGCAGTTCGAGGAAAAGCTAGTTTCACTTTCAATTTCCCGGAAACTCACAGATTTCCAGGAATTTGTCCGCATGTATTTACATTACAAAAGGAAAATAAAAAGCACATGGATTTTGTAATTGGTTCTTTAGTGATAACAAATTGTTCCAAATACGAACTGGTATGTGTTCTTCCATAATTTCTCTTGTAAGACATTTCGAACTTACCAGTACCTGGTGAACAAATTGATGTCCGTAGATGGCCTAATTTCATGTCAACTTTGGGTCGTAATTTTCCTGCAGGCTGCTCCCTCGAGAATAAGCTCACCCATATATTTTTCCCTGTTTACTTCACGCACCCCTGGTCTTATTCAATCTCTGGTCAGTTGGCCAACTAGGGTTGTTATTCATGCAGTCGGAAACATCAAACACGTTATTTCCGTGGGTTGTTTTTCGATTTCGGGAGTTTACTTGTGACGTTCGCAACAATGTTGGGTGAATTTAAGGGGATGGTGAATGGTTGGGGCAGATGTTCCGACTAATCGACTAGCAGATTTAGGGATCGACTAATTTAATAATTGCGTCGACATCGATTAGTCAGCTAATCGTTTCAACACTACCCTCTGGGGACCTCATTCTGCAAATGTCAGTCTGCTTATTTTCAGGCCTGACTAAGAGCTCTACAAGTGTGGGAGTCATAAAATCATATCAAGATTCTGTTTTCTGAAACTAATTTATTTATTTATTGGAGTTTAACAACAAATTCAACAACCAAGGTTACAGTGTTGGACAGTTTTACGGGTGGAGGAAGCTGTAGTACCAGGAAAAACCCACTGAGCAACAACGAGAAACTGTCAGACTCCCCAACATACTAACTCCACACAAGCAGGGTTAGCTTTGGTTGAAGACAGGTGCACCATCGACCTGCATAATTTCGCCTTAGTACACAGGGCCATGCTGCCCCCACATGGGCAATCAGGATTAAGTGTCTTGTCCAAGGACACAATGCAGTTACTCCTGGCAGAGATCAAACCGTGGACCTCTCAGTTTGAAGTTCAATGCCATAACCACTGAGCCACCATGCTCCCTTCTGAAACTAAACAGACTGTTCTGAACAAAAACAGGGTTTGCTGCATTTGCACACACCCATATTTCAGCACTTTTCAGGGGAATCTCCAAGCACTTACAAGTATTTTCATATCAAATTATTTTAATTATCTCTTATGTGTGGATATATCCAAGTTAACACTTCATAAACTAGTATATGTATTCCAAACCAATATTATCTGCATGTGACTAGAATTCTTTAGCGCTGATCTCAGAGAGCTTTCTAAGGATCTGTGTCAGCTCTACTATTATTTTAGCGAATACACACAATTTAACGATGCAAAAATACAGTTACCACCATCTCTAAGTACACATCTTCACCAAACTGAGCCAGGTGATCAAAGTACCGAGATCACAAAAACGGTGGCAGTCTTTTTCATGATCAAATCATGAGATTGTAATTTGATCATGACACACTTACACTAGTTTGTCAAGATTTCTGGGAGTGCGGTGGCTCAGTGATTAGGGAACTGGACTTCAAACCGAAAGGTCCACGGTTTGATCCTTGCCAGGGGAAACTGCATTGTGTCCTTGGGCAAGGCACTTAATCCAGATTTCCCACGAGGGGGCATGGTGGAACTGTGTGCTAAGGCATACTGCACGTCAATGGTGCTCTTGTCTTCAGCCGATGCTAACCCTGCTTGTGTGAAGTTAGTATGTTGGAGTGTCTAGCAGTTGCTCACCATTGCTTAGAGGTTCTCCCAGGCACTCTGGCTCCCGCCACTTGTAGAACTGTCTGACATGAGGTGACCATGGCTGACAAAGGTGTCATTAAACCCTAATAAATAACTAAATAAATAAATTGTCAAGATTTCATAAATAAAATACTGCGAGATCAAGACCAATTCAAGAATCAGAAAGGAAAATGACATCACAGATTCAGAGCACCCACATTTGTTTTTTGACAGGTGATATTCTACCCTGTAGTAGGTAAATAAGCAAACAGAGAATTTCAACTGGATTGCAACTCAGTCATGATCCAGTCAAAATTCTCTGTCCACTTTGTGGTCACAGTACTGTATCTGAATACATTTTTCAATAACTTTTTCCAAAGAAGTTTGATTTTCTGGCCTTTCCATAGGCCTGGAACTTAATTCCACTAAAAGCTTCAAATTATTTGAAGCTCTCCTAATGACCTGCTTGAATCATCTAAAGAATAAAATATCTAGATCTGAAGCTACCTTTTGAAAATAAACTTCACCAAGAAACTGAAACAAACCTTTACCTGTCACAAGAAGGAGAAGAGATAAAGATCCCATCTTCTTATATCCCACATCATATTTGTGAGGCTCTTTGTGATTAGAAGCCGCACATGGAGTAAGCAGTATAGCGTAAATGTCACCCTGTAACAAAGCAGTCTGCAAGTTCTAAATGGGGAACATGCAGGAATTCTTCGCAATTACGAGCCATAAATATCTGGTTGCTGCAATGGCATATTTCATTATTCTATAACTATAGGATGTATGTGTGGAACTTTGCAAATGTGTTCCTGGCAGAGTTATTGCATACTCATTGTTCAATTCATTACTTTTTGCAACAACAGGCCAATGACACAAACATCTGTGGCTCATTCATGGATTGCTGGCACAACTGTCTCCTCCTATCTAATTTTCATTGAATTAAGTCCAATAGTTCATGCATTATTTGGTCCACACTTTCATTAGCGTATAAGTAACATTGTTAACCCATCAGCTACACAGTTCCCACATAAATCTGTAAAACAGGATTCATACATCTCTGAGAGAAAATAGATGCGTCAGTATGACACGTATGGCCCCATGAGCAAAAAAAAAGTCTGGAAAACTGATTCTTTGAGTTCATGCCTTAAACTAAGGTCAATAACACTGCATAAAACCATCCGACACGACCAAACTTGAACTTGATTTGTAGGTACCCATGACAAGGCCACAAACCCGTAATCAGCCAATTATCTCAATGGATGATGAAAAAAGTTTAGAAATCTGTTATTTTGGAATGACAGAAAGATAGAATGAAGAATGGACAAGGGTGACACTATATGCCCCTGGCCATTTTATGGCAAGGGTATAAAAACCTAGAACTTCAAGGATGTTTACATGGAATTCTCAAGCTCTTTCAAGGACCTTCATAAAATAAATTTTTTTAACCATCTTCCTCTGATGTTTGTATCTATCTGTTACAAAATCTTATACATGTATTGATATCGAAACAAATATAGCTTATGCCCCTCTTATTGGAACAAGTTCTAGGAGATTACTCAAAAGAAAGATCATACACTATTTTTAGGAAAAAAATGACAATGTTCAGGGTTTAAAATTCATTTGTGAATCAGAATAGATTCTCACAAATGATTCTCATGAGAAAAACATTGTAAATCAACTTTGATTCTTGAATGAAAGTGTCAGTGACACTGCAGCTTAACTTGATTGTGTGTAGAGTTTGATGAAAAGGATAATGTTCAATGTTTATGAAAGGATTATGAAATAAGACAAGAATTGTGATAACTGAGAATATGTAAAGTTCTATACCCTACATGCTATGTTTTCAACAAGAACAATTTGAGGTGTAAACTGTACTAACAAATTGAGGCCTAAGTTGATATGGCCCTCAAAGTTAACGTATGTCAAACAAAGTTACCAAGTTGCAGTAAAATCATTCCAAAATGAGTCATCCTACCAAGTTACAATGAAATCCTTTCATAAATATGAATCAATGATGAGATTGCTAAAGGTGTCTAGGTCACGTGCCTATCCGGTGGTCATGGTTGACCAACTGTGACCAAAATATGACAGTCTCTTCTAGATATCATAATGAGCCATCCTACCAAGTTACAATGAAATCCCTTCATAAAAACAACCTGTAGACAGTGCTAAAGGAATCTAGGTCACATCCTCAAGTGGCGGTAGCAGTTGACTGATCGTGACCAAAATAGGATAGTCCTAACTAGACATCATACAGAGTTATCATACTAAATACTAAGTTACAATGAAATCGCTTCATAATGAACTGTAGACTATGCTAAGCAAATCTAGGTCACAGACCCATGCGGTTGACCGATCATGATCAAAATGGAACGTTCTCATCTAGACATTATACCGAGTTATCCTACCAATTTACAATGAAATCCCTACATAAATGCAACCTGTAGACTGTGCTAAAGGAATCTAAGTACCGTGCCCCTGTGGCCATGATGGTTGACTGAACCCGACCAAAACAGTATGTTCTTATGTAGACATTATACCAAGTTGCAATGAAATCCCATCATAAATACGACCTGTAGACTGTGCTAAAGGTTTTGGGTTTTTTGGTTGACTGATCGTGACCAAAATGGGACATTCTCATCTAGACATGACCTTGAACCTGCACATGAAATTCAGTGATGATTGGATAAGAACTACGGGGTGTAGCCTGTGCTAAAGAAAATGTGAACAGACTCACAGACTTCAGCATGCATGATGGCAATAGCTTATGTTGACTTTGTCAAGTGAAGCTAAAACTATGCATTTGTTTCTTGTCAGTTTCTAAAAGTGTCCTTAAAGGCCTGAAGAATTCTACTTATTTTATGTTCATTCATAATAGGTGTCATTCATAATAGGTGTACAACTTTGACTTAGCAATGGTGAATAGTGAAGTCTTGGCTGTCTTACTGTAACTTCCTTTTAGCAAGACCACCAAAAGCCTGTATGTTGGCACAGGTTGTACTATCAAATTTTAAATTGCTTTCATCTTTGTTAGATTTACAGGTTTGTTGATAGAAGCGAGATGGATCATGTTTCTAATTCACATGGGACCAATATATGATGTGGAAATATTTTAAAAATACTTCATTGTTTGACATATATCTTTGTAATCATCATCCTCAAATTTCAGTTTGAACATTTGATTGTACAGTTCCATCATGTCTTCGTTTCAGGACACCTGTGCTTCTTATTATATCTCATTTTCAATTGATTGTTTTGGATTTGTAAAGGACATTTATTAATTTGGATGTCTTGTTTGCCAAATCTGAAATTATTTAGACCAGTGGGTTTTGAAAGCAAAATTTATTGTACAAACATGGAAAGTGTTTACGGTGTGAAAATAACAATAATGCGAGCAGCCAAGAGTCGACAAGGAACCATGTCAAGATGTATGCAAGCCAGAAAATAAGCAGACTGTCATTTTCAAAATGAGGTCCCCAGAGGGTGAATTTAGTGATGCTACCCTGCATAGCAGGGTAGCATCACTAAATTTACCCTCTGTGAAACCTCAATCTGAATCAGGGTCTCAAAACTAAACAGAAAGAGGTACACAGAGAATAAATTTGCTTACTGTATAGGATAGCATCATCAAATTCCCCCTCTGGGGACCTCATTCTGCAAATGTCAGACTCCTTATTTTCAGGCCTGCTTGTATGCTGCCAGTGAATATTCCTGTCCAAGACAGGAAATCTTTTGTTAGTAAAAGAAGTATAACTGCAATCTAGTGGAAGTACCAGCAAACTGCTTTTAACTCTGTATTTCTCTAAAAAACTGTCTGCTCAGTATGAGAGGGCACAGAAAATACCATGTACATCAATGATACACAGATGCACAAAAAGTGGTAATGCAGAAGTGAAATGGCTCTGGAAATTGAATTACCCAAAGCCAAAGAATGGTGTCCTTCACAGTCCAACATCACAGTTTTTTTCCCCACAAAATTTACCAAATATGCATGTTTACAGTGTTATACCTTCTAAGGAGCATTTGGAAATCAGTTGTTGATTAACTGGTTCAGTGCTGGAAGCCACTATCATGGCTTCAAAGAAACTTGAGGGTACCAATACTAAAGTCTTCACACTCTTTACTAAAGTTCCATATTCCATCACATGCAAATACTGTTTTGTTCATATAGCTTTGCTTTATTAGAAATTATTGGAGAGTGCCTATAGGCACTCTACAATAATTTATAATACAACAAATTTGGGGGAACAAATGTAGACTATCAAAAATAATGTAGCACTCAACCAGTTAAGAAGAGCTATGCCAGGCATTGCATAATACAACCAGGGAGTAGTTTGAATCAATACCAACCTGTATCCACATAAGTTGAAGCAAGTTATTGCATGGAAACCAACAAATGGTCCAATATTATTCCCATAGGATGAAGCTACACATCAAGTTTGAAAACTCCAGCAAAGGGCCATAACTCTGGTAGAAATGGGCCAGCGGAGCAGAAATTCAATACAAACTTTAAGCCCATATGCTTATGCTACAAACCAAATTTGAAAACTCTAGGTCAAATCATACTAAAGTTATTGCAACAAATGGCCCAATTTCAGACAAAGGGCTGTAACTCATGTGAAAATAAGAGGCTGAGCTGAAATTTGATACCAACATTTTTATTCACATGTGCTGATGCTACAAACCAAGTTTCAAACTGTAGATGAAGTCATGATAAAGTTACTGCATGGAGACTAACAAATTACCCGACTTTGTACAATCAGAGGTCGTAACTCTGGCAAAAATGGGTGAGCAGAGCTGAAATTCATTATCAACCTGTATTTCCAGATATTAATGCTACGAACCAAATCTGAAAACTCTAGGTCAAATTATACTAATGTTATTGCATGAAAACTGACAAATGGTCCAATTTTGTATAAACAAGAGGCCATATCTTTGACAAATGTGGATGAGCAGAGCTGAAGTTCAATACCAACCTGTATTCCCATATATTTATGCCAGAAACCAAATTTGAAAACTCTACGTCAAATCCTACTGTTGCACAGAAACCAACAAATGGCCCAACTTTATAGAAAATGGGTGGGCAGAGCTGAAATTCAATACCAGTCTGTATTCTGATATGTTAATGCTACAAACCAACTTTGAAAACTCTAAAAAAAAATCATACTCAAATTTTTGCACGGAAACCAAAATGTTTAAAGATGGATGGACAAATGGAATAATGGATGGATGGGCAAACAGACCAATAACATAATATGTCCCATTTTCAACAGACGTATAAAAACTGGCATCATTTGTAAGTTTATCATTTTACTATTTTAGCACATTTCAAGGACCGTGTCAATGATTTTTCAAGGACTATTATAATTCATACTGTTAGGATATTGCTTGATAAAATTATCCTCTTAACTGCATAACTTTTATTTATTTTGGTTTAACAACATTTTCAACAGCCAGAGTCATAACATGTCAGGCAGTTTTACGGGTGGAAGTAGCCAGAGTACCCTGAGAAAACCACCAAGCAATGACAAGTAACTCTCAGACTCTCCAACCAACTAACCCAGCACAAACATGGTTAGCAGTGGTAGAAGGTATGTGTATATAATCAACATGCAGTCCTCCTCTGCACACTGCATTCCCACTTTGGCTATTGAGACTAAATGTCTTGCTCAAACATTGCAGATGACATGGATCAGGATAGAACCTGCAACCTTTCAATCTGAAGTCCAGTGCTCTGACCTATGTGCCACTGTGCTCCCGTATATAACTTTCAAATACATACCATTTACCATACCTTTTATACAATGTTGACCCATAAAAATCAAATAGGTTAAAGAGTGAAACCCTGTTATTTAAATAAACTAGAACTATCACCAAAGGTGGTTAATACACCAATTTCTGGCTTACTAGAATGCATTGTTGAATGTTGAGCATGAAAAAACCAATAACAAGAAGCCTGGATCACAAAGTGCTGCTAGAGCCCCCAACCACAAAAAAAATTTCTCAGTCGAAAGTGAAAAAGGGTCATAACTCTGGAAAAAAATGGGTCAAAGAAACTCATACTACACAGACATCGTTCCCCCATGATGCCCTATCACAACACCAAATATCATTCAAATCGGAGTAGCAGTGGCTGCTAACAGGGGAAAATGTTGGTACGGATGGATGAACAGATGGACGGAGGACACCACCAGATACCCCTTCGACTTTTCAAGTTGGGGGCATAATAAATCTAAGTTCATGGGAGATAACCTGGTTAAAATTGTCGTAGATCAAAAATTTGGAACTATGCATATGCCCACTTGTTAGTAATACTGTGAGAAGTTTAATCAAAATTGGTTCATTAATGAAGGAGGTGTTCACACACAAAAATCTCATGTACAAATCTATATTAAATCTTCCACATTGAAGGAGAGATAACCTCATAAAAATCATCACAGACAGACAATTTTTGAAATACGCGCATGTTCACTCATTCGTGGCTGCATTTAAGAAGTTTCAGCAAAGATTAAAAAATAGGCTGTTGGTAAAACAATGATCAGAAATACAAGAGTGCCAGCTACACTTTATTAGCACTGAACACCACGTGCAGAACCTTCTTTAATCTATTATATCTTGTTTGACAGAGCTCCATGAGTTCTGTCAAACAAGATATAATGGAATAAATTCTCAAATTATCACTACAGTGTAGAAAAGGAGAGATTTCTAATCAAATGAATACTCCTATTAAATGAATTTTTTTCAGCTGCATAGCCTTAGCTATTAACATGGTTCCACTGCATTAATATTATTAATAATATTAATTACTAATATACCTGATTTAAAGGCAACAAGATGATGTCCAAATATACCGAGATGTGAGTTCTAACTGAAGAACTTAACTATTGTAATTCTGCTCTCATCATCAGTTGAAATACTTTTATGATGTACATGAGTTATTCAATGAGGTAAGCAGAAAACATTGTATGCATTCTCAAAGATCAACACAACAAAACAATGAACATTGCTTGAGCAAACAATAAATTCTTTTCATGTTTGACGTAGTAAATAATTTTCATTTTATTGAGAGAATGTACTTTTTAAGTGAAATGTTTGGTTTTCATGCACTTCGAATTCCAAGAGCGTGTTTAGCCTCTATAATATTTACAGCTACTACCTTTGTTTCAAGTCAATTTTTCATTGATATATTTGAACTTCTTGACCATGCACTAATGCTTAATTAAATAATTTAGCAGTGGTTTTACTCATTCCCCTCTACGCAACATAATGGTCCAAACTGGCAGGTATTATTCACAATAATTGCTATTTACTTATTTATCAGGGTTTAACAACACTTTCGACAGCCAGGGTCACCTCGTGTCAGACAGTTTTATGGGTGGAGGAAGCCGGTGTACCCAGAGAGAACCACCCAGCAATGGTGAGCAACTGTCAGGCTCCCCAACATACTAACTCCACACAAGTAGGGTTAGTACACAATGCCACCGTGTCCCCATGTGGGCAAGGGGGTGGGGTGAAGTGGCTTGTCCAAGGACACAATGTGGCTGCAGCAGGTGGGATTCGAACCGACGACCTCTTGGCTTGCAGTCTGCACCTTTACCTACTGAGCCACTGCACCCCAATAAGAGCTATTAAGGGCAAAAACAAAATATTTTAATTCTCAGGCAATCTCTCACTGAAATTGAACCCCCTCATTGGATGTTTTTATTGCCTTTCAAGGTCTTTGAACATCACTACAAAATTGGGAGACTTGAAACAATTTACATTTTTTGATTGATGTAACTGAAATTTGAAGAGCATACAGTACGTGGAGGGTGTAATTTCACTAAATCACCCGACGAGTAGACATTCCACCCAAGGAATAATTGCATATTTGTTGCATAGCATAACAAGTACAAGCAAAGTTCCAGCCAATGGAGATCCGGATTTAACCCGGAGGTCCATAGGCTGAAACACTGATTGTGTTTTTTGTCCATATGTACAGAAATTTGAAAGTGATATTTTGGTGATTTATTTACAATCCACTCTCCACATACTGTAACTAAAGACAGTTTACATCCTGCGGCTTTGCAGTTATTTCTAGACAAGTCTTGATTGGCTATTTCACCAGCCAAGACTTGCCTAGAAAAGACTGCCAATGCACTTAGAATGTAACTTGCAAGTGACCCCAGAGACAGCATGTTGGGGTACCTGTCACTGTTCTGTTGCGGTAAAAAGTGATCAAAGTCATAATGAGGCCTTTGAGGATTAAAATTCCGTAAGTTAATTTGTATAATTATGCACTTTCTGTATATTCTGCGTGTGAAAAGACAATGAAAAGCTTCTCGATCCAAGCTCATTATATGCAAGAAAAAAGAAAATTAAAAGCAAAACCCTTCCTCCCTCAGTGATTTAAGAAAAACATTGTTTGAGAATCAATTTATTTTGTATGGCCTGACAGTTTATTACTTTTTTTTGTCTCAAATCATCGCTTATGATCCCTACATGAACTAAAGCCCATTTGAGCTTATTTCAATCAATAGAAGGGAGGGGTCATAAGAAAATATTTGAGACAAAACAAGAGAAATTTTTTAGTTATTCACGAAAATGTTTTACAATTGTCAGCTACTATTGAGATTTGGTGAAGGGTTAAAAGTAATTGTAATTGCTGCATCATAACTCAATGTGTTAACTAGCAGAGGTTGAAAGCATGTGCACCACTGATGTTCAGTGCACCTTAGTACTCAGGACAACCATGCCCCCCACATGGACAAGCAAGATTAAGTGTCTTGCTCAAGGTGACTGCACAGATGGAGTAGGTCAGGAATCAAACCATCAACCTTTTGGTTTAAAGACCAATGTTCTACCCAATAAGCCACCAAGCTCCTCATTGTATCTTATTTGCCAGACCAGGGACAGAGATTTAGCACACAAAATTTAATTGGTAAACATATATTTTAACGTTTTTAATGGACATGGCTCACAATGATTTAGAAATCTACTCCCACAGTTCATCCTTTGCATTGTAGCGGTCGAGGTATAAAGGCCATTTACCAACCAGCCTGGTTGGTCCGGATCTCTTAGTCTCGTGGTAAATCGGTCGCTTTGTGTGCTGGAGGTCGACGGTTCGAACCCCGACTCCTGTGCTTATCTCTCCTCCTGTTACATTTGGGGGCTCGTCCGATCCTCAGCAGTAGGTGGCACTGCGGGTGTTTCGACCGCTCTGAGGGAGGAACCTGGGTAAGATTCGTATGTGGTGAATCTCAAAAGAAGAGGAGAGTAGTGTAGCGTTCGAGGTATAAAGGCATTTACCAACCAGCCTGGTTGGTCCGGATCTCTTAGTCTTGTGGTAAATCGGTCGCTTTGTGTGCTAGAGGTCGATGGTTCGAACCCCAGTTCCCGCACTTATCTCTCCTCCTGTCACATCTGGGGGCTCGTCTGATCGTCAGCAGCAGGTGGCACTGTGGGTGTTTCGACTGCTCTGAGGGAGGAACCTCGGTGAGATTCACAGTGGGTTAATCTCAAAAGAAGGGGAGAGTAGTGTAGCGATCGAGGTATAAAGGCCATTTACCAACCAGCCTGGTTGGTCCGGATCTCTTAGTCTCGTGGTAAATTGGTCGCTTTGTGTGCTAGAGGTCGACAGTTCGAACCCCGGCTCCCGCACTTATCTCTCCTCCTGTTACAGCATAATGCATCCAATATCAAAGAGTAACGGTGACCACCCGGTCACAGATGCCCCCAAACTATGGCAAATGGCCTATAAAACTGGAATGAAAAGTTTTGTGTTGAATTTGGTGCTCACTATAGTCCATAAGGTTTTGAATTTAATAAAATACATCTGAACATAGCAGCTAAAAGCTGTAGTGACTTTCAAATTTAATAAAATACATCTGAACAGAGCAGACAAAAGCTGTATTCAAATTCTTGTTACCTTGACCTTTCTGTCCAAACCAGAAAATAAGCAGACTGTCATCTGCAAAAAGAGGTCCCCAGAGGGTGAATTTAGTGATGCTACTCTGCACAGCAGGGTAGCATCACCAAATTTACCCTCTGTGAACCGCAATCCGAATCATGGTCTAAAAACTAAACAGAAAGAGGTGCCCAGAGGATAAACTGGCCCACTGTATGGGATAGCATCATCAAATTCACCCTCTGGGGACCTCATTCCTCAAATGTCAGACTGTTTATTTTCAGGCCTGTTTCTGTCACTCAAGCATGGTGTTGATGACCTTTGTCCCTCAGGCTTGGTGTTGTTCGTATATGTTATGTTGCTACACCTCCATAGAAAAAGATTATTTGACGTAGCAGTCTTTTTCAGTGGTTCTCGACGAGAAACCCAATTACTTTTTCAGGCATGGTACATATATTATGTTGATACACCCTCATACTAAACAATTATTTAAAGTTGCAGTGTCTTTCAGTAGTTCTGGAAGAAAAACCTAATTCCGTGAAAGAATTAAGTTTTCACCCTACTGTGACCTTGACCTTCTCACTCATGCATGGTGTTTCCCATATATGTTATTTTGCCTGGATATGTTATGTTGAGACATGTTTGTCGCAGGATTTCAGGGGTTAAATTGATGGGAAATGATGGAGGAAAATTTATGTTCTTATCAGTGCTCAGCCGGCAGCCAGTGACTGTCGACTGAACCCCAGTTCGAACGTTAACCTTGCCTTGCCACCTTATCAATGCCCTATCCACTTGGGACTTTTAGGATTCCTGAAGGTGCCTGTGGCTTACAACGCCAAAGGGGTGATCAACGATAATTCACTGAAAAGATTATTTATTTACATGTACGAAGAAAAAGAATATGAAACAAATTACTCACAAAATTATCCATAAGAATACACTAATTACGTGGATAAAAGTTTATTCTTTAGGGCCCTCGATGTCTCCCACAGGCTAGCTGTGTCCGCTGGATCAACCTCACTTCATCTTCATTTTCTCACGGTTTGTGATACATACAAAGTGTCTATTCACTTCTCATTGCTTCCTCCTCGCAGGGTTACTTCACAGTCATCCGGACTCAACACATATAATGTTCTGCTTGTGTGACTCTATTAGCGTTCTCACAGTTCAATCACAATTCAATTGGCGTGTACCACAGTTCACGATCACTTTGCACCTTGCCTGGCTCTCACGGGGTTAAGTTATTCTTTGCCTTCAGATATATACTTAACAAAGCTTACATAATAATATTCTGCAAAGTGTTCTCAACATCACTAATTCTCGCACTGCCTAAAACTAAGCTCTTAATACAGTTTCTAGACCTCAACGTTACAGCTTTTGCTTTTTTGGCTACTATGCCACTACAGTTCGCAACCGTTAACAAACTACTATTGGTTCCTTACAACCCTCACAGGGTTACGACAATACGCAGACTTTCAATCTCGGTGCCTATGACCCTCGATGGCGAAGGCTAAACTCGGACCTTCTCTGAGTGCCCTCAGGCCAACTGCCTCCCAGAATTCTGCTTCACTCTTTATACAGTCGGAACGCAAAGTTTAAACATATTAATTCTGATTTAACGAGTGCTTTGTAATTTGATATGGATAGCGATATAAATGCGAATTTTGTTTGAGGTAAACCCTTTTGACATTTCGGAGACAGGACGGATGCATAATATGGGTATGTGTCCAGAACATGTGTGATGCACTGGTTTCCAAAAATTAGATTTTAACTGGCTTTAATTACCCAGATAATGATAACCGGAGAGAATATTGTCTCTCTTAGTACTGATCTGTTATCAGATAGCCATGTGGCGTTCAACAAGTGTGCCATAATGGACATTAAATTTCACACTTCATTTAGAAGCTCTTGAATTAACATTAGTTTGACAAATCTATTTTCAGGGTCCATCACATACCTATCTTTACTCTTTACATTTAACCCAGGCAGAAATATTATCCAAAATATTTACACTTTTATACAACAAAATCGCAATTTTTAGCTATCACCTTGACAAAGTTATGTTGAGACACCCTTGTACCAAAAATGTATTTAAAGCTGCAGTATCAGTAGTTCAAGATGAATAACCCGATTCTGTGAGAGAATTAGGTTTTCACATTCCTGTGACCATGACCTTTGTCACTCACACATGATGTTGCTGTGCAACAGACCTTCCAGTGATTACCTTTGTGTGAAGTTTTGAGGAAATCCATCAAAGAATTATAGAATTATGGCCCTGGACGGACAAATAGTCTGTGAGAAAATTCAGTTTTCCCATTCCTGTGACCTTGACCTTTGTCACTCAAGCATGGTGTTGCTGTGCAAAAAAACCTTCTATTGGTCTTTACCCTTGTGTAAAGTTTCATAGAAATCCACCCAAGCATTCTAGACTTATGGCTCCTGACGGACAAATAAAGTTGAACAGACGGATGGATGGACTGACGGATGCATGGACAGATGTATGGATGGATGGATGGACAGACAATTCAGATTTAATATGCATCCCATAAAAACCCTCCATGTGCCAAGCTCATTCCACAGGTTCTCGAGTAGGAGTGCAAAATCGACTCAACTCGTCTCTGATCAGTGGATGTCCTTTTTCTCGAGTCCATTCGGTCCCGATAAGCGACAGAATTTTCATTGGGAGTTCTTTCTTTAAATGATGCAATAATCCAGTTTGGCCATGAAAGAAATAGGAAAATATGTTACAAAACCCTATTCGTACCACTGTTAAATGATACCAACACGATTTACTGACACCTCATCGTGGCCTTAGTAAAGTTGGCATTATATACAAGTCGTAACAAGATTAATCACCTGAAGATAAGGCTTTGCACTCAAGGTGAAACGCCCAATGGATGGTAGATAACTCTATTTGTGTACAATGAAGTGCACTCCGAGCACTCGACTCCGTATACTTCCGTTTAACAGAAGTATACAGACTCGAGTACTCGGAATGCACTTAATCTGTTATTGGTGTTTTGACTGCATGAACAACCCAATATGCCGTGCCTTATTTGGAAAACGTGTTAAAACTTACCAAAATTGTTACTTGGATGTTCTAACAGGCAAGAAAGGTTAGTAGCTTGTACCAAAATATGTATACATGGAATATTTAACTGAGTGAAAGTCGCATTTACACGATGAAAGAACGTTAAATCCCTCTAAGTTGAGAAGAAATCGGGCCATCAATTTTACAAGAATCGACTTGACTCGTGAGTTTTAAACTAGAATCAAATCGAGAATCCAACTAAAATATCCGACTCGCAGGGCCCTACAATCCAATGGGGAGTCACATGATATTGTTTTCTTGAAATTGGGTGAAAAACAAATGTTTTCCAATGGCTTATTTTGTAAATTATACGGGTGGTTGCAGCAGATTCGTTAGGACAGTTAACTGGTAGAGTGCTATATTAATTTTAGTGGCAAGAATTTGTTCCCATAGATTTGTTCTGTTACAATTTAACTCTTTACCTAACACAGTACTTTTAAAATAAACAGCTGCGTCATGAACGCATGATTCGCACATTATTAATTATAAGAGGGAAGCACACAATATGAGTTTATATGTGTACTTGTCAGGGTTTTTTTATATTCTTGTACAATAATCTTAACCAACAACATACTGTGTTCATTAATTTGGAAACAAATTATTTGAATTTCATGTATATATCTAATGTCTATAGAGATCATAAATTCAAGAAAAAATTGTCCGACATGTGGAAAATTGCCTATATTTTGACGAATAAAGTCCCAAAATTCTGGAATGACAAATCAGACAGCGACACAAATCGAAATGGAGCTTCCATCCATCAACATATACTTTCCACCAAAAAATGACAAAAATTGCTTGAAGCCTTTTCAAGTTATTGTACGTCGTGTGGACGGACAGATTGGACAGACAACAGATGGACAGACGGACGGATGGACAGCAGTATACCATAATACGACCGTTTTTTCAAAACAGGCGCATAAAAATAAAATAATTTTCACATTTTTCGAAAACAAATTTCAAAAGTTTTCAATAAAACCATACAAATATGGATATCATCAGAACCAGCTCAATGAGCAGGTTCGAAGGATGTCCATATTTGTATGGTTTTATTGAGAAACTTCTAAGTAATTTTAGGCTTATTCTGATTAATTTTCTGGCCATTTTTTCCCGCTGTGTTAGGTAGAGGGTTAATGCAGATTGGCTAAAGACACACTCTCCATTAAACTGTAACAAAACATATGAATAAAATAATCCTGTTTCCACTGGAATTTGAAGCACATCAACCTTTTAGTTGTGGTACTAGCATTTTCCAGTGAGGCCCAAAATAGCTCCTTTTACTAGTTGGGTGCTAAAAGCCAACAAACTACAGTCTTGTGACAGTTTCAGAATTACCGGTAATTGCAGTGAATACATCTATAGATGCAGCATTGTCCCTAAATTCACTTTTGCATGCAAATGTTGATTTGCTAGTATTGTCAAGAGTAACCCTGCATTGGAGAGATGGCTACCAACTTAGCTTGAATTTTTGAAAACCGACTGAGTGACCAATAACTAATAACTAGTATGTGATGCAATCCAAATAATTGATGCATTTAACTATAATATTCCAAACTGTAAAATTTTAGAAAGATTGTAATGACCGAGCCACAATCTGTGTTTATTTCTAGAAACATATTGCAAGAAAGGCTATTTTTGTGATATCTGTAAATAACGCATGTCAGGTCTAGAGCTCTTGTAGATTTCATATCTGGTTGTCACCCATCTTGACTCCTATTAACCTTATTTTCAGACTCTTTTGCAATGAATACAGATCATACAGTGGAGAAACAGAAACAAAGAGAAAGAGAAGCCTTTAAAACAACGGTCCATACAAACATTAATAATGATCACTTATGTCAGCATTGTAACAAAAATATATCACTGGGCATATCGCATATCTATTGACACTAAAAATAAAATATTAATAGCTCATAAGAAGAACCAAACAATGAAGAACAAAACAAGGTATATGAAGTGCCCACACTACCCAACAATGTATTATCTGATATTCATGAACAATTAAACTAAACAGCGCAGCGACAAATTGCAGGATATTGTTTCCAAAAAAAGATCATGGTATTTAATTGTTTTCCCTGGTGTATGAGTTGTCCATATCTTGTGATTTTAAAGCAAAACAATAAAATAACACTCGACATGTTTGGAGAAAAAATGCTTTATTAGGCTAAAAAAAAATAATGTTTTGATTCTCAGGCCCTCCCTCGTTGGATTTGAACCTCCTCATTAGACATTTTTATTATGTCATGTTTTTTAAAGAATTTGTGAAAACTTGGAATGGTCATTTTTTCACATTTCTCAACATATAATTATTTAGCTGTGTTTGCAGTAAATTGGTTTTTCTTGTTGCAGTTTATGGGAGAGTGCCCAGAGGCACTCTCCCATAAACTGTAACAAAGAAAATTCTGATATACTGGATCATGATTTAATTATTCATTTATTTGCTGGTGTTTAAGGTCATATTTTTCTGCACAATGGCTGATAATGGCCGCAACACCGACATAAACTCAAGTTTAACCAATCATTTAGAGCCATGTGTCCCATTTTAAAGGACTCCTACCCCAAGCATTGGTTACTGGGGCCTATTCTAATGGAATATGATGCTTGACAGATCTATGCCATTAAAAAGAACAATAAAATGCAAATACTTTTAGCTGTTGTTATGGCAGTTAGTTATAAAAGTTATACTATAATTACACTAAAATACAACCTTTTCTCTTTTTCAAGTGGAAAGACAGCAAAAAGATTACTGACTATACTCAATCCGTTACATGAAAAAAAAAAAATAAAAATAAAATCCTCCCTTCCTCACTGATTTGAAAAAAAAAATGCCTGAGAATCAATTCTTTTTTTTTATTTGGCCTTAAAGACATTGGTTTCAAATGAAGATGAATTAGAAAGTACCATGAATTTTATTCAATTATTAATAACCAAAATTTAATCACATTGTCAATGGTTTTCAAAGTCAGCTTCCCAGCACATGAATAGAATTTACCACCCCAAAATTGGATAATCGGTCCTACCAATGTACAAGACGCACAGTTAATTTGGGGATCATTTTTTAGGGAAAAAAGTGGGACTTTTTCACTGGTTGGTATGGTAATTCTACTTGCTCTCGCAATTACAGATCCGATATAATGCATGCAGGTATGCGAATTATCATACTTTTCATTGTAATTTTAAATGCCAATGTTCTGATTTTCCCCAACCAGCTTCAACATTTACTTCCTAATTGTAACCCTGATGAAACATCAATAATTTAGGGAAATTTAAAGACCTGCACCAGTAGTAAATGATTTGGGATTATTCTGGAATGATTAGATAGTGAAACTACAACTTCTGGCTGACTCAAGTTATCAGCTTTTGGACACAGAAACAATGCAATAATGCCAGCAGAAAGAGGTAGCGGTGCCAAATTCCCATGATGAATTCACACTAACTACTTCAAGTGCACTGTGGTTAGTTGAAAGTTGCATGAAAGTTTTTATGGACATCTGGCCCCCAAATGATATAATCTGATAATCTTGTAACAGATAAAAATAAACCAAAGGTGTCTGTAAAAAAAAAACAAAATAATAAAACCCCAAGGGTATGGCGTGTAAGTTCATCAAATTCTTAAGGTGTAGAAAACAAAATTGTTGAAGAATCTGACAAAACTAATAATAAATCTGCAGACTAGGTGATATAAACCTCATTAGCCAACAATGAATTGCAAAATTTACTAACATTCTATGAAGTCTTTTAAATTTCAGGTTACTTACAATGTAACAATATATCACATCCTCTGATCCCTGAACAAAATGCTGGGATCATTCAGATAAAAATATGTATAACTGTGGAAATTTTATGTATACAGCTCTCCTAGATAAAAGGAATTCCAAGAAATTCAAAGATTGATTAAACTTGTGATTAGATCTCTCAGAATTCTCAGTAGAATTCTGTGAGTCTGGAATTCTAAATTCATGAAAGAGATTGGGGGCAGATCCAGCAGGTAGAAATTGTGGGAAAGATTGGGGATGTGCGTGCGTGATTGTTGCATCACAGTGTATTCTCGGTGGGTAGGTGTGGCAGGTAGATTTTGCAGGTTCATTTTGCGGTAGAATTATTGTTTGTTTAACATATTGGTACGTTTTAAAATGTATAGTTTTATGTTGCAGATTCTGCCCACTGAATCATTATTATGAACTGGACAATGTTAGAATTGATGAAAGCTCTGTGACCTTGACCTTAGGTCAACGATATGAAACACTTGCATGAAGTATGAACAAGATCAGTCCATTGAATCAATTTTTGTGGACCAGACAAAGTTAGAACACATGAACGGTCTGTATATATTTATTTGTTGGTGTTTAAGGTTACATATTTCTCACAATGGCTAATCTTGATCGCAACATGGATAAAAAGTCAAGTCCAGCCAATTGTTTATTCCCATGTTGCCATTTTAGAGGACTTCTACTCCAGGCAATGGTTACCGGGTCCTATTTTACCAGTAAAAAAGAGCTTGTTTACCAAAGCTTGTTTACCACAGTAAACAAACACTGCTTCACTTCCTGGGGTTCCCGCAGAGATCGAATGGTCTATACCTTGGACTTGAAGTTATCACATTTTGTTAAGGTCATGACACACCCTCTAGTCATAACCAATCATTGTGCGCCGTATGAACAAGATCAGTCCATTGAATAATTATTTGTGGACCAAATAAAGTCAGAATGGAGGAACAAACAAACTGACAGTCAGTGACCTTGTCCTTGGTGCCATGTCCTTGGGTTAATGTCATAACACATTGTTGAGTCACATTGTGTGAAGTATGAATTAGATCTGTCCATTGAATTATTTATTATGGACCAAGTCAGAATGGAAAAATGAACAAACAAATGTTCTGTAACACTGACCTTCGGAGATTGGGTAAGGGTCATGACACACCCTTGAGTCAAAAGCAATTGTGTGATGTTTGAGTAAGATCAGTAGATTGATAAATCATTTTATGGAGCAGACAATGTTAGAATGTCCATGCATTTTAGATGAGGAAAGCAGCTACTATAAGCGCCTGAAACATTTTCTGGGAGCATAGAAATGAGGGGTCATGTACTTGGATATGTCGGTCCGATGATGACATCATATAATTTTCGCGTTTCTTTGAAAAATGAGATCATTTCCACCCAAATGCATTTCATCCATAACCAACTACCTGCTTTCAATCGTCCTTCGATTGAGTAGTTCCGTTATATTGGGGATGTCCAATTAGAAACAGCATCAAGCCTTTAGATTGGTCTAATTTTGGCACAATGGCATCTAGTGGCCTGATGGGCGAGAAAAGCACCAGTACTTTTGCCTTCTTGGCATCTATTTCATATACTTTTAAAGTTTTTTCCCATAGAATCATAGTGTACAGACACATGTAACATATATTTGTCTTCCTCACTATTATCGTTTCTCCTCAATGAGCTCAAGATCTCTCAGAAAGTTTTTTAGTTTTTCTGTGTCAAGCTGAAATCTCACTTCAATGTAAATTACACATGATGTTTAATCAGAATGCCACAAATATGAATATATTAGATCTTGAGCTTTGAGTACCTGCTTTTTCAGAGTTCGCCAAAGAAAAGCTCGTATATGACACTGTAGGCTTGGATTGCTTTTTCCTGGTGAACTTGGTGTTTTTTGTTAAACTTATTTATCAGTTGCATTGTTTTGATTCAACAGGTAGACCTTAAACTATATTGCTTGCATCAGGAAAACTTAACCAAACTATATGTGGTCGAAAACTTCAAAACTTTGAAAAATATTTTTGAACACTGCAAAATTTAGGCACAACTAGAGAGGGTCTGTCGCCTGCTATACCCCCACTGTGGCATACCGCCTAGTGTGGGTGACTGAAAAGGGGCATTCAATTTTTCTAAGTAAAAAAAAAAATCCAATATGGCTGCCAGAAGGCCATCTTGAACCGAGCAGGAAAAAATATTACGTCACGCACTTCTCCTCATCATGTTGATCATTTTTGTGAAGTTTCATGAAAATGTGGCTAAAACTGTGGAAGTAGTTCAGTCCACAAGTTTACATAAAAAAAATCCAATATGGCCACCAGTCGGCCATCTTGAAACCGAGTGGGAAAAAAAATTATGTCACGCACTTCCCCTCATCATGTTGATCATTTTTGTGAAGTTTCATGAAAATACGGCTAAAACTGTGGAAGTAGTTCGCTCCACAAGTTTACATAAAAAAAATCCAATATGGCCACCAGTCGGCCATCTTGAATCCGATCGGGAAAAAAATTATGTCGCGCACTTCTCCTCATCATGTTGAGCATTTCTGTGAAGTTTCATGAAAATGCAGCTAAAATTGTGGAAGTAGTTCACTCCACAAATTAACATAAAAAAAAATCCAATATGGCCACCAGTCGGCCATCTTGAAACCGAGCGGGAAACAAATTATGTCACGCACTCCCCCTCATCATGTTGATCATGTTTGTGAAGTTTCATGAAAATGTGGCTAAAACTGTGGAAGTAGTTTGCTCCACAAGTTTACATAAAAAAAATCTGATATGGCCACCAGTTGGCCATCTTGAATCCGATCGGGCAAAAAATTATATCACGCACTGCTCCTCATTATGTTGATCATTTTTGTGAAGGTTCTTGAAAATGCGGCTAAAACTGTGGAAGTAGTTCATTCCACAAGTTTACATGTGCAACGGATCATAGACAACGATGACGACAGACCGACCAACAAGTTGACTCCTATATACCCCCTCCAAAAACTTCGTTTTGTGGGGGTATAATTATATTATTTGGGCACAACATTTCTCATCGCTATTTTGAGGAAATAAAAGGCCTGAGCTGCATTACAATATTGAGCAGAACACCTTGTAAAGGGTACATGTAGGTTTGATTCATTTGGTGATGACTAGAAATAATTTCAAATGCTATATGCCAGCATGAGTGGCAATGAATAGTTAATGCTTGTCAAATTCAGCTTATCACTTTCTCTTTCTAACTTCCTAAGGTGAATTTTATAGCAAGTTAATATAACAATAACATGAGTTTGGATGACATTACAGTTTATTAATGGCCCAAGAAGAATGGATAACATCCTGAGAGTTTATTACAGGCCCGAGATGAAGTCAAGGGCAGTAAATAAGCCAGCAAGTAGTTATTCAGTCCTTGAGGGCCATTAATAAACTGGGATGCCTGAAAAAATCATGTTATTACTATTATTAGTGTGACCTGAAGTGGGCCAATAATGATTTTTTTCTCATTAACAGCTGCCGCCCGCTAACTATGAGTTTAACCAACTTTATCTTGTTAGATAGAGCTCATTGAGATCTGTCAAACAAAGTATATTTGGTTAAATATCAAACTGCGTTATGAAAATATTTATTGCTGAAAACTTTGCCACTTTAACATCAGAGTGCAGAAGGTTAATGTAATGGAAATGTCCGATAGAAAGTTCTGCTGGTATTCCAGAAGAAAAGGAACAGCAGTTAATTACCAACTGCCTTGATTGTGAGTCAAGTTGCAGTTCAATTGGGTGTGACACAAGAAAGCTGTAATAACATAAGAGAGATTAATTAATCTAATTATAATGAAAGTTGTTTAGAAATGACAAAATGTGCAAGATCTCATACAAATAGTTGTAAATGGTTTCTAAAAGAAAATGTGCACTTCATCTATGAATGCCTGACTGGAATCACCACCGGCAGAGAAGGAATTTATTGGATCCTATTTTAATGCCAAAAGGATTAGTTGCAATATACAAAATTATTAATGGATTTGAGCCAAGCCATGTTACCATCTGATTTGTTCTCTTTAAGGTGTATAAGATACACTGGTGATAATAAATTAATTACCTGCTTATCGGACATAACTCATTTTTATTACCAGTAAATCATTAAATAATCATTTCTAAAACAGTTATCAGCCTAAACATCCTAAACAGGGCTTATATTTATGGGAACGCTCCAGTAGTGAGCGAAGGGGAGCAACCCAGCAGCAAGCTTGTTTGCTCCGTGAGATAGATAACATGACACCAAGTTTGCGAATTCGACACACTGCCATTTATTGTTATACATAAACATGGATTTTATGGATACATGTACGAGATTGGTTTACATAATGAGCAGTGTGCCATGATGAAAGTTACAGAAATATGTACAAAACAAAGCATGTTTCAGTAGCCTCGAGCAAAGGTTGGCGATGATCCGCCTAGAGCAAAGGTTGGCGATGATCTGCCACTAACAGAAGTGAATGCTGGAACATTTGTACTTAGGTGACGCTGGAAAAAGGACGCAATTTGCTTGTCCTACTCCTTATATACTTGAAGTACTTTGGCTGACCTTTCCGTTAGTGTTGCTAACTATAGCACAAAGACAAAGAAATTGCAGACTGGCCCTAATTATTTGGCAGTAATATGATAGGACCCTGATGATAACAGTACGTATTCTTGCGCCGCAAACATGTGTTAAACTTGACCGGAAGTTTGCGACCGGGTTGCGCAAGTCGCAAATGGCACAGGGCGTAATCATTCGAGGATACGTCTGCAAGGCAAATCTATTCTTGGCTGGTCGATATAACTTAGAATTAATAAATTTAAGGCTTGGATCGTTCCCATAAATGTGGCTAATAATTAACATTCTTAGCCCCGTATTTATGGGAACGCTCCAGTAGTGAGCGAAGGGGAGCAACCCAGCAGCAAGCTTGTTTGCTCTGTGAGATAGATAACTTGACACCAAGTTTGCGAATTCGACACACTGCCATTTATTGTTATACATAAACATGGATTTTATGGATACATGTACGAGATTGCTTTACATAATGAGCAGTGTGCCATGATAAAAGTTACAGAAATATGTACAAAACAAAGCATGTTTCAGTAGCCTAGAGCAAAGGTTGGCGATGATCCGCCACAGATGGCACCCACACAGCATTGAAGTCCCATAACCTCAATGAAGTGGGGGTGCCATCCCGCCAACCCGCAGCTGCTGGAGAAAAGTGTCCCCGAGGAGAGAGACCAGGGAAGAGATGCAAAAATGTGAACTCCCAACATGTACGGGTGGGAAAGGATGGAGATAAAGACGCCACCATTGTGACCATGTGTGGCCTACCACTGAAATAAACAAACTTCATAACAAATCAAACAGAACTGGACAAGTATGGAAAAAAGTGCAACTGAAGGGGAAGTGGTAGAATATGCTAGGAACTCACCATGCAGCAGCCTCATCCGCGGAAAGGAACTTACAAGGTGAGGGTGACACCGTAATGCATCCTGAAGACTCCATGCTTGAAATGTCCGAATCTGCACCTAATCTATCTGTGGTGAATGACACTGGCAGACCACCATGAACCACCATTGAGTGTCCCGAAACGAAATGCCTGTAGTCCATACTGTCCATGGGACCCACGGAGATGTAGCCGCCAGGAATGCGGCTAAGACGACACAAACTATATTCACTATTTATGTACAGAGTCCAGAGAGAAGAAAAAATTCATGACACAACACAATATGAAGGGTGAAAAATTCAGTCCAGAAAGACTGGCTGGTCACTATACACTATGTACAATATACCACAAACGGAAGGTAAAAGGTACATGCCTCCCCCGTATAGAGGGAAATGAAAAGTTTTTGCAACTTGTGAAGAGGTTGTCTGTAGATCTCCCAGTAATGCTGAAGGTCAAAGTCTAAAAAGGCAGTGTGCGGGATGCCAATGGTGGTGTCATTGTGAGAAACAATCGGGTAATCATCGAGAAAACATCGGGACTACAGGTGACTGCCATCATCGGTGCCCACTCTATGATTACCCGGAAGTTAAATTGCAGCCCAACTGACACACCACCAATTATTCATAAACAAGTACAAGCCCAAGCCTGTATGAAGGGAAATTATCCCAGGTCCAGCCCAAGCTGACCCAGGTGAAGCTGTGTGTACACCCTTTCTTATTTTGTGAGAGTGACCTACGGTTGTCAACGGTGTCGATAACATGTCCAGCCCAAGCCGAGTGCGATCGATTTGCGGATTTGTTTGTTGTAGGCCAAGCCCAAGCCAGCCGATCGAGATAATAGAGTAGCAGCCCGGCCTATGAAGAACCCAGTTAAAAGCAATGTAACTCGCCCCACCCATCGGGTTAAAAAATGGTATAGTTGTCCAAATACAGCCTCCCAGGGGTACACTGGTATATTATAGGAATCGAGCCCAAGCCCGAGTTTATGAAAGAGAAGGGGCACGGATATAAGTCCTAAAGGCATTGGAACGCCAGCGGCCCATTTGCCTTATCTGTGCATCACTGTAGTTCCGGGAGGCCGCTAAAGTAGCAGCTCCAATTCGGAAACTGTGACCTTTGAAAAAGGTGGGGTCAAGACCGGAAAACGTCAAGCACTGATTCAAGGCCCGGGTGAAATCTTTGCGGAGGATCGGAGAACCGTCCGAATAAGCAAAAAGAGGACCCATAGTGGAACCCCTGAGTGCTAGAAATGCACGCAGAAGCCCAACCGGACAACTGGGTCCCCCAGTTGCCTGAATTGTCATTATGTGCGGTTTTCTGGTGATGTTATGCTTGAAATTGCGATAGGTCAAACTAACCGACTGTGGGGCAAAGGAAGCATCCGCATACTGCAGTACCTTGCCTGCCTCTGATGTCTGGGAGGGACAAAGTTCTCCAATGCGCGCAAAAGAGTAGAAGGCTGTGGTAAACAAGGCACGGAAGAGGCTGCACTGATAGGCACTGTGGGAACAGCTAGGTAGGCAAATCAGCAATTTACCAAGAATAGGTTCTGATATTGGCATCCGTAGGTCGGAAGTGGGTCGTAGACGCTGGACTCCCGACAAAAGCCTGCGCACTAGAAATGCTTGTGTGGGGTCAGGTAGCGCCTGATGTTTATGATAATAGGAAAGACCTGAAAGCATTGACGTGATTGATTTGGAAGAATAATTTTCGTGGAACAAGTGAGACACAAACAGGCAAATGAGATGAACGCCGATGGGCCACTGGACAGCGATACTGAAGCGAGAACAAAACTGATAAAACTTTTCCCTGGTGTGTCTGTAAAATTGACTGGTGGATGGAGCGAGAGCATTATCCAACAAGGTGGTCATGGTACTAATAAGGTCTGAAGTTCCAGTTCCGGTGGGATTGGTGTTGGTTCTGGATCGCATGTTGGTGCAAGGGCCTTGAACGCTGCCACCTGTGAACGAGAAAGATGATCGGCCATCACGTTGGTCTTGCCTGGAATGTGCTTCGCACGGAAAAGCACATTGTTGCGCAGGCAAATAAGCACTAAAACACGGAGGAGTTTGAGGAGATCTGGATTCTTTGAAGTTTGGGAATTGATGACCGAGACCACAGCTTCATTGTCGGATAAGAAGGAGATGCGTTTGTGCTGCATGGACCCTCCCCAAAGGTGGAGTGCCAAAACGATGGGATAAAGCTCCAGGATCGCAATGTTCAAAGATCTGAGGTGTGGGGGCCAAGTCCCATGAAACCAATGGCGACCAAATATTCCCCCAAACCCACAAGAAGCAGCAGCGTCTGTATAAAGAGACAAGACGTCGTTCTGCATCCACTGGTTTTCAAGAAAAAGAGTCTTACCATTATAGAAGGTCAGAAAGTCCAACCACATCTGCAAATCAGCTTTGACTTCTCTAAGTCAAACGGACACGGTGGTGGGCATGGGTCAAACCAATGGTGAGATTAATGAGATGGCGAAGAAAGACCTGACCAGGTAAAATGACTGTGCAGGCAAAATTAAGCAGCCCAATAAGTCCTTGCAATTCGACCAGTGGGGCTTTTTTGCGCTGCAAAAAATTATGGATTGTGACTTCACATTTCGTTAATTTGTCGGCTGGAAGGCGGGCACACATGTCTTGGGTATCCAATTCAATCCCCAGGAATACCAAACACTGGGAAGGGTGGACCGTCTTATCGTCAGCGATGGGGACCCCCAAAAAGCTGCACAAAGCAAGAAAACGGTCCAGATACTGTTGACACAGGTCCTGGGTTGGTGCAGCAAAGAAGAAATCGTCCAACACATGCAGGATGTCGTGAACTTTAAATTTAGTTTGGGCCACCCAATGGAGCGAGGTACTGAACAACTCAAAAAGCTGACATGAAGAGGAACAACCCATTGGGAGACATTTATCATAAAAATATTGTTCTTGCCACCGGAAACCCAAGAGCGGCTGATAAGAGGATGAATAGGTAATAAGCGGAAGGCAGATTTAATATCGGTCTTCGAAAGAAAACACCCTCTCCCCAGGCGACAAATGATGGAAATGGCATCCTGAATGGTATCATAATAGACCGCCGACCACTCGGCTGGAATGTGATCATTCACAGAGAAACCCTTAGGATATGACAGGTGCTGTATCATCCGAAATTCCCCTGGGTTCTTTTTTGGCACCAAACCTATGGGTGATAAGACCAAATCTGGAAAAGGGGGGTGTCGAAAGGGACCCGCCACCCTCCCTGCTTGAACCTCTTTCATAATTTTTTCATGCATAACGTCAGGGTAGTCACTCGCTGACCGTAAGTTGGAAACCTTGCGGTGGGGCAACCTTGTATACCTAATCGAAAACCATGTGACATCCCTGGATTAGTGTGCTGGCCAAAATGGGGTCATAACCGTGAAGAAATTTATTGAGTCTGTTTACCTGGATTGGAGTGACTGTGTGAACTGGAGGAGGAAGGCTGTCCAAAACGACCACGGCCTCTGTAACCATTCCCTCGAAAGGAGGCCTGACCCCCTTGGTATCGAAAGGAACATTTCTGGAAGCTGTGGGCCTGTTGGCACTTGAAACAAGTATGGGAAAATTTACAGGGCCCCTCACAGTTACCGCCTTCATGAAATCGAAAGCAATAACCAGCAGGAATGAAACGGCGCCCCCTCCGTCCAGATCCACGATCCTTAGATGCTGGGACCTGTGACTTCTGAAATTTGGGAGCACTGCCACCGGGAGCTGCTCTCATGTATAGCTCCCAATGGAATTGGTCCCACTGGAGCTGTGGCTGCTGTTGTCTAATCAGCCTAAACTGCTGATCGTAGAAAGACCAGTCAAAGCCAATTGTGGCGAGATGGCGAATATTTGACTGGTACTTTAACAAAGCTGCAGCTTCCTGTGAAAATTTTTCAATGCGAACGGACATAAACACTTCAAAGGCACTCAACCACTGAGCCACAGATGTGAGTGCCTTCGGTGCCTTGGGGACCCACATGATGGTGGGGTTGCCTTGCGAGGCATCCACAGATAGTGCATAAGAGGAATCTATCCCCGTGGCATGCTGCGGAAGCAGGGCAGCCAAGGTGACAAATTCCCCAGCCCAAATCTGGGCTTTAAGTTTTGAACTCACATTCGCCGCCAATGGCAGCGAGGTGGAAATGAATTCCGGAACAGGCCCTGCTGGGCCTGCAGGAAGCATCTCCTGGGTATCAGGGGTGACCTGAGGAGAGCCAAATGTATTGGTGTCGACATTAGTAGAAGTAGGAAAACCCTGCGCATGGTTATTACCTTGGATGGTGGGGACCTGCTGAAGGGCATCCTGCACTGCCTCTGAAACCTGAGTGCCCAGGGTGGTCGCAGATCGCAAACTGGCTGGGATATGAACTGTCACTGTGATTGTGTCCCCCGCCGGTGTGGTATCTGAAGCTGAAATCTCTGGTAGTTGAGCGGCTGATGTAGAGTCTCTTGCCGGTGGAGGGACAGGTAAAGTTGAACTATGCCCAGAGGGTGGAGTGGTCCCTGTGTTGCGGGCAGATGACGGACGAGGTGTCCGTTTACTAGCCCTTGGTTGATAGGAGCTAGAAAGGCCATCCTGAAGTTGGCTCCTTTTACGTTTTGGTGGCATGATTGAAAGAGAAAGCAGAGGACCACGGCATGCCGTGGAGGTAAGGACCGATAGTGATAACGGAGAAGAACCTGCCGAACAATAGGGAGGACCTATATGTGAAATGGTGGGAGGAAGCAGGCCGAGCACCCAGTAGGTGTGGTAATGAAAAACAGCAAAAATGGCTGTGAATTGTAATGGTCAGGAAAATTTAGGGCACATGCTGTAAGGCAGTTGACCCAAACAGTCCTCGCTGTTATTCGGCAGGTTGAAACACGATTCACGTTTACAAAGGATGCCAAAGAATAATGGGGTGATCAAAGGAGGATGTATGATGCCATCCGGTAAGACTTGGGCGAAGGCAGCCAGGTTATGCCAAAAAAGCCAAGTAGGAATGGGAGGTCCAAGGCAGCGGTGTTGAAAACGATCCAGATCAAGAAGACATAAGCCCAGCCAGTCCGAACACAACGGGCACAAAACAAACTGCTGGCCAGGAATAAACTGCTGCCCACACCACGACACTTCCTCACAAGTAAGAGGACACGTAAGCCCACTCCAGAAGAGAACACCTGGGCTGATTATTTTTTTTTTTTTTTTTTTTGTTGTGAGAGATGAATTACCCTCAACAGTTTATAAAGTGCCCCAACGATGAAAAGACACATAAATATTACGTGTTATTGTGTAATAACGAGAGACACCTGTGCAAAAAGGGGCAGCAGTATTAATCACGACACCGTGGTGGTATACCTCAGAATATGAGCTCATTGCCATCCCAGTGGGAGTAAAAGGACAATATAAACCTGACTGAAAGTCAGGAATGAGCCGACTCATTCGACGTACACCCCAGAAGATAACCTTCAACACCGGACCCAAGTGTGACCCCCCAAATGTGGGCTGTGATCAATATATATCTACAAAGATTATTAAAAATGTTTTTTTTTTTTTTTTTTTTTTTTTTTAATATATCGTATGTTGGTAGCATTCGGTTTGTTTCGGCTGCCTCGTTTTTTTTGTTTTTTTTGTTTTGTTTTTTTTTTGTTTTTTGTTTTGTTTTTGGTGTTTCGTTTTGTTGTGGTAAGGCACATAGGCCTGAGAAAGCCTTTTCCTCAAGTTAACATTTGGAGAGAAAATTGTTGAGGAAAAAGAGGATAGCACCCCTTACACTACGACAATATCTTTCCAAGCCACGGTCATTAAAATGAACACCATCGCACAAATAGTGCGATGCCACACTGTGGAATTTACTGTGCTTCCAGAAGTGAAAAGCCTGTGAAGTGGCTGGGAGGACGTGTTCCAGATACAGGTTAAGTTTGTAAACACGCATGTTGAACTCCGGCACGGACATGGCGCTAACACGACCATGGGCAACTGACACTTTGATTCGATAAAAGGCCTGACAGACAAACACCGACTGGACCCCGAATTCCGATTGCAATTCAGAGGCCAGATCGTCGATTGAGCTGCCGACCGTTTCCGCTGGAATACCAGCGAGATCATTGGAACCAATCTGCAACACAACCAATTCCAGCTTAAATTCTTTAATAATGTGCATATCCAAAGATCTTAATTTTTGTACCGTCGAACCGCCCCTGCCGTGGAAGCGACAGTGCACCGGTCGGCCATGAAACGAGCTCAACCTAAGTGACGGGGCAAAGTCAAAGGCGGACGGAAACCACACATCCCGCCTTAAGTAACGCCCCAGCCTGGCAGTAAATGAACTGCCCAGAACTAACACTTTAATGGGAATACCATGTCCCGCCATAATATAATAATAAATAATGCTAAAAAATATAATGGAACAAACTCACCGGACTTCGGAAACTTGAATACAATAAACGTGGAAACGAAAGTGAAACCGAAAGTTGAAACGAAGTGAACTAGGAAAAATGGAAATTGACTGTGTTTAACCTTGACTCGACTGTTACAAGTTGTACTTAGGTGACGCTGGAAAAAGGACGCAATTTGCTTGCCTACTTCTTATATACTTGAAGTACTTTGGCTGACCTTTCCGTTAGAGTTGCTAATTATAGCACAAAGACAAAGAAATTGCAGACTGGCCCTAATTATTTGGCAGTAATATGATAGGACCCTGATGATAACAGTACGTATTCTTGCGCCGCAAACATGTGTTAAACTTGACCGGAAGTTTGCGACTGGGTTGCGCAAGTCGCAAATGGCACAGGGCGTAATCATTCGAGGATACGTCTGCAAGGCAAATCTATTCTTGGCTGGTCGATATAACTTAGAATTAATAAATTTAAGGCTTGGATCGTTCCCATAAATGTGGCTAATAATTAACATTCTTAGCCCCGTATTTTGGAGAGAACTTATTCACGTAAAGATTTGCACCACAAAACAAGCCAGAATCCATGTGTTGCACCTCTGCTAGGATCCATGTGAAAACAATTGCATCAATTTAACTCTTTACCTAACATAGAGGCAGCAAATTAACCAATACAAGGCTAACATGACCTGAAATATTCTGACACTTTAAAAAAGTCAGTACATTGGAACATGATCAATGGGCCGGTTCCAATAACATCCATATATGTAAGGTGTTATTGATAAATATTGTTTATTTTTTAAAAAATTAAAAATCTGTGTTGGGTAAAGGATTAACATTTGTTATCACTATATAACAGGGGTTCAACCATGGCGGCCTCATGGGATTCTGGGACACTCATAGCAGGTATGGATTCTTACAACCATTTTCACAAGAATCCAAATGGATTCTCCCAAATTCCGATGAAATATAAGCCCTGCTAAATATAACCAGTTAAATTCCAAGTTACATTGTAAGAAATATTTGCTGCTTGAAATTTTTGTATTTTGACTTCAGTGTGCAGTTGGGTTAAATAAAGGTGAGTGATGGAGCACTCACCATCAGTTTACTCATGGACAGCCCTGAGATTTTGAGCATTTTGTTTTGTATGTTGCTATATAAAACCGCCGGTTCATGGTGGTTCATGTCATTTTACAATGTGGTAACTATAGTTATCATGATAGATACAGGCTTCTTTACTGGAAATATTTTCTTTGCAAGGTATTTTGTTAATAAAAGTGCCATGAGAAATAATTACCCCATTAGACGAGTGAAATTAGTTCATTACATCATACTGGTTATCTCTACAGCAATAAAGTCCATCACTAACACTGCTATGTTTAAAAGGGTGCTGTTTTCTTGACAAAGTAACACATTCTACACATTTTAAATTTTGCCATCCTGTGAGATAAACATGGAACATCTAGTTTTCAGTTATCACTCTTGCAATCAAAATTACAGTGCAAACTAAATCTTAACCCATCATCTTTGGAACAAATTCGGGGCAAAAAGTATGGGATTAAAAAGATCCATAACATTATCTCATTTGAAAGTAACATATTTAAAATGAATAATACAAGAGCAATGTGAAGAGTGAAAAATGGCCCTGACAGTGTCATAATGCCGTGGTGGCCATATTGAATTTGCTAGCGGGATCAAAATTGAAAGGAAGCATTGTCTAGTTATCTATAAGCAACCCCTAAAATTATGATTTGATCAAATAAGCGGTTTTCAAATCCAACATGCAGTAAATGCAATACAGAGGTCACGAAAAATTTTCCAAGTCAAAAGAGTGAAAAAAGAGCCATAACTCTGGGAAAAATTATTGGAACCAACCCGTTCCTTGTGCACATCTGTTCCCCTGTTTGGGTCTATCAGCATACCAAAGGAGATCCAAATCCAACTGATGGCTTTGAAGGTACAATCCAAAATGTTTGTATGGACACACAGACAGATTGACAGACGGATGGATGGAGGTCTTCACTAGATACTCCTGAATCCTCCTTTGGAGGTTGGGGGCATAAATAAGAAATTGCACCATAGGTGCTGGCATATCCACACTGGTGCCATGTTGAGGGATGGGGTTGTGTTCGAATGAACAATATTTCTGAAACAAGAGGCACCCCCTCCCCCCCCCCAAGGATATTTAATGGCTCATTAATTACTTAATTGTTATTTCAAGAAGGATTTATGGTCACATTCAGCATCTATAAATAGTTAACACTACAGAGGAATGAAATCATGAAATTGTAACAGTGTTGTCCATGTAAGGTAATTTTTATCACAACTCTACCAACTGAAACAAGCACTGCCAAACTTCCAAGGGTTGTTATGTCGCTGCAGTTTCAAAGGCACTCTTCAAAAAGGATGGATTGGGGGGGGGGGGGGGGGGATCTTCAAATTTTTTTTGCTTCAAAATTATTGTTGAAAGATTTTGAGATGTTTTAATTAATGTCCAAAACAAAATGTTCATCCCAACACCAACCTCCTCCACCCCCAACAGGGTAAATTGAGTGATTTTGTTTTTAAAGCCACTCAAATTCTGTCAAAACTCAATTTAAAGAAAAACTAGAGCGCACTGTCACAGTGCCGAAGCTATGACGATTCATGCAATGCCAATGATGTTTTAAAACTCGTTGGTGACAAAAAAACTTGTTGGTGACAAAAAAACTCGTTGGTGACAAGTCCATAAATGTGACAGAAATTATCCGAATGACATGCACTATTGAGAGGGTGAAGACATCATGAAGATACACTTGCAAACCAAGTATGGTGTCATTCCATCAAGTATTTTAGGAGTTATGGTGTTTTTTAAACTCGTTGGTGACAGACGGACCGACAGACAGACCGACATTGCCACATATAGAGCTGCTCGTCGCAGCTAAAAATTCACCCAATGGGGTAAATAGTTACTTGCATAAAACCACTCAAAATCATTAAAAACTCATTTTAAATTAAAACCCAATGGAGAGAGGGAGGGATATAATGATGCACTGAAAAGACTTAATTATGTTGTGATCACTTGAAGGATCAAAAGGGTTAATTGGAGGGTTAATGAAAACACTGTTAAGATAGTGTAATTTCTCTCTTTACCACTCTAAACAGTAATCAATAACAGAAAGGTCTGATGGCTATAATATCAAACCATTTGCCTCATTATATTCCAACATAAAGCAGCATGACAGATAAAGCACATTCCTAACAATTAAAACAGAACACATTCAACGAATTTACTTTGCCATATCTGCAACCATAATGATTAAACCTCTACCAGCTAATTATATCTGTTGATTATGGCTTCAAAGATAGGGGTTTCAATAGGCCATATCATAGAAAAAAGAGAAAGTCTTTGCTAATTGTTTTGATATTATCATCAGTTGGGGTGTGTTTTAATATTTCCATATTGAAAACTCTTGTTCTGGAACCTTAGGAAGGCTATTATATAAGCTTTCATTCTTGCATATCTTTAAGAATAGAGTTTGTACCTGTTCGGCATTGGATTCTGCATTGTTTCCAGTTCCCCTGTTTTGCAAGTCAGCTTGTTGCCAAGGCTGTGTTGATTTTGTATGTCAGTATGCAAGTTGGCCAAACAAAAATGCTTCATACAAGGGAACAATTCAATGAACCCTCCTGTTAACTGAATGATTTTCATTGGAAAAGTGGCTATTCAATTAACAGGAGTGTTCATTCAATTAATAGGAAATGGTCGGTCATCTATATATAATGTGGGGGTGCATCTAAGCCAAGGAAATTAGCAATCCGTCAATTTGCAGAATGAGGTCCCAGAGGGGGAATTTGCTGATGCTATCCCATACAGAGGGCTAGAATCGCCCAATTTATCCTCTGGGTACTTCTTTCTGCTTAGGCCAGAGACCTTGATTCAGATTGAGCTTCACGGATTAAATTTAGTAATGCTATCCTGCTGTGCAGGGTAGCATCAGCAAATTCATCCTCTGGGTATCTCATTTTGCAGATCACAGTCTGCTTACTTCCAGGCTTGGGTCCATTGTTTGGATGTATGTACGTTTGTATGTATGTAGATGGGGCATGTAACTGCAACTCCAATGAGATGGTTTGCACTGTGAGGCTGAAACTGTCTGTATGTATGTAGCTGGGGTATGTAAAAACAACTCCTCCAAGATGGTTTGCGCTTTGAAGCTGAAATTGTCAGGAGTTGCAGAGGATATATCGAAGAATTTATACTTATTTTGTATTGTACACTTTCATTCTGTGTTAGCAAGTTTAGTGTGGGTGCCCATGGTTTTTATTCACCACTCTGCTTGGGGGAAAACAGACCCTAAACAATTTTTTTTGCCTCACTCCAATCATCATAAGGGTCCCAAACTATTTAACACAGTGACCAATCCCATAAAACTTCTGTATTTTCCACAATTGTTTTTTCTTTCTAGGACTGTAAATCAAAGTTGAAATAAATCATTGGTAAATTGCCACACCTTTTAAAATGCTAATGATGTGTAGCAGCCATATATATTCATTGGTGAACAAGAGCACCGCTGGGCATTGCATCATATGCCCGTGAACTGTTCAAATTGTACCATTTTAACACATTTGCAATTTTTTTAGAGTGCGAGAAATTTATACTGGCATATATATATATGTTACGGTCAGACTTTGAAATCAGTGATTTTGTGAAATGACTAAATTTTTCAGTCATTTGAGAAAAAGAATAACAAGTTTGAAGCCAATCGAAAAACAAATACTAAAGTTATCATCCGGAAACCAAATATTTGACGAAGAATTCTAAGTCCAACAGGGGCCATAATTCAGGCAAAAATTGTTCAGACTGACCCCATATTTGAACTTGACCTGTATTTTGTTGTGATTAAACCACATACCAAGTTTGGAGCCGATCGGAAAACAAATACTAAAGTCATCATCCGGAAACCAAATATTGGACGAATTCTAAGTCCAACAGGGGCCATAATTCAGGCAAAAATTGTTCAGACCGACCCCATATTCGAACTTGACCTGTATTTTGTTGTGATTAAACCACATACCAAATTTGGAGCCGATCGGAAAACAAATACTAAAGTTATCATCCGGAAACCAAATATTTGATGAATTCTAAGTCCAACAGGGGCCATAATTCAGGTGAAAAATGTTTGGACCGACCCCATATTCGAACTTGATCTGTATTTTGTTGTGATTAAACCACATACCAAATTTGGAGCCGATCGGAAAACAAATACTAAAGTTATCATCCGGAAACCAAATATTTGACGAATTCTAAGTCCAACTGGGGCCATAATTCAGGCGAAAAATGTTCGGACCGACCCCATATTCGAACTTGACCTGTATTTTGTTGTGATTAAACCACATACCAGATTTGGAGCCGATCGGAAAACAAATACTAAAGTTATCATCCGGAAACCAAATATTTGACGAATTCTAAGTCCAACTGGGGCCATAATTCAGGCGAAAAATGTTCGGACCGACCCCATATTCGAACTTGACTTGTATTTTGTTGTGATTAAACCACATACCACATTTGGAGCCGATCGGAAAACAAATACTAAAGTTATTGTTCGGAAACCAAACGGACGGACGGACGGACGGACGGACAGACGGACGGACAGGGTGATTCCTATATACCTATATACCCCCCACCCAAACTTTGTTTGCGGGAGGTATATTTGAATTTGGAAAGATTGGCACCATTTTTTATATTTTCTGCTAGGTTTGCCTTTCCAATTTGCATTTATGTTTGTATCATGGATATGTTTGTAATACTGCTTAACCGGCTGTTTACAAAATATATAAAACAAGTGAAACGCCAAGTGTGGCTATGCCCCCACCTCCCACTGCCAAGCATTAATTTTCTAGTCATTTATCTTTGTTACCATGGGACACTAATGCCCTGCTTTATGATAAACCTTTGTAAATATAAGTTGGAAAAGGACAACTCCATAGAGAGGAAATGACTTCATATCAAAAGCCAACATGAAGCACATCCACTGAATATGAAGCCTTTAAGCTATGTAAACTGCACTCCAGAATAAAGCTCATATATGGGTTTCCAGCACTCAACCAATTAAATTAACTTTATGTGTAAATGAAGTAATAGCACTAAGTTTTATGTTTTATTGGGGTTTAATGACACTTTTGACAGCCAGGGTCACATCATATTGGACAGTTTTATGGGTGGAAGAAGCCGGAGTACCCAGAGAACCACAGAGCAGTGGCATGCAACTGTCAGACTCCCCAATGTACTAACCCTGCACAGGCCATGTTACCACTGGTAGAAGACAAGTGCACCATCGATGATGTGCAGTATGCCTAAGAACACATCACCACAATGCCCCCCATGTGGGCAATCAGTAATAGCACTAATAAATATTAATTAAAGATAGCATTATTGTCCTCTACAAGCAGAATAATACACAGGTGATGGTCACTTCATGCCCAAACTGATTTAACTATTGCGGTTCTTGGATTTATGATGCAATAAATAAGGGCAATTAATTGGCACAGCATGCACTCTGAATGCTAAGGGTAGCTATACCTCTGCCCCCCCCTCCCCCCCCCCACTGCCAAGCATGAGTTTCTAGTCCTTTGTCTTTGTTGATGTTGAATTAACAAGAAGGGCAATGCAAACCGTGTGCCAATGCCCATGACCCCCCCAAAATTTTCTGAGTCAAAAGAGTGAAAAAGGGCCATAACTCTGGACAAAATGTGTGGAAGAAACTCATGCTATACAGGTTTCATTCCCCCATGATGCTCTATCACAACACCAAATATCATTCAAATCAGAGTAGCAGTGGCTGAGATACGAAGGAAAATGCTGGGATGGAGGTCTCCACTAAGTACTCCTTCGACATTTCAAGTCAGGGGCATAATAAATATCTTATCTCCATTAAACCATAGCACCAATACAGCAGACCACCAAATGTGTCATGGGACACTAATGCCCCCGCTTTATGAAAAACTACATTTTAGTGGTTGACAAAGTCCAAAAAGAGGCCATAACTCAGATAAAAATTATCGCACCGCACTCAAAAACCAGTCTGGTATGCTGTCTACAGTAAGCTATATTCCAAGTTTGATTAAAATCGGACACCTATAACTCAAGTTACCATTCAGAAACCAAAATCAACGTCTTCTAAGTCAGAAAAGTGACATAACTCTGCCAAAAAATATCAGACCAAGCCCACTATCAAACCCAACCTGTACTATGTGGTTATGAAGCTTTGTATAAAATTTTGTTTAATTTCGTTCAGTCAAACTAAAGTTATCATCTGGAAACTAATATCAACATGTCTTCTAAGATAGAAAAGAGCCAAAAGGTATAGCCACAGTAAATATTTGAATTAAGATTTACCCGCCTTGAAAATTTGCACTCGGCATTGATGCAATCTCTAAAAATAAGCAGCCTTGGGAAAATGTATTGTTTCAATAAACATTTGAAACATTCTAATGACATCTTGCATTAGTGTTGAATATTCCAGATAAATAAAGAGGGTGATTTGATGACTTTTGGACCTAAAAAATACAATTGACCTTTGGTGTGGTTTTCTTGGGAATTCCCTGATTTATATGTGCATGTGACCGTTACTTCCCTTCCGGTCAGATTTTCACTCTTATTTGTTGCATGACCCCCTGGTTTCGGGTCAGAAAAAGTTGTCTGAAGGGCTATACTTGAATGCCAAAATTAAAGTGATGCGATCATAATTTTTTTTGCATGAACGTTATAATGGTTGACAAAGATATTTGAATGCCAAAATTAAAGTGATGCGATCATAATTTTTTTTGCTTGAACGTTATAATGGTTGCCTATGGGAAAATATTTACTGCTGTGATACCAAAAGGAAACATGTTTTTTTGCGATTTTTGGTTTCCAAACCTGGTTTAATTATCATTTTTGAGCTCATTTGACATTTAAATGCTCATTGGGGGACAACACACCTTACAACACTGTTTATTGTTTTGAAAAGTTATATTTTTGACACAGTCAGCAATAAAGGCTATATATTACCAAAACAAGGCTGTTAATACAAGCAAATTCACATCTTGAGCATGTGTAGTCTCCAGGAACACACTATAACCTCTGGCAACTGCTAACTAACAGCATATCTTACCCAATTAACATATTTATTTAAACTATGGTTCCTCCTCATAGTACTAGGGACAGGGGGGATTCCAATCTTCCTACCCCCTCCCAAATCACCATTCAAACACACAGACTGAAAACCTATACTGTGCTTCTGTTCACTGGTATTTAGAAGTTCTCTACATTATGCTCTTAAAGATGTTAGAAAACAATTCCTTCATTGAAAGAGTATTTTGGACAGATATTTGGGGTGGGGGGTGGGGCTACGTTGGAAGAAAATAACATAATAAAGTAGCAAATATGAATGAATGGCATTTGTGCATAGCTACCAATACAGTACTCTAGTACTAGTGTTGTCATGGTTGCTATGATACAGCACAAAACTACAATGACAGTTGTGAAATATTGTTCACTGCTTGAACGAAGTCCTCCTCCCACCCATACTGAACCTCTCAGCTGATGGGAAACATTTGGAAAGACTGTACAGTATGTTTTTGGAGACTGAATTTAATATCATACATTCTCGGTTTCTTATGATTTGCCTTGGGACTGTAGCACTCATGGTCCACTTAGCTTTTTTCTATTTGACAACCTTGTCCTGGCTCTCCTTATATTTTTTATTGTATGTCATTCAGTACTCTTATGTAGACTTCTAAAATGTGTGACTATAAGTCTATCTGTCTGTCTCTCTCTCTATCAGACAAGATTTTTTTCTTCTTCCTCTTTTCATTTACCTGGCTTAACATTTTCAATAATTGGCAGTTGACTATTTGCCCCCCTCCCCCCCCCCCCCCAACACTCACACAAATATATTAAACATCAAAGACCACTCTATTCCAGAAGCAAATATCTGATTCTTCTTTGGAAACACATTTTCCACAATTTCACTCAGAATTTTTGTCAGAATGGATGTATGTGGGGCTTAAAACTAAATTTGTGAAATTTCACTTATTGGTACTTGCAGCACAAGCATTGCACTTTTGAATCAATAATTGATGGTTTTAGATATTTTAAGAGTGCTATGAGATACCACTGTAGCAGTACTGTTTATAATGTTGATAAAAGATGTTTTATGTTTTGTTAGTGCCATACCAATGACTCTAGGTGCCTTAACTGAGAAAACTGAGGCTTTTTCTTGGAAAAATTGCAAAGTATTCATCAAACACAATGTGAAATGTCTTCAGAAGACATAATGTAATTTATAAATTATCAAAAATGGGAAATTTAATATCACAAGAGGTTTGTTTTGCGTCAACATCAATTAATTTAGGAATCATATCATAGTTTTTGATGAAAAGGGGCATACCGGGGGGTGCACATTAAGGGCTATATTTTACCACACCAGTAGGAAGAAAACTTGACATCAATTGTTGGAATAAAAAGGCACTGTCCTTTGATATTGGTGAAATTTATAGCTGGAACCCCAATTTTTGAAACCAAAATTGATATTCATATTGTTTTGAGGGGGTTGGAATTTCTCATGCTGTGTGGTTAAATGAGGCAGATTTTTCCCAAAATATGATGTACTGATGCAGATTTTAGTTTTATTTTGGGATCAGGGTAGTTTTCAAAGAAAGCTGTGAATTCTTATCCCTCTCAGCATACTTATTAGGTTATAGGCTAGAAAACTCTTTTGGGGGCAATGCCAGTAGCCAGTTCTTAAGCCTATTTGACAAAGTTTGGACACTTTTCTTTAAAAGAACAAATTTCCCATGTTTTTGACTCACCAGAAGCCAAAAGTTGAATTTTCTAATGGAGAAATTACTCTTTTATCTCATGGGAGGGGGAAAATGTAACTTTAGTATGGTTGGGAATGATTAATATAGGTATCGCTGCAGTTAATATTTGAATTAGAGTTACCCGGCTTGAAATGTTGCATTCAGCATTGATGCAATCTCTAAAAATAAGCAGCTTTGGGAAAATATATTGAATATATTGAAACATTCTAATGACATCTTGCATTAGTGTTGAATATTCCAGATAAATAAAGAGGGTGATTCAATGACTTTTGGACCTAAAAAATACATATGACTTTTGGTGTAGTTTTCTTTGGAATTCCCTGAAAAATATGTGCACGTGACCGGTACTTCCCTTCCAGTCAGGTTTTCTCTCTTATTTGTTGCATGACCCCCTGTTTTCAGGTCAGAAAAAATTGTCTGGAGGACTATACTTGGTATATTGAAAAGATATTTGAATGCCAAAATTAAAGTGATGCAATCATAATTTTTTTGCTTGAACGTTATAATGGTTGCCTATGGGAAAATATTTACTGCTGTGATATCATAACTCTGTCAAAAAATATTGGACCAAGCCCACTATCAATCCCAACCTGTATTATGTGGTTATAAACCTATGTATAAAATTTGGTTTCATTTCGTTCAGTCAAACTGAAGTTATCGTCTGGAATCCATTTGTTTTAGGTAGATGGACAGATGGACAGACAGACAGATGCTCCGACTATATGCTCCCTATGAAATTTTTTCAGGGAGCATAAAAATATGGGACAGAGCCTAAATATTGGGGTGGGTACTGATGATAATCTAGGTATTCATTTTTTGTAACCTAATGTATGCTATGAAGATGATATGTTTTCTTTTCCATATAATTTTACTCTTGAGCATCAATCAAATGGGATAGATTTTACATTCTCAGGAAACAGTGGTCAAAAATAAAAGGAACTATCATTTCATTCCTCATGTAGAAATGCAAATTAATGCCAATTTGCATATTCTGAATGTGCTTCTACAGGTTCATCCAGGTGCTAACATGCATCATCTATGGCATTTGTCACCGAGAAGAGCAAAGCAACCTATTTAATTTCATCATGTTATATCACATGAAAAATCGGATGCACTGACCAGTACTTGTATGGAAAGATCCTTTGAGATATCTGACATACTTTTTCAAGTGTCCTCTATATTCGTGTAATCCTTTAACCCATTACCTAACATAGAGGCCAAAAACGGCCAGGAAATTGACCAAAATAAGCCTACCACAGCCTAAAATATCTTTCAAATGCCTTGATAAAACCATACAAATATGAGCCAGTTCTCATGATATCCCTATTTGTATGGTTTTACTGAAAAATTGTGAGAATGTTTTTCAAAAAATGAGAAATTTAATTTATTTTTTTCCCCAAAACTGTGTTAGGTAAAGGGTTAACTAAAGCACACAATATCAAAATTCATCATTTTATTTTTTTCCAATTTTTTTTTCAAAAATGTCTACCAAACCATATCACTTGACCCAGCTTGATAAGCTTGTTCCAGTGAGGGGTCACAAGATATAGTTTTGTTGAAATATTTGGAAAATTTTTTTTTTGTTCACAACTGCACAATTTGTATATTGTGGGGATGGCTTGGGCTGATTTCTGAGGTAAAGGGTCAACTGGGTTATTCTATTTTACATTATTTCATCAACTGGGATGCACTGCACTAGTCTTAATTAATGTCTATACTGCAGATACCAGCATCACAGTAAATTGGTCTTACCTGAAAATACTATTAACATTGCATTAATTCTATCAAAAGCATGTCTTTTTGAGATTTTATCTAAAATTAACTAAATCCTTGAAGCCTCCCATAATGCATCTGATAAATAGACTTTTGAAATGGATGTTTCCTTAAATATCACGACAGTTCACAATACACACTTTTTATACATTTATCAGATTTAAACTGCATTTTGCTGGTAACAATGTTATAAACTTCACTGCATTTCTAGGTCTTATATCTTGCCTTTGAGCTGTAACCCCTTATTTAACACAACTTTCAACAAGCACATACCACAAGAAGAAGTTTAGTCTAACTCTTGCACAAGCTTTGTTTTTAACAGGACATTTAGTAGAAACCACATACCAAGTTTCAAGCACATTCATCAATGTATGTTAAAGCTACTCTATCAGACCAATAGGGAAGAAGAGCAAATTTTTATTTATAATTTATTTATTGGTATTTAAGGTCACATATTTCTGCACAATGGCTAATCACTAATGGAGAAGTGAAGCTTAGTAAATTGTTTATACTCATGTTGGCCATTTTAGAGGACTTCCACCCCAAGCATTGGTGACTGAGTCCTATTTTACCAGTAGAACAGAGTTTGGGTTTTCACAGGTGGGGGTAGAGGGTTGGAGGAATGAGCAAAAAAAAGAATGAAAGAGTCAATGACACAGCAGCTCCACTCGACCAAGAGGGGACTGAACTAAATAGCAAGTTCCAGTAATGTCAAGTCATTCACTCAAGTGTCTACAAGTTCCAGTAATGTCAAGTCATTCACTCAAGTGTCTACAGAAAAAAACATCACACCAAAGCCACATATGAAATATGAAAAAGATCGAGTGAGGGATGTGGCCTGTTAGTGTACTACTGGAATTATTGACAATTTATATGCCAAATTCAAGATGGCCACTGGTGGCCATGTTTTTTTTTTTGAAATTCAGACAAAATTGATAGCTCCCATCTTGACATCACACCAAAGCTACATATAAAATTTGAAAAAGATTGGGGTACAGGTGCGCCCTGTAGGGTGTGCTAATGGAACTGTTGACAATTTATATGCCAAATCCAAAATGGACACTCCTGGCCATATTTTTCAACATAATTTAAAACAAGAGGACCCATGGGGCCTGAGGCACTCACCTGACCAAAGTTGTTTAAAGAAGGATTTAATTACCGTCTATGGGTAGTTAACACAACATGGGAATGAAGTTATTTAATTCTTTATAACTTTTCTGTCCATGCCAGATGATTTTTTTTCTAGTATTGGGATGCTACCACAGAAATAATGCCCAGATTTTCAGTAATGGAAAACTAGAGAGACCAAATATCAACCTCAGGAATTCACTTGAACAAACTTGAAGGATGTTGTTGTATTCCAAATATCACAAGATTCTGACTGGTGGTTCTGGAGAAGAAGACTTTAATTGAACAAGAGGCCTCTCAGCCTAGACAGCTCCACCCAGGGTCTTTACTTTTAGGGAAAGCTAAATAATAAACACAAATCCAAGTGTTAGTGCTTGTGAGCTTAACCTTCATGATATGACAATGGATCTAGGGCATGACACAATGTTAGGTTATGGGTAACAAATGTATGAACAAGATCTGTCATATAGATTCAATTATACAGACCAGACAAGGGCTGTATAATAATATCAATGCTTTGCCGTCTGTGACCTTGACCTTGATATGACCTTGGATCAAAGTCACAACACTTCTTTGAGTCATGAGTAATAATTGTACCAAGTATGAATAAGATATGTCAATCATACCATGTTATATGGACTGGACAAGGGCTGTATAACAAAGTAAAAGTTTTGCTTCCCTTGACTTGGATGATAATACCTTGGATCAAAGACACGACACACCTTTGAGTTGTGAGCAATAATTGTACCAAATACAAATAAGATCTGTCAATCATACAAATTTATATGTACTGGACAAGGGCTGTTTAACAAGTTTTGCTGTCTGTGACCTTGACCTTGATTATGTGACCTTGGATCAAAGTCACGACACATTTTTGAGTCATGAGCAATAATTGTACCAAGTATAAATAAGATCTATCAATCATACCAAGTTATATGGGCTGGACAAAGGATGTATTATAACAACACCAAAGTTTTTTCTCTCTGTGACCTTGACCTTGAAAATATGACCTTCGGTGATATGACCTGGATCAAAGTCATGACACATCTTTGACTCATGAGCAATTACTGTACCAACTATGAATAAGATTTGTCAATCATACCAAGTTATATGGACCGGACAAGAGCTGTATAACAAAAGCAATGTTTACTGGCCTTGACCTTGATCATATGACCTTGGATCAAAGTTGCGAACACCTTTAAGTCATGGACAATAATTGTGTCAAGTATAAACAAGAGGCCCCAAGGGGCCTGAGGGCACTCACCTGACATGGTAGCCTAAATATCAACCCAGAGAATTGATTTCAAGTTGCAACTGCTCCTCCTAAGAAATGCTTATACCAAATATCCAAAGATTCTGACCAGTGGATCTAAAAAAAAAGAAGATTTTTAAAGAATATTCCTCATATTGAACTAAGTTATAATTCGGGCTCCCACAGGGACTTGGCTTTAACAAACTTGAATCTCACCCCCCTAAGGATGCTGCACACCAAATATCAAAACATTTCGACTGCTGGATCTGAAGAAGAAGATTTTTAAAGAAAATTCCTCATGTTGAACTAAGTTACAATTCAAGCTCCCACAGGGAGTCCAAATATGGACCTTGGGACTTGGCTTGAACAAACTTGAATCTCACCCCTGTAAGCATGGTGCATACCCAATATCAAAAGATTCTGCCTGCTGGATCTTGATAAGAAGATTTTCAAAGAAATTTGCCTGAAATGCACTAAGTTCAAATTTGAGCTTCTATAGTGAGCCCAAATATGAATCTAGGAAGCCGATTTGAACAAACTTGAATCAGATCCACCCCACAATGTTGCATACCAAATATCAAAAGATTCTGCCTGCTGAATCTGGAGAAGTAGATTTTTTAAGAAATTTGCCTGAAATGCACTAAGTTCGAATTCCAGCTTCTATAGTGAGCCCAAATATGAATCCAGGGGGCCGATTTGAACAAAGTTGAATCAGATCCACCCCTCAATGTTGCATACCAAATATCAAAAGATTCTGCCTGCTGGATCTTCAGAAGAAGATTTTTTAAGAAATTTGCCTGAAATGCACTAAGTTTGAATTCGAGCTTCTATGCTGAGCCCAAATATAAACCCAGGGGGCCAATTTGAACAAACTTGAATCAGATCCACCCCACAATGTTGCATACCAAATATCAAAAGATTCTGCTTGTTGGATCTGGACAAGTTTTTTTAAGAAATTTGCCTGAAATGCACTAAGTTCGAATTCAGGCTTCTATAGTGAGCCCAAATATGAATCCAGGGGGCCTATTTGAACAAACTTGAATCAGATCCACCCCACAATGTTGCATACCAAATATCAAAAGATTCTGCCTGCTGGATCTTCAGAAGAAGATTTTTTAAGAAATTTGCCTGAAATGCACTAAGTTCGAATTCGAGCTTCTATACTGAGCCCAAATATAAACCCAGGGGGCCGATTTGAACAAACTTGAATCAGATCCACCCCACAATGTTGCATACCAAATATCAAAAGATTCTGTCTGCTGGATCTGGAGAAGAAGATTTTTTAAGAAATTTGCCTGAAATGCACCAAGTTCGAATTCGGGCTTCTATAGTGAGCCCAAATATGAATCCAGGGGGCCGAATTGGACAAACTTGAATCAGATCCACCCCACAATGTTGCATACCAAATATCAAAAGATTCTGCCTGCTGGATCTGGAGAAGTAGATTTTTTAAGAAATTTGCCTCAAATGCACTAAGTTCGAATTCGAGCTTCTATACTGAGCCCAAATATAAACCCAGGGGGCCGATTTGAACAAACTTGAATCAGATCCACCCCACAATGTTGCATGCCAAATATCAAAAGATTCTGCCTGCTGGATCTGGAGAAGAAGATTTTTTAAGAAATTTGCCTGAAATGCACTAAGTTCGAATTTGGGCTTCTATAGTGAGCCCAAATATGAATCCAGGGAGCCGATTTGAACAAACTTGAATCAGATCCACCCCACAATGTTGCATACCAAATATCAAAAGATTCTGCCTGCTGGATTTGGAGAAGAAGATTTTTTAAGAAATTTGCCTGAAATGCACTAAGTTCGAAATCGGGCTCCTATACTGAGCCCAAATATGAACCCAGGGGGCGGACAAAAGTGGCAGAGAAATGTCAAAGTTTTTCTGTGACCTCAAAGTAGGGCCTGTGACCTTGACCTTGAGGGGCACATACCATATTATAATTTGCAATGCACTGCCTACTGATAATACATATTGTTATAAAGTTTTGTCAAAAAACATTCAGTGGTTAATAAGTTGTGGCCCAGACAAATAAAATGTTGACGATGGACAGACAACTTAGCATTAGAAAAGCTCCACTGACTTTGTCAGGTGGAGCTAACAAATTGAATCTGAAACCTCAAAGGATGCTGTATACCAAATATTGAAGGATTCTGATTGTATCTTAAGAAGCAGATTTTTAAAGATTATTCCTCATATTGGACTAAGTTAAAATTCAGGCTCCAATAGGGAGCCCAAATGTTTACCCACAGACTCTATTTGGACAAACTTAATCTGATCTCCCTAAGGTTGTTGTATACTAAATATCAAAAGATTCTGACTGGTAGATCTGAAGAAGAAGATTTTTAAAGATTATTCCTCATATAGAACAAAGTTAAAATTTGGGCTCCCTTAGAGGGCCCAAATATTATATCAGGCACTCTATTTGAACAAACCTGAATCTGATTCCCTAGAAATGTTGTATACCAAAATGAAAGGATTCTGAGCGGGAAATTTAAAGAAGAAGATCTTTAAATAAATTCCCTCATATTGCACCAAACTAAAATTCGGGCTACCATAGCGAGACCAAATATTAACCCAGGCATTCAATTTGAACAAATTTGAATCTGACCCCCTCCTCTCCCCAACCAGAGATGTTGTATACCAAATATGAAAGCATTCTAACTGGTGAATCTGAAGAAGATTTTTAAATAAATTTCCTCACATATTGCCCTAAGTTAAAATTTAGGCTCCCATAGAAAGCTCAAATATTAACCCAGACACTCAATTTGAACAAATTTGAATCTGACCCCTTTAGAGATGGTGTTTCCCAAATATGAAGGCATTCTGACTTGTGGATCTGAAGAAGAAGAAGACATTTAAAGAAATTTTATCCTATTGCCGTAAGTTAAACTTTGTGCTCCAAAAGAGAGCCTGAATATTAAGACAGGGACCCTATTTGAAAAAACATGAATCTGCCCCCCCCCCCCCCCCCCCCCCAACCTTACAGATGTTGTATACCAAATATGAAAGCATTCTGACAAGTGGATCTGAAGAAGAAGGTTTTTAAAGAAATTTTCTCATATTGCACTAAGTTAAAATTATTATTAACCCAGGGACTTGATTTGAACAATCTTGAATCTGACCACCCTAGAGATGTTATTATATGCCAAATATCAAAAGATTATAATTGATGGTTCTGGAGAAGAAGATTGTTTTTAAGTTTGGAAAACAATTTATGGGTGCTATCCGAGTAATGCCCCTGGTGGTCCCCCCTGTGTGCAGCAACTTTATTTGAACGAACTTGAATTGACATCCCCCTCCTCCTCCCCTCCACCCTCCAGAGATGTTGTATACCAAATATGAAAGCATTCTGACTGGTGGAGCTGAAGAAGATTTTTAAAGTTGACCCCCCACTCCCCATTTTGCACGAAGTTACAAATTTGGGCTTCTGTATTGAGACCAAATATACATCAAGGGACTTCATTTTAACAAACTTGTATCTGACCCACATATAGATGTTGTATACCAAATATCAAAAGATTCAGAGGTTCTGGAGAAAATTTTTTTATTTTTGCAAATATGCTGACTCAACAATTTTTTTTAATGCCCACTACAGAACACCCTGACACAACCGATGGCAATTTTTCTTTTATCATTCAATTCTACTGGGCCTAAGAATGCTTTATACCAAATAACAGTTCTCTGTTTCGTGTGGTTTGGGAAATATGGCCATTATGATTGCACTAATTTTGGTACAAAAAGGCTGCTGGTGGCCATCCTGAATTTTGGAGCGCACCCAAAAACACTCGTTCTTGTCCCACGGTGATAAACAAAGGTACCCAAGAAGTTTCGTAAAGATCGGTTCATAAATAAGGCCTCTAACCTGAGCTGTATAGAAGTTGTGTACAAAAAACTGATTGGACCTAATTTCGGTATAAAATGGCCACTGGCAGCCATCTTGAATTTTGGACAGCACCTACAAACACTCTTTCTCATCCCAAGGCGATAACAAAGGTACCCAAGAAGTTTCGAGAATATCGGTTCATAAATAAAGACTCTAGCCCCAGCCATATTGACATGTGCACTTACTGTGTACAAGTAGCACTGAATAAATCAAAGTTCATCTAATTTGCATAATTTTTGCATGAGAAAAAACCTGTATTATATGTGATGTATTTCATGTTACTAAACATTCATACAGAAATTTATTCAAATCAGAACTTTCATACAGAAGTTCTGTACAAAAAACTGATTGCACTAATTTGGGTACAAAATGGCCGCCGGCAGCCATCTTGAATTTTGGACTGCACCCAAAAACACTCGTTCTCGTACCAAGATGATAATAAAGGTACCCAAGAAGTTTCGTAAAGATCAGTTCATAAATACGGCCTCTAGCCCAAGCCGTATTGGCCTTTGCAGTTACAGTGCTGAAAGTAACATTAAATAGATCAAAGTTAGTCTAATTGGCATAATTTATGCATGAGAAAAAAACCCATGTTATATGTGATGTATCCCATGGTACTAAACATTCACACAGAAAATTATTCAAGTCAGAACTTTCATATGGAAGTTCTGCGCAAAAATCTGACTGCACCTAATTTTGTACAAAATGGCTGCCACCGGCCATCTTGAAATTCAGACCGGCCCCCAAAACACTCGTTCTCGTCCCACTGTGATAACAAAGGTACCCAAGAAGCTTCGTAAAGATCGGTTCATAAATGCAGCCTCTAGCCCGAGCCGTATTGGCATTTGCACTTACAGTGCTGAAAGTAATACTAAATAAATCAAAGTTAGTCTAATTTGCATAATTTAAGCATGAGAAAAAAACCTGTATTATATGTGATGTATCCCATGGTACTAAACATTCATACAAAAAAATTATGACAATACCTCAAATTTGGCATCGCCAAAGTTGAGCTAAAAACCCAAAATGTAATGTCAGAACAAATAAGCACCACAAATTTAACTAAAATTGGTTCAGTGGTTTAGGAAGGGCAGGTGCAAATACCATGTTCGTGGAGGATGGACGGTGAGTGATCACTTTTGCTCATCCTGACTTTCAGTCAGGTGAGCTAAAAATTCTATAGCTCCAATCTAGACATCACACCAAAGCTAAATAAAATTATGTAATTTGAAAAAGATCGAGAGAGAGATGCATTCTTTAGGGTGTGCTAATGGAATTGTTGAAAATTTGTATGAAAAATCCAAGATGGCCACTGGCGGACACATGTATTTTAACGAAATTCAGAAAAATTTCATATCACACCAAAGCTACATATGAAATTTGAAAAAGATCAGGTGAGCGGTGCAGCTTGTAGGGCATGCTAATGGAATTGGTGACAATTTATAACCAAATCCAAGATGGCTGCTGGTGGCCACATCTTTCAACAAAATTCAGAAAAATTTAATGGCTCCTATCAAGACATCACACCAAAGCTACATATAAAATTTGGAAAAGATCAGGTGAGATGTGTGACTTCTTGAGTGTGCTAATGAAATTGTTGACAATTTATATGCCAAATCCAAGATGACCATCGGTGGCCATGTATTTCAATGAAATTTGGGAAAATTTGATAGCTCCCACCTAGACACCTTCAACCAAAGCCACATATGAAATGTGAAACTGATCAGGTGAGAGATATGGCCTATAGGGTGTACGAAAGGAATTGTGGATGAACAGAGGTACGGATGGACGTACGGACGTACAGACATACAGAACACAACCAATCCCAATAGCTCATACCTGACGTTGTCAAGTTGAGCTAAAAGGGGCTGTTTTCCCTATGCTTTTCAAAAATTCAACCAATTAATCAAGGTGGGGGGGGGGGGATGTAGAAGGAACAAATTTTTGTATGCATAAAATTACTTGAAATCCTTCCTTTCACCCCCCCCCCCCCCCCAACCAAAAAAAATATCACTTAATGGACCCCACCCCACCCATTCATCCCATGAGTGATCTATTTATTTACTTGTTTATTGGGAATTTAATCGATACTTTTGACATTCACCTCACGTCGGAAGTTTTACAGGTGGAGGGAACACTCCGCATGGGTGATCTGGGTGAAACACTGGGTCAAAAATCACTTGAAATCCTTCAAAACTAATTTCATGCACTTTTCTGTATAACATCACCACTCAAAATAATCCAATAAAAAAACTCATTTTGAAGCCAAACTCATTTTCCCCAATGCCTCCCCCCTCCCCTCCCCCAGGAGTTCAAGTGGCCTGTGTGGCCACTTATGAACAAACATTAGTCTTATCTACTCATGTATGTATCTAACAAAATTCGAGCACAATCTATCCTGTCACTCGCCGTGGGTAGAATTCATTTAAACAAATATATAGTAAATCCCACGTAGGGTTCAACAGTAAATTTCAAACCCCTTTGGTGCACTAAATTAAAAGTTGGGATCCCCAAATATGAACCCAGGGATTCGATTCATAGAAACTTGAATCTCATCACTCCAGGGTGCTGTATACCAAATACCAAATACCAAAGGATACTGACCTGTGGATCTGAAGAAGAAGATATTCAAAGAATATTGCTCATATTGCACCAATTGAAGCTTGAGCTCAGATATGGAGGCCGAATATAAACCCAGGGGCTAGATTTGAACAAACTTGCCTCTGCCCCCAACCCAATAAACTAACTTGGAATTTAACCAATTTAATCTTGTTTGGCTGTACTCAATGAGCTCTGTCAAACAAGAATGATTTAGTCAAATTCCTGGTCATATTATGAGAAATTCTGCAGCTTGATTTATTTATTTATTGGTGTTTAAGGTCACATATTTCTGCACAATGGCTAAGTATGACCGCAACACAGATGTAAAGTAAAATCCAGCCAATCTTTTATACATTGGTTACCGGGTAATATTGTGCTTGTAAAACAGATCTTGTTTACCAAAGGAAACAAGCATGCTTCACTTCCCAGGGTTCCCACAAGGATTGCAACAAGAAATTTTGATATTTTGACACCAGTGTGCAGTGGGTTAAATTATTAGATTTACAGTAAAACTTTTAATTAACCTTTAAGTCACCAGACAGCCACCAACAGTCCCTTTTATATTGCTCTGATAACATTGTCTCCAAGTGTATTCCTTCTTGATAACTCTACTGGTAGGCTGCATTTATCTTAACAGTGTTTTTACATCATTGTTAGCTGCCTGTACAGGGATCCTAGAATAATGTACAAACACTATTAAGTCATCTGCAGCTGTGCACTTGTATATATGGGTAGTTATTAACATAAAATTCATCTGAGAACTTGAGGGTTAAAACTTTTACATCATAGTGGATTCCAATTTGTTAATGCATGTGATCACAATAAAAACAAGTAACCAAAATAAATCTCCTTTGATCTATTTTAAACACTTTGTTTTACCTAAAAAAGAGAACTCTGATGAAATCAAAGCATAAATTTAAAACTGAGTTCACAAATCTTAATGAAGACAATTGAATAAGAGTTGTAAAAAACTTTTTTATATTTATAAAGCAGAGAATAAAAAGTGTAATCTCGGAGAAACACAATACCATGCCAAATATTTGTATCAGTAACGTTTGGTATATATATAGAATATACCCATAGTAGCTTGGTGTACCAAATGTTCACCACGAGTGGTGAACTGGTGTTAACCACGAGCCTTAGGCGAGCGGTTAACACCACTTCACCATGAGTGGTGAACATTTGGTACACCAAGCTACTTTGGATATATTTTATTTATACCACGATTGTCAGATTATTAAGAGTCGCTATTATTTTTTCTCGATTTTACTGCGCAGCAGACGTGCACACATGCGAATCTATCTTTGTTTACATGAGCCCCAGTCCGCAGTACTTCTGTTATCAACTTTATCCCCAAAACAAACATGCAAATGATCTAGTGCTCAAACAATTAGTCCACTAGTCGACGTTGACGTTTTTTTTGCCTATAATCGACTCTGGTGAATGTCATCGACTAGTCGAAACACAGTAGGAGGACTCGCAAGCCAACAAAATCTCAGTAGAAAGATCACATCTCCGGGGAAATAGGATTACAAAATGCTTGGAAAAAATGTGCTGCCGATCGCTGGCTTCAGATAGTGGATGCGACAATGTAACAACCGACCAGAAACTCGATAAACTTCAAAGAACTTTATAGACAGTTTATCCGCAGCACGTGTTGTGTCACGCTCCCTGACTCCCATGCAGTGTCTCCGTTTCTTGGTTTGACTCTTCCAGTGCTGATGCTCCAACATCAAAATATAAATAGTTGAATGTTTCTCGTAATACAACTGGGAATTTAATCTACTATTTAAGTTTTGTTTGAAAGAGCTTCATCATGCACTCTGTAAAATGAGATTGAACTTTTTTAGTTAAATTTCTAGATGTGTTCTGGAAAAACAAATGCTAGAAAATCCCCCCACCTCATCCAAGCCATCCGAAGGATGTGATGGATGAGGGGATTCTTTGAATACAAGCCTGTAGGCTTGAGGATGTAACACTGGCATATCGTTTTGCACGGGACACCGTTCCACCTCACTTCAAAGCATTGAACTTTGCAGGTCACACACACTATAAATGCCCAGCTCAAGTGGGAGTAGTTGTCTATTTCACAGCGTACTCATATTTAAGGATAAAAAGATCTCTTTCCAAATGTGAGGTGGGGAAGACAAGACCGAAATGTACACCAACATGTACATGTACTGTAGCCAAACAAGGGTGGGTGTTACATCCTCAAGCCTACAGGCTTGTATTCAAAGAATCCCCTCATCCATCACATCCTTTGGATGGCTTGGATGAGGTGGGGGGATTCTTTTCCATAAAGCCTTCCGGCTTTTCAGATGTAACACTGGCATGATTTCAAAGCTTTTTATCAAGAAATATGAGTACATGGAATGCCAACCCATCGAAGAGATTGTGCGTAGAACACTGTACATTTGGCAAATGTGAGGATGTTTTTGGAAAAAACACCATATGAAATGGGTCATAAATAATAAGAAACATATAAAGAGACTTTGAATTGTGTTTCACTATTGATAATAGATGAGTATACGAAAAAATTGTCTATACAACAGGTACAAGTGTAGTGTTGGTGTGGAATCTGGATGTCCAGGGAAAGTATCGCAACCAGCAGAATGCACCATCAAGACGACAAGAGAGTATTGGAAAAATGTGCCTCTGAATGGCCAACATCCCTGAAATAAAAACCATGAAAGGTTTTAGCTGACTGCCAGTTAGCAGCTTTTAAGACCTGATTTAAAGGGAGACCTTTCCGAGCAGCGGCTGATGTTGCAGCTCCTCGTACAGAATGCGCCTTAAATGAACTTTTAATACCTGCTTTATGTATGCAATCACATACCCAACGAGCAAATGTTGATGTAGAGACTGATTTTTTAGTTTTGAAAGAAATAAATAGTGTATCAGATTTTCTTATGTCTTTTGTCCTTGTGATATATTCTTTCAAAGTGTGTACTACACAAATCTTCTTATCGGTATATTTAAAAAGATGGACATGATAAGACATATGCCCTGGGCGAGATGTTTTCTGAAGGGTAGAAGTTACAAATTTGATGCCATTTGCCATCTGTTGCATGTAATTGATATCCAATGAAGTGAAGGTTTGTGCCCGCTGGGGTGAGACAAGAGCCATGAGAGTGGCTAATTTTTTAGTTAAAATTTCGAGAGAAAGCTCTTTCAGAGGATAAAGTGTTTTCAAATAACGTAATGCCATAGACACATCCCAAGTTTCATGATATCTTGGTGTTGGGAGGTGTTTATTAAAGAACCCTCTCATAAATCTGGTAAGAAGTGGGGTGTTTGAAAATTCAGATCTACCAATAGCAAGCATAGTTTGAACTAACATTGATTTGTGTGTATTCACAACACTATAAGATTTATTTCGTCCCAAAGCAGAAAGATAATTTAAAACCTCAATTTCAGTGGGTTGAACGTAACTAATTTTTTGTTGGTCACACCACAAACACCACCTTTTCCAGGCATACCCATATTGTTTAGTTGTTGACTTTCTCCAGGAAGAAAGGATTGTGTCCGAAGCCTCTTTCGAAATGCCTTTCTTTGCAAAATATTGCCTGATATAGTACAAGCGATCATTTTTAATTTGGGAAGCCATGGGTGCAGCTTGCCTGTGAGTGGATTCACCAAAGCCTCTTGCTCTGTGGTAATTTTACTGGTCGACTGGTCATCAACTGTAACAAGCTGGGAAACCAAAGTTGAGTTGTCCACCAGGGAACAACGATGATTGCCTGACCGACCTTTTCTTCCTCTGTCTTTGCAAGAACTTTGGCAATGAGACTGAAAGGAGGAAAAAGAAAAGGTGAATGATTCATCCATGAAAAAGAAAATGCATCTATTGCAAAGGCATTGTGATCAGGATACCAACTACAATACAGGGGTTATTGGTAGTTTCGTCGCGAAGCGAACAGATCTATGGTGGGTTCAAAAAATATGTCACATAAGGTGCAGAAAATTTTGGGATGTAGTTTCCACTCACAGGAATGACGTGCTTCACGAGAAAGAGAGTCGGCAAGTGAATTTTGTTTACCGGGGACATGAACCCCCGATATGTGTATATGTCTAGTCGAGCACCAGAGCCATATGATTTTTGAAACAGTGAAGAGGATGTCCTTTCTGCCACCAACTTTATTGATGTAAGAAACAGCAGTAGTGTTATCAGTCCTGACACATATGTGGCAGTGGGTCAAATGACTGGCTAAGTGAAGCAAGGATTTATGAATTGCCAGAAGTTCGAGAACATTGATGTGATTCTTTTGTTCTGTGGGGCTCCACTGGCCATTAGCCCATCGGGTATCTAAGATACCATCCCAGCCAAAAGATGAAGAGTCAGTATGTAATGTGTGATCAGGTAAAGAAACCTGAATTGGTCTGGAGTTCAGTAAGCTAACATGACTAATCCACCAAGAAATTTCATTCTTACTCTTTTGTGATAACTGAATGACATGAGAGTATGGCTGGTACTGTGACAAACCTGCAGTTTTATCTTTTTCAAGAGCTCGGTAGTACAAAGGACCTGTATGTATTACCAAAAAAGCTGCTGTATAGAGACCAATGAGTCGTGCAACCATTCTAATAGTCGGTCAATCTACATTTAAAACAGCTTCCCCACACAATGGTTGAAATCCTGTCAGACGGAAGACAAATGGTGAAAGTTCTGGAATTGATGATATGGCCGAGATATTGAATTTCCCTTGTAGTTCTAAAACAGACTTTTCGAGATGAATTTGGAACCCTAAGTTGTTGAAAAGATCTGACATAGGGTGCGTGTAGTCACGAACACCCTTCTCTGATTGGTTAATGGTGAGAGAATCGTCAATGTAATAAGTACATCTGATGGATTGACTATGTAAATAGGAAAAAATTAGTTTCATTATTTTTGTAAACAATCGAGGTGCGGAGGCCAAGCCGAAAGGTAAGCATGTGAATTTATAAAGAACACCATTCCAGGAGAATTTCAAATACTTTTGGCTCTTCCTGCAGATTGGAATGCTGAAGTATGCATCTTTGAGATCAAGAGATGTGAAAAAATCATTGACTTTGATCAAGTGTAAGGCTGACCGTAATGTATCCATTTGAAAATGAGCATATGCAACATATTGATTCAAAGACTTCAGTTTGATTACTGGTCTCATTTTCCCATTTTTCTTTTCTCGTAAGAAAATATTGGAAATGAACTCATTTGGTTCATGATAACATTCTATAATAGCCCCTTTGTCAAGCAGTTCACATACTTCAGATTCCACAAGTTTTGATTCTGCAGAGGAAAATTTAAGTGGAGAAGGAGGTCGATGTTGAAGGGGTGAAGACACAAACTCTATGTCATATCCAGTCACAGCTTGTAAGATACATTTATCAGAAGTAAGTTGCTCCCATTCTGAAAGAAAATGTCTGATTCTGCCACCAGGTTTTAGCATACTTACATTTACTTTCGGTCCTGTTGATAAGTGAACCTGTGGTTTCCTCTGTATGGCATCCAGTAGCTTGATGACCTTTTGGACCATCGTTGACGACCTTGGTTGTACTGGTTGTTGTAAGGCCGATGATTTTGATTGTATGGCGGGTGCTTGCCTAAAAAATGTCCAGAATTTCTATTTCTGAAGCCCCTACCTCTGGGGGGAAACGTAACACGAGTGACCTCCCCTGCTTTCTTAATCTCCTTGGAGAGATTGTCGCCAAATAGATTGGAAGTAATTGGCCTATCAGGGGCACATAAAGCCTTAAAAGGGTTGCTAAATGTTGGTCGTATCAGGAGTCGATGTTTTACAGAGACATCATGAATAGCTGACCCAATAAGGGTGATGCCATCAGTCAGTTTTGATTTAGCATGTTCCAAATGGTCCTTAAAGTGTTTATTCAATTTCATGCGTTTAGAAGACTCAGCAGAGTGTTTTATCTCCTTTAAGTCATCTACCATCTTTAAAAGTGGTGTCATAGCATGTGCCATAATTTTTTGAGTTTCCTGTAATTGACAATCACGTGTCCTGGTACGGCCATCAAACTGCTGCCAGAATTCATTATTGATTTTTGGCGCTGATATGAGTTTGCAATTGCGTGGAACAGGATGTTTGGTGATGATTTCAGTTATATCCAATTTACTTGTGGCTGCTTTGTTTGCAAAGTCAGCTATTTTGTTATTCACCTCCTGCCCATATTTAATGTCATCCGTAAACAATTTCGGTAAGGTAAAAAAATCGTCCTCTGATAAACTATCATCATCCGATCTATAAGGATCAGAATTTTGCTCGTTTGAGTCATCACTGGACACAGATCCATGTTTGTCCTCATAGTCTGAGCCAAAGAGGTCATGCAGTGCAGAGTTTGGTTCTGAACTATTTGTTACAGATTTTGGATCAGAATTTTTATTAGCAGTAGTTTTATTTGATTTTGACTTCTTGTGAGTCTTATGGGAAGATTTCTTTTGTTTCTTAGCGGGCGGTGACAAATTATTTTCTTCGCCGGTAACAGAGACTTGTGTTACTTTCGATTTGGTCACTTCCGCACACGTGCGCTTAGCCTGAATTTTATTTTTAAAAACATCCGGATTACAACATGATGCCGTTTTGCGTTTCACATTACGACTGGGTCCTGCCTGTGTGGAGGGGATTACATCCTCCTCCCAAGTATCACCACGAACATTGGGTGGGTCAACGACCTCATCCATGGTGATTTGCAAATTATGTTTTGAGCCGTACCCGCTGAATTGGCCACTGCTATCATCAGATGCAAACAGATTAACAAGTTCTCCATCGGAGCAAAGAGGTGTGTTATCAGCACTCGAATCAACGAGAGTCGAAGTTTTATAAGCCTCATTACTATCAGTACTACTGCTACTACTGTCGGACTCAGATGATGACATGATCGAAGTGGAATGGCAAGTCGCTCAAAATAAAAAGACAACTACTCCCACTTGGGCTGGGCATTTATAGTGTGTGTGATCTGCAAAGTTCAATGCTTTGAAGTGAGGTGGAACGGTATCCCGTGCAAAACGATATGCCAGTGTTACATCCGAAAAGCCGGAAGGCTTTATGGAAAAGAATATTATTTTGGTCTCAGCATTGAAAGAGTTAATAAAAGGAGAGACTGCGATTGCGAAAATGGGTATAAAAATAAAAAGCCCTAAAATCGTCGGCATTTATGTTTGAAAATTTTCAAAGACAACACTATAACGATGGCCACGAGTACGAGTTCTGCAAATTCCAAGAAGAAAACTTCCGAAGTTTGGCAGCACTTCAATATTATGACAGAAAATGGTAGAGACACGGTTCTTTGGGGTTCCAGCCTTAAAAGTTAAAACGTCCCCCGCTCAGTCACTTAACTGTGGCTTAATATATTCTTTTTCAGACAACAGAAATAAATCTCATGTCTGTCTTAAAATAAAAATAGGCCGATGAAATCATCAGATGTGTACCCATACGTGCGACTAGTAGAAAGCTGTATGACGGAGGGCCACCACGGATGCCGACATTATGTACACCATACATGGTATGGGTACATATAGAAATGGATTGGATGAGTGTCTAATTTGATGGATAAAGAGTTAATATCTCCGGATCAAATTATCAGATTTACATAAAAAACTATACAGCACAGCACATCAGTAACCTGAATAAATATATAAAGTAACATGACAATCAGATTGATATTTTTTGAGTTATCTCATGCCAAAGGGATTGGAGGAATTTTCAATTTGAAGGATAAAGGGTTAATATCTCAGGAGCAAATTATCAGATTTACACCAAAAACTATACAGCTCGGCACATCAGTAACCTGGACACAAATGTAAAGTAACTTGACAATCCAAGCAATATTTTTCAAGTTATCGAATGCCAAAGGGATTGGAGGTATTTTCAATTTGAAGGATAAAGGGTTAATATCTCAGGATCAAAATAACTGATTTACACCAAAATCTATACAGCTCGGTACATCAGTAACCTGAACACAAATATAAAGTAACTTGACAATCCAAGCAATATTTTTCAAGTTATCGAATGCCAAAGGGATTGGAGGAATTTTCAATTTGAATAAATATGTAAAGTAACATGACAATCGGATTGACATTTTTTGAGTTATCTCATGCCAAAGGGATTGGAGGAATTTTCAATTTGAAGGATAAAGGGTTAATATCTCAGGATCAAATTATCAGATTTACACCAAAAACTATACAGCTCGGCACATCAGCAACCTGAACACAAATATAAAGTAACTTGACAATCCAAGCAATATTTTTCAAGTTATCGAATGCCAAAGGGATTGGAGGAATTTTCAATTTGAAGGATAAAGGGTTAATATCTCAGGATTAAATTATCAGATCTACACCAAAAATTATACAGCTCGGCACATCAGTAACCTGAACACAAATATGAAGTAACTTGACAATCCAAGCAATATTTTTCAAGTTATTGAATGCCAAAGGGATTGGAGGAATTTTCAATTTGAAGGATAAAGGATTAATATCTCAGGATCAAATTATCAGATTTACACCAAAAACTATACAGCTCGGCACATCAGTAACCTGAACACAAATATAAAGTAACTTGACAAACCAAGCAATATTTTTCAAGTTATCGAATGCCAAAGAAATGGATATGGATGCTGGACGGACAGACAGATGGACGGATGGACAGACAGATGGACAGATGGATGGACAAAGGATGGACGAACAACGGATGGCCACCCTGGATGCTGGCATTATGTGTACCATACATAGTATGGGTACACATAAAAATCACTTGAAATTTGACTCTTGATTTCACCATTTCACTCCCAATTTCTTAATTGGCCCCTAGACTGGCCCCATCTTTTTCTTCCCCATCAAATCCATGGCATTTTCATAAAACGTCCTCAGTGTTTATCAGTCTTAAGTTTTTCTTTTCATTCCAGGATAGTTTGAAAGGTCTTCAACACTTGTGAAGTTGTTTTGAAAAATTATTATGACTTGAGTGTGTAGCAACTATTTAATGCTTGTCAATTGCATTATTCGTTTTGCCAAGTCTGAGTTGTTTAATTCTTTATGGATCATTGAAGGTGGGGTGGGGGTAGGGGCAGATTTGAGGTGTTGCCATACATCGATGCAATTTTCTTGTTGCATACTTGGCAAGTGAATGTTTATCCGTTCTGTTCTCCCTAATAAAGTACCTTCTCACCACACTGCGTTCCGTCTTTTTCTCGTGTAACGCAGTGTTGTTGCCCGGTTACAAGCGTGAATTCTGAAGTTAGTCTGGCTTGCCGATTAGTCGACGTCGACTCGACTTTGGGATGTCAACTTTGAAATTCCATAGTCGTTTGAGCACTATGCAAATCACGGGGCCTTTTTCATTTTAATAACATAATAACATACTGTTTTGAGTTATGGATGCTTTATTAACATGAGACAATGCATGTTTGTTAATTTTCAGTATCTTATGAGGTAAACTAATTTAAAAACATATTAAATAATTGCCGCTTACATTTCGCCCTGCGAGGCGATGAGCGATAAATTTAGACAAGTCTGCATTCAGGTCGAGGTCACCAAAGGTCAGCTTGGATGTAGTTCCACTGTAGGTGTAAATTTTAACTATTGAAATCTCATTGCTGGCGTGTTCACCACGGTTGGTGTGTAAAGCTAAAATTTATGTCATAGGCTTTTTATATATAGTAGAATAGGTAATCATGGTATAATATGAGAAATCTTGAGTTCATAACTTCATTTCCACAGTTTAAGGGAAATAACTTGTTACATAAACTTTAGTCTTTATTAAATGTGAGCGCAGTGGCTCAGTGGTTATGGAATTGGGCTTCAAATCGAAAGGTACATGGTTCGATTCCCGCTAGGGGTAACTGCATTGTGTCCTTGGGCAAGACACTTAATCCTGATTACCCACGTGTGGGCACAGTGAAACTGTGTACTAAGGCATACTGTATGTCGATGGTGCAAAAGTCTTCAACCAACGTTAACCCTGCTTGTGTGGAGTTAGTACGTTGGGGAGCCTGGCAGTTGCTCACTGCTGCTTGGAGGTTTTCTCCGGGTTGTCCAGCTTCCTCAGTCCGTAAAACTGTCTGACACAAGATGATCCTGGCTGTTGAAAGTGTTATTAAATCCCAATAAATAATAATAATAATAATTAATGTGTGTGAACTTACAACAATTCTGCCTGTTATTTTTATTATCAGAATATCTTGAATAAAAGCTGCACAACACTATTAGTTCAAGGAATATGACAAGAAAAACCTTGAAGAAATTGAAACAAAATTTGTTCTACCACTAAAATGAATGGTTTATTTAAGGTGCTATACAAGGTACTTTTTATTTTTGAAATTCCTACAAATTCCCGCTAACTCATGTCCGAAATTTAGTATTTTTAAACAGCGTTTTGAAAACTATGATTTTGTTATGTTAATAACGGATTGGAGTTTAATGCGTTTTAGGGCCAAAATAATGACAGTTAACCTCCCCCACCCCACCAGTTGGAATTATTCTATTATTAACTTGTAGAGTGCTGGAAGCCCATATTTGGGCTTTATTCTGCAGTGCAGGTACCACAACCTGAAGTCTTCATATTCTGTAGAGGTGCTTCATGCTTTCTTTGAAGTGCAATTATTTTGTCAGCATGGATTTACCTTGTTACAGTTTATGGGAGAGTGCCCCAGGGCACTCTCCCATAAACTGTAATAAGACAAAGACAAGTGAACAAATTTTAATGACCAAAAATAATTTAGCACTCTACCAGTTAACAGTTTTGTTTTGGTGGGCAAAATTTGTTCATATGTTTTTGTCGTGTTACAATTTATAGGAGAGTGCCTGCACTCTCTGATAATTGTAACAAAGCAAATCGATACAGACTAAATAATTTCATTTCAAAGATAATATGAAGCACATCCACAATATATAAAGCGTTTAGGGTGTCACACCCAGTCCTGAAAATAAGCAGTCTGACATTTGCAGAATGAGGTCCCCAGACGGTGAATTTGATGATGCTTTATTACACACCCGTAGCTGTATTTGTCACGATCACATGGATTTTAGGGGCATGCGGTAATTTTAACCAGAAAGCTCTAGTGCGATCCAATAAAAGGTACCCGTCGCGTGCACAAGTTCTCTCATTAGATTGGTTCTTCTAGTTTGCAGCGTTCAGTGGAATATAACCAATGAGAACCATCGGCTAAATTTATCTGTCGGAATTACCGATTCTCATTACAAAATGTTTGATGCACAACTATGCTGAAAACTGTTGAAAGTCATGAAAGACACATGATCTCTGCCAAGAAATTGAACAGTGAAACTCAGCCTTTGCTTTCGTTATTGAAAATCGAGGAAAACTTAATTATTTTTAGGCAAAAAGTCCAGTTGGGTTCGATATTGCAGCCAACCACTAGTACAGTTCAACTTTGTTACAATGTTGTTGCCCTCACCGCTGCGTGCTGCCGACGAGTCTACACGAGGCCTACTGTGTAACTGTAATCCTATTCGATTCACACTTCGGCAATGAAGCAGCACGTTTGCCAATGCAAACATACTTTGAAGAGCATGTTCTCAGGAAGCAAGACTAAATCAATCTTGAAAACTGGTTACCATGGCATCAAGCGGAAAAAAGACGGCGACACGCCGACAGCGTCTGGAGATGTTTGACTGCTGGTACATGCAGTTACTAATTAACTATCACCAATTCCACTCATACTAGATGACCAGTCCCTCCATAACCCCCCCCCTCCCCCCCCCCCCCCCCCCCCCCCCCCCCACACACACACACACCAGCTGAATAAAGAAAATAAATTCGGAAGAAGTTTTATACAAAAAACTTGGTAGTTTACATTTGTGGAACCCATGTTTTTTTACGTGCTAGTGGGTGTTGGGGCAACAGGTTTATTATATTTTTTTTTTTTTTTTGTGGGGGCAGGGGGAAGGGCTTTTTTAGGGGGATATAGTATTGCTAAAATATGACTTTCTGGAGTTTGTACTAAGGAAATTAAAAAATGTTATCAGCTACCCACTATTGAAATTCTGAAAAGTCTTGAGTAGGGTGGGAATGAGACCATGAAGAGGCGAGGGGTGGTAAATATAGGCCTAATGACAATTTTATGAGATGACTTCCATGAAATTCAAAAATAATTATTAGAATATTTAAAACATAGACAATATGACAATATTTTCCACACACAGATTGATGTGTATTTTTAAATGACTAATTTAGGATTTTTGCTAGTATTTCTGTTTTATACAAGGATATTATTTTGTTTTAATTGTCAGTAACAAAAGTTAAATCGAATGTCACCTATGTGACTTAGCTACATGGGTGTATGAGATGGGGAAGGGGTTGTAGCATTCTCACCCCCTTCACCAATAAGCAGCGAATTTTGCAGTTTTCATTGAAAGGGACTGGTATTTTCAGAACAGATTGTTCAGAGGGAGGGGGTATTTTTTATAATTTTGGCAAATAGCAGGGCAGTGGGCAGAGCATTTTCATAGCAAATTCGAGGCAAGGGCCTGCATTTTGATTTTGAAACAAAAGTTCAGGGCAGTTTGATTGGTCAGCCCCCATCCCCAAGAAAATGTTCTCCAAAAGCCAATCATTTTACTTTGCCACATTCTATCAGTCCTCTTTAAAACTACTTACTGAATCAGAATGCAAATTCAGAACACCAAATTCCAAATTTAAGACTGATAAGATATTGGAGCAGACACATAAAAAAAAAAAAATTAACCAGATACCAAGAAAAACAAACTGGTGAAGTATAGTACTAGTGCAAAATACTACAAAATAATGTAAACGTTAATCAATCTTTCAAAATATTATCAACCAAAATAAGTTGGAGCTTACTGATGAGAACACCCCCCCCCCCCCCCCCCCCCCACCTTTCAGCCTCAGACTAAGACTGTTGGATACTGATTTCGTGAGCTTTCGAGAGTTTCAGAAAATGCTGTCAGGTTATAGATGGGTTGGGGGGGGGGGGGGGTGTAAAAAAGGTGTACGTTGAGACAAGACATGACATTTTCTTGCAGTTATCATGCAATATATTTCTCCCTTTGTATATCTGGAGTAAATGTGGACAACCCAAAGCTTTTATTTGTAAGTGTAGCCCATTTCAAACAAAGGTTATCAAGACTTGAGGTAAAATAAAAAAGAAGGCTAAATTTCAAGTCAGAAACTTTATAATGTTGAAAAATAAAGTGCTAACTTACCAAAACTGCAGAGTTCACTCAGTCAAAATGGAATCTCAAACTGCCTCAGGCTCAGTTACTCTAAACGATCGAATGAATCCACCGGAAGGTTAATTATTGCGGCAAAATGTTTTTTCTCATCCAATGTGTACTTTGTTGCAGTGCAGAACAGAAATGACCGATGTTCACATGTGATAGCCTTGTGGCAGTAGTGCATGTATTGTCAAGCCGAGTTCAAACTTCTGTTTTAGTTTCAGTTTAAAAAGCACGAAATTTAAACAGAGCAGCCAGTTCGCATCGTATTCAAATTAAAATCCTTGTACATTTTCCATCCTCCAGATATAATGATGCCTGCACACACACTTTTGAAAACACATTTCAGACCTCCAAATTTGTGACGTCTGATATGCTGAACGCAGTCTTTTGAGTTTTGAGTGTTCGGATCAACATTTTTTTGCGAATAAAATGAATCAACATCGATTCTACAGGTGGCAAGGTCAAAGACTTAAGACTGGTTCTCTGACAAAATTGCCCGTTTCTCTCTAAAATTCTTTCAACCGTTCAAATTGTCGACTATTTAATTAAATTAGCGATTAATTACAGTGAATTCTTTTTCATGGTTGGGTGTGTAATAAATACAGAACCACACTTATGTTTGAATGGGTTAACGATTACTGGACGAGAGCGTGTGGGGCTGGGATAACCACTCGAGCCTACCGGCTCTCGTGGTATCCCTGCGCCACACGCTCTCGTCCAGTAATCGTTAACCCATTCAAACATAAGTGTGGTTCTGTATATATCCCATACAGTGGGCCAATTTATCCTCTCGGTACCTCTTTCTGTTTAGTTTTGAGACCCTGATTCAGATTGAGGTTCACAGAGGGTAAATTTAGTGATGCTACCCTGCTGTGCAGGGTAGCATCACTAGATTCACCCTTTGGGGACCACATTTTGCAGATGACTGTCTGTTTATTTTCTGGCTTGGTCACACCTGCACTCCAGTATAAAGCCAAATATGGGGCCTTGAGATTTTTATACATTTTTGCTACACTTTGACAGTCTACATCCTCTGGCTTAGCAGTTGTTTGGCTATACAAGCAGCCAAGACTTGTCAAGAAACAACTGCTAAAGCACTCTGAAAGTAATTTGCAAGTAGACTCATAGACTGCCTGTTGGGACACTTATTTGGTTGTAGTAAAGAATGATTGAAGTCTGAATTAGGCCTTTAAGGGTTAAACAAGCCAATTTGTACTTGGAGAATGGTAGAGACTTTGTGGTCGACAAGCGGGTATATGTATGAAATTAGATGGGGACCACAGTTGCCAGCTAATATCACCAAAAGATACTTCACATTCAAATGGGGACCACAGTTGCCAGCTAATATCACCAAAAGATACTTCACATTCTTTGCATGTGCTTCAAACTATCAAATGATATTTTTGATTCTATGTATTAGTTTCATTATGATTTATCACAGAATACCGGGGCATAGTGGCTCATTGGTTAGAGCACTGGACTTGAGATCAAAAGGTCAATGGTTCAGTCCTAATCCACACCATCTGTGTTGTGTCCCTGGGCAAGACACTTACACCTGATTGCCTATGTGGGAGCAATGTGGTGCTGTGTACTAATGTATGGGGCTCTGTGATGGTGCACATGACGCGTGTGTGAATGGGTTAATCGATATGGCATGCATGCCAGCACGGAAGGACTGAACGAGACGCTGCAGGCCTAGAGTTTTATCCTTATGCGATGGCACAAGTGCCATATCGATTAACTCATTCACACACATGGGTCATTCTTTGTTTATTACATGCCTTCACATCTAGAAAAACAATTATTAGAAGGACATTCAGCAATTCATTTGACAACTATCAACAAAAAGAACACATTTGATTGCCAACCAAATTTGCAAGGGGCACCTGTGTTACTATTTCGTCCCCTGAGTTCCAATGTGTTCTATGTGCCTTCTGGCACATAGAACACATTGCAACTCAGGAGACGATTTTTAGCTATCACCAGTGATTCAAACTGTAATTACGAAGCACGATTTGTAGAACACTCCAGTGAAATTTTGCTTCTTTATAAAAATAGTCTATCAACGATTTCTGTTCTGCACATGTGTGAGGAACGGATTTTCATTTTCTGCATTGGTTTAGTGTTGTTGTAGGTGTGGATTTAATAGAACAGGCATGTAATAAAATATGTTCCAGCCTGTTGAAAGTGTTCTTAAAGCCCAATAAAACAAACAAGCAATCACATAATACAGTATTCTTCAAAACACTGTGACAAACAATTATTGATGAAACACTTTACCAGTAAGAATTATTTAATAAGCTACATGTGTTTAGCAATAAGCACTTGCAGGTAGTTCTTGAAACCCCATTAAGCCACTGAATATGATCTACAGGCTCTTGTGATGAACCTTTGGCAGTTTCCGACCTCACCAATTTACATCTCTAAAGTTACTATGATGAAATTTCTAGATGAGAAACCCACATAAAAAAGACAAAATATCTATGATGCTAATTTGTGAACAGAAGATGTAATGAATGGCAAAAAAACTTCAATTTCGCTGGTTTTTGTTCACTTTGCTGTTCAATCTTGCATTGTTTTCATAGATAAGACACAACTCCTACATATCTTTTGCCAGTGAAACCTCCAAAGCAGTTTACCAACCTTTTACTCCTCCAACTCTTGGTTCATGAATAGAATAATCCAATGCAATACTCGTGCTGGAAATAAATTAGATTATTCTCACCTCAATTAATATGTGAGGGTGCGCATGTTTGAGGGAGTGTGGGTTAGTAATCACCATGAATGGACGGAGATGAGATGAAAGGACTCAAATGCCAGATTTAGAACCTACAAACCCACCTAGCCCTGAGAAACAGGGTGTCCCCATTCATTGTTGCCACCCTTAATGCAAGACAGTATTGAATTTTTATGAAAAATTCAAGAAAATAATCAGCAGCGAAGAATTGATGATTTCAATACAAAACTTGATGAAAAATTCCAGAACTGTATATTCCTTACTAAGGTCTACAAGCCTGCAAATAATGTAATTTTTTGGTCAACCAACAGGTTGTGCAGTCCCTTAATATTTTTGTGCCCATAAACAATGCCTGACCCAATTTGTAGCTTTCCACAATAAATATAAAGAACCGCAAATACGTTTGAATATTAAGAACTATCGCACTCGATTGCTTTGGCCCAGGATATCACAAGAGCCAAAGATATCCTGGGCCAAAGCAATCGAGAGTGATAATTCTTAACACCGATGATATTCTTAACACATTCAAACTCCAAACAAGCAGGGTTAGTATTGGTTGTAGACAAGTGCACCATTGACGTGCAGTACGCCTTAGTACACAGTGCCACCATGCCACAACATGGGCAATCAGGATGATGTGCCTTGTCCAAGGACACAATGCAATTACCCCTGGTGGGGATCGAACCGTGGACCTTTCAGTTTGAAGTCAAATGCAATAACAACTGAGCCACCACACACCCGCAATGGAAATTAAATTCTTATCCATCAAAATAATGACTTTGATCAATTAACCCTGAAGGCCTCATATTAATTTTTAGGATACTTGTTCCTTTTATACCTGTACACAGCTGCAGATAAGTTAACTGTGTTTCTACATCATTGTTGGCTGCCTGCACAGGCAGTCAAAAATGATGTAAAGACACTGCCAAGATAAGCAACCTAATAGTTCAGTTGTCAAGAAGAATACACTTGAGGGCAACTTTTGTAAATCAATTAATATAAAAGTGGCAGTTTATTGCTGAATGGAGACTTAACTGGTTGAGTGCTAGAAGCCCATATTTGAGCTCTATTCTCAAGTGCTGGTATCACAACTTGGAAGCTTCATAAAACAGGGCTCCTGCAGCTAATTAGTAAGAGGATTTCAGGCTTTTCAAGGCATTTCCATGCCATATTTAAAGTTTTTCAATGCTTCATAGAAGTCAAATTCAAGGTTTTTCAAGGTTATGGACTAAAAATCAAGAGTACAGTACCAGCGGAAATAATGTGTAGGATAATCACAGCAAAATTTTGATGGTTATTATATTTTCAAAGATTGTTTTCAAGGATTTTCCAGGCCACTTTTGGAGTTTGGGGAAATTCAATGACTTTCCAGGCCTTGAAAATTTATTTTCAAATTCAAGGTTTTTCATGGCCCACAGGAACCCTGTAAATCTGTGGGTGCATTAGCATTCAGATCGAAAAGTCAAAGGTTCAATCTTGACCCATATCATCTTCATTGAGGCTTGGACAAGATACTTTAAAGCCCAACTGCCCAGGAGCATGATGGGGATAGTGTGCTAAGGTGTACTGCATGTCTATGTTTCATATGCGTTCAACCAATGCTAACCCTGCTTGTCCAGGGTTAGTAAATTGGGAAGGCCCCTCTGTGATTTTCTTCAGGTACCTCAGTTTCGTCTACCTGTAAAACTGTTCTATCATGATATGACCCTGGTTGTTGAAAGTGTCATTAACCCCAATAAATTTATCTATTGATTGGGGTTTAACAACACTTTTGACAGCCAGGATCAGAGAGCCCCAGATAAGCTTTCAGTGCATTGGGTATTTACTACAGCATCTTCTGATGAACTGAGTATTTTTATTTCAATGGAGTAAAACTGTATTTGGTACTGCTAAATATCTTGTGTGATTGAGTAAAAGCATGCTGCATGGGAAATTAATGACCTATCATAGCATAATATTTTTGTGTGGGGGTGTTTCTGAACTCCTTGTTGGTCGCACCAATATAAGACTTGTAGTATTGCACTGAAAAATGACTGCAGAATTTATATTTTGTCTCCGTTCTCTTCTCTTAATTCACCACTCAGTCAATTAAGCTTTCTGTCGTCTTTAAGTTTAGAATGGAAGACCTCTGTAGAATTTTTATTATTTTCAGCTGTAAAATTGGGATCTACTGGTCCTATTGCTATAATTTTTTCAGTAGATGTATACAAGACCTCTGTACATCCCCCTACACCTTTATTTTCCCATCCCCCACCTTTACTTTTTCTACGCTTGTCTACAGTCTTTTAGAGCGACCTCATTATTTCTAGTGCACATGGTCTGCAGACGCTACTCTTAGCAATGACATGTCACTAAAACATTTAGTTTTACTGCAAGATGGAGAGAAGCATAACCAAATTTAAAACTTTCTTTCATGTTCACACCTAACAACTTAGTCTTGGACTGGATGGGTGCACACTTTTAGTGAGGTCATAACAATAAAATAGTTGTTTGAATAAAATACATGCAAAGCTGTATACAGAGTATGGGGTTAAAACGGGTTGCTACATGGATTCAGATTTGGTGGTTTCTTTCATTTTTGATACGCAACCCAATTTATTTGCATATTTTTATTGCTTAAATATGCAAATAAGCTGCTTATCTGGAGCTCTGGCCAGGTTCACCTCGTGTCGGGACAGTTTTACGTGTGGAAGAAGCTGGAATACCTCAGAGAGAACCACAGAGCAGTGGCAAGCAACTGTCAGACTCACCAACGTACTAACTCTGCACAAACAGGGTTAGCATTGGTTGAAGACAAGTAGTATGCCTTAGTACACAGTGCCACCATGCCCACACATGGGCAATCAGGATTAAGTGCCTTGCCCAAGAACTCAACACAGTTATTCCTGGAAGAGATTGAACCATGGACCTTTCAGTTTAAAGTCCAATGCCATAACCACTCAGCCACTGCACTCCCAACCCCAATAAATAAATCAATAACTGATCTGGTCGGGAATGCGGTGGCTCAGTGGTTACGGCACTGAACTTCAAACCAAAAGGACCACGGTTTGATCCCCACCAAGGGTAACTGCGTTGTGTCCTTGGGCAAGGCACTTAATCCCGATTGCCCACATGGGAGCATGATGATGCTGTGTACTAAAGTGTACTGCACGTCAATTGTGTACTTGTCTTCAACCAATGCTAACCCTGCTTGAGTAGAGTTAGTAAGTTGGGGAGTCTGACAGTTGCTCGCCATTGCTTGGTGGTTCTCTCTGGGTACTCCGGCTTCCTCCACCCATAAAACGTCTGATACATGGTGACCCTAGCTGTCAAAAGTGTCGTTAAACCCCAATAAATAAATAAATCTGGCCTCTATTTCAGTCTTATTTGATACAGGAACACTTTGTTTTGAATTGCATGAATCTGATTTCAGAAATATAAATTTTGGTATGGAAGTGATTTAGAATCATAATTTGATATGGAACTGCTATGCAATTAATTCATTTTGTCCAGTATTTGAAATTTGCTATTAAAAATCTCATGTTTAATTACACCTCAAAAAGCCACCAAAGTGTGTGACACATTTCCATTTTTATCAAGGGAAGTCTGCTCCTCGACCATTGTACTCCTAGCATATTTATACATTCTACTGGAGTTGGCTGCCAATGGCAAGTTTTTTTCAAATTTCGCAAGAAAAAATGACTATTTGGCAAACAAATTGGCAAGAAAAATTCCACTTCTGAAAAAAAGAAAACCATGTATGAATGAAAGTGTCAATGACACTGTAGCTCAGCTTGACAAACTTGAACTTGGTAAGTTATAAGTGAAATGGCAAAATTGAAGATCATTGGTTCCAATGTTATTTGGTGAAACTTCAACATAACAGCATTGTGTGTGCACAACATCAGAGCAATCCATGCATTTTTAAATGTAAACTGTAGGGCTGACTAAAGGAAGAATGCTGATACAGAAATGCAATAAGTTTAAAGGTCATTGTAAATGGCATTTTTTTTTCTCATAAATGAATGCTAATTAATAACTTTTATCTAGAGGTCCTGCTTAATGAGCTCACCAAATGCACTAAATTCAAGGGTTGTTGCTAATACCAACAACTTCTGATAGAAGTAAAAAGAAAATCGACAGCTCCTATCTAGGTCACTCTGAATAAGCAAGCCAAGTTTCAAAACCAATAATGAAGGTGCCCTCTCTGGCATGCCAAAGAAAAATATTAATACAATGAAAGTGTCAATGACACTGTAGCTCAACTTGTTAAGACATGTACATGTATAGTATGTGACACAGCAATGACAAACATCTAGGTAATGACCTGATAACAAAGGTACATATAAAGTATTGTAAAGGTGGGCGACAGTCAGATGCTAAACTAGAAAAGAAATCTTTGAGTCCCAGAGTGGGTTTGACTGAACCCCAAAATATTTGTTCTCATAGCACAGTGATAACAAAGGCACCCCAAAACACTTGTTCCTGTCCCAAGGTGATAACAAAGGTACCCAAGAAGTTTCGTGAAGATCAGTTCATAAATACAAGCCGTATAGTAGTTGACAAAAAACTGATTGGACCTAATTTCGGTACAAAATGGCCGCTGGCAGTCATCTTGAATTTTGGACCGCACCCAGAAACACTCGTTCTCGTCTCAAGGTGATAACAAAGGTACCAAAGAAGTTTCGTGAAGATCGGTTCATAAATACAGCCTCTAGCCTGAGCTGTATTGACATGTGCACTTACTGTGTATGAGTAGCACTGAATAAATCAAAATTCATCTAATTTGCACAATTTCTGCACGAGAGAAAAAACATACTATATGTGATGTATTCCATGTTACTAAACATTCATACACAAATTTATTCAAATCAGAACTTTCATACAGAAGTTCTGTACAAAAAAACTGATTGCACTAATTTTGGTACAAAAGGGCTTGCCAACTTAGGAAAATATTGATACACAAATGCAATGAGTTCAAAGGTCATTGGTAATGGCAATATTCGGCAATGCTTTTCGAGAGAAATGAAAGAAAATCAAAGGCTACTATCTCGTGGTTGCTCCAAACAAGCATACCATGTTTTAAAGTGATCAAAATCGTAAATGTAAACTGTGCAGTGTTCCAAAGGAAACTGTTGAGAGACAAACAGAAAAGTTGAAGGTCGTTGCTAATGGCAACATTTTTTGATGAAAATAGAAGACAATCTATAGCCCTCATCTAGAAGTCACCCAAAACAAGCATACCACATTTCAAACCCATCCATTCATAAATGCATACTGCAGAGCTTGCCAAAGAAAAATGTTGATGCAAAGTTCAAAGATCATTGCTAACAGCAACGTTTCTCATCGGCAATGAAAGAAAATCCATAGCTCACATCTAAAGGTTGCTTGCACACCAAGTTTCAAAGCAATTGGATCATAAATTTGACCTGTGCAGTGTGTCAAAGAAAATTGTTAATGCACAAGAGGGCAAAGTTGAAGGTCATTGCTAACAGCAAATTTTTTATGGGAATGAAAGAAACTCTCATCTGGAGGTCAACTCCAAAAAACATACCAAGTTTCAAAGCGATCAATTCATGAATGTACCTTTTAGGACATGCCAAAATAAAATGCTGATGAACAAATACACGAAGTCTGAAGGTCATTGCCAACAGCAACATTTTTTGATGAAAATGAAAGCAAATCGATAGCACCCATCTGGAGGTCACCCTAAACAAGCATACCAAGTTTCAAAGTGATCCAATCATAAATGTGACCTGTGCAGTGTTCCAAAGGAAATTCTGCCAATTTCGCATACGCCTGGGCCAAATACAAACTTAAACGGAAGGAATGAGGTTGTATCGGCCATCAGGAAGGCCAAAGCCCAGCATTTTTCAAAAATCCAGTCCGCATTGAGCAGCAAGTCGGACGCACGTACATACATATGCCAATGGGCGGCAATAGCTCTCAGCTTGACTTCGTCAAGTTGAGCTAAAGATGTTGTCGTTTGTTAACTTCGATCATCTATCTGAATGGCTGTGACTGTTGTAAGAGTGATGTAATGTTCTGTACAGTTTGTTGTGAGGCTGGTGTGAGTAATCCCTTAGTGACAGGCTCTGTAGCTCTAAAAATGACTATATCATGTTACAGAAGAATGCAACAGAAAGTTGTTTTACTAGTAAAAATATTTATGCTGGCAGTCCTTGTGAGTTAACACTCTGACTGGGTTCTTAATTAAAGTGTATCACATTCACCTGTAATCACCTGTCAGAGGGCGCTTATGTTTATTAATGTTAATCATAACAATGCTTGTTGGTAATTACCAATTCCATTAATGGTAAGAGAGGGCGCTGAGATTAGCCAGAGAACAGGGCTATTGTTTCAACCAATCAGGTTACGCGGTCAGCAGAAGGTGTGAAAAGATAGCGTCCACTCTTCACTCACTTCGTTTCCAGCAAACTGTGAACAGTATTATCCAGATATCTATTAAGTTCCCCGCCCTCCCACCCAAATGGGTCTGATGTTTTGTTCTCAAAGTTGGCTACGTCTGTTGCTTTTGTTGCCTTCATACGAATTATGGAGCAAGGCTATTAATTTTGACCGAGCTTCCTCTTGGTGAGTACCCGCACCTAAGTCGTCACGATTGCATTCACTCGGGTAGCAGGTTTCCAAAACAGGCGTTTTTTCCTGGGACGCGACGTGATGCATTGTTTCATAATGCTCGGCTCATGGGTTCTACTTTTGTCAGATAATTTGTTAGTGAGTTTCTCCGATGTACACGTGATTTTCTCCTGAGGGTAACTGTGTAACCAGTTGTGACTGAAGGTCACTTATTTTCTTTGTCATTTATGTTGTCTTTCTCGCCTGATGCGTACATGCCTACACAGATCGCACAGGTATTCATGTTATATGCCTTTTGCATTGCATTGCGTTCCATCCATACAGGACACTTAGACATTTTCAGTGATGGATGGCAGCTATTTATCTTCTTGCCTTGTGATGGCTTTGAGTTGTATCTTGTTCAAACTTTGACTCTTGCTTTGCAATTCTTTGCCCTCGGTGTACATGCTTACACAGATCACCGTGGGCGTTAAATTTGATTGTGTATAGGCAGTTACACCCACTCGAATGAGTGAGTTAAATTTGATTGTGTATAAATTGTCATGAACCCATGTATTAATCATTGCATAATAATTTATAATTCGTAACAATGATTACGAAAGAATAAATCGATAACACCAAATGGTGTTGTCTTATCGGAAACGGTTACACCCACTCGAATGAGTGAGTTAAATTTGATTGTGTATAAATTGTCATGAACCCATGTATTAATCATTGCATAATAATTTATAATTCGTAACAATGATTACGAAAGAATAAATCGATAATACCAAATGGTGTTGTCCTATCGGACTTCTTTCTCCATGCTAGTGTTTTACATTCCCAATTGATCAAGGACGTGCGTGCATAAAGGTCATTTCTTGGGCAGCCGTTTTCTTAATCCCTTCTTATCACCGTTTTAATGAAGGAAACAATGACGTTGTACCTCAGAATTACTTTTATTACCCTCCGATTCAAGACACAATAGCTCTAATTATTATGGGTTGTGAGATTAACCCTTTACCTAACATGGGTTATGACCCCTCATTGGAACGAGCTCAACGAGCTCGTTCCAATGAGGGGTCATAGCCTATGTTTTTGAGACAAAAAATGAAAAAATAATGAAAATTAATTGGCGATTTTTGAGAATTTACGTTAGGTAAAGGGTTGAACAATAGACTTGATACAGATTAATTTAGTGGCAGCCCAGCTTCCACCTTTTAAAAATCATTCTCTGCCACAATAAAAGTCAACATTAACATGACACATAAATTTAGCTATTTATGCTCAATTCTTTTCATCGTCTGATAGTATTGTTACATTTTTGCTATTGTCACCCTAATCATGATCATTTCAGCATCCATTTCTTGTTGTTTGTTTCCTCTGTTTCTAAGTGATATTTTTCTTGACTCAAGAAGATATGAACCAAAATCAGCTGGGTTGAGTGAATATGAACCCAATTGGGTTCATATTCACTCAACCCAATTGATTTGGGTTAATTTTTATCCCAACTGATTGTAGGGTGTATTCCAAACCATTTTTTTTTCTCATTGCTTTTGTGTCCAAATAAGTTGGTAAAAGTTTTTAGAATTTTGCCCCAAAAAATTTCAATTTGGCAAACATTTTTAGGCCCAGCGTGAACACTGCCCCACAGAGAATTTCTAGCCTGCCCTTGTAACATATGCCAGGTTCCAACAACCAGGGTCACATCGTGTCAGACAGTTTTATGAGTGTAGGAAGCCAGTACCCAGCGAGAACCATTGAGCAGTGGCGGGCAACTGTCAGACCCTCCAAAATACTAACTCTGCACAAGCAGAGTTAGCAGTGGTTGAGGGCAAGTGCTCCATCGATATGCCTGGGGAGCACAGTGGCTCAATAGGTAGAAATGCAGGCTGCAGGCCGAGAGGTCCTCAGTTGGAATCCCACCTGCGTCAACTGTGCATTAGCAGTGGTTGAGGGCAAGTGCTTCATCGATATGCAGGGGGAGCACAGTGGCTCAATAGGTAGAAATGCAGGGTGCAAACCGAGAGGTCCTCGGTTCGAATCTCACCTGCGGCAACCGTGTTGTGTCCTTGGGCAAGACACTTCATCCCAACTGCCCATGTGGGAGCACGGTGGCGCCTTGTACTAAAGCGTACTGCACGTTGATGGGGCACTTGTCTTCAACCAATGCTAACCCTGCTTGTGTGGAGTTAGTATGCTGGGGAGTCTGACAGTACTCTGGCTTCCTCCACCTGTAAAACTCTCCGACATGAGGTGACCCTGGCTGTCGAAAGTGTTGTTAAACCCCAATAAATAAATAAGTAAATAGATACGCAGGGTGAATTTGTACACTGTACCACCATGCCCCCATGTGAGCATTCAAGATTAAGAGTCTTTCCCAAGGACAAAACTCAGTTACCGCTGGTCAGTATCAAACCATCAATCAATGCTCTAACCACTGAGCCACAGCACTCCCGCACCCCAGGTTTTTTGAGGTTTTTTTTTTATTAGGGTTTAACAACACATTAACAGCCAGGGTCATATCATGTCGGATACAGTTTTACAGGTGGAGGAAGCCGGAATACCCGGAGAGAACCACCGAGCAACGACAAGCAGCTGTCAGCTCTCCAACATCGTAACTCTGAACTCTGCACCGCGGCAGTACGCCTTAGTACACAGCGTCATCGTGCCCCCATGTAGGCAATCGGGGTTAAGTGCCTTGCCCAAGGACACAACGTGGGAGCACGAATCAGTCACTGAAATGGTCACCCATCCAACTACTAACCGCGCTCGACGTTGCTTAACTTCGGTGATCTGACGAGAACCGGTTACTGCGACGCCACCGTACCCCCGTACCCCAGGTTAATTTGGTACCTGGGGTATATTCTCGCAAAAATCAGCATTATAATTTTCCTGTCTATTGATCCTTTTATTCTTGGCTTAAATGCTTTAGCAAAATATAAAATCAGTGATTACAGTATCGACAAAATTAGACAACTTTCAAAAGGAAATTATTGAACCCATTTTCGATCAAAATTGCTATACATTTTGCATCAATTCTAGTTTTTAGCTTAACTTGCCATCATGTGTGCGGAAGTCGGTTAGTCTGTGAGTTGAGTCGGTTCACATTTTCATTTAGCACAGGCTACACCCCATAGTTCTCGTCCGATCGTCACAGAATTTCATATGCAGGTTTAAGGTCATGTCTAGATGAGAACGTCCCCTATTGGTCACGATCGACCAGCCGTCATGGCTGCCCAAGCCCAAACCCAAAAACCTTTATCACAGTCTACAGGTCGCATTTGTAAAGGGATTTCATTGTAACTTGGTAGGATGACTCTATATAATGTCCAGATGAGAACGTCCCCTTTTGATCATGATCTGTCAACCGGGATGGCTGCCCAAGCTCGAAACCCAAAAACTTTTAGCACAGTCTACAGGTCTTATTTAATATGGAGGGATTTCATTGTTACTTGGTAGGATGACTCCGTATGATCTCTAGATGAGAACTCCCCATTTGGTCATGATTTGTCAACCGTGACGACTACAGAGCCCAAAACCTGAAAAACTTTAGCACAGTCTACAGGTCATATTTATGGAGGGATTTCATTGTAACTTGGTAGGATGACTCCATATGTCTAGATGAGAACGTCCCCTTTTGGTCGTGATCAGTCAACTGTGACAGCTGCAGGGGCCCAAAGCCCAAAGATCTTTCACAGTCTACAGGTCGTATTTATGAAGGGATTTCATTGTAACTTGGTAGGATAACTCCAGATAATGTCCAGATGAGAACGGCTCCTTTTGGTCATGATCGTTCAACCGTGATGGCTGCCCAAGCCCAAAACCCAAAAATCTTTAGCACAGACTACATGTCATATTTATTAAGGGCTTTCATTGTAACTCTGTAGGATGACTCAGTATCATGTCAAGATGATGATGTCCCCTTTTAGTTGCAATTGGTCAACCATGATGGCCACACAGGCCCAAAAACTTTTATCACAGTCTTCAGGCCGAATTTATGAAGGGATTTCATTGTAACTTGATAGGATGACTCGTTTTGGAATAATTTCACTGTAACTTGGTAACTTTGGTTGACTTACATTAATTGTGAGGGCCACATTAACCCACCCCTCAATTCTTTAGTATAGTCTGGACCTCAAATTATTTTTATTGAAAACATAGCATACAGGGAGCAGAAATTAACATATTCTCAATTATCACAATTTTTGTCGTATTTCATAATCCTTTCATAAACATCGAACATTATCCTTTTCATCAAACACAACACACAGTCAAGTTAAGCTACAGTGTCATTGACACTTTCATTGCATGTGCTGCCAAATGACTGGAATGTATGTTATAGTCATTATTATGCAAAATACTGTTTTGTACATTTTATAACAATACATTCTCTTCAGTGATATATTTCCATTATAATTAGGATAAAATATAGGAAGTGCAGTTTTGAACTGTAGGTGTATATAAACTTATATTCAATTTCACAGAGTTATACTGGCCATTATGTCAGCAATGGCAAATCCACGATTTTGGATGTGAGGGAGAGAGGAGTGCACCACATTTCAATCATGGGGCAGGATGCAAAACATCATTAATTTTGATGTGTGTAGTGGCAAGCATGATTCTACTCTTGTTGTTAGAACTTCAGTGTGGCCCTCCAGGGTTTTCTTTTCACATGAGATGAGCATAATGTTTCCCAGAAAAAATATTCCTGCAATTTTATATATATTCAAATTTTGAAAAAGGGAAGCCAATTTATAATGGCTCACTGGAGACCCGCATGAGTATGGTATTATCCTTGATACAACACTGACATTCACTCCCTTTGCAATTGGTAGTGGATGTTTATATGTTGTTGCAGATAATACTGTGTTCCTTTTTTTCAGTGATTGTGAAAAAAAATTTGATTTATAAAATATAAGCAAGAGCCTTCTCAGCCTAGACAGTTCTGCCCAGGGTCACTGCTTGTAGGAGAAGCTAACTACAAGACAAGAGTCCAAGTGTTACTGCTTGTGACCTTAACCTTCATGACAATGGGTCATGGTCATGATACAATTTTAGGTTATGAATAACAATTGTGTGAAGTATGAACAAGATCTCTCACATAGATCCAATTATATGGACCAGACAAGTGCTGGAAAACAATATCAAAGTTATGCTGTCTGTGACCTTGACCTTGATGATAGGACCTTGAGTCATGACCAATAATTGTACCAACAATGAATAAGATCTGTCAATCATACCAAGTTATATGGACGAGACAAGGGCTGTACAACAAGATAAAAGTTGGCTGTGTGCGACCTTGACCTTGATGATATGACCTTGGATCAAAGTCATGACACACCTTTGAGTCATGAGAAATAATTGTACCAAGTAAGAATAAGATCTGTCAATCATATCAAGTTGTATTGACCAGACAAGGGCTGTATAACAATATCCAAGTTTTGCTGTCTGTGACCTTGACCTTGATATGACCTTGGATCAAATTCGTGACACACCTTTGAGTCATGAGCAATAAGTTTACCCACTATGAATAAGATCTGTCAATCATACCAAGTTATATGGTCCGGACAAGGGCTGTATAACAATATCAAAGTTTGCTGTCTGCGACCTTGACCTTGACATGACCTTGGATCAAAGTCACGACACACCTTTGAGTCATGAACAATAATTGTACCTGGTAAGAACAAGATCTGCCATTGAGATCAAATTATATGGACCGGACAAAAAATATCAAAGTATTCTTGACTGTTACCTGATCTATGGGGCCAGTGATATTCACCATGAGGGTACAGATCTCATTATGACTGATGACACACTGTCTAGTGACAATACATATGGTTACAAAGTTTTGTTAAAAAATATTCAGTGGTTAAGAAATTATGGCCAAGACAAACAAAATGTTGATGATGGACAGATGGATGGACATACAGATGGATGGATGGATGGATGGATGGATGGATGGATGGATGGATGGATGGATGGATGGATGGATGGACAGAAAGACAGACAGACAGATGGATTAGCATTAGACATTACAAAGACTCTGCTGACATTTTGTCAGAGCTAAAAATGGGGTGAGGATACCCCCCTCTCCCCCCCCCCCCCCATAGTTCTGTGTTTCTTTCTTTTTTCAGTCCTTGTAATCTGATGTATTAAATATAAACTAGAAGTACTGTGAGCAAGCTCACAAAGTGATACCCCCAAAATGTATAAGTTAGATTATCTCCTCTTGGAAATGTCAGAACAGAATTATATTGCTTCATGCACATCTTCATATGGAGTTCTTCCATTGTGTAAAGTTTCATGAAAATTCTTCAAAGGTTTAGGAGGAGTTGCACTTATAAGGATGGCCATTCTTACACGTTCTTACTTGTGGGGTTTTCCCCATGTTAAACCCTAACCCCACAAGGTCAAAAAATTAACCCCACAGTACAAAAAATAACCCTACAAGTGGCCACTGTACTAACCCAACCCCACAACTACCACTGACCCTAAATTGTAAACCCCACAATGTACCTCTGCTAAGCCTGGACAGACGGACGGACAGGGTGATTCCTATATTACCCCCCCCCCCCCAAACTTTGTTTGTGGGGGTATAAAAGTGGGGGGGGGGGAGGTGCTGGGTGTTCCGCCTCCACCCCAAATCATCCATGGTCAGATACAAGTGAAGCAGTGCCTGTCAAACACATAATTTGTACACATCAATGACCATGGCATGCAGCAGACTTCTTGCTTATAGCAGGCAGGTTTGAAATTTAGAAAGAAATACTCCCATTTCCATTGACACATCCTCGGAGAAAAGGGTTTAAGAATTAAATTCCAAAGTCTGAAGAAATATAAAACAGACTTGAGAAGGGCTACTTGAACTGTACGCCTGTCATTCATTAAATATTTGAGTTCAGGCATCAATACCACCTATACTCTTAGTTTGTTTCCACAAAACAGCATACCTCACATAAGTGCACTCACAAGTTCCAGGTGGTGGTATATCATGATGATAAATTTAATGCACTTGTGAACACAACAGACAGATAGAAAACCCAAACCTCATCACACTCAATTACTAACTACCATGAATTTTAGACAAAGTAAAAATGCTAATGTTGCATAAAACCACAACATCAAATTTAATTATGATATGAAAGAAGACCATTACATCATCCAGAAATTTTCTATCAGCATATGCAACTTAAAACATGTACTGCAGCAGCAGTAGGGGTGTTTTGTCGGTCTTTGTGGTAAATTAACTTCGGGTAATGTGATTATTTTCCGTATTTCAATACACAACTGAACCTGTTAATTGAAATAGTTACCCTGCCAGAGAAGCATGTTGAATTAACCCTTTCCCAAATGAATCTGCCACATCTGCCTGCGTAATATGCAAATTCAGCAGTTGAAAAAATATTAATTTTCAGAAAATTACAACAAATCTGTATCATGTGGGGGTCACCACCCCCACATGATATGCTTTTGTTGAAATATTTTGAAAATTTTGAAAAAATAATATTTAAAATCATAAATTTTGACATCGTCTGCCTTGGGTAAAGGGTTAATAGTGGAGGTGGTGGAAATCCTATGAAAGTAGAGGGGCACAAATTACCAAAACTACCTTGGTTTGGGCCTTTGGGAGGAAAGTTAAAAATCGTATACTGACAAATGTATTATTACCTTCCAGTCTCTCGTTTATACAGGCAGGGGCATGGTCATTGTCCGGTGGTCTATATCTTCTAGTTCAATCATCTTCCAACCCGAAGGCTAGCCTTTGGTTTGGAAGATGGTTGAAGTAGAAGAGATGGAAGCCACCAAAGGTGGGATTTTGGGGCCAAATTTCAAATAAATTTTTGATTTGCAGATAATATATTTCAGGAATGCCTGTATATTGACATGTTTGCAGGTGGCCATTTTGTAACATTCTAGTTGTAAACTAGAGCATTTATTTTATTATATCCTGTTTAACAGTACTCATGGCGCTCTGTCAACCATTCGACAAAGGTTACCCTGGCTGTCATAAATGTCATGAAACCCAAATAAATAAATAAATAAATAAATAAATAAATAAATAAACAAGATGTAGTAGATTAAATCTTACATTTAATGTACAGAGGCTAAATAGGTTTCTAAAAGCACACAAGGTATGGTAAATGGTTTTGTGTTTGTTCCAGTCACATGCAATTAACAGGGTTATTCAATTTTGTAATATCCAATAAGTGAGTGCCACAATATAATGATATAGTAAATGATGTTCACGACCACAGCAATAGTCGGCTTAATTTAGAAATTTACAGAAGTGCATGCTGGCAGTCTCCAGTAATCTTTATTTATTTTAAGTATTATGATATACAAACACTGGTGTTTAGTCTGGAAAATAACAGGTCAATTACCAAAGTATGAATGCTACTTTAATCATTTTTAGCATATTTCTTGATTGCCTAACCAGATGCTAGGGGCATGTAATTTCCAAACACCAAACCATTTACCATACCTTTAGTACAAATTTGACCTATTAATAACATATACATGCAGTTTACAGAGTAAACTCTTAATTGAATAAAAATAAACTAGAGGTAGCCACCAGGGGTGGACAATCCCCCACCCCCCTCCTCCCCCAAAATTGCCCTGATTCAGTAACCTTGGTAATTACACATTTAATTAACACAGCCACTGTTGGTAGTATTTACTCAAATAATAAAAACAATATTACCTGCCTGTATTTGATGACATTTCAAGTTTGGTTTCGATTGGAACCAATAAAATTTCAAGTTCAAGGTCACTGTGACCTTGACCTTTGGCACAATGACCTAAAAATAAGTAGGGTTCTTCCTCTTATGATGCTCAACCCACATGCCAATTTAGGTTTCAATTGGGAATGCATAATTTTAATAATAGAGTTGAAACCAGCTTCGACCAATAAAATTTTACTTTCAAGGTCAATGTGACCTTGACCTTTGGCACAATGACCTAAAAAAATACATAGGGTTCTTCCTCTCATTATGCATGATCCACATGCCAAAATGAGTTTCGATCAGGCAAACAACATTTTAATTACAGAGTGGAAACAAACTTAGACCAATAAAACTTTAAATTCAAGGTCACTGTGACCTTTACCTTTGACGCAATGACTAACAAGAGGCCCCACGGGGCCTGAAGCACTCATCTTGAACAGGACACAATTAAACAGAGTCCAAGAATGAGTCTACATTAAGCAAGCCATCTCCATAGGCTACACTGTCAATCCTTTAGTCCCTTAGGAGTGACAAAAATAATCTGGGCATCATGCCCTTTCTTCAGTTGATCATAAAGTAAAATGTAGAGCTCCCCTATGAAGCCCCTTGATACAACCTATGTGGATTAATCTTAGTTACACACCTCTAGAGGGTACTGAATACAAAATTTTTAATTCTTCAGCAAAATGGCCAATTCCAGCTCCCATAGAGAACCCAAATATTAACCCAGGCTCTTGATTTGAACACAGTTGAATCTGACTTCCCTAGAGATGTTGTGTACCGAATATGAAAGCATTCTGACTGTTGGATCTGAAGCAAAAAAATTTTTAAGAAATTTCTTCGAATTGCACTAAGTTCAAATTTGGGCTACCATAGCGAGCTCAAATATTAAAGTATGGATCCGATTTGAACAAACTTGAATCTGACTCCCCTAGAGATGTTGTATACCAAATGTGAAAGCATTCTGACTAGTGGATCTGAAGAAGAAGATTTTTGAAGAAATTCCCTCATATTGTACTAAGTTAAATTTCATGTTCCCATATGGAGTCCAAATATTAACCTAGGCACTCGAATTGAACAACCTGGAATCTGACCCCCCCCCCCCCCCCCACCCCCACCCCCCCAACCCAGAAATGTTGTATACCAAATATGAAAGCATTCCGACTGTTGGATCTGAAATTCCGACTGGTGGATCTGAAGAAGAAGATTTTTAGGCTACCATAGTGAGCCCAAATATATACCTAGGGATCTGATTTGAACAAACTTGTTTCTGACCCCTTAGAGATGTTGCATACCAAATATGAAAGCATTCTGATTGGTGGATCAGAAGAAGAAGATTTTTTTTAAATTACCCTCCATATTGAACAAAGATAAAATTTGGGCTTCCGTAGGAAGCCCAAATATTAATCAAGGGATTTGGTTTGAACAATCTTGAATCTGACCCTCATAACAGTGATGTATACCAAACATTAAAAGATTCTGACTGGTGGTTCTGAAGAAGATTTTTAAAGAATATTCCCCATATCACCCCATGTTAAAACTTCGAGCTCCTGTAGAGAGCCCAAATATGAACCAATGAGCTTTATTTCAACAAACTTTTATCTGACCCCCCTATGAATGCTGTATACCAAATATCAAAAGATTTTGATGATTGGTTCTAGAGAAAAGATTTTTTAAAATTTTTGCAAATATGCTGACTCAGCATTTTTTCGATGCCCATTACAGAACACCCTAACATAACCGATGGCAATTTTTTTTTTACCATTCAATTCTACTGGTCCTAAGGACACTTCATACCAAATAACAGCTCTCTGTTCTGTGCAGTTTGGGAAATATGGGCGTTTGAAAATATTTCTATTATTAGCTCCCAGGGTTCCCATGGAGATGCGAGGATTTTTTTTTTGCATGGGTCAAGTACTTATGACCCAATAATACCACAAACCAAATTTGGTTCATACCGGACCATCAATTCAGAAAATAGAAATTTTGGGCGGGGCCAAAAATCTTACCCCTCCTATTACAAAGCCAAATATTACTTCACGAACTTCGTTTGAACACACTTGATTCTACACCTCATATGGAAGCTCCATAGCAAATATCAAGTCATTGTACACACTGGTTCTTGAGAAGAAGATTTTAAAAATATTTCGGAGCATTTTCCCCCACTCCCTCCCTATGGGGCTGGGCATGTTGAGTTGAACAAAAATGCAATGCCCCTTCGGGACCATCACTCACACAAACTTTCACTTGATTGGCCCAGTGGCTTTGGAGGAGAAGACCAAAATATGGTGTTGACGGACGACGGACGGAGAGCAATGAGATTAGCTCAGCTTGACTTTGTCAAGATGAGCTAAAAAGTAAATAGGGTTCTTCCTTTCATCATGCTCAACCCATAAGCCAAGCTAGTTTTGATAAGTTCAAGGTCACTAAGCCCTTGACCTTTTGGCAGAGTGACCTCAAAATAAATAGTGTTCTTTCTCTCACCATGCCAAACCCACATACCAAGTTTGGTTTCGTTGGCCAAGCAGAAGTTTAATTACAAAGTGGAAACTAACACTGATAAAAAATTAAAGTTCAAGATCACTGTGACCTTGACCTTTGGCACAATAATCACAAAATGAATAGGATTCTTCCTCTCATCATGCCTATCCCACATGCCAAATTTGGTTTCAGTCGGCCAAGCAGAACATTAATTACAGAGTGAAAACCAACTCTGATAAAAAAATAAAGTTCAAGGTCACTGTGACTTTAACCCTTAAGCCCCCATATAGCCCCAAACCGCCACTTTTATATTGCATTGAAGCAGGTGCTCCCTTGTGTAATCTTTTTTATTACTCTTGTGTGTAGACTGAATTTTCCCTGGCAGTGGTTCTACATCACTGCTGGCTGCCTGTATAGGCAGCCAGCAGTGATGTAGAACCACTGCCAAGTCATCAATAACTATGAAAGCAGAAAAAGGCCATAAATACTTTAAAATTAATCTGAGGACTTAAGGGTTAACCTTTGGCACAATGATCCCAAAATGAATAGGGTTCTTCTCATCATACCTAACCCACATGCCAAGTTTGGCTTCAGTCGGCCAAGCAGAAATTTAATTTAAGAGCAGAAACCAACTCCATCTACAGATGGATGGACTGACAATGCCATGGCTATATCCCCTCGAAATTTTTTCGGGGGGGATAAAAATCTTGTGATGTTGGCAAATTATTCTGACAATCACTAACGTTGTCATTTTCTTATACCAATTTGGCCTCGGTACATCCAATTTCATCATTTGAACGACTATATCTTGTTTGACCGTTAAACAGGATTTTATAGAATAAATGCTCAGTTTATAACAAAAAAAATGAAAATAGTAGGTTTTAGCAAAAGCAATATCATCCCCTCTACTCAGGGGACTAAATTTAAATAGTTAAAATTTGGTGATCAAATAATCGTAGAGTGAGAAAATCAGTCAACCAGCAGTGCAAATTCAGCTCTCATGAACGGTATATTAGTTTCAACTGAAAAATCAAATTCCAATCAAAATTTTCCAACTGCTACATTTACAGAACCACACTTACGTTTGAATGGGTTAAGAATTATAGCAAGAGATTGTTTTGGCCTCCGATGTCTCGAGAGCTGGAGGCAGTTCTGTATTTATCACACACATCTAGTGATGTTCTGATTAATCGAGTTCATTGAGCATTGCTTGTTTGGACCTTTATTTTGATTAATCGAGTAGATTTTCGCATACTCCAGTAAAACCGAGTAAAACTAAGAAACTTTGGAAGCTGAGAAGTGGTACGAAAATTATTGCGAGGATTTCATTTCAAGAAGACACTGTGTCGCTTACGACATGAAAAACTTGTTTGTATTTCCTTAATCACCTGTTCATGTGGTACACCACTCAACAATAAAAACACAACTTGAATTTTAATCAAACCAGGAAAGCTCTTGAAATTGTTAATTTATTTTTCCCAAGATGTACGTGGCCCAGTCTCAAAAATCAAAAACAAGTAAACAATATGAAAGACAAACTTGGTGACGCTGATAAAATTTCGGATAAATTATGTGATTATCCAGGAAACGAAAAGGGAGGTGTCATATGGACCCACTTTGGCTTTCATAAAAAAGAAAATGGGCCACCAACAAAACAAAACCTGGACATGTCAAAAGCGATATGCAAACACTGTTGTCGAGTTAATACTTTCAATGTTGACTATCAACAGTCAGAAAATGCTTGCTTTTTGGTCTGGCACTTTTCGGCCCAACCATTTCGACCTGGAGCTTTTCTGCCATAGTGGGTTGTGAGTTGAGCTGAGATTCCGGGAGATTTTTGAGCAATAAAAGGAGCTTAATGTATTTAATAATGCCATTTTTAATATTTTATTTTTAATTAAAATAAAGAAGCAAAATTAAAGAGGCATGGGATGGGGGGTGGGGGTGGGGGCGGGGGGGGGTTGGGCAGGGAGGAAGAAACAATTTAATTTATTAATTTTTAAGCAACTTGTACACTTACCCTACCTTACACAATAACAATACTTTAAACTAATAGGCCAAATAATATACAAAATGTTACAAACTTAACAAGTTTATTAGTAGAATGAGAGTACATGACGTAGAAATCAAAAAAAGGTTAAGATTTAACACATGGATCAAGTTTTGCGATTCACATTATGGAAGCCATTATTGATCGATTAATAATCGATCATTGGTCAGTTGGTGCAACTGATCATCGGTTATGGTTTTTCATGCCGATTCCCAACACTACACACATCCCATGTAACAACCAGTCTACACAAAAATTGAACTAAAAGCACTTTTTAACTGAACAATTGCTGTGTTTTCTTCGTTGTCAACAAAACATCACTGTCAGTTGTTGGGGTACCAAACCTAATTTGCTTTTTAATTTTTATGGCATTCAATTGGTCGAAACCAATTGACATCGATCATTGTCACGGTCATGATGATCGAACTTCAAATATTGACTAAACTGCAGGGAATAACACAACAAAAACTTTTTAAATAGCTAATAAGTTTAGCACACTCCATCATATGACAGGTGTGGAAAGTATTTGTCAAGGAACAAGCAGTCAGAATCTTATGTTTATTTTGTAGATTCTTGACTCGAATCTAATTGTTTAAATATCCTGGGTAAACAAATCTAAATGAGGAACTTGGAATTTCCAAGCGATCTCGACTCCGGTGCATTCGACCAACGATGACATGATTTATTTAGACAGGTTCCTTCTCTGTTTACATTGGAGAAAGTGTTTAGTATCACAACATGTGTGATACAACTTTATTTTTATGGTACAGGCAGAACAGTGGAAATCCCATATTTTAGATTAATAGGTGTGTGATAAATGACTTTCACTCAAATTTCTACTCCTGACTAATAACCAGTTAAAACTAAAGTAGAGTGTTTACTTTAACTCCTTGCATGCTACTGGCAGATAATCCTGTGCAGGACAGGATTTATCATGCCACTGAAATCAGTATAATTTGGGTACATTTCATCAAATTTCCCCATTGTAAGCTGAATGAGTTTTCTCAATGAAGGTTTCTTAAGTTAAGGTTAGATGAGTTTTCCATCAATTCTAGTCATGGCTGCTGTGTAGCAGACATGACCAGATTTGATGAGAAATATCTTATAAATACTCAGCGGGTTAAGAGTTAATATATCCTATATTACTCCTTGCATGATGCTGGCAGATATTCTTGCCCAGGACAGGATTTCTCTTGATACTGAAATAAGTATAATTTGGGCACATTTAATATGATTTTCCCCGTGAAAATTAAATTGATTTTTCAACAATGATTTATTTTGTAAAATTTAGATGAAATTTCCATCAATTCTAGTCGTGGCTGCTTCAAAGCAGCCATGACTAGATTTGATGAAAAATATCTTGAAAATACTCGGCAGGTTAAGAGTTAAAACAGGGACTCCACTCTGGTTTAGCTGGTTAATAGACATGATAAGCCGTGAAAAATAAGGGATGTAACTCAATGAACTGTTACAAATTGGAAACAACTGGGAGGGGAAACCACTCCTCCCTAACAGAGTATAAAATAAATGCGCACCGAGTTAGAAATGTTGGAAGAACTGGACTGTTTGTCCAGTTCTTCCTATATTTCTCGCTCACTCCCCTTTTCTTCAGAAGATACGAACACTGGATAAATAAGACTAGTCTGGACCATTTGGACCTTGTATGCAATCAGTTGAACTAAATTAATTCAATGACAATTCTAAATGGCAATAAAATGTGCCATTATTACACACACTTCTTGGGACATTGACAAATTTCTGATGCCAGCATTTGGATCTCTTCAGTTTGAAAATAAAAATTTTCTCCATCAGGTCCAAACCTTGGTCAACCGCGTGGATTTCATACCGTTGAAATTCTTTCATTATAACACACAGCTCAGGACAGCAACAAGTATTTCAGATGTGTCAGGACTCTTTCACTGAACTTTTTTCAGCTCAGCAATCTCTTGTTTTATACCCTGCTTCGTTAATCACCCCAGTTAGAAATTCAGTCCCTTCACCCCACTCAAGCAGAGTTAGGGGTGGTTGAAGGCAAGTGCACCATCAACGTGCAATACATCTTAGGACACAGTGACATCATGCCCCCACGTAGGCAATTGGAATTAAGTATCTTGCCCAAGGACACAACACGGTTACCACAGGTCTGGATCGAACCATCAATCTTTTGATTTTAAGTCCAATGCTCTGACTACTGAGCCACTGTGTCCTAGGATATTCCAACTAAATTACAGAAAGCTTTGTCAGCACTGGGCATCTCTTGTCCTCTCAACTGGACTCTCTAGATGAAAGGCAAGAGAGTCCATCTGACGCTAGAGTTTGATGCAGAGGATAATACCACCACACCTCCTTCGGGAAGAAGTAGCACGTTTAGTGAGAGGAACACCTCTCACACTTGTCCTCACCTGAAGGAGTCTTGGCTTGAAAGGGGAAAAGCTGAGTCAGAGAAACAGGAGGAGGGAAGAGAGACTAACATCAAATCACCACCACCTACCCCCTCCCCCCCCCCCCCCCCCAACGCCAACCCTCACCTCTTCACTGGAGAGGTCGGAAGGCAGGGAGATGGAAGTGGTGGAGGAGGAGATGGAGGTCACTCAAACCAACTCTGGATCTCCAACCAACTTGGACCTTTCAAACCACTGTTCCGAGGACAAGAAAGACAACACCCAGGGCCTACCATCAGCCAATCTAATTGAAGATCTTGACCAGCTCATCATCGACCAGTACACAAGCCTAAAGCTTGACTTCATAAGGACCAGAAATCAATGCATCAATCAATACATCAAGTATATTAAGGCCGAATACCAGGCCTGAAAATAAGCAGTCTGACATTTGCAGAATGAGCTCCCCAGAAGGTGAATTTGTTGAAGTTATCGTGCTATCAAGCTCAAAATTAGTTGCTTTTAACAAAGGGCCATAACTTTTGTGAAAAACGTACATCGAACTGAGCCCATTTTCGAATGTGATCAAGACATTGTTCCTTAAAACCCATGTACCAAATATCAGTCAAATCAGTTGACGTTTGTTGAAGTTATCATGCTATCAAACTCAAAATTAGTCAATTTTAACAAAGGCTCATAACTCTTGGGAAAAAGCATAGATACACCCTATTTTGCGTCATAATGCATTGAACATGCATATCAAGTCACATACCAAATATTATCAAAATCTGTCCAGAAACAACTTATAAGCAAAAAGGGCCCGACTGCCGGCCAGTCCGCCCAGTGACTGACCCTCGCCATACCAATATTCAGATTTTTTTGGAAATCTCGACTAAAAATGGAAACAACAGACGCCGCCGTCCTGAATCTGGTCCTCTTTGCTCCTTTGCCATGCCCAGACATAACAAAAATTTTACAGCTAGAGAGGGTCGAAATGGGCTTGCCCCAAACTGTCCCTTCGCAAAACCATTCATTTATCATTCATCAAGAGATTGTGGTAATGGACTGGTTTAAGTATCATCATATTTGTCTTAACTAAAAAAGCACAAATGACTTGCTTTTGTTTATTTGAAAACAATAAAATACCTTATGGGTGTCTTGTATCAAGCATTTTTGAGCACGCTATTTTGAAGGCAAGATGCTATCATGACGTCAGCATGTGCAAACAACCAATCACTTTCAAGTACAGTGTAAAATTACAGGGAATCCCTTGGTATTTCCCAGGGAAAATTTCCAGATTTTAAATAGCAGGCATGCCATTGGTCGAAATGTATAATGTGACTAACTACGCATGCTTACTGGAATACAGTCCATGTGTCTTCTCACCTCAACTTGTTCAAAAATTCGAGGTAAACAATATTCAATCGCTAGCATAATAATGGTCACTGTTGAGACAAACCACTTGAACAGTTGGGATCGAAAAGTAGCAAAGAAACATTTCATGGTCTGTAAGTAAAAGGGAAAAGATCCAAATCTAAACCAACAATAATCCACACTAGTGAAGTAAAATCACTTCTTGTAAACCATGATAAGCAAGTTGAAATTTGCATAACGGGGTAAAACCAACTGTTTGAAACACTGATTATGATTTAATTTGCCGGTATCAGTGATGGTGCTGAAAACTGTACTGATTATAATCAGTATATCGAAAAACCACCCAGCACTACTCTCGACACTCAATCAGACAATTATCAATATTCTTGAAAAAAAAAATTAAATTATTTCGAACAAGGTACACTAATATAATTTAACCATTGTAATCTAAGCTGGGATGTATAAAAGACTGAATAAAAGGCCAAGTTGCAACAGATGGTAAAAATGAAACAAATTCTAATTCCATAAAGGCCAATAACTCTTGACAAAATTTATTTATATTTATTAAGATTTAACGACACATTAACAGCCAAGGTCATATCGTGTCGGTGACAGTTTTATAGGTGGAGGAAGCCGAAGTACCCGGAGAGAACCACCCAGCAATGACGAGCAGCTGCCAGCTCCCCAACATCGTAACTACGCACTGTAGCACAGGCAGGGTTAGATTGGTTGAAGACATGCGCACCATCGACGTACTGTATGCCTTAGTGCACGGTGTCAACGTGCCCCCATGTGGACAATCAGGGTTAAGTGCCTTGCCCAAAGACACAATGAGGGAGTCAGAATTGTTCGCTTAGATTGTCACCCATCACAAGGACTAACCGGGCTCGACATTGCTTAACTTCGGTGATCTGACAAGAACCGATTACCGTAATACCACCGCGCCCCCTAACTCTGACAATAATACTATGAATAACACCTGTATTTAACTTGTAGACATCAGTAAGATACATTTGCTTACCAAATATGTCAGTCCACCAACTAGTTTAAAAGTCATCAAGTTTAAAAACTCGTTGGTCAAAGACAGTCAGACAAAGTGACCAACCAACATTGCTACCTACAGAGCTGCTTGTTGTAGCTTAAACACCTTAGGTTCTACTGTTGCAAACATCAGACTCATGTCATTGCTCAGAGGTTCACATTTGAACTGGTAAATTATGTTTTAGATTGTATTATTCAAACAGGACCAAACTTATAAATTATACTGAATTCAATGAACCCTTAACCTTACATGAATAGCAGATGTCACTTGCAAAAACAGACTTGAAAAACAAAAAAAAATTCAAGTTTCTGTCTATTTATTTATTTATTGGTGTTTAAGGTCCCATACTTCTGCACAATGGGTAATCATGACCACAACATGGATATAAAGTCAAGCCCAACCAATCATTTATGCCAATATTGCCCATGTTAGAAGACTTCCACCCCATGCATTGGTTACCGGGTCCTATTTTACCAGTAAAACAGAGCTTCACAGTAACCAAGCACTGCTTCACTTCCTAGGATTCCCATACAGAAGATTTTGTCCAAAAAAGCAGAATTTATGACTGCTCAGTGAAACAACCTCAATGAGCTTGTTTCAATGAGGGGTTATAAGCTATTTTTTCAGGGTAAAATCTGGAAAAATTATAAAATATGAATGCTGATTTTCATGAATAACCATTACATTGGGTAAAGGCTTAAATTATATAATAAGAAATAACTGTCATATTTTTCAACATATACTCAAAAATAATGGTAATGGTTTTGAAACAAGCTTTTTCCTAATTCACCGCCCACAAAAAACAAACTCACCTATCGTTCACTTCAAAAGAAACAAGATGACTGACTTTTTGTCTGCCTATGATCCTAGACCATAGACAAAGTGCAAAAGTGAATTCCCAAACTGTGTTTGGTATTCATGTACTAAATCTTTCCAAAGCATCATTAACTCTTTTCCCAATGTAAAGGATATCAAAAATTTATTATTTCAATTATTGTTTTTTCAAAGTTACAAAAAATTTCATCAAAACCATATCATGTGACCCTTCATTAGTCAGCAGCAAAGCCAGGATATCAAAGGAAGGGAGGAGAGGGCAACAGTAATATCTATGGAGGGAGGGGGGGGGGATAGTTCAGCGATCTGAATGTAGCAGCTACTCTCCTATGAAGGGGGTGGGAGTGTAGCCGCTACATTCAGATCACTGAACTACTGGGGGCATACAGAATAGGATGCGCAGCATCATACGAGCTGTGTAGCGATCAGATGGGGGCGAGCACAAGAGAGAGACAACCCCTCTCGTTGGAGGGGGCCTCCCCTGGAAAAAATTTTGACCAAAAAAATGCAATTTCTTTGACTCTGTGTCTGTTTGTGTCCATAATTTATAAGTTGTGAAAGGCATTAATAATTACGCCATACACGGCGGACGAGTGCATGACTAAAATTTGGGGGGAAAGGCATGTGCCCCCCTCAGCCCCCTAATGGCTATGCCACTGTCATTAGTACATGCTGATCTTCATTGGAGAATGATTTCTATCATTCCATTGCAAACCAAATTGGTGAGAGTATACTTTATATAGCTTCCTGTGGAAATGAGTAAGCCATTTTCTAAGAATCTAGTGATTTCATTGTAAGATAAGGGTCAATAACCAATGTGTTTACATTCCATACACAGTGTGTTATTGATAATACAAACAGTAGCTTGTTAAGAAATTATCTGAGTATTTGATTATTTTTTAAGATTACATTTGGTAATTGAGACTGCCTTTGATATAGAACAGGTGCCCTGGAATAACAAGTAATATTTTAGAGAAAAACATGCTTGCGCCTGAGAAGTTGCTTGGATAATTTGTAAATTCTCTTATAATGCTCTGCTGTAATCAAGATATGCATATCTGCTGAATGCATTTGTTAAATTTAGCATCTTATGACAACATCCCTTTCGTATTTTTGGAAAACAAAAACAGTTTCAAACTGTCAAGAAAACCAAGAAAAAGCCTTCATCACAAGATCAGTTAACACTTAATAAATGAAAGCTTTCACAAAACAAGGTGTTTCATTTACATAAGAACATGCCAACTTGTTGACAAACATTCAAATTTTGCAGATGGTGATGATTCACATGCAAAATTAATCTGCACAATTACATAACCATCAATGACCCTCACAACAATGAGTTACCTTGAATTTCTAAACCTAAAGTTCTTTGTACTATGGACATGATGCAAACATGCACAAGATGCAGTGAAGTAAAAATTAACAAATTTTATTCACAGTTGGAAATTTAGACATAGTCTGATGCCGCCAAGCCCAAAGAAAGACTACAAGTAATTAACGTTGATGAGGAAGACAAAATCAGTGAATACAATTTTGATGCAACAATTTGTAAAAATAGCATTATATTAATGTCACTATTTTACAATCCTACCAATTCACACTTCACCTAACAAAATTGCCCGCACACACCAGGGGGTGATATTATAAACATATTACGTGCATAATCAAAAAGCAAAATAAAAAATTCTTGAATGCTTTTCTCTAACTCTTTGAACCCGAGTGGCCACTTTTCCAGCCAGGAACATGATACGTCAGAATATCATTATAAAGGATGGCTGTTCAGTAAATGTGTGGGGTAGACCAATCAATATTTTCAACGAGCAGCCCCAAGGCTACACGTAGAAAATATTGATCGGTCTATCCCAAATAATGAATGTGGACTCTTCTAATTGCTGCCATTGAACGGGCATCCAAGATACCACTAGGGTTCAAAGGGTTAAACTGTGATGATAGGAAATGGTAATGTAATGACAAGAAATTCTTATTGCACTAAGCGCAATAAATTTTGAGGAATACTCAGACACAGGTGGTTTGCAATCCCATTCATGATATTAACACCCAGAAGCTATATATTAATTTGGGAAAAAAAATCTTAAGAAGTTTTCTTTGAAATGTGATGACAACAAATGGTAAAGGGATGACAGGAAATTCTAAGTCCAACAAGGGCAATAACTCTTGGAAGAAATACTTGAACACAACTGGTTCACAATCCCATTCATGACATTATCACCAAAATGCTGGATATTCAATTTCGGAAAAATACTTTGAACAGTTTTCATTAAAATGTGTGGACACAAAATGGGGAAGAATAGATAGATGGATGGAAATATGGACAGACAGAACCTATTCCTGTATTCCTCTTTTGTGGTGGGTGTTAATAATAATGGGGTTTAAGGAGATGTCAAGGATGTTTAACATTCAAGAAGATTCAAGGACACTCAAACTGATTTTCTCAAATCAAAGAGATTTTTGGAATTACCAGAGGCATGGGAACCCTGTGAACCTTTTAGAATAGAATAGAATATAATACTTTATTGGGCAACCATAGTGTACAAATGGTATGGCATTACAAAAAATATCGTATAAAGCAACACGAAAAATAACAATAAAAAGACTGATTTTGCAGCGGCTTAGACTCATATCAGACAGGCCCACACACATCCTCACACATCCTCACACAGGCACAAAAACATACTCACATACCCACAATCTGCCTAACAGTCACATTTACACCGGAGATGTGGACCCAGACAGACACACACATCCTCACACAGGCACAAAAACATACTCACATACCCACAATCTGCCTAACAGTCACATTTACACCGGAGATGTGGACCCAGACAGACACTATATCAGGTTGCGAGAATATCATCTGCATGGCATAAACTATCCCGGTAAACCATGTCCACTTGGTCTTTTAGTTGAGGCTACCAATGTTTCAGTAAATAAGCTACTGCTGTTTATTTGTCTTCAGACAGTGATTAACATGCTTTCGTAATGAAGCATCTCAGCTTACAAATATATCGTTTATGAAAGTTCCAACGGCTAAGATTACGCACAGGTCTTCACTGTCGAAAAGTAACCTGGCTTTATCAGCCATCTGGAGATGTTTAAAGTTTGGACAGTTTCTGCTCGTAATGTTTCACAGAGTGGGCATATACATGACATGACTTTCATCCTCAATCACCCCCAAATTGCATTGCCTGCAAATTCTCTGGTCGCTGAGGACTGAGTGTGGCTATTGATAACAGCCACCTTCTATTTCTAAATCGTGAACAGAGATGCAGAGTTTAGTTTCAGATTTTCTTTGTTCTGAGGGAAACTCATCAATGTATCGTTCACGGCGGTAGTAGCTTCTAGTCAGGTGTAGAAACTCAACTTTACCATTGGATGGATTATGTAAATCTCCACCACTATTCATTTTCTATGTCTGAGTATATATATCACGAAGCCGACTTTCCAACTTTTTATGAAAATCACTTGGTACGCTTGACGGATCTAGTCACACGTGTCGTTGCTCTACCATCTCCTTGTATGCCAAAGTGAGCAGCAGGATAACATTTTTCGTAACAGCATTTAATCAATTATTTACAGTTTACATTTGATCTTGACAGATAGTGGGAATCTGCCCAACTCCGCCAAAACCGCTCAATTTAGAGTGTATTTGCAGGATATTTTTACAGAACTTCACATGAATGGATTCAATTTTTTGGTAGTTGGAACGGGGTGACTAATTGCCCCACACTTCACAACTGTAGAGTAATATGGGTGTTACTAGCGTATCAAAAAGCTTTGCACATACCCACATGTTGTCTTTTGAGACCAATAACAACAAGAGGCCTGCATCGCAAAGCAATGCCCCCGACTGCAAAAAATTTTCTAAGTTGAAAGAGTGAAAAAGGGCCATAACTCTAGAAAAAATGTGTGGAAGAAACTCATGCTACACAGGTATCGATCCCCCATGATACTCTATTACAACACCAAATATTATTCAAATCAGAGTGGCAGTGGCTGAGATACAAGGGAAAATGCTGGTATGAATGGATGGATGGACAGATGGATGGATGGATGTACGGATGGAGGCCTCCACTAAATACGCCTCGACATTTCAAGTCAGGGGCATAATAAGTGTTGAAGTTTAAAATATGCTTTCAGTGCTCTAACCCTGAGATTTTGGACAGCTCCAGAAAAGCTCCCCGAGGCAGATACAATGATTCCCAAATAAGTGTAGGATGTGACAAGTGTCTAGCTGGTCCTTCCCATACACAAAATTACTCAATATTTTTCTACCAGAAAAATCAGTACTTTGGATTTCGGATTATTGACAGTGAACCTCCATTTATTACAGAAGTTGAACAACGAGTCTATGGATTTCTGAAGTCCAGCCTCTGAGGTAAATAGCAAGACAAGGTCATCGGCATAGAATAGACAGGGAAACACGTTGCCTTGTAGGTCAGGGAAATGTGTGCTGTGTTTCTTAATGGAGTCCGGCAGCTCATCTATGAATAGGTTAAAAAGTAAAGGGCTTAAATTACTCCCCTATATCACACCAACCGAGTTGGAAAACTTGGTGGACAGTGTTTTTCCTATTCTTACATGGAGTGTACTGGATGTGAAGATTCATTTAACAGAGGAATAAAAACTTTCCTCCAACTCCCGTCTCGATAAGCTTCAAGAAGAGTCTCTCCCACCATACTCTGTCATAGGCTTTGTTCAAATCTATAAAACATGCATAGATCTTTTTATGAATGTGAAAGGCCTTACTGAGCAAAGCTTTATATAATATGTTGTCCGCCGTTTTTTAGCCTTTCCTAATCCCAGCCTGAAACTCATTTGGAGTTCCTCTCTGCACTTGGAATAACGTTAAATGTTCAGTTAACTTATTAATATAAAGTTTGCCAACAATGCTGGTGATAGTTATTCCACGAAATTGGTCAGGATTTTCTGCATTTGTGACCTTCGCGATGGAGACTATTAGAGCTGAAACGGTTAAAGGGATTTCTTGATCGATTAATCATATGGATTAACCTTGGTTAACCAATTAATCACTTGTTTTAGTAGGTAGCTGAATTATTGCCATACCGTTGATGATTTATAGCATTAACCCTTTACCCAAAGTAATGGACAAAACCAGCAAGCGCTATATATAAAAATCTCCTTCAAATTTGATTGTTTTCAATTTTTGTCTAAAAAACATAGCTTATGACACCTCACTGGAACAAGCTCGTTGAGTTTGTTCCAATGAGGGGCCATAAGCTATGTTTTTGAGACAAAAATTGAAATTTTTTCGTAATTCAAGAATTTATTTTGCAAGTATCGTCTGCTGTCCGCAATGGGCAAAGAGTTAAGAATGACCATTTCTTGCTACTGATACAGTACAATGATCTTGAAAGTGAACTGGTATGTCTGCACATAACTTGAGTGCTTTAATCTGTCTCATAATAACTGATGCAAATCAGTGTGACAATGTTTGACTGTTTTTAGAGCAAGTTTGTTCCTTTGTTAACCCATATAATACAGTAGTTTAAGGCAACGATTAACCGATCAATTACTTTTTTTGATCGTTCAAGACATTGATCATTGGTTAATCGATTAATCAGTTAACCGTTTCAGCCCTAGAGACAATGTATCCTTCAGACCACTTCTCCAGAAACCACCCTTCCTCGAGACCGTGTTAAAAAGCTTGGTTAAAACTGGGCTTACAATTAATTTAACCCTTTACCCAACATAACAGCCAAAACTGGCCAAAAATTGCCAATTAATTTTCATTATTTTTTCATTTTTTGTCTCAAAAACATAGGTTATGACCCTCGTTGGAACGAGCTGTTCCAATGAAGGGTCATAACCTATGTTTTTGAGACAAAAATGAAAAAAATGAGTTATTCAAGAATTTTTTTTGCAAGTGTCATCTGCTTTTCATTTTAGGCAAAGTGTTAACTCATTTGATCATCTTGTTTCTATTCCTGTCTAAGCCTTCAGATTTTCCAGTTTTTAATCTTGAAATGGAACAGCTTGTTTCCTCGATCGATATTGGAAAATCTAACGGGTTAGACTCAAAGGATGATGATTTGATGTCTGCTAGGTTTCACACTACTGTTTCCCAAAATTTCTGTCAAAGCCGTGATTGAATTTCCGGTTTCTCAATGCGGTATAATGTCTTTTTCAAGTGCCAATAGGAATATTATTGGATGATTCATCTCTTTCGTTTAAGTCATCCTGTAACATATTTACAGTTTCCCAAAAACATTTAGGATCAGCATTATATTCAATGTATCCAGCTTCCTCATATCTTTTTATGCTGTTTTTTCCAAATTTCGAGAAGCTTAACGTATATGTGTTTACAGACTTAGTATCTGCCACACACGGTCGGGTCACTGTGAAATTTCTGAAACAAATATCTTTGTTGAACTAAACGCTTTTTCATTTCTTGACAGGTGCCATCATACCACGCTTTGGGGGGATTTCTTTTCCTAGATTTCCCATTCTTTGTCCTGTTTGTTTTTAAACATTTTTTGGAGACCTCAAGAATGGTATTTTCAAATTCTGACAATTCTGCATTGCAGTTAGTGCATTTAGTTTGTAGAAAGTTTTCCAACCATGCATGCATTTCAGTGGACCTGAATGCTTCTACATAACTGCTCTTTGCCTGGGTATCCCATACAAATCGTGGTGGGACTGGCACTTAGTTTCCATCTTCTTTTCTACTTTATATGAAACATTTAGTACATACTAGATCTGACAATGGTCAGAAAAAATATTCTGTTTATTAACCTTAAAGATGGACATATGGTTGAGAAGCTGCTCACTGACAATAATATAATCAACGACTGATTTACTATTATACTGGTATGAGGTATACTGCCACAGAGCATCACCAGCTTTTTGCCAATTGAGAATACTCATTCCAGAAAGGATGCACAGATCTAACAATTTCTGGCCTTGTACATCTATCCTCCTGCAGTCGCTGATGTCTCCTTCTAGTTATCTGCACAATAGTTTGGATACAGTGGAAAAAGATTTGTGGTGCTATCATCAAGTGTGAAATCCAAGTCATTGCCAGAGAGCTGAGATGCAATATCTCTTTGCCGATCAATTCAAGGGCATCAAATTTAGAACCACGCTGAAAAAGAGATGACGATACAGGGAGGCAATAAACCTGACAGAAGTAAATATCCTTTTCTATGTGGAAGAATGTTCCATCGCATTTTAGCCATATAGCATCAGCATCTTCACTTTCTGACTTAATTACCATTATCCCCTGTGGCAAGCGGTTATGTACATAGACAAGCACCCATCCTCTGCGATTACTAGTTCTATAACTAGAAAAGCATGTGTATCCTGTGATGGAGATTGGACTTTCCTTAGTGGTACACGTCTCCACAATCCTATTACATCAAAATTATTTTCAAGCCTGAGAAACTCAAAATTTTTCAGTTTGTTATCTCCATCTGACGTTTTGTATATTCCAAGAGCATATCTTGAGGTCCTGGAATATACTGGTTTTGGTAGTAATTTTTCGAAATGATTAAGTTTATGGATTCAAGATCTGACAATGTTCTTGAAACTTTTTAAACATTTCAAGTACAGGCAAAAATGTTTTCAGGTCACCTTCCCGCTGTGACTGATAATGCCCATTGTTTCTGAGAGTCTTTGGCTGCTGGCAGTGTATGCTCCGCCTCTGTCTATAGTTATTGAACATGGACTCATGATTTGGGTCACACAATGGGTCTGGGTTATTCCCTTTTCTCTTAGCATGTGGTAATTGTAGCATAGATTTTATGTATGAGGCCAGTCTTCCAATATATCTTTATTATTAAGGTGCAGGTTGTCACGAAAAAACGATTTGTCTATATCACCATCATTATCCATTACAACACTCGAAATGTTGGGATAGACAAATTAGACTGACACACCTTCTCCACAACTGAATTCACCAGTCCAACTCTCATTTTTTGTTTGCAAATCGATAACGAGGCAAAATGCTACATATGGTGACACTGACAAGTGGAAACGTCAGCCTACATTCCCAAGTAAGAGTCTCAAAAGAATACCTGATATTTTCAATTGGTTCAGGGCTATCGACCGTACTTGTTCCTGTGAATAACACCAATCACTCACATGTTGAGTTTATCTCGTATTTTTTCAAAGTTGATTTGGCCTCTTATCCTGTTAGGTTCATGGTGTACCAATGTTTCTTGTTTTGGGTCCAGACGGCTGCCCAGCAGTCATTTGGCTGTAGAGTTGGTGAGGATAAGCTGTTTCTTGTGAGCCATATTTTTATTGAATGCCCTTTGTCTAGCCTGTACTTCTCTGGGTGTTCTACGACTAGCTGATTTCAGCGCAGAGTTCAGTTCTCCACTTGATTTACAGCCAACATGTACATCTGGATTGCAGCCAACAGTAACTTTGGCATGTGACTCGGCGATAGCAGTTTCATAATTAGCTGAATCACTTAATGAACATTCATCCTCACGATAGTTCATCGTGGGAGAACTCTTGACTCGTATTTCATTCTCTTCTCTTCTGTGTCACTCTGTTGGTTGCTTGCAGTAGGTGTGTTTGATCTCATTTCACTGAGACTGTGTAACTCTTCGAATCCCTTCCATAATACACAGCTGACTGAGCACTGGCACCTATTCACAACTGAATTATCTCGTTCTGCATTTAATTTTTCAAAATTGTGTTTCAACATTTCTATGTCGGTGTGTAATTCTGCCAAACTAGTCAATCCAATATTACCAATGTCTGTCTTTAACCCTTTGACGTGTAAAAAAAATATTTTATGAGGGTAATTTTTTGATTGACTTGTTTTTCCCTTGAGTTCAACAACTTCAAGTTGTAATGCACAAGCAAGTTCTTCCAACAAACTAACCGAGTGTTCCAATTTTTCAACACTGGCTGTTTTCCACTTCACAGTTTTCTCAGCCTTTGCTAACAGCTTTTTCCAAACGTGAACTGACAACTTGGGTGTGTTCTCACCTTGCACATGGAGGTGCGAACTGCAGCTCATAGGTGACAAATCATTCTGCTGCTCTTCAGCAATTAAGATCTCATTGTCACTGTGGCATGCAGGGTTATTATCTGAGGTGAAAAGAAAGAGTTTTATACGCTCAAGATACAAGTCTCTCATTCAACACAAGAGTCAATTCCCTGAACCAGGACTGTGTCACTATTGTACAGATTTATTGAGACAAAGTTGTCATGAGGTTGGTCCTTCCTTTTTAGTGACAATTGGCAGAACATCTTCTTAAGTTCCTTCTTATCTTCGATTTTGAATTTATCTGAACACACTTCGTTAATTGCATACGTCCACTCATCCAGCTTGTTTGGTTCCACAAAAAATGTTACTTTTCAACCCACTTTCATTTAAACTGGACATTTTGATAGTGAACCATCGGAGCTTCACTTATTGTGGGTTTATTTCTCCTGTTGCATGCTTTACACATTTTTTTGAGCTTCAGCTTTTTTGTTTTCTTCAATCTTCCTGACGGCTTTGTCATACAGCAGTCCGGTGAACACATACAGAATGTTCGTTTTGCTGCTGCAAAGCTGATTACCTTGTTTGTCTAGTTTCTTCTGCCATCTTAAATTATGTAAATGTCTTTCAAACAGAAAACAAAGAGAAGTGCTCTCACAGTAATTTCACAGGCATGTATGCTCATCCAAATGCAGGATCCTTTTTACAAGCACACAATGTGAAGAGACATTTCCTTACAGTCAACTTGATACAGTTTTACATAGTCATCAGTTTCTCGAAATCCATAATTTTGTAGATATTAGCAGGAGCACATTCTCAGGCTTCTTTTCCTTGATCACGTGACTATATACTTTTACTTAACATGGCAACAAGACAACACTTGCCAAAAATATTTGCCTCCAAAACAATGCTTATGACTCTATATTGGAATGGGCTCAGTAAAAACATTGGAATGAACCTGGTGAGCCCATTTGTTGGATGCTTTTATCTTGACAATGTTCTCACATCCTTGTTGGCGGCCTGAATAGGCAGTCAACAATAATGTAGAAACACTGTTAAGTCATCTGCAGCTGTGTACAGTAAAATTAATCTGAGGACTTAACAAGATAAATAATTCTAATTAGTCTGTGTGAAACACACAGACTACTGTTTTTGTACGGTTTCTTTTTCTTTTCTTTTTTCTTTTTCTTCTTCCTTTTTCGTCTTTTTCTTTTCTCCTGTCTTCTGTCTTCTACGCACTTCCTTGTCAGCACAATAACTCAAAAACGAATTGCCCTATCTCACTGATTTTTGGCACATTGACAGACATTCACAAGTTCTCGGCACCCTATGTTTTTCAGGTCGCTATGGCTCTTGAGTATGGCTCAGTCAGCCACATGATTTTCACAGCTTCTAATTTCCTGTAACAGTAAATTCTCCTGAAGAAATACTATGTTGTATTTATTCACAGTGAAGAAAATGTAAACAGAAGTGGAGGTAGCTGCCAAACATTAAATGTTATCTGCTATTTCAATCAGATACCAGCTCCTCAAACCAAGTTGAGAGAAACCCTTTGCTTTACAAGAAAATAAAGTATAAATTATTCAGTTCATTGCTTTTAACCCTCTCAAGACTTCAATGTAGGTTCCAAAAAGTTTCATGCAATTTGAGAATAATTATAACCTTTTCCGTGCACACATTAAACATCATTCAAATAAGAGTCAGAGCAAAACATGGCCATTTCTGATTCCTTGATCGAACAATTTGAATGCTGTGCACATATATGTTTTTTCTGGTTTCTTGGAAACATTTATCTGATTCCTGTATCAATATCTTTAAATACTATTAATGAAAACCTATTTCTGATTTCTTTAAAACTATTTCACCCCCAAAAATAAGCCTCCATAAATTCTCTTTCTATTTTGTTCATTTCTGATGCTTTAACCCCTTTCACACAGACTTGAATTTACTGGATGCAGTAAATTCTGTTTCTCTAGTTTACATGTGAAATTGTGTTTGTGACTTTTTCTGTCACTCACCAACTTCTTTTTATGGACATCATAAAAAAAAGTGTGCAGAAGTTTCAAATGTGGTCGAGTTTAGACATATCTTTAAGACAATAAGCAAATGCAACCATTTTTCTTACAGCCTTGGCTGATGATTCTTCATCAACTATATGGGTTTGTATAGGTAAACAATAAAATTCACTATCCCCATGCAGCTAGTGGCTCATTGATTAGTGCACTGTCTCTTCAGATCGAAAGCTCAATGGTTAGATTCTGTCCCCTGACAACAGCACTGCGTCCCTGGGCAAGATACTTAATTCTGATTTGCTCAAGTAGGAGCGCTGTGGCACCATGGACTAAAGCATACTAAAGCATAAAGCATGCAGCTTGTCAATGGTACACATGCCCTTGACCATTTTGCCAACCTGCATGTGCAGAGACCAACAATTCTTAAAAATGCACTAAATGACCCTTGAGTGACCTCAATAACATTGACCCATATTTTGAACCTCCACTGTGGCATACTAGTGACCTTCTATCAGTATGCTAAAAAGCAGCGACATTGGAAGCTTTGTATTTGAATTATCATGTGGTCAAGAAAGTGGGGAGAATACCAGAAGAATACAAAGATAAATGTAACTTGTTGGCTGTGCCAAAGTGAAAAAAAAAGATGACTGGTGTGGTGACCTTTGCAGGTGGGAGCCATTATGTGTGGTTGACCATGATCAACATCAGACATGCTCATCTATTCATCAAACTAAGTCATCCTGTCAAATTTCAAGACAACTGCTGCATAAATGCAACCTGCAGGCTATTCTGAAGAAATCCAAGATGGCTGCCATGGTGGCCATTATGGCTGACAATCTGTCACCAGAATAGGTTGTTCTCATCTACTCATCATATTTAGTCACCCTGTCGAATTTCAAATTTGATGCACAAATGTGATCTTTAGTCTGTGATGAAATCCAAGATGGCTGCTGTGGCTACCATTGTAGGCAGGCAACCGGTTCAACATAAGAAGACCTTCTCATCCACTCATCATACGGAGTCCCTTTGTTATGCTTCAAGAAAATTGATATAAGAATTTTATCTGTAGCCTATGCTAATGAAATCCAAAATGACTGTTGTGCAGGCCACTGTGGGCAGTCAATCGTCACCATAATGGGACATTCTCATCTAAACATGAACCTGAACAAGTATAAGATATTTGGCGATGATCAGAAGAAAACTGAGGGTTGTGGCCAGTGCTGAACGATTTTGGACAGGCAGTCAGAGAAATCTAAGATTTCTAAGAAATACTAAGTCATTTTGCCAAGTTCTGCATAAATGCTACCTACAGGGTGTTCTGGAGAAATCCATTATTGATGGCCTACCATGAACAAAATATGTCATTCTCATCAACTCATCATAACAAGAGGCCTGCATCATAAAGCGCTACTAATGCCCCCGACTGCAAAAAAATTTCTAAATCAAAAGTGAAAAGGGGCCATAACTCTGGAAGAAATGTGTGGAAGAAACTCATGCTACATATCGTTCCCCATGATGCTCTATCACAACACCAAATATCATTCAAATCAGAGTAGCAGTGGTTGAGATACATGGGAAAATGGTATGGATGGCCGAATGGACAGACAGAAGGAGGTCTCCACTAGATACCCCTATGACTTTTCAAGTCGGGGCATAATAAGTCACCACGCCAAGTTTCAAGAAAATGCAACCTGTAGCCTGCGCTGAAGAAATCCAAGGTAGCTGCTGTGACAGCCATTGTTGGCAAGTAATTGTGACCATAATGAGATGTTCTCATCTAGTCATGAACCTGAACATGCATATAAAGTTTGACAATGATGATCGGGAAAGAACTGTGGGCTGTAGCCTGTGCTGTGCACAGTCGTACAGACTCATGGACATCTGCATGCATCGTGACATTTGTTTAGCTTGACTTAATGGCACCCATATTCTCCCACCAATCTTAAAAATTTTCCAGAAGGTAAGAAATTGTCGGCTTAAAATTCAGCAAGAATCCAGAATCTGATTATCGAAAAGATTCTTGCAAACTGCTGGACATTCCAGTGATGTACAGCAGGATTCTTACTCATTTGGTTTCTAACAAACTGAATGGAATTTCAAAGGTCCTAGTTAGTGTCACTTTAAGAGCAGTATCATGTGGGAAATAATTGGAACTCTGATACATAATTATGAACTGATCTATAGAAGTGTGTCTGCTAAGGATCAGAAAGAAAAAAAAATCCGGCTTTCTGGTTAATTCTACTTTTCATGCCCAACCCTAATCTATCTATGACTTTCTGACAAAAAAGGTTATATCCATTTGGTCCCGCAAAGTAGATCTTCTGTTTCTTGGGCCATTTTTTATAAAAGTGCATGTGTGTGTGTGAGCGTTTTTTTTTATTTTATTTTTTATTTTTGTAATTATTTCTTTTCCATCCGAAGTTCATGTTCTTGGTTTTTTTTATGTTTAAGGCCTCATAATCAACAGAATAGCATGAGTGGTGGTGTATTTCGCCCCATAAGTGCAAGAGGGCTTTGCAATGCTAAAGCAGTGGAAACACAGTGGCTCCATTGGTAGAGGTGCAGGCTGCAAGCCGAGAGATCCTCGGTTCAAATCCCACCTGGGGCAACCGCATTGTGTCCTTGGGCATTGCCGACATGGTGATGTTGTGTACTAAGGCGTACTGCACGTCGATGGTGCACCTGTCTTCAACCAATGCTACCCCTGTTTGTGGGGAGTTAGTATGTTGGGGAGCTGAAAGTTGCTCGCCATTGCTCGGTGGTTCTCACCGGGTTCTCCAGCTTCTTCCACCCGTAAAACTGTTGTGGTCATGATTAGCCATTGTTCAGAAATATGTGACCTTAAACACCAATAAATAAATAATGCTAAAGCATTGCAAAGTCTTGTTGCACTCAAGGGACAAATTTATCAATTTTATTAACTTGGGTAAAATATCAGACCTTGAGGTCTCGAGTTCAATCCCCGTCAGGGACGACCCCACGTTGTGTCATTGGGCAAGTCACTTTATCCTAGTTGCCTACATGGGGGCACGATGACGCCGTGTACTGAGGCGTACTGCATGTCGATGGCACATATGTCTTCAACCGCTGTAACCCTGCTTGAGCAGAGCTTGAACAGTTAGAATGTTGAGGAGCTGACAGTTGCTTGTCGATGCTCAGTGGTTCTCTCTGGGTACTCTGGCTTCCACCACCCGTAAAACTGTCACAGTCATGATTAGCCATTGTGCATAAGTATGTGACCTTAAACACTAGTAAATACATAAATAAAACATCAGACATAAACCATTTAATTATTATTTTTTTAAGTTTGCATTTGCCTATAAAAAGAGAGCATGCGGCAGCCAAAAAGACCATTTGGGAGGGCCTGAGAAACAGATTTTTAACTTTTTAGGTCTTTAAAATGATAACTGAAGATACTTATAGGACCGACTTCAAATATATGAACAACAAGAATATAGGCCATACATTTTAATCCTTTATCTAACCTGAATAGCAGACAATACTAAAAATAAAATGCCTTGAATAATCACCAATTTTCATTTTTGCCTCAAAAACAAAGCTTAGTTATTTCAAGTTAACCAGGACAGCATTTCCCTTGCCACTAAAATAAGTATAAAGTGAGAATATTGAATCAGATTTTCCCCCTGTAAATTGAATGGATTTTTTCCCCAATGATTTCTTGAGTTAAATTTATATCAATTTGTCATCAAATCTAATCATGGCTGCTATGAAGCAGCCACAACCAGATTTTATGAAAAATACCTTGAAAATACTCCTACTGGCAGGTTTATCTCTAATCAAAATGTTACTGACTATTTGTCAAAGGTCTGTTAATAAATGAGAACAAGAGCACCGCTGGGCATTGCATCATACGCCTGTGAACTGTTCAAATTGTACCATTTTAACACATTTGCAATTTTTTTAGAGTGCGAGAAATTTATACTGGCATATATATATATGTTACGGTCAGACTTTGAAATCAGTGATTTTGTGAAATGACTAAATTTTTCAGTCATTTGAGAAAAAGACTAACAAGTTTGAAGCCAATCGAAAAACAAATACTAAAGTTATCATCCGGAAGCCAAATATTTGACGAAGAATTCTAAGTCCAACAGGGGCCATAATTCAGGCAAAAATTGTTCAGACCGACCCCATATTCGAACTTGACCTGTATTTTGTTGTGATTAAACCACATACCAAGTTTGGAGCCGATCAGAAAACAAATACTAAAGTTATCATCCGGAAACCAAATATTTGACGAATTCTAAGTCCAACAGGGGCCATAATTCAGGCAAAAATTGTTCAGACCGACCCCATATTCGAACTTGACCTGTATTTTGTTGTGATTAAACCACATACCAAATTTGGAGCCGATCGGAAAACAAATACTAAAGTTATCATCCGGAAACCAAATATTTGACAAATTTTAAGTCCAACAGGGGCCATAATTCAGGCGAAAAATGTTCGGACCGACCCCATATTCAAACTTGACCTGTATTTTGTTGTGATTAAACCACATACCAAATTTGGAACCGATCGGAAAACAAATACTAAAGTTATCATCCGGAAACCAAATATTTGATGAATTCTAAGTCCAACAGGGGCCATAATTCAGGCAAAAATTGTTCAGACCGACCCCATATTCGAACTTGACCTGTATTTTGTTGTGATTAAACCACATACCAAATTTGGAGCCGATTGGAAAACAAATACTAAAGTTATCATCCGGAAACCAAATATTTGACGAATTCTAAGTCCAACAGGGGCCATAATTCAGGCGAAAAATGTTCGGACCGACCCCATATTCGAACTTGACCTGTATTTTGTTGTGATTAAACCACATACCAAATTTGGAGCCGATCGGAAAACAAATACTAAAGTTATCATCCGGAAACCAAATATTTGATGAATTCTAAGTCCAACTGGGGCCATAATTCCGGCGAAAAATGTTCGGACCGACCCCATATTCGAACTTGACCTGTATTTTGTTGTGATTAAACCACATACCACATTTGGAGCCGATCGGAAAACAAATACTAAAGTTATCATCCGGAAACCAAATATTTGACGAATTCTAAGTCCAACTGGGGCCATAATTCAGGCGAAAAATGTTCGGACCAACCCCATATTCGAACTTGACCTGTATTTTGTTGTGATTAAACCACATACCACATTTGGAGCCGATCTGAAAACAAATACTAAAGTTATTGTTCGGAAACCAAACGGACGGACGGACGGACAGACGGACGGACAATGCCATACTATAATACGTCCCGTTTTTCAAACGGGCATATAATAAAAAAGGGTTGTCTATCCCTGGTGTGGTAAGCAATAAGAGAACAAATTGATTATTTGCCTAACAATTACAGACCAGTGTATACTAATCAGTTGGTTTGAAAGTTTGTGGGTATTTTCTCTACAAAACAGTTTAATCTAGCTCTCAAGAAACACAGATGAAAAAATGAACTTGGTAGTTGACAATATAGGGGTGCGGTGGCTCAGTGGTAGATTGTTGGACTTCTAGGCTAGAGGTTCCAAGTTCGATCCCCGTTCAGGACCACCTGCATTGTGTCCTTGGGCAAGGCATTTTATCCAGGTTGCCTACATGGGGGCACGATGATGCCGTGTACTAAAGCGTACTGCACATCAATGGTGCATTATCTTAAACCGCTGTAACCCTGCTTGGGTGGAGCTTGAACAGAGAATGTTGAGCTGACAGTTGCTTGTCGATGCTCGGTGTTCTCTCCGGGTACTTTGGCTTCCTCCACCTGTAAAACTGTCATGGTCACGATTATCCATTGGGCATAAGTATGCGACCTTAAACACCACTAAATAAATAAATAAATAAATATAGTTGACAATACAATAATATAATAATATCCAAGAACTTCTTGGATATTATTATATTACTGAATTGTCAATTTAAAAATACGGACAATGGCAAATGCAACAAACCAAACCGAAAGCATGTTCAATGGCAGCAGCTCACTTCTCAGCCTCTTGAGTAGCGAATCAATACAAACTGTAGCGGAAACAAACAACAGCTATCCTTCAAAATGCGAAAGGGATGTCAAAGATCTACTGCAAGAAAAAAGTGCCAAAAGAGCAGTCCTGGAAATGGGATGGGTATGAGTGCAATTGATCCCGTCAGCACCTGTGTTTTCTATTTTACGGTAGCTAAAAAATGCACTCGTTGAAGAATATTGTGGAGCACTAATATACTGTGAGGGCATATAAATGTGTGTTGTTTTGAGAAAGCAGCACTCTGCAACCAGTGGCAAGTTACTGCCAAATTCAGCATTTCCTTATACATTTACATGTGGCCCCTTGAACCCGATCGGCCACTTTCCTGGCCAGGAACATGATACGCTATAATGTCATTAAATAGGATGGCTGTTCAGTAAATGGGTGGGGTAGAGCAATCATTATTTTCAACCTGCAGCCCAGAGGTTGCATGTTGAAAATATTGATTGCTCTACCCCAAATAATGAATATGGACTCTTCTAATTGCTGCCATTGAACTAGCATGGGAGATACCACTAAAGTTAAAAGGGTTAAGGTTTCTGGTGTTTGGTGACAGTATTCCCTGGAAAATTCATATACTAACATTTTACGGGTGCAATTTACTCCCATCTCTGAATTCACAGGAGCTTAAAACTGCACCCGTCAATTTTGTTCATTTCCAGCACTGAAAGGGCGAATATCAGACCCCAAAATTTAGCACATCAAAAAATTAGAAACAAACAAGTGAGAGAATTGAGAACCAATCTTCAAATAGCATTTTATAAGGAGTGCTGTAAAAATGAAATAGCACCAACCTGATCATAACATCAATGATCTCAGCTATTTTATCATAACCTTAATTCCAACCCTGTCTTGTCCTCGTCAGCCATACAAATTTGAGAGAAGGAAATAAACTGGATTTGGATATACCGATTTCGGACATTCAATTTCGATTCATCTGAGAGTGCTGAATTCTAACAAAATAATTATTGACAAAGAAACTCTTACTAACAATATTACAGTGCTATGACAGTTAAACCATTTTCCTCTCAGATAATATAATTGATGACCCACCCCCACTGCAATGAGCTTATCAAGCAATTGGTAATAACAAGTTATGTTTTGAAGGAAAAAATAAATAATTAAAATATCTGAAGAACAATTTTCTAACGTGGTACATAATAGAATAACACAGTGCTAGTGCAACTTACCAGAGGTATATTGGAATTCTTCAAAATTCCTCTCATCAACTGAATATATTACTTCCTACAAATATTTTCCAAATGTACAACATACAACATGTGCAAAACATGCAGTTGAGAGGAGGTATTTTTTGTCACTTCAAAGTTTCGAGTAATCAGAACAGCTGGATAATTCTGATCTAACATCATACTGACATTTCCGTTTTGAAAAGGTATCCCTCACAAACTGTGGCTGCTATTTTTACTGAATTGCCACAATCACTCCAATTAACTTTCATGCAATTAACCCATAACCCTCTACACTCTGATGTCAAAATGGCAAAGTTTTCAAAACCAAATATTTCCCATAATGCAGTCTGATATTTAACCAAATATACCTTCAAACAAGATATAATACGTTAAATTCATAATTAAACAAGAGAAAAACAGAGCGATTGGAGAAAATCCTGTTGCACTACTGGGGGCCTTCGGGGTTAACCTAACACCATTAGAGACAACACAATATTAAGACTGTTAACTGGTTGAGTGCTAGAAGACACCATCAGGGCTTTAAAAAAAACAGGCCAATGAAATCGTCAGATGTGTACCCATACGCGCAACTAGCAGAAAGCTGTATGACGTTGGGCCACCACGGATGCCGACATTATGTACACCATACATGGTATGGGTACATTTAGAAATGGATTGGAGGAGTGTCTAATTTGATGGATAAAGGGTAATATCTCCGGATCAAATTATCAGATTTACATAAAAAACTATACAGCACAGCACATCAGTAACCTGAATAAATATATAAAGTAACATGACAATCGGATTGATATTTTTTGAGTTATCTCATGCCACAGGGATTGGAGGAATTTTCAATTTGAAGGATAAAGGGTTAATATCTCAGGATCAAATTATCAGATTTACACCAAAAACTATACAGCTCGGCACATCAGTAACCTGAACACAAATATAAAGTAACTTGACAATCCAAAAAATATTTTTCAAGTTATCGAATGCCAAAGTGATTGGAGGAATTTTCAATTTGAAGAATAAAGGGTTAATATCTCAGGATCAAAATAACAGATTTACACCAAAAACTATACAGCTCGGTACATTAGTAACCTGAACACAAATATAAAGTAACTTGACAATCCAAGCAATATTTTTCAAGTTATCAAATGCCAAAGGGATTGGAGGAATTTTCAATTTGAAGGATAAAGGGTTAATATCTCGGGATCAAAATAACAGATTTACACCAAAAACTATACAGCTCGGTACATCAGTAACCTGAAAACAAATATAAAGTAACTTGACAATCCAAGCAATATTTTTCAAGTTATCGAATGCCAAAGGGATTGGAGGAATTTTCAATTTGAAGGATAAAGGGTTAATATCTCAGGATCAAATCATTAGATTTACACCAAAAACTATACAGCTTGGCAAATCAGTAACCTGAACACAAATATAAAGTAACTAGACAATCCAAGCAATATTTTTCAAGTTATCGAATGCCAAAGGGATTGGAGGAATTTTCAATTTGAAGGATAAAGGGTTAATATCTCAGGATCAAATTATCAGATTTACACCAAAAACTATACAGCTCGGCACATCAGTAACCTGAACACAAATATAAAGTAACTTGACAATCCAAGCAATATTTTTCAAGTTATCGAATGCCAAAGAAATGGATATGGACTCCGGACGGACAGACGGACAGACAGAGATGGACAGACAGACGGACAGACAGACAGACGGACAGACAAAGGACGGACGAACGACGGATGGCCACCCTGGATGCCGGCATTATGTGTACCATACATAGTATGGGTACACATAAAAATGAGGATGCCAGAGCAAAAGCCAACATATTTTACTTGCTCATGTTTCATATTCAGCCAAATGCAAATAATATACCGTTTATATAAATTTGTTTTATTACAAATTATTGGAGAGTGCCTGTAGGCACTCTCTGATAATTTGTAATTAAACAAATATTGAACGACAAATTCAGGACACCAAAAATAATCTAGCCCTCAACTGGTTAATGTATGCCACTATCATACTCGCAGTCTCACATGTATAAACATACGCGACATAATGGCAGCATAACAACAAAGATTATTTATTCACTTTTCTTGATTATTGCCAAATAACCCCAAAATGTTCAAGAACTTCAAGTCATACCTCGTCCCAAATATTATTACATTTCCTTAGCAGTGTTCATGCTGTCAGGAGCCAATTTTGCCAACTGCACTAAACATTTTGATTTGGAACCAAAAAAATCTTTGCTGGCTAAAATTTTTGACCGATTACCCCGATGCATCATTGGAGGAAATTTTGCCAAGTGTCATAGGGGATCATCTCTGAATTATATGCGTGGAGAAATGCCCACCCATAGATTTTAACCCATCCACAATAGCTGTACTGTAATTGGTTATCTTTATTACATCCAGATGAACAGTAAATAGGTTACCCGGTATCTCAAAATTTGAGATTTTATGTCTGAAATAACTAACGAAGGTAGAATGTAAATTCAAATATATTTTTATTTGTAAATAACTTTGGCCTACTGCTGGGACAGACTCTTCTGCCTGAAATTACCTGAGATCATAGCTGGTCCCCCACGGATGCATACGCAGGTGAACCCTGATCTCGATGCTTGGTGAGATCTCATTTGTGCGCATGCAGACCGTGGGGGGCGCAAACACTCGCAGGCTACATGTATGAGTAATCAGTAACAGGCGTTCAGAGGATGTACATGTATGAAACCTTGAGTGTACTGCGCAATCTCAGCTCTGAGGGGCATGCAGTCTTGCAAGGCTACATTGCCACATGAGAAACTACTGGAGCAGGTTGTGTATGTGACTGTGCAGGCTACATGTACGCTGCGTGTGGATGTATGAAACCACCTTCGGCGTCGAGAGTGGCTACACCCACCTAGAAGAATGTACATGTATGAAACCCACATTTTCTGTCCACTGGAGTCCAGTGTTTCTGCGGGCAATGTATGAACCCGAGACTGTTAGTTTGAGATGGCATTGTAGCTATTCGTGTGGATAGCGCAAATTGACAAGGCTATGTTGTCGACATATGAGCCGACTAGTGCATGATAAAGGTTATTCTTTGCGAGCTACATCTCTTGCATGAGTTGATGTATGAAACCAGCCTCGGTATCGAACGTGGCTACATCGACATGGAAGAATGTATGAAACCCGCCGAGTTAAGTAGTTCCTCTTATGCTCCAGTGGCTATGAGGGCAACATATGAAACCAGAGGAGTTGAGTCAGAAAGTGCATGTTGCACTTGCATGTATGTAAATCCTGAGGCGAAGAGTCATATTTACGCAATTTGGAAGGCCGCTCTTCACGCTGTGGCTGTTCAGTTAGAACAGTCACAAGTGGTGGAAAGTGGCTCAGGCTGAAGGGACTGTCCCAACAACTACAACAAACAGGATTGCTGGATAGGAGGTGGGGATGGTGGCGGTTAACGCAAAGAATGGCTGAATATTTGCTTATGTTTCGAGTGTGAACTGCAAACAACGACTGTCCCGAATCTCATGAAACAAAGGACTGAGATAGCGTGCCTACTAAAAATAGAACCTGTTGCAGCCAGTTAAATTCCTGGGAATCGACTGTTCCCCAGTCGACTAGGAATCTCATATTACATGTACATAGCAGCAAGTCAAGTCATTTAATACATAAACCACACTCAAACTGACCCTGTCGTTTGAGTTTCAATTTATGTCTGAAATGACTAACGAAGGTAGAATGTAAATTCAAATATATTTTTATTTGTAAATAACTTTGGCCTACTGCTGGGACAGACTCTTCTGCCTGAAATTACCTGAGATCGTAGCTGGTCCCCCACGGATGCATACGCAGGTGAACCCTGATCTCGATGCTTGGTGAGATCTCATTTGTGCACATGCAGACCGTGGGGGGCGCAAACACTCGCAGGCTACATGTATGAGTAATCAGTAACAGGCGATCAGAGGATGTACATGTATGAAACCTTGAGTGTACTGCGCAATCACAGCTCTGAGGGGCATGCAGTCTTGCAAGGCTATATTGCCACATGAGAAACTACTGGAGCAGGTTGTGTTTGTGATTGTGCAGGCTACATGTACGCTGCACGTGTGGATGTATGAAACCACTTTCGGCGTCGAGAGTGGCTACACCCACCTAGAAGAATGTACATGTATGAAACCCACATTTTCTGTCCACTGGACTCCAGTGTTTCTGCGGGCAATGTATGAACCCGAGACTGTTAGTTTGAGATGGCATTGTAGCTATCCGTGTGGATAGCGCAAATTGACAAGGCTATGTTGTTGACATATGAGTCGACTAGTGCATGATAAAGGTTATTCTTTGTGAGCTACATGTCTTGCATGAGTTGATGTATGAAACCAGCCTCGGTATCGAATGTGGCTACATCGACATGGAAGAATGTATGAAACCCGCCGAGTTGAAGTAGTTCCTCGTATGCTCCAGTGGCTATGAGGGCAACATATGAAACCAGAGGAGTTGAGTCAGAAAGTGCATGTTGCACTTGCATGTATGTAAATCCTGAGGCGAAGAGTCATATTTACGCAATTTGGAAGGCCGCTCTTCACGCTGTGGCTGTTCAGTTAGAACAGTCACAAGTGGTGGAAAGTGGCTCAGGCTGAAGGGACTGTCCCAACAACTACAACAAACAGGATTGCTGGATAGGAGGTGGGGATGGTGGCGGTTAACGCAAAGAATGGCTGAATATTTGCTTATGTTTCGAGTGTGAACTGCAAACAACGACTGTCCCGAATCTCATGAAACAAAGGACTGAGATAGCGTGCCTACTAAAAATAGAACCTGTTGCAGCCAGTTAAATTCCTGGGAATCGACTGTTCCCCAGTCGACTAGGAATCTCATATTACATGTACATAGCAGCAAGTCAAGTCATTTAATACATAAACCACACTCAAACTGACCCTGTCGTTTGAGTTTCAATTTATGTCTGAAATAACTAATGTTGCACTTGCATGTATGTAAATCCTGAGGCGAAGAGTCATATTTACACAATTTGGAAGGCCGCTCTTCACGCTGTGGCTGTTCAGTTAGAACAGTCACAAGTGGTGGAAAGTGGCCAAAAAGGAAGCCTTGCAAATTGGGTATATTCCAGCATTCCTGTTTGTCTCCGTCAATGGTATTCTATAAATGATACATGATGTCACATTATACAGATTAATATATATACTAATATATGTAAAAAACAAATAATGGTATAGCTCATCACTGTCTGTGTCCTCTAATAACTTCTGCACGAATTGTCTAGATTCCTCAAGAGAGGCATGTAATAACACTTTCAGGTATGTCTCCCATGATAATAGAGTCACAGTGTCACAAGTTCTCTGGGAGGCATCCATTCTTAAGAACAACCAGCAGGTTGCAAATTTTATACATTTCTCATTGATTATACATGTACACAAGATACCGGTAGATGTCACTATTATCCACATAAATGCACCTCACACAACAATAGCTACACACTATACATGGGTTGAGCCAGAATGTTCGCTGAGCCTCATGTCGAATCAGTCTTAAAAGTGTCGGAGTTCTGAGAGGCATGCGTTGTGTTGAGCTCCATGCACAAAGGTGAATAAATATATGGGAAATACCCTTAAGCGAATGCAACCTGTACAGGGACCATGCTTACATTATGTCTACAGTACACGTAGCTGACAGATATTGTGAATAGAGTGAACTGCATGTATAACTGGGGTGAAAGTAATAAAAACATCATATTTGATGCAACCTGCACAAGAACCCCATTCCTATGTAGGTATACAAATATGCAGCTAATGGTTATTTTAAAATACATACTGCGTAAGCGAATTTTGAGCTGCCTTAAGGGTTTCCAGGGGGGTTCGAACATATCGAATGTAAGAATCTGATGACCACCTCCCAAGGGTCTTTATTAAGTGGTCCTCTATACGCACTGCAGCTGCTGAGGTAGCAGCACCTATTCTGAAAGAATGACCAGAATAATGAGCTGGGTTGAGCTTTAGCCTTGCTAAAATTTTATTCAAGTAACTGATGAAGTTCTTCCTGGTCAATGGAGAGCCATTGTTTAAGAGAAATAAGGCACCGCTCTGAGCAGAGGTAGGCCTAGCACAGAGATATTTCTTAAGCAAATAAACCGGACAAATTATATGTGAGTTCCCAAATAGTTTAATTGTGATGCCTTTCCTGAAAGGGTCTGTTTTGGATGCCTTGATGTTTAAACAGCACACCTCTGTACCCCCTTCCGACATAAAGGTTATGTCTGACACACCTAACTCTGTATCTCGGAATGTTGTGGATTCAGAGGTGAACTCTCCACATCTTAAAAAGCCAAAAAACGCTACCGCTGTAGCCGTTTGAAGTATGAGATCTGTATAGGGGGCCAAAAATACCAGCTTGTTATAAGTTGAAGATTTGGTGCAAGATGGGAAAGGTGATGGGTAAACGGGGTTTACTTGGAGTGCTAGCAAGCTTTTTGTAACCACGAAGCAGGACCTGAACCCTTTGCATCGGAGTATTGTCCCAGGATACAAAGGGATCTGCCAATCCGGCTTCGAGGTAACCATGCTTTATACCGGCTAAATATAGTTTGACAGTTGAGTATCTCAGGTTAAGGATGGAAAAGCAAAAGGCAATGAAATTCACTATGAGTTCTTCCGTAACAAATGGAAAAGAGGATGGTAGTATATTATACCTGTGCAAAAATTTATGGAAAGCCTTAAGTCCTGAATGATATACAGCTCTAGTATTTTTGTTTAAAGCAGCTTTCCACAGCAGATTTACAGACTGAGTTAGATGTGGACAACCTCCGAAAAGGGTGGAACTGGAATTGGATGGGTGTTGGCATGAGGTGCTAATTCTCGGAAGCGGTTCATCTGAAAACGAGAAAGAGCATCAGCTATGTCATTGTGCTTGCCTGGGATGTGCCGGGAATAAACAGCAAAGTTGTTCACCGATGCGCATAGAGTGAGTTTGCGTAAAAGACGCATTATATTCAGGTTTTTTGATCGTCCTTTGTTGATTATAGCAACAGTGGCCTGATTATCACAATGGAAAAGAATTCGCCTACGGCACCACTGTCCACCCCACAAGATAGCGGCTACAACGATGGGGTACAGCTCAAGTAGGGACATAGATGAAGACTTTTGAGTGGACATCTTGAGGAGTTCCGTAGGCCATCTACCTTGACACCAATGGCCATTACAATAGATCCCAAAGCCTTCACTCGAGGATGCATCGGTAAACAACTCAACGTTGGCACAATCTGTAATATCAATATCAAGAAAAAAAGGAAGTTCCGTTCCAGCCTCTCAAGAACTTATGCCACATCCGCAAGTCTAACTGACACTCTTTAGTTAAAACAACCCTATCGAAGAGACTATGGGCAGTTGTAGACAAACTAATGAAATATGAAACGAATGACCGGCCGGGTATAATACATCGTGAGGCAAAGTTCATATGACCAAGAAGTGACAAAAGTTCACGTTTTGTACAGTGTGTCTTGTTTAAAAAGATGGTGATTGTTGTTATGAGCCTGTTGAGCTTGTTTTGAGGCAAACTCGCCTCCCACATAACACTATCTAAATTGATGCCCAGATATTCGAGTTTTGTGACGGGGCCGACTGTCTTGTGCTCTGCAAGGGGGATTGTATAGATGCCAAAAATGTGTGTCAGCATGGCCATAGTGCGTTCTGGCGTGGAATTGGAAGAATCAATTGTAAGAAAGTCATCTAACAGGTGAAAGATATGCTTTATGTTGTACAAGTGTGTAGCCACCCAGCAGATAGCTGATCAAACAACTTGGGGCTACTTCTGGAGCCAAACACCAGCCTCCTATAATAATAGTACTGCCCTTTCCATTTGATGCCATGTAAGTGCCAGAGGGAAGGGTGGATGGGGATGAGCTTGAAGGCATCAGTGATGTCCGTCTTGCACATCCAAGCCCCTTTCCCCAGAGACTGAATAGTGTTGATGGCATCATCCAATCTAACATAAGAAAGAGAATAGTCATCCTTATTAATGAGGTCATTAAGACTTATTTCTGATGGGTGGTCGTGAGGTGCTGACAAATCAACAATCAATCGTTTTTTGCCGGAATACTTCCCGGTAACTACCCCGATGGGTTGACCCGATGAGTGGGAAAGGGTGAATCTTGGAATGGTCCCAACAAATATCCTTTATCTACTTCAGAGATAAGAGCTTCATCGACAAATGCCCCATCGGAACGAGCCGAGAGGAGGTTTCTGCACTCAAACGATGTCTGGGGTTCTAATGACAGACCTGTGTGGAAACCTTCCCTCAACCCACCGATGAGGGCCTTGACGAATCCTTGATCAGGGTGAGTAACCAGGTCCTGTTCCAGGCGAGCAATATTGATTGGAGTAGTCGCTTGCAAAATGAGAGCGGTGTCGAGACTTGAAGCTAGTTGCGGTGGTGAAGGTAGTCATGCTGATTTCGGAGAACCTTTTCTGAAATCTCTAACAGTTTTTGCTTTATCGGGCTTGCATTTGACAGCAGGATGGTCGCCTTTACATTTCAAAACACACATGTGCAAAAGGGCAATGAAGGCGGCTACAACTGGAATCACCATTGTAATTATTACAAATTTCTTTCCCAATAAAAGATACCCGTTGGCGTCCTTTACTGTCAAAGCCTTTTGCAATTCGAGGTTTGTTTGCCAAAGTGGTGGTTTCCGAGAATACACCATGCCTACCTGTCACCGAGCCACTGCTATTGCCAGTAATTTGTTTAATTTCTGCTACCTGGGGACAAAACATAGCAGTGTGTAACGAGCTTTTACAAATGTCGCAGATCAGATGTGAAATGCCTGAAAAGACTTTTTGAAACAACTTGCTGTCACCGAGTGACCAGTCTATAAGGATATTGCGTTGTTCCAGCAGAGCAGCAGCCTGTGCCGAAAAGGCTTTATGAAATTCATAAAACCCAAAGCAACCAAACCTTGAATGCATATCAACGATATCACGTTCATACGCATCCAATTCTTGGCGCCTCTGGGGATATGCCTCACAAAGCACATTTTTGTATTTGCCAAAAGCAGCCACGAATTCACCAATGGTCAAATTTCTTTGCAGGCGCACATCTGTCTGTTTTAAGCGAAGGGAAAAGCCGTCAACCTCGACAGTCCTCCGATCCCCAAAATTGTAGTTGGGAATCAAAAGGCAAGCCAAGTTGACGTCCCTTCCCTCGATTATCACCTGTCTGGTGGAGGTGGAAATAATCTCAACCTTCGAAACACTATCGGCCGATATACCTCTGTTCATGGTTCGAGAGTGATCCTCGAAACGAAGTCTGTCCATGCCTTGAACGTGCTGGTCCAAAGATCGTCCCTCGGGCCGGAATGGCCATTGAAAGTTGTGTCCCATGGATGGTCCAGTTGATCCTCTTGTAGGGCTGGTGACATTGTAGAACGGCAACGCTGACACAGGTGGATGCCCTGGAACTTGTTGAACTTGATGGGTGAAAGGTAGACCAAGTGCCGATGCCAGTGAAAATCCTCCAGCTGGTGGGCATGGCGTATAAACAGTTGGATTGACGCTTCCAGACGACATGCCGCGTGCAAGATTGTTAATAGTGTCTTTCAGGGAGTTCATTTCATTCCTCAGAAAGGTTAAACTGTTGGTGTCCGCGGTGAGCACGTTGTTTTGGTGGGCAATGTTTACATCCGGTCGCACGCTGGGATTGACTTCCGGTTGGTACCTTAAACTTTGATCTCCAAAAAGGTCCGGGTTGTGACTCCGGGTTGATGGTTGGCATCCTGTTTGCCACAGAAACTGGATTTGCCGTACCAGGGATACTCAGGTCGGTGCCAGAAAGCTCCTGCCTGTTGGTGGCTTGGCCCGACGGTCTGCTCCTTAGACGACTAGTCTTAGTGTTTTCCACGTACAACTGTAGAAGCACGGATTTCTTTAAATTCTTCGGGACGGAAATGCCCATGTCCGCTAACGCCGCAACGAGTCGGTTAAGTGTCAAATTGGCTGAGTTTTCTGTGTCATATTTGTCAGCTTTCTTGGACATTTTACGTTTTCCACGTTCACCTGCCTTTGTGGGACCCGAATGCTCCATCTTATGCTTAAGTTGGCAATTGTCAACGGGCTTGCGGGTAGAGCCACGAATGTCGTCATCCTGTTCCAGTCCCTCCGAGTTTGATTCATATGAGATTTCACTAGCATCATTGAGAGGGATAAGGTGCGAATTGTCTCTGTATGGGATCTGATCTCCAAACGAACGTGTGGAAGTAGATGCTGTTGCACGTCCTGGTGAGAGCACACGAAGTTTGCACATCAGAACCTCGGGAGTTGCTTTCTTCTCTGTCACTTGCGGCCACAATACGCCGCACATTAGTGTCCGTAACGAAATTGGAAGTCATTGCAAAGTCTTGAAAGAACAAGGAATTAACGCAAAGAATGGCTGAATATTTGCTTATGTTTCGAGTGTGAACTGCAAACAAAGACTGTCCCGAATCTCATGAAACAAAGGACTGAGATAGCGTGCCTACTAAAAATAGAACCTGTTGCAGCCAGTTAAATTCCTGGGAATCGACTGTTCCCCAGTCGACTTGGAATCTCATATTACATGTACATAGCAGCAGGTCAAGTCATTTAATACATAAACCACACTCAAACTGACCCTGTCGTTTGAGTTTCAATTTATTCCCTGTAAATGCTGATGAGTTACCACAAATATAGTACTAGATTGGTGTCTTCTATCATTATTTATTTATTTATTTATTTATTTATTTATTTATTTATTGGTGTTTAACAACACTTTTGACGGTGAAGATCACCTCGTGTGGGGCAGTTCTACTGAAGGAAGCCAGAGTACCCAGAGAGAACCACCAAGCAATGGTAAGCAACTGCCAAGACTCCCCAACGTACTAACACTGAACAAGGGTTAAAACTGGTTGAAGACAAGTGCACCATTGATGTGTAGTATGCCCTCAGTATATAGCACCACTGTGCCCCCACAAGGGCAATCACGATTAAGTGCCTTGCCGAAGGACACAACAGAAATACCTCTGGTGGAATCGAACTGTGGACCTTTCGGTTTGAAATCCAATGCTATAACCAGAGCCTGCCCGCTTCCCCATCATCATTAATATGACTAAAAGAAGATGTAATCATCTGATTCAATCACAGTTTAAATGAACAATTATGAGATTAATTATTGGTGCAATTTGCATCAACAAGCTCAATGAGAAAATCAATGATATTCAATTTGGTATTTGATTTGATAATTTCTTTCATGTATTCAATCTGATATTCAATTCAAACAATATTCGCAAGACCCTAGTTTATAACTTCTAGCATTTTTACTGGTAAAACAGGACCCTATCTCCAATGTCTGGGGTGGAAGTCCTCTAAAATGGGCAATATGAGTATAAATGATTGGCAGAACTTGACTTTATATATCCATGTTGTAGTCACGAGTAGCCATTGTGCAGAAATATTTTACCTTAAACACCAATAAATAAATAACTCCCTGCATGCTGCTTGTGGATATTACAGCCCAAATCAGCAAATCTCTTGTCGCTAGAAGAGGTATGATTAAGGCAATATTGACCAAATTTATTCCTGTACACTCAAGCAACATTTTTACCACTACCATCTCGTGTTAAACTTCTGGGAATTTTTATCAAATCCAATCATGGCTGCTTCACAGCAGCCATGCCTAGATTTTATAAAAAATATTTTTAAAAATACTCAGTGGTTTAAGAGTTAAGATTCTCAGCATTCAACAAGATATTGTAAGATTGCGTATCTTTTCACAGTGAACCCTCAGATTCTTATGGTGCAATATACAATGTATCATAAAAGCTTCCAAATAAAAATAATCTGAAAAATTAACCTAAACCAACAGATAAAAGAAATATTTGTCAAACAAGTATACTGCAGTGAAAAACTAGAAAGTGTTTTAGCACACTAAAACATATGTCTCCCCTTCCTTTCTATTTTATGCACTACAAATGATATATACATAAAAATATTGACAATCATACCAGATATGTAAGGTCTAGCTCTAAAGAGAAATAAGTTATGTTCTTTTTTTTTACTTGAGTAAAATGTTCTGGTCCAGACAACTGTCTACCGCAGCGTTGACATGAAAATGTGCGCTCTCGGGCTGCACGTATTTTTACTTTATGATATTTATACAAGAGGTCCCCAGGGACCTGAGGGCGCTCACCTGACATGGTAGCCTAAATATCAACCCAGAGAATTGATTTCAACAAGTTGCAACTGCTCCTCCTAAGAAAAGCTTCTACCAAATATCCAAAGATTCTGACCAGTGGATCTAAAAAAAAGAAGATTTTTAAAGAATATTCCTCATATTGAACTAAGTTATAATTCGGGCTCCCACAGGGAGCCCATATATAAACCCAGGGACTTGGCTTTAACAATCTTGAATTTCACCCCGCTAAGGATGCTGCATACCAAATATCAAAACATTCCGACTGCTGGATCTGAAGAAGATTTTTAAAGAAAATTCCTCATTTTGAACTAAGTTAGAATTCAAGCTCCCACACAGTGAGTCCAAATATGGACCTAGGGACATGATTTGAACAAACTTGAATCTCACCTCCCTAAGGATGCTGCATATCAAATATCAAAACATGCCAACTGCTGGATCTGAAGAAGATTTTTAAAGAAAATTCCTCATTTTGAACTAAGTTATAATTCGGGCTACCACAGTGAGCCCAAATATGAACCCAGGGACTTAGCTGGAACAAACTTGAATCTCACCCCCTAAGCATGGTGCATACCCAATATCAAAAGCTTCTGCCTGCTTGATCTTGAGAAGAAGATTTTCAAAGAAATTTGCCTGAAATGCACTAAGTTCGAATTCGAGCTTCTATAGTGAGCCCAAATATGAATCCAGGGGGCCGATTTGAACAAACTTGAATCAGATCCACCCCACAATGTTGCATACCAAATATCAAAAGATTCTGCCTGCTGGATCTAGAGAAGAAGATTTTTTAAGAAATTTGACTGAAATGCACTAAGTTCGAATTCGTGCTTCTATACTGAGCCCAAATATAAACCCAGGGGGCCGATTTGAACAAAGAATCAGATCCACCCCACAATGTTGCATACCAAATATCAAAAGATTCTGCCTGTTGGATCTGGAGAAAAAGATTTTTTAAGAAATTTGCCTGAGATGCACTAAGTTTGAATTCGAGCTTCTATACTGAGCCCAAACATAAACCCAGGGGGCCGATTTGAACAAACTTGAATCAGATCCACTCCACAACGTTGCATACCAAATATCAAAAGATTCTGCCTGCTGGATCTGGAGAAGAAGATTTTTTAAGAAATTTGCCTGAAATGCATTAAGTTTGAATTCGGGCTTCTATAGTGAGCCCAAATATGAATCCAGGGGGCCGATTTGAACAAACTTGAATCAGATCCACCCCACAATGTTGCATACCAAATATCAAAAGATTCTGCCTGCTGGATCTGGAGAAGAAGATTTTTGAAGAAATTTGCCTGAAATGCACTAAGTTTGAATTCGAGCTTCTATACTGAGCCCAAATATACACCCAGGGGGCCGATTTGAACAAACTTGAATCAGATCCACCCCACAATATTGCATTCCAAATATCAAAAGATTCTGCCTGCTGGATCTGGAGAAGAAGATTTTTTAATCTTTTTCCCATTGCCTAGTGTTAAAAAGTGCTGACTCAGCACTTTTTCAAAAGTCCTGAAAAAAGTACCTTGTGATCAAACCGATAGGGACTTTTTTTAACCATTCTATTCTACTGGATAAAAGTAAGCTTTATACAAAATAAGAATTCTCTGTGCCGTGTAGTTTTGGAGATACGGCAGTTTTAAGGTTTTTCCTATTTTTAGCTCCCGAGGTTCCCATGGGGCAATGAGAAAATTTTATTTTGCATCAATCAACTACTTATGACCCATTATCATCTCATGTCAAATTTGGTTCAAATCGACCTGACGGGTATGAAAATAGAAATCTTAGGCGTGGCCAAAATTTTTGCCCCTCCCATAACGAAGGAAAATAATGCCCGACAAACTTCTCTTGAAAAAATTTGATTCTAAACCTCAAAAGGACTCTGTATACCACATATGAAGTCTCTGCTACTGGTGGTTCATTAGAAGAAGATTTTCAAAAAATTTGGCCATTTTTTCCCCACACCTCTGCTCAATATGAGCCAAAACCTATTTTGGATAAAAATCAAAATGCCCCTATATAACCACTACTTACATGAAATAAAATTAAAATGTGGCCAGTGGTTTAGGAGAAAGAGGCTCAAACACCCCCGTCACGCAGGACGACGGACGACAGACGACGGACGATGGACGACAGACGACGGACGAAGAGTGATAAGAAAAGCTCACCCTGACTTTCAGTCAGGTGAGCTAAAAAAAAAGGGGGTACAAGTAAATACCGTGAACCACATACATGGAACTTTAAGCAGATAGCCAAAGTTCATTAGTTGCACCTTCGACTTTTCAAAATACCTGGGCAAGGGTAAAATAAATGCAGTCACTTTAAACATATTTTTATTTGCCATTCAACAATGCAAATCAGGATTGGAGGACAAGTGCTGACCACTTAGAAAACCCTCCGCTCCTGTACAAAGACTAATAGATTACAAAAGTCAGAACAAAATATAACAATATGTAAACATTATACTCAAAAGAGAGAGAGAGAAATAAAGAGAGAGAGAGAGAGAGAGAGAGAGAGAGAGAAACGGGTAAAAGCAGATTGAAATCAAAGAAGACAAACAAAAAAAAGAAAAAAAAAAAAAAAGAACAGTATACAACAGAAATTCCAGTGATGATGACCCCCCCCCTCCCCCCAATTTATTCAATTCTAAATTTAGTTTAATGCCGCTAAGGAATGTTCACAGAACATTGTTGAGACAGTTAATCTTTGCATGCTCATTCCATTCCGTACTAACCTAACATCCACCGTGTTGCCCTCACACAGATTGATTGTCAGGTCCCACTGCAAGAGGACACCCACAGTGGAAGTTAGATCACCTGTATAACCTTGGGACATACAGACTTGCTGAGAGGCTTAGCTAGTTCAGCAACTGTACATCAAATCTATGCGAGTCACGAATAAATTTTTGAACAGATAAGAAAACTAATACATTGCTGCTTTCGAGTAATGACAGGCTTCCATATAAAATTAAATCCAATGATTTCCAGTTGGGCGTAAGTTTCGACAAATCATCTATGAGGATACAGCGAATATCAGAATTTAAAGAACACAGGAAGAAATAATGTTCTGCATCCTCAACGCCATCGTTACATAAGCAAAATGGAGAATCTGAGATGTAGTTGCGGAACTTGTCACCATTAAGGTCACGACATCCAGTTCATAATTTGGGTGAATAATATTGTATATCCTTATATCGGTTGAAAAATATGTTGGAGCCTTACACAAGGGTGGTGAGATGGACTTTTTTAATTCCCCAAGTGACCAACTGTTTCGAACAACCTCCGGTAGCAGGGGTTCCGCGAGGGTAAAATTTTTTGGTCCGGTATTGGAAAAAAAATAAAATACAGACGCCGAAGGCGTCTGTTGCACGTGCCGAAGACACGTGCAAATATAGGGGGGTTTGGGGGGGTTCTCCCCCCAAGAAAATTTTGATTTCTAGGTGCTCTCTGGTGGCCTCTGGGAGCATTTTTCTTGCAAAAATGCTGAATAATTGAAGATGAAAACATGTATTTTTTTCCTCTGCAATACTCAAAATTTTTACAGAACATACAATACTACGACATTTGGTCCAATTTTTCATAAAAATACAAACGCAAAACAACACAAATCCACGAATTCTGACAGTGACGGCGCCACAGCGACTGCGACCTTGACTTCTTTTTTTACGCAACCCAATATGCTCCAACGTATATAATTGAAAATGCAGAACGAAACGAAATTTGTTTTCGTTTTAAAAGTTTAGTCAAACGAGCATTTTTTTTTCTAAATCAACCCTACTTTGTTGGGGAAAAGTCGTTTGGCAACAAGGTCGTATGGCACCACAGTCTATTCGCCCCATCGGTACTGGATTTGCAGCATCGGTGGTCGTTTCGGACCAGTATGATCATCCAAAGTAAAATACATTCACACACGCCGCAGGAAATGTCTTCAGGAGATATAAATAAAAAGAGCACCGATTGGCTGATATATTCGTCTATGGTGACGTGAGGTCACCACGATTTTGCCGAACTGTGGGAATATCTTGCGTTCTATAAATACCGGTAGTCAAAGTTACGATCCCGGCAAATAATAAACACATCCCTCTGCTTCTTTGAGGATTCAATAGTAATGCTGATACTAGCCTAGAGAATGACTTTTGTATACGATTTCAACTTTATTGAATACATTTAAGAAAAATGTATAGAGGAAAAAACTCAACTTCTGGGGGAAAAATTGCTGCTTGATTTTGGGGGAATGGGTCCGTTTACCGGACCGAAAAACTGCCCGGCGGAATGCCTGGGTAGGGTATTCCACACTTCAATACACGAAGGGAAAAATGATCGTTTGAAGAGTTCCGTTCGACAGAAATAAGGGACAAAATCAGATGCGTTTCCTAATTGTATTGGGATATGTCGGCGACACGAGATGGTAAAAGTTCGTGGAGGAGGTTCGGAGCATTCCCAGTGAGAATTTTGTAAAAGTTACACATTTTGTGAACATAGCGCCTGTTTTCCAGACTACTCCAACCAACTTCCAACAAAAGTCGATCCCGTGGCACAGATCTTGTTAACCCGCTCACTATTCGGGCAGCCTCGTAGTGAATATCTTCAATACAATTTAATTGATACTGAGGAGCACCGCTCCACACAGAACTACCATATTCCAAAATCGGTAATATGAATGCATGATATATTTTTTCAAGAATTTTTCTGTTAAAAGTATACTTCAATTTTCTTAGTTGGGACAATCTCGAGCAAGTCTTTTTACAAATGTTATCAATGTGATCTGACCAAGACAGGTTTGATTCTAAGGTTAAACCCAAATGTTTGTGAGAATTACAAAAATCAATTGTTTCGCCATTAAACAAAATATTTAATGACGAGATATTTTTCTTAAGTGTGAATAGGATTGCTTTCGTCTTTTTTGCATTAAACGAAACAAGCCATGTGTTAGCCCATTCGTTTACTTTTTTGAGTTCCTCGTTCATTTTTGCTTCGACGTTACATGGTCATTGGACGATTCTGTCAGACACAATATGACATATATGAAGCTTTTATTAAAATATCAAATAGTTGGGATTAAAAGTTGCTGAGAAAAATGTGCAAAATGTTCTTATGGACAGACTGTCAGACACACACACAGACAGAGGTAAACAAGTATGTCCCAACTTCCTCTTTGGGGAGCGGGGTTATAAATATCTATGATCTATCTCAACATCCATGTGTCAAAAAAAAACAAATTCTGGTCTGGACAATTACTCCCTATTTAAAGTACATAAATTTGACCTTGAGGTCAAGGTCACATGAAGGTCATGATGACATGTGGTCTCAATGTGATACATCCACATGTCATTCATCTAAGTCCTAGGTCAAAAAACAAAAAAGTTCTGATCTGGACAATTATTCCCTATTTGAAGTACATAAATTTGACCTTGAGGTTAGAGCTCAAGATCATATGCAGTTCATCAAGGTAGCGGACATGCAGTTTCATGGTGACATATCCACATGTCAACAAAAAAAAAATTCTGGTCTGGACAATTACTCCCTATTTGAAGTACATAAATCTGACCTTGAGGTCAAGGTCACATGAAGGTCATGATGACATGTGGTCTCATTGTGATACATCCACATGTCAATCATCTAAGTCCTAGGTCAAAAAACAAAAAAGTTCTGATCTGGACAATTATTCCCTATTTGAAGTACATAAATTTGACCTTGAGGTCAGAGGTCAAGGTCACATGCAGTTCATCAAGGTAGCAGACATGCAGTTCATCAAGGTAGCGGACATTCGGTTTCATGGTGACACATCCACATGTCCAAAAAAAAAAAAGTTCTGGCCTGGATAATTATTCCCTATTTGAAGTACATAAATTTGACCTTAAGGTCAGAGGTCAAGGTCACATGAAGGTCATCGAGGTAGACGACATGCAGTCTCATGGTGACACATCCACATGTCAAATAACCAAGTCCTAGGTCAAAAAACAAAAAAATTCTGGTCTGGACAATTACTCCCTATTTGAAGTACATAAATTTTACCTTGAGGTCAAGGTCACATGAAGGTCACAATGGTATGCGACACACCGGCTCATGGTGATACATCCACGTGTCAAATATCTAAGGCCTGGCTCAAAAGACAAACAAGTTTTGGTCCGGACAAAGTTTCCTTGAAAAAAGCACATATCTGACCTTCAGATCAAAGGTCAAAGTCACATGAAGGTCACAATGATACGCTACACATCGGTTCATGGTGATACATCCACATGCCAAATATCTAAAGCCTGACTCGAAATACAAAAAAGTTCTGGTCCAGACAGTTTCCCTTAAAAAAGCACATAAATCTGACCTTCAGGTCAAAGGTCAAGGTCACATGAAGGTCACTATGGTACACGGCACACCGGCTCATGGTGATACATCCTCATGCCAAGTATCTAAGGTGTAGGTCAAAAGACAAAAAAGTTATGGCCCGAACAAAGTTTGTGTGATGTTTCCCTTAAAAAAAACACATAAATCTTACCTTCACGTCAAAGGTCAAGGTCACATGAAGGTCACTATGGTACACTGCACACCGGCTCATGGTGATACATCCACATGCCAAGTATCTAATGTGTAGGTCAAAAGACAAAAAAGTTATGGCCTGAACAAAGTTTGTGTGATGTTTCCCTTAAAAAAACACATAAATCTGATCTTCACGTCAAAGGTCAAGGTCACATGAAGGTCACTATGGTACACTGCACACCGGCTCATGGTGATACATCCACATGCCAAGTATCTAAGGTGTAGGTCAAAAGACAAAAAAGTTATGGCCTGAACAAAGTTTGTGTGATGTTTCCCTTAAAAAAAACACATAAATCTGATCTTCACGTCAAAGGTCAAGGTCACATGAAGGTCACTATGGTACACTGCACACCGGCTCATGGTGCTACATCCACATGCCAAGTATCTAAGGTGTAGGTCAAAAGACAAAAAAGTTATGGCCCGGACAAAGTTTATATGAGAAGAAGAAGAAGAAGAAGAAATAGAAGAAGAAGAAGAAGAAGAATATGCACTAAAACAATATGTCTCCCTTCTAGGAAGGGGAGACATAACTATTACAACAAAAAAATGAAGTTATTACAGAATGCTGAAATTAGGGGCTCTTATTGCAAAATTACTCACATTAAAAAGCTGAAAAACAAACTTGACCTTTGTTTTTATGATCAAAGAAAAACTTCAAATCAGGTAAAAAAAAACTAAAGTTGCTGTGGGGAATGGGGAAACCCCAAAATTAGAAGAAGAAAAAAAAAAAAAGACTTTACTTCGGGAATCAGTGGGGAAACCAAGCAATAACTTTTTGAACAAGAGGCTTCTCAGCCTAGACAGCTCTGCCCAGGGTCACTACTTTTTGAGGAAGCTAAATACAAGACAAGAATCCAAGTGCTACTGCTTGTGACCTTAACCTTCACAACATGACAATGGGTCAAGGTCATGACACAACATTAGATTATGGGTAACAACTGTGTGAAGTATAAATAACATCTGTAACATAGATTCAATCATACAGACCAGACAAAGGCTGTATAACAATATCAAAGCAATAATTGTACCAAGTATAAAAAACATCTGTCAATCATACCAAGTTGTATGGACAAGACAAGGGCTGTATAAAAATATCAAAGCTTTTCTGTCTGTGACCTTCACCTTGGACCGGACAAAAGTGACAGAGAAATGTCAAAGTTTTTCTGTCACTTTACCATAGGACCTGTGACCTTGACCTTGAGGGGCACATACCATATTATAATTCACGACACACTTTTTTTTGATAATATACACTATAAAGTTTTTAAGAAGTTATGGTCCAGACAAACAAAATGTTGACAGTGGACAGACGGACGATGGACGACAGACAACTTAGCATTAGAAAAACTCTGCTGACTGTCAGGTGGAGCTAAAAATGAAGGGCCATTACTGTGGCACTTATAATCACATTTGACCTTGGTTTTGTAACCCTAAATGATACTTTATAATTTCAAGTAACTGTGGCAAAGAAAACAATTTTAAAAGTACATGCACAGAAACCAAAACATAATGAAGTTTTGAACAATCAAGGGCTGTAACTGTGGCATTTCTCACATTGAAAAACAAGAGCACCGCATGGCGGGACAATATACGCCCGTTTTGTATTTTTGAAGGGTTGGGGTTAGGATGAGGGTGAGGGTGAAAATTGTTTGGATCAACCCCATATTCGAACTTGACCTGTATTTTGTTGTGATTAAACAACATACCAAGTTTGGAACCAATCGGAAAACTAATAATAAAAGTTATCATCTGGAAACCAAATATTTGATGCATTCTATGTCCAACAAGGTCCATAATTCAGGGGAACTTCGAAGTTCGAACTGACCCCATATTCGAACTTGACCTGTCTTTTGTTTTGATTAAACCACATACCAAGTTTAAGAGTCAATCGAAAAAAAAATACTAAAGTTATCATCTGGAAACCAAATGTTGACGAACAGACAGACCGACAGATGGTCAAATGGATGGACAAATGGACAGACAGACAGACAGACTGATTCCATAATTCGACGGTTTTTCAACAGGCATATAAAAAATCAGGCCATACTAAAGTTATAATCAGGAAAACACAAAATGCACAAATTCAAGAGGAATAACTCTGGAAAGGTACATGCGATTTGGGCCGAAAGTGAACTTGAGCTGTGCTTTGTGGTCATAAACAAAATCTGAGAATTTGAAACAAATTAGTCAAGGCAAACTAAAGTTATCATCCGGAAACCACATAATTCACAAATTTGCAATCATTCAAGGGGAATAACTATGGAACGGTACATGCGATTATGGCCAAAGGTGAACATGAAGTGTGCTTTGTGGTCGAAAACAAAATCTGAGAATTTGAAAAAAATCGGTCAAGGCAAACTAAAGTTATCATCCGGAAACCACAAAATCCACAAATTTGCAATCATTCAAGGGGAATAACTCTGGAAAGGTATATGCGATTGTGGTCAAAAGTGAACTTGAGCTGTATTTTGTGGTCAAAAACAAAAAACTGAAACTTTGAAATAAATCGGTCAAGGCAAACTAAAGTTATCGTCCGGAAACGAAAAGTTGGGCTAAATTCCCATAAATAAAGGGCCATAACTCTACTGCAAATGGGCCGCTAGAAACGGAAATCGAACCCATCCTGTATTTTGTCATACTAAATCCACATGCCAAATTTAACTCAGCTCAAACCATTACAACTAAAGTTATCGTCCGGAAACCAAATGTGTCCATGGACGGACAGACAGACAGACAGGTGGAGAGACCATTCACATAATATGTCCCGTTTTTCAAACGGGTGTATAAAATCAACATCTGAAAAATTTGGTGTCAATCCGTAACGGCATTCGGCTTTAAATGAACGGAAACCAATTTTTTTTCAAAAATTATGTTTTCAAAGGGCCATAACTCTGCAGCGGATGGACTGAAAAACACCAATATCGAACTTGACCTGTATTTTATTTCTACAAACAACATCTGAAAGTTTGATGTCAATCCGTCAAGGTGTTCGACTTTGAATGAAGGGAAACCAATTTTTTTTCGAAAGATTGTGTTTTCAAAGAGCCATAACTCTGCAGTGGATAGACTGAGAAACACCAATATCGAACTTGACCTGTATTTCATTGCTAAAAACAACATCTGAAAAATTTGGTGTCAATCCGTCAAGGCGTTCAGCTTTAAATGAATGGAAACCAATTTTTTTAGAAAAATTGTGTTTTCAAAGGGCCATATCTCTGCAGCAGATGGACCGAGAAACACCAATATCGAATATTTTAATGCCAAAAACAACTTCTGAAAGTTTGATGTCGATCCGTCAAGGCATTCGACTTTAAATGAACGGAAACCAAATTGTTTACGGACAGACAGACGGACAGACAGACAGACTGATAACATAATACGACTGTTTTTTAAACGGGCGTATAAAAACTGAAAATCAAACTTGGCCTTGTTTTTGTCAAGAAAGACAAATCATAAGTGAAAATTGTAATGCCAATGAAAACAAGAATTATTGTTAGGAACTCACCCCCTCCCCCCCCCCCCCCCCCCCCCCCCCACCTCACAAAAAAAAAAGAAAAGAAAGAATTAAAATTGATTAGTCTTATTTTCATTTCAGGTTGTAACTAACATTGGTGACATAAAATAAAGAAAGTGAGGATTGCATTTCGGAGCTAAGGAACAATTGCACTTCAAATTATTTCATATTTGCAAAATGGAATTTACCTGGAGAGCAGATTTTTTGCACTCCTCAGTTTTTCCCCCAAAGTCACTGAGAGAGGAAAATTTGATAGTTAAGCCATTATTTAACATCAGTCTCAACATATATATTATCCCTTTTCATTTTTTTAAAATGAAGAGAAAAAGAAACTTTGCACATGTGTTTCACAAATGTCCTCTTTGCTACTTGAGATCACATTCACAACCAAAAGAAAATATGTAAAAATTGCTATTCTGTATTGTCAATAGGAGAGAAAAATATTTATTCCTGTGCATACTCAGCTGTCAATGGTTTATTGGAAGTAAGTGATGCTCTTGCCTTTTGCAGAACTATTTCTGTGCTGCATGAATCATCATACAAATATGCTCTTTTAGAGATTTACATATATTTTCCATTCAAGTGAAGAACCCCTTTCAGCCCAGTGTACACATTTTGCTAAATGTAAACTAGAGGATGGCCACCAAAGGGTGGCTGATTCCCCCCCAAAAAAGCCTTGACAGCCATTCCAACCTTATTCGCGACACACCCTCTGGTTGTGGGCAATAATAATACCAAGTATCATTAATATCCTTGAAGGCGGTAAGAAGTTATGGAGCGGACACGAATTCCGTCTACGCCCAGATGGAGATGGACAGACAGACAGACGGACAGACGACGTCACGGCTAGATTCCCCCAAATTTTTTTCGGGGGAATAAAAATGGTTGATAAGTAAATGATATCATGTCTCATTTTCTCAGGAATCTATGAATTCAGTTCCAGTAATATCCAGCCAGTCTGAACCAGGCCTTTAGATTATCTCAAATTCAAAGTGAAAAAAGCTGTGCCCAAAATAGGTAGCATGCCAAAATACTGTCCTTTATTTGTCTGTTAAAAAAGTATTTGAAATTTTGCAGTTGGTAGAATATTTTTTTTTTTTTTTTTTTTTTGCTGTGTAAAGTTACTCTCAGCTTTTAAAATCAACAATATCCCTTGAAAGTGGAATTTTGTGTAATTACCGGTAGGGTCCAGTTAAAGCCCCTCAAAAAGATGTGCCCAAAATAAAGCAATCTAAAGGACTGGCTTGTACAAATTAGGCATACATCCATTTTCTTTGCCTTTCGTTCACCTACACAGAAACAGACCAATTGATTTATTTATTTGTTTATTTATTTATTGGTGTTTGGTCACATACTTCTGCACAATGGCTAACTTACAATATGGAGATAAAGTCAAGTTTAGTCAATCGTTTATACCCATGTTGCACATTTTAGAGGACTTCCACCCCAAGCAATGGTGACTGGGTCCTATTTTACCACTAAAATAGATCTTGTTTCATACAGTAAACAAGCACTGTTTCACTTCCTGGGGGTTCTCATGGGGGAGCAACTGACTTTTCGTTTGCCTGCATTACTTAATCTAGGACAAAGATCTTACTTACAATTGCTACTACATTCATTATAGTTCACTGTTCCTGAACCCTTATTTATTTTATAATAATAACACATAGTTTTATTTGACTGTGATGATGAACTGCTGTGATGCAACACACAGTTGTAAAGGGCTCTCAAGCCCTTTCCAATGGTGTATTACATGACAGCATATTGTTGGACTGTTGAAAGAAATTCATGAAATAGTCTGCTGTATTGGCGAATGTTTATATCAGCCTCATCATTAACTCTGATATACATATCAGTATCCAAGCCTGAAAATAAGCAGACTGTCATCTGCAAAATGCGGTCCAAGGGTGAATTTGGTTGGTAGCACCACAAAATTTACTCTCTGTGAACCTCAGTCTGAATCAAGGTTTCAAACCAAAACAGAAAGATGTACCTAGAGGATAAATTGGCCAACTGTATGGGATAGCATCAGCAAATTCACCCTCTGGGGACCTCATTTTGCAAATGACAGGTTGCTTATATATTTGCTTATATTCAGGCTTGTCAGTATCACTTCTGAGCCTTTTCTATGTAGCTTATTACCACCATGTTCATTTCTGAGAAGGTGCTTTGAAGTCTGTTAGGACGAGTCGATATAAGACCCAGAGGCTAGGTCAATATTATGGAAATAGAAATTACAAAGGCAAATATAACTCTATGAACCTTGTTTGAACAAATTTGATTCTACACGTCAGAAGGAAGCAGAGTACCAAATATCAAGTCATTGTACCCATCGGTTCATCAGAAGACTTTTAAAAAATTTGGGAGCATTTTCCCCAACCTCCTCCTTATGGGGCAGGGCAAGTTGATTTGAACAAAATCAAAATGTGATATCAGAACAATCACCTCAAATTAAACTGAAAGTGGTCTGGCATGATCACAGACGACACATGACGTACAATGGATGGCGAGTGATCACTATAGGTCACCCTGACATTCAGTCAGGTGAGATAAAAACTGACTGATGGAACTGAAGATATGAAAATATAAATTTGGGGTGGGGGCCAAAAAATCTGGTCACTCCCAGAACAGAAAATAATCCCCCTCAAACTTCTCTTGAACAAACTTTAGTGTACACCTCAAAAGGAAGCTGAATACCACATATCAAGTTATTCCATCCATCGGATCATGAAAAGAACAATTTGAGGTGATTAACAAACTGAATTGCTCCTACCCAATAATATATTCACATGAAATTTTTTTTTAATTATTCCAGCAGTTTGGGAGAAGGCTCAAACATCACCTTAATGACGGACGACGACAGACAAAGAATGGTCACTATAATATACCCTGACCTTCAGTCAGGTGACTGAGAGATAAAAAGTAGACTTGGACACAATTTATGATTTTAGTGGGGAATACTGATAATCATATATTTATACACTTTTGCAAGGTTGTGGGATTAACCCTTTACACAAGGTATCAAAATTTGTTATTTTAATTAATTTTTCAAACATTTTTCAAAAAAATTCCATCCAAAACCACATGCTTGTTCCAATGTGTGTGTATGTGGGTTTGTCTTACCAACTTGACGAGGTAACTAGACAAAAGAGTTTGCGTGTTTCGCCTTACCGAGGTACAAAAGACAAAAGAAACCCTTTACCTCGGTTGTTTTCCCAGAACTGTACCGGCAAAACGAGGTAGAAACCGTTAGTCCACACAAAGGACAAACAATGGGGTACCTCGGTATGTAGGGAAAACAAGACTGTGTGTGTGTGTGTGTGTGTGTGGGTTTGTCTTACCAACTTGACAAGGTAACTAGACAAAAGAGTTTGTGTGTTTCGCCTTACCGAGGTACAAAAGACAAAAGAAACCCTTTACCTCGGTTGTTTTCCCAGAACTGTACCGGCAAAACGAGGTAGAAACCGTTAGTCCACACAAAGGACAAACAATGGGGTACCTCGGTATGTAGGGTAGTCAAGACTGCGTGTGTGTGTGTATGTGTGTGTGTGTGGGTTTGTCTTACCAACCTGACGAGGTAACTAGACAAAAGAGTTTGCGTGTTTCGCCTTACCAAGGTACAAAAGACAAAAGAAACCCTTTACCTCAGTTGTTTTCCCAGAACTGTACCGGCAAAACGAGGTTGAAACCGTTAGTCCACACAAAGGACAAACAATGGGGTACCTCGGTATGTAGGGAAGACAAGACTGTGTGTGTGTGTTTGAGGTTAAAAAATCGCACTGGCACAGACATTTCCTACTGAAACGTTTTTTTCTTTTAATATGCCGCTGAAAAATTGTTTTCATTTACTGAACCCTGATGGGTTTCAAACGTAACAAAAAAGTACATAAAATTGATTTAAACTAAGTGATGAGCTTAGGAACTGGTTAAACTGACTGGCAAAAATTGATGTTACTCATTGATGGGCTCTAATTTAGTCCTTACAAGGATGTTACGCAAGCTTTTGTTTTTCTTATAGGCGATGACAGGTCGAAGATTCAAAGGTTCATTTAATTTAGCATTGGTAAAATTGAATTCATCTTTTAACATTTTTGCTATTTCGATATTCATTCTGTTGTACGTTAAAGTGAAAGGAATGATGGACCTCCTTTCGCATTCGCCCTCTGATATGTTCATACCAAATGGCCAGAGGGTTTGAAGCGTATTGATCCAAAAAGCTTCACGTTTTTTTCTAAATTCATCCGTTTCTTCTAATGTGTCTTTAATTGGTGGTTGTTCAATAGGATGGATTTCGAAATCGTCCAAAGAATGGCCAGGAAGGTTAAAATGTTGTGCTACTGGGGCATCAGCATTATGTTTTATATCCTGTTTGTGTCTAGTAGCACGTTCTCGGAAAGGATTTTGACTTTGACCAACATACTGTTTCCGACATCGCTTACAAGTGATAAGGTAAATAATGTTTGGTGAATCACAATGGAGGGGGTTACGGATCTGATAATGATTTTTCGTTTGTTCGGAGGAAAATTCCTCTTTCTGATCAGGCATAAAAGTATGCAGTCTACAACGAGGCTTTTTGCAATTAAATACCGCGCCACTACTATTTTGCAACGGTCTGTTGTGTTCAATCTTCAGTGGTTCGAAATCGGTAGTTTCAGCTGGACTTTCGAGCTTTTTCAGGGTTTGGGATTTCAGGCTACGCAGAAGGCGCAGCGAGTACCCTCTCGATCTGAGGGCGCCAAATAGAGTGGAACAAGCCTCATTGAAATTTACCTTATCACTTGAATTGCGGTGGAAACGAATGAGTTGTGATTTGATGATACCTTTAAATGTATGTTGAGGATGAAATGATTTTGTGTGCAACAATTGATGTGAATCAGTTGGTTTAAAATACACTTTATAATCTAAATGACCGGACGCCTGAAATTGCTTGCCTTTATACACGGTCACATCGAGAAAATCAACAGAATTTTCACTGATAGTAGCTTTCAATTTAATATTTGGATCGTGATTGTTCAAAATTTCTAAAAATTCATCAAAATCTTCTTTTGAATGTTCCCAAATAATAAAAATGTCATCTAAATACCTGAGATATACGAGAGGATGCTTTGCACATTTGCTTAAGGCATTTTCCTCCCATTCCGCTACATAAATGCTTGCAAAATTAGGACTGAATCTTTTGCCCATAGGACAACCCATTATTTGTAGAAAATATTCTCCATTGAATTGAAAGTCATTACCTTTTAAGCTCAGCTCTAAAAGATCCAAAATTTGTTCATCCGGGCGTCTCGCATCCGGATATTTTTCAAATGCATTTTTAACTGATTTAACACCTTTATCAATATCAATGTTCGTATACATACTGTCGATATCCAAAGTAGCCAGAATTGCATTTTTCGATATTTTCAATTTCGAAATTTTTGACAGGAAATCCTGTGTATTTTTTAGATAGCTCGGATGTCTATTTGCTATAGGTTTCAGATGATAATCAATTAATTCCGAGATCGCATAAGATTCCGAATTACAATCTGATACAATTGGCCTCCCGGGTGGAGTTAAGTCATCCGTCCATGAAGAACGGTCTTTGTGGATCTTTGGTAGGATATAAAATTGTCTTGTTTGAGCACTGAGCTTAGCTGTTAAATATTTCAATTGTTTTTTGGTAATGTGACCTTCGTCGAGGAGAAATTTTAAGATCTTATTGAATTTTTCGATATTACTAGGCCAAATAAGTGAATCTATTTTCTTATAATGTTTAGTATTGCTGAGTTGTCTCATGGCTTCCTTTATATAATTATCCCGAGATAGAACAACTACCGACCCACCTTTGTCGGCTGGTTTAATTACTAATTTCTTATTTTTTCGAAGTTTCGTGAGGGCTCTCCGTTCACCAGCTGTTAAATTGTCTTTATCGGAGAGTATGTTCATGCTGAACACCTTTTTGATGATTCGTTTGCTAGCCTCAATAATTTCGGGATCTACTTCACTATCTGGAGGTGACCAACCAGATGATTCTGTAAAAGGAAGTTTCCGACCGCTGGAGTTTCTAAAGCGGTCGGCTAATTTCATTTGCCTAAGAAAATTACAGTTGTATGATGGTAAATTTGTTTGGTTATCAGTTTTAGGCTTTGGTGTTGGTACAAAAGTTAAACCGCGATCTAAAAGAGATTTCTCTTGGGTTGTTAGGTCATTGGTGCCAGACAGGTTAACCACATTAGTTCCTAATCCCACATCTGTTAGGCGGCTGTTACCTTTGCCTTTACTTAGTTTAAATTTAGGTGGTTCAACCAGTGATCGTACATAATATTGGCGGTTCTCGTGGTCCAATGGATTAAATCCTGAGCAACATCAAACTTCGCGTCATCAATTTTTGGTATCACGTTAACGTCCTTCACTTTCCGAATGGTTTCGTTGATGATGCTCAGGGTTCTCCTCTCAGCCTGAGGGAGTTTTTGCGAAAAGTTTAGTTCAGCGAAATAAATTTTTGCGGATCTAAACTTGACCCTGATATCGCTAAGCATATTCCGCAACTGCTTAACTACGAGATCAGAATTATCGTTTCGAGAATTCACGCCAATATTTAATAATATTTTTTGGGGACTGGACTGGCCCCTGTGCCCTTTAAACATAGAGCGCAGATGATTGAATTTGGCGCCGGGGTAACACTCCACCTGGATGTCCGGATGGGGATTTCGATCAATGCGTCCTAAATTTGAACTTCCAATCATAAGGATGTTTTTACAAACATCGGGGAGGCGCCAATTCCTTTTGTCAAAATTAACTCCGCTTTTATGCCGAAACTGGGAGAATTTAGAATCAAATGAGCGGCCCGAGTTGCGGCTCGGTGATTTGACTTTCTCTGAGTACGATATACCTGGTTGAACCACACTAGATGCAGGGGAAGGGGGAGAAGAAACAGAAGCAGGAGAGGACACAGAAACAGGAGAAGAAACAGAAGGAGGAGGAGGAGTTCTAGTGAGAGCACTAGGAGAACTAGAGAAGAAAGGCTGAGGAGGAGTAGGAGGTAGAGGAACAAGACGAGGCGAGACAGCGTTACTCAATTTGCGAGCATCTTCAGTCACAATATGGACCGGAGATGTTTGCAAATTGAGGCGCTTACTCTGAGAGAAAGAAGAAGTAGAAGGAAAAGAAGAGGGAGAAGTGCTTTGCCTTGATCTTTTCTTATTTTGCTTTTCGCGTTGGGGTAGAGGGACAACACGGGCCGGAGTTTGCTTGCTCCCTCCCGTATTGTTCCCTACTCCAGACGCTGGGCGAAGTTCCGAAATATAAGACTCATAGGCCGAAATCGTCTTATCTGTCAACTTGTTTTTAAAGTTTTTTTGAGCCCAGATCAAGGCACGCGCCGAAGCGCTGTTGAAGTCTATCTTTTCGAGTCCAGGAGGTGGTCGCATAGCCAAAGTTATCTTAGACTTCAACTGGTTTAAATTTATCTTATAATGCTCAATTAAAGCATTTAACGTTTGGTTGGCCCATCCCACACTAATCTGTCGAAAAACAGAAAAAATGTGTGGGGTGGGAAGAGCCGGCTTTAGAAAGCCCCCTAACTCCTCTACTTTCTTCTCCAACTGCTTCGGGAAATCCCGGTTGGCCAAATGCTGCTCTAGGAGCCCAATATGGTGCATACACTGAATCACCTGGAAAAGGGCCTTGACCAATCTAGAATAGGCCTGGAACGATTGTTCCTGGCCCCTTCCAGACTGGGCAACTCTCTTTCCCTGATGCTTCTGTCTTTTTTGAGCCATTTGAAGAATAAGTAGATGAATTTAAAATGAAATTAAAATGAACAAATGAAATAAATTAAAATGAAATCTAGATATTACCTATTAGAGAAGATACCTGGATTGGTTGTAGTCTTCAGCAAAGGTAGAAAATAATCCGTCTGTCTCGACGCGTTTCGCTTGGTTTGGCTTTTTCAAAGAGACTTTGAGGAAAATGAATCCAACTTTGGGAGGGCATGCATGGTATATATCCAAATGTGGGCTGGGGGTGTTTTTCACAGCTCAGTACATAATTAAACTCAGTAACAAGCTGACAAATGTCACTCATCTAATTAATTCTTTTCAATCTGAGATGTCCCAAGTTTGTTTTTCACAACTCAGTTTGTGTGGTCCAAACAAATTAGATGAAGCCCTATTGATTGGCTTCCATTGAATTTTAATCAGTCAGTGAGTGGTTTGCTTTACTGACCCCATGAAGCCCCATTGGTTGGCTTTGATTTAAGTAAAACCAATCGGGAGCGGTTTGCTTTACTGGCTTCAGAAGTATGTGAAAATAATATGAAAAAATGGTTTGATAAAATATATTGAGACTAAAGAAATAAATGAAAAAATAACGCCAAAGATCATGATGCCTCACGAATGTTATCAGTTGGAATGAATATCCCCCGACGGAGGTTTATGACGGAAAATATTTTACACCACGTAGAAATTGTGTTTTTTACCTTGTGAACCTCTACATTGTGTGAAAGGTATGAAAAATTAAAAATAAAAATAAAAATAATAATTTAAATAAATGAATCAACCAAATAAGTAAATAAGTAAATAAATAAATAAATAAATAAATAAATAAATAAATAAATAAATAAACATTACTAACAAATAAAAAATAAAAAATAAAAAATAAAAAATAATAATCAATAAATAAATATATAAATAAATAAATAATAATTTTATTTAGGAAATACATACACATGATTGAAATTGGAACCTATTTTGTTTTGGGGCATATATGAACTCTGGCACTCGCCTGTGTGTGTTTGAGGTTAAAAAATCGCACTGGCACAGACATTTCCTACTGAAACGTTTTTTTCTTTTAATATGCCGCTGAAAAATTGTTTTCATTTACTGAACCCTGATGGGTTTCAAACGTAACAAAAAAGTACATAAAATTGATTTAAACTAAGTGATGAGCTTAGGAACTGGTTAAACTGACTGGCAAAAATTGATGTTACTCATTGATGGGCTCTAATTTAGTCCTTACAAGGATGTTACGCAAGCTTTTGTTTTTCTTATAGGCGATGACAGGTCGAAGATTCAAAGGTTCATTTAATTTAGCATTGGTAAAATTGAATTCATCTTTTAACATTTTTGCTATTTCGATATTCATTCTGTTGTACGTTAAAGTGAAAGGAATGATGGACCTCCTTTCGCATTCGCCCTCTGATATGTTCATACCAAATGGCCAGAGGGTTTGAAGCGTATTGATCCAAAAAGCTTCACGTTTTTTTCTAAATTCATCCGTTTCTTCTAATGTGTCTTTAATTGGTGGTTGTTCAATAGGATGGATTTCGAAATCGTCCAAAGAATGGCCAGGAAGGTTAAAATGTTGTGCTACTGGGGCATCAGCATTATGTTTTATATCCTGTTTGTGTCTAGTAGCACGTTCTCGGAAAGGATTTTGACTTTGACCAACATACTGTTTCCGACATCGCTTACAAGTGATAAGGTAAATAATGTTTGGTGAATCACAATGGAGGGGGTTACGGATCTGATAATGATTTTTCGTTTGTTCGGAGGAAAATTCCTCTTTCTGATCAGGCATAAAAGTATGCAGTCTACAACGAGGCTTTTTGCAATTAAATACCGCGCCACTACTATTTTGCAACGGTCTGTTGTGTTCAATCTTCAGTGGTTCGAAAAGTGTGTGTGTGTGTGTGTGTGTGTGTGTGTGTGTGGGTTTGTCTTACCAACTTGACGAGGTAACTAGACAAAAGAGTTTGCGTGTTTTGCCTTACCGAGGTACAAAAGACAAAAGAAACCCTTTACCTCGGTTGTTTTCCCAGAACTGTACCGGCAAAACGAGGTAGAAACCGTTAGTCCACACAAAGGACAAACAATGGGGTACCTCAGTATGTAGGGTAGACAAGACTGGGTTTGTCTTACCAACTTGACGAGGTAACTAGACAAAAGAGTTTGCGTGTTTCGCCTTACCGAGGTACAAAAGACAAAAGAAACCCTTTACCTCGGTTGTTTTCCCAGAACTGTACCGGCAAAACGAGGTAGAAACCGTTAGTCCACACAAAGGGCAAACAATGGGGTACCTCGGTATGTAGGGTAGACAAGACTGTGTGTGTGTGTGTGTGTGTGTGTGTGTGTGTGTGTGTGTGTGTGTGTGTGTGTGTGTGTGTGTGTGTGTGTGTGTGTGTGTGTGTGTGTGTGTGTGTGTGTGTGTGTGTGCGTTTGTCTTACCAACTTGACGAGGTAACTAGACAAAAGAGTTTGCGTGTTTCGCCTTACCGAGGTACAAAAGACAAAAGAAACCCTTTACCTCGGTTGTTTTCCCAGAACTGTACCGGCAAAACGAGGTTGAAACCGTTAGTCCACACAAAGGACAGACAATGGGGTACCTCGGTATGTAGGGAAAACAAGACTCTGTGTGTGTGTGTGTGTGTGTGTGTGTGTGTGTGTGGGGGGGGGGGAGGGGGGTGATATGGTTCTGTTGAAATTTTTAGAAAGCTTTTTTTTTTAACTGCTCAATTTGTAAATTACGCAGGCACTTGTGTCCAGATTCGTTGGGTAAAGAGTTAAAGGGATAATAAACCGCAAATTTGAAAAAAAATAAATACACCATTGGAAAAACACACAATATTCATTATGCAAAAGTACCCTGATGTTTCATATATCATTTGTATGAATCGTATCATATCAATTAAATAAATTAACTTGAAGGTGAGAATTTACTGGCTTTATTGAAAAAATATACCATAGTTTTTCATCCTGATCTTATTACCTGATGACACACAGAAATTTCTGACACAGCGCAATTTCCATATTCGTCGAAGTTAGGTCTCATATAAAATGTGAAGTTTGTATACACTTGTTTCTATTTATAACATATGTATCCATCTTGGTTTTCTGTTGCCAGATACTCATTCTGTAGATTTTATTGGAAGCAAAAATGCATTTCATTTGAAAGTAGAGTAAAGTCAAGGGTGGCATATACCCCACCTGCAATATCATGGATAGCATTACAGAAATGGAACATTTATTACTGGGTGATGCTGAAGGATGGCAGATGACAGACCTGCGACAGATAACAGACCATTGGGGCATATATCATAAGAACTGTTAAGTGTCACCATAGGGTGACACAAAAAGGTAGCCCCACCTCTTCACCAAATGTGAGAGTGACTTGATTTGATAATTCTGTGAAAAAAAAAACATTTTCCTACAAGCTTTATATATGTTGTGCATCTGCAAGACATGTGTAACCATACCCTAAAGTTTCAACTCTCTACATTAAAATTGTGGGAGGAGTTGATTACACCATGAAAGTATCCTTAATTAAACAAGTTATTCATGATTGAATTTTGGGACGTACAAATTCAAAGTCCATAAAATGCAATAACTCCTACAATAATACACTGCATAGCATCTGCCCTGTACTGTGGGTAGACATCAATAGGATAGACTTGCACACCAAATATGAAGTCATTCCATTGAGTACACTACAAGTTATTCATGAATTAATTTCAAGGCGTACAAATACTAAGTCCATAAAGGACAATGACTTTGGTAATAAAATCTCAAATGACACCTGCATTTCACTATGGGTATACAGCAATAGGATACACTTGCATACCAAACATCAAGTCACTCAACCAAGTACTTTACAAGTTATTCATGACTGAATTTTGGGATGGACAGACAGACGGTCAGACGGACGGACAAGACAATTCCTATATACCCCCGCTGGGGGTATAATAATACAAAGTTTTTGATCTGATAATGCCCAGTTAGTTAGTGCTAAAATAATGCAGTTATTGTTTGTGATGATCAAATATTCTGAATGCAGCCAAGGTATTCAATTATTTTCTTGTGTATCAGAAATTATAACATGCAGTTTTCTGTTTACATCCGACCACCTCACACAAATTTGATTATATCTTCAGAATGTCATATCTTTTGTGAATTCATCATCTTTTTTTCATCCCACAATTAAGTAATTTATTCGTGTTTCTGATGCCCAACACTTTGCACACAGTGGTTTTTAAACATGATCTTTCACATACAAGCAAAATCTGAGTGACAATATTTTTTCAGATTAGTGGCTTATTATCCCTTTAACACTTTCCCTAACACGAAAAACAGACAACACTTGCAAATCTAATTCTTGAATAACTAAATATTTTCACTTTTTACATCAAATCCATAGCCTATGACCCCTCATTGGAATGAGCTCAACAAGCTCATTCCAATGATGGGTCATAAGCTATGGTTACGTTGGGTAAAGGGTTAACTCCCTGCATGCTGCTGGTGGATATTCCAGCTCAGGACAGAATTCCTTTTGCCATTGAAATAAGTATAATTTGGGCACATCTAATCAAATTTCCACTCTGTAACCTGAATGGATTTTTCACCAATAATTTCTTTAATTAAATTTCGATGAGGGGGCGCGGTGGCGTCGTGGTAACCGATTCTCGTCAGATCACCGAAGTTAAGCAACATCGAGTGCGGTTAGTAGTTGGATGGGTGACATTTCAGTGACTGATTCGCGCTCCCGCATTGTGTCCTTGGGCAAGGCACTTCACCCCGATTGCTTACATGGGGGCACGATGACGCTGTGTACTACGGCGTACTGCACGTTGATGGTGCACATGTCTTCAACCAATCTAACCCTGCCTGTGCCACAGTGCAGAATTCAGAGTTACGATGTTGGAGAGCTGACAGCTGCTCGTCGTTGCTCGGTGGTTCTCTCCGGGTACTCTGGCTTCCTCCACCCGTAAAACTGTCACCGACATGATATGACCCTGGCTGTTAATGTGTCGTTTAACCCTAACACAAAAAAAAAAAAAAAAAAAAAAAAATTAGATGAATCTTTCATTAAATCAAGTCATGGCTGCTGTGAAGCAGCCATGACTAGATTTGATGAAAAATATCTTGAAAATACTCAGCACTTTAAAGAGTTAAATATTATTCAGGGACGCCCTATAAATACTGAATACTTTTAACAATAAAATTGGAAATCTTTCCTGTTAGGCCAAATGGGATGAATTTTTTAACGTGAATATCCTTTGTATTTAACAATGGTAGTGTTGGTTTATGGTTTGGGGTCAGTCCTAGTCAGTGTACTGTACCTGAATAATGTGGTTTATAAGGTGGGTATGTGAATAACAAGTTGGTTGAAATGGATAGCAATAGGGGTGCTGCCTTTGTATGTAATGTCACTGAAATATTCTATTAAATATATATTGAAGTGACTTTTATTTTCTCGTAAATATTGTATTTTGCCAGTTTTGCAATTTTGTAAGAAGATACAATTTCTGGTGCATTTTTTGTAATATCTGTTCTGGTGCTCCATCATTCTTTTACCCTGGCACATGGTTCCATTGGAGCTAGATTATGCTGTAGGCATTTCTCTAGGAAGGGAGCTTTGTAGCTTCAACTTCAGTTCTTTGGTTTCAGCCTACAGACTACTTTTCAAGCGAGGCTGTTCTCATTGCTAATCATGGTGACAGCAGTGATGTCATCCAGTTTTCCGAGTTGAGCCCACCTTCCCATATCAGAATGAGGTGCTGGCATTTGAGTTGCTCAATGAACTCCCGGCCATTGACATACTAGCCAAAACTTTAGACAATGAATGCAAAAGAGCCTGAGGCTTCAGAAAACGTGATTTCTGAAGCTTCAGGCCCTCTCGCACTCAAATTGTTTTCACTGCACTGAATACATTTGCAAATTTTGCTATGAATAGTGACATGCAGGATGCTACCATTTTGAAACACACATCTGTGTCAGAGCAAAGCCAGCCTAAATATAGGGGCAAGGGGCCTCATATATAAAGATATTGTAAGTTCAAAAGATATTCCGCATCAAATCGAAAAACCTACGTGAATTTCACTTCTCTGTGAAGCTGGGCATGGCAAAAACACATGTGGTGTATATCCAGCTTCAGGGCAGGGACCCAGGGGAGAAACGGTATGTTAGATAAGGTCTAATCTCATTTAAGTTATTCAGTAGTCACGAGTCTTACGAGACGTAATCGGTTGGTGGCAGGATATCGTCACGGCCAATTGAGAAACGAGATTCTAAGATAGAAATGTCTGTCGTGTTGTTACCTGATCATTAGTATAGCAATGAGTGGTAGGAACGAATCGGTTCTCTCGACAAGTGAAATCACCATTAAGTCACGTGCGAGATGACTTGTATTGATTCTGCCTCAATATACGTCATCTCCCACCGTTTTGGCAGATGGACAGATGAGCGTCTGCCCATTCAACAGTTTAGGGTAAAAAGTATATATACTTTGAAGAGCAGAGCATGACACACACTTGGGGTCACACATACATTGGTGAAGTCCAGGGCAGGCGGACTCTGTTTCCTGCCATAGGGGTACCTTCGATCACAGGACCCTGAAACGGCTGGAATCGCCAGACAGGGCATTCCACGATTGATTTAGCTTAAGGTTGATAGGCGGCTACATTGCCAAATTCGTTGAGAAGGAAAACCCAAGGTGAAACGTTAAAGTGTAGATTGTCGAGTAGCAGGTATCAGCCTGCAATAGTCAGAAGTGCAGGTTAATTGTATTGTGCGTATTAACCCTTTGAAGCGTCAGACTGATTGCGTTGGGAGTAGTTTGTTTTGCTGTCGAAGCATCGTAATACCGACTGGAGATCGGTGTGAGTGACAATTTCGCCCTAGCACAAAAAGGGGCATTTGTGAATCGTGAATTCAACCAGGAACAGTGAACATTTCAATAGGACTTTCGTGGAGGACTTTCAAAAGGCACGTAAGGTATGAGTAGACAATATCTGACCCAAATCAGAAGTACGGTGGCTTTATAGATGACGAACATTGCTGGTCGGAACCCTCCGACAGCCAGAGGTACAGTTATGCGCAGACGTTGACATTTGAGCCTAAGCGGGTGAAGCTCTTATGGCGAGCTCACGGTAGTAACATTTCCAGTGTGTAGACTATAGTGCCAGTACAGGGCTATAGAATGACTATATAACTGTTGAGAATTATTTAACCCTAGCAACCCATTTTCTGTGAAAAGAATCGAATTGTTGATTGTTGAAATATTGAAACGGCTTTATTTTTATGTGTAAATAAAAGAATCATTGTTACTTTAAATCATTCTTTCCATTACACAGCCTGAAGTGATTAGGAATCACACCTAATGGAAATCGAATCCATTTCAGGCCAATTTGGCAGAGAAGGAATCACGGCGTCGGTCTAACTCAGCTCCCAGCGCCGAGTTCGCAACACTTGGATTCCGACCCTCCAAGTTGGTCTAATTTTCCCACAATTTCATCAGCGGGACTAAATAACCCCACGTCAGCCCAGGCTCTATGGGGCCTCAGGTGTCCTGACAATCTGAATCGACGAACATTAAGAAAACTATCCAGTGTCCCACAAATAAAACACTACCATTGAAAAAAATCAAGTTTATCCTCCAACAAAAGTAGAAGAAATATTTTTAATTGGATCCCCCAAAGCACATGATGCATCAAAAATTCATCCTAATTGTTTTTTGGCTTTATAACTTGAACTATGATATAATGGGTTAACCCTTTACCCAAAACAGATGATATCACAATTTGCTATTCCAAAAAATATTAGTACATGGCATTATCGTGCCCCCATGTGGACAATCGGGGTGAAGTGCCTTGCCCAAGGACACAATGCGGGAGTCCGAATCGATCGCTCATCCAAGGACTAACCGGGCTCGACGTTGCTTAACTTTGATGATCCGACGAGAAGCGGTTACGCACCCCCACCCGTGTAACTATTTTGTCCCCTGAGTTCCAATGTGTTCTATGTGCTCATTGGCACATAGAACATATTGGAACTCAGGGGATGATTTTCAGCTATCGCTATCGATTCAAACTGTAATTGAGTTGCACGATTTGTAGAAACTTAGTGACATTGGCTTCTATTTAAAAATAGTCTGTCAACGATTTCCGTTCCGCACATATGTGCAGAACAGATATTCATTTTCCGCATGGTATAGCGTTGCTGTAGATGAGGATGTCAAAGAACAGGCGTGTAATAAAATACAATACCAGAATAATTGCATATTTTCCCCCATTGTGATGCAATTTGCAGGGTTTTATACTGTTGAGATGCTTCACTTTTATTATTCATTTTGCAAAACATATTCCATGACTCTTCACTGGAATAACCTCAATGAGCTTTATCCATTGAAGTAAACAATTCAGTTATGGAAATCATATACTGTCCTTTGCAATAAATTTTGGAATAACAATCTTGCTGAACTTCCACTGTTGACCCCCATCCTGGCCTTCCTGGCTATGAAAAGCCAAGGTACTGTACTTCAAAAAGTGGACAGAGTATTTTGACCAGATAGCGATTGGGTTGCCATCTGGTCAAAATTCCTTCTGCTTCCCTCCCCACACGAGTGTAGAATCTCACCAAATATTTATTTATTTATTGGTGTTTAAGGTCACATACTTCTGCACAATGGCTAATCATGACCACAACATGGAGATAAAGTCAAGGTAAGTCAATCGTTTATACCCCATGTTGCCTATTTTAGAGGACTCGCACCCCAAACATTAATGACTGGGTCCTATTGTATCAGTGGAAGAGAGCTTGTTTACCATAGTTCCTGTGGGAGATCTCACCAAATGAAATGCACAAACACTGAATCTGAGATGCTGTTTTTTTTTTGTTGATGTGGTCTATAGTTTACATTATTTTTTTACGAAATCTCGACATACTGGTAAAGGTGTTTCGCGATCAAAGACCACATGTTGATCACAGTACCATTTATTTATATATTTATTGGTGTTTAATCCTCTGAACCCCAGAGACCACTTTTCCAGCCCAGTAACATGATACTTCTTAATTTCATTAAGTAGGTTGACTTTTGAGTGAAGGCGTGGTGTAGACCAATCAATATTTTCAACATGCAGCCTCAAGGCTGCATGTTGAAAATATTAATTGGTCTGCCCTCAAATAAAGAATATGGACTCTTCCCGTTGCTGCCATTGAACTGATATGGAAGATGCCACTAGAGTTCAAAGGGTTATGGTCACATATTTTTGCACAATGGCTAATCATGACCACAACATGAGTATCAATTCAAGACCAGGGGTGAGCGTTAATAAGCCATGTTGCCCATTTTAGAGAGGGTTTGCACCTCCCAAGGACTGGTGACTGGGTCCTATTTTACCAGTAAAACAGAGCGTGTTTACCGCAGTGAACAGGCACTGCTTCACTTTCCGAGGTTCCCGCGGGGAGATCACAGTACTGTATGCTTGGAAGGAACAGGGTGTCACAGAGACTGGGTATTCATCTACTTTCGGCTTCTAAAATCATTCGGTAATGATACATTGCATATTGGCAATATGCCTGTTTTTGAAAATACAAAGGTACAGGTATTACAATTTCAGATAAAGCAAAATATATTGCTCTGGACACAACTTGGAAGGAAATATTATTTCCAAATGTTTATGGGGCACGCAATGAGAGGAAACTTGCAGTTTATTCATAACAGTTTTGAGGAGCAGAACTCCCAGCTATTCCCAGGGTGACATCGTGGGAGTACATGCAAATACTAGAATCATATTGTGATGAGTCACGCATAACAAATGGTTTTATCACAAACATTCCAAGTTGTGACCCCTCGGCCATTTCCTTGGTAACATTCATTCTGCTGATATGCATGTACATGTACTTATGTGGCGAATTTGTGTCGCCCTCTACTTAACTTAGTTTGGAAGGTCAGGCCAACTATTTACCAATCAGCTCAATGCACTGTGCAGAGCGTTACATTCATTCCGCTCACATAGTTGATACAAGTCGATCACTCAGTAATTCTAAGCTTTGTTTAAAAATTTCACCCACCACCATCCCCTCACCTCCACTATCAGGTTGTCACCGAAAAAATTGGGGGCGTCCTCTTGTTCTTTGTTGGGGGTATTGGGCATTCATCGGTTCCCCCATCCAGTTCCGTTGGGTTCCTATTAGAGACAGATGTCACGGAGTCTCTGGCGCTTTGTTCCAGACCTGGAGCAAAGTGCTGGACACTGGTGACATGTGTCCCTGAAGTAATTCAACAGTGAACCTTTAAAAGGCAATCTCCAGTAACCGATTGCCCAGGCTGGAGCCGACACGGGAGCCCCCTAAAAATTGTTTCCCAAACCGTCTTTCATAACGGTGTGCATCTTGCAGCACCACTACCCCTTCATATTGTGTATAATAGGTGTTTAGGTTGCAGCACCTGTATGTAAAACATTAGCTATGCAGGATGTGTAAGTTGCAGCATCCTCCTCCGGTATAATCATTGGGTGTGTAGCTCGCAGCACCCTTCAACTTTTGAAAATCGCAGCAGCTCCCTTGAACCTATGTTAAATGTAAATAATGTACATATGTTTAATGCAATAAATGCTTCTTGTGGAATGGTTTGTTTGTTGTGCCCCTTAAATGATTCACTTAGTTCATAATTGCTGAGAGGCAAACAATCATCACAACCCCAGCTATTTCTCCCACCAGTTAAAAAAGAACTGAGGGATGCCAGCAATTTTTTCTGTACACACAGAAGCCTTATTACTTAACAGTTTTTTATATACACAGTGCTTTTTTGCATACCACCAGGAATTAATTTTTTTGTGTTTACAATGGAAATTTATTACTTACTGCAATGGCATCTGAGTAAAGGAATAACTTGGGAAAACTGAAAACTAACTTCTCAGTGCCAAGACAAAATCTAAAATTATTTTGGCATACAACTCCTACCCTATCAACTATGATACACAGGCAATTATTTTGACATAGGTCAGATTTTCTTACCCTATTCCAACAAAAGAATAATTTCTATCCACTGATCTGGCATTTAACGACTGTATTTTGAGTACGTGTAATACACAATACTCTATTGACCCAATTCATATCAGGGGATGGACTCCCTGTGGGAACCTGTGAAGTGAAACAAAACTTGTTTACTGTGGTACACAAGCTCTGTTTTACTGGTAAAATAGGACCTGGCAACCAAGGCCTGGGGTGAAAGTCCTCTAAAATAGGCTACATGGATATAAAAACGATTAGCTGGACTTAACTTTACATCCATGTTGTGGTCACGATTATCCATTGTGCAGAAATATGTCACCTTAAACACCAGTAAATAAATGAGCACGCTCACATACCCCACGTGCCCCGATATTTCAAGCTCGGAAAACTGTAATTTTTAGGAAAATGACCCAGAAATCTGTTACTTGTATTTTTCAGAGTCCAGGGCCCATAATTTCCGCAAAAATCAGCCAAGCAGAACGAAACGCAAACTTAATATGTAAGTCATTGTGGTAGACTCACATACTAAAATGGCCGTAATTTCGATAATATCTGAAAGCGTGTAGAAAAAAAGTCCGGAAAACTGTAATTTTGATGAACTTTTCAAAGTCGAAGAGCCATAATTTCGGTAAAAATCAGTGAAGCAGAACAAAATGCAAACTTGATCTGTAGGCCACTATGTTAGACAAACATACTAAAAATCAGCTCAATATCTGGAAGCATGTAGAGAAAAAGCCCGGAAAACTGTAATTTTGATGAACTTTTCAAAGTCTATGGGGCCGGAATTTTGGTAAAAATCAGTGGAGTGGAACAAAACCCAAACTTGTTCTGTAGGCCACCATGTTAGACTAACATACCAAAAATCAGCTCAATATCTGGAAGCATGTAAGAAAAAAGTCCACAAAACTGCAATTTTGATGAACTTTTCAAAGTTCAAGGGTCTTAATTTCGGTAAAAATCTGTGGAGCGGAACAAAATGCAAAGTTGATCTGTAGGCCACCATGTCAGACTAACATACCAAAAATCAGCTCAATATCTGGAAGCGTGTAGAAAAAAAGTCCGGAAAACTGTAATTTTGATGCATTTTTCAGAGTCCAAGGGCCGTAATTTCAGTAAAAATCAGTGGAGCGGAACAAAACGCAAACTTGTTCTGTAGGCCACCATGTTAGACTAACATACCAAAAATCAGCTCAATATCTGGAAGCGTGTAGGAAAAAAGTCTGCAAAACTGTAATTTTGATGAACTTTTCAGAGTCCAAGGGCCGTAATTTTGGTAAAAATCAGTGGAGCGGAACAAAATGCAAACTTGATCTGTAGGCCACCATGTTAGACTCACATACCAAAAATCAGCTCAATATCTGGAAGCGTGTAGAAAAAAAGACTGGAAAATAAGTAGGACTGACTGACAGACTGACAGACTGACGGACGGACCAGTCAAAAACATTATACCCCGCAACTTTGTTGCATGGGGTATAATAAATAAATCAGGGAATGGACAAAAGAAAAATCCCCACAGAGGTGAGCTGTCAACCGTAGAGCAGTTTGGGAGAAGTTAAAGGTGTCTTGGCCACAGATGTCCACAGGAATCAGAGTGGGTTGGGATGTAACCATTGATCAAGAGGGTTCTGATAATTTTACACAGGACAATTTTAGAAAATATGTGGCATGCTAGCACAAATTTGGCTTTGAACAATATATGTTAAGTAGTATGGTGATTAAGGTAGGATTCCCTGGGTGTTTGATACAGTCATGAGATTCTCCCATAGTACTTAGGAACCTACTTCCAGGCCTCAAAATGATGCATGAATGATCAATTAGGCTGCATGGGTGTTACCTCATTTGTAAAACATGCAAACAAATTACAAGTTACAACAAAAAACAACATAAATTAAATTCTTACAGTTAAAACTGTAAGTCCTGTCATGAACTGTGCACATATCTAGGTTTAATTCCACATAGGAATTGTGCGCAATTGCCATATCGAATGGCATCCAAAGCACGGCAGGTTCTCCATTGGCTGAAACATTGCTTGTGCACAGGCCATATGTACAGAGTTTGATGGCCTTACTATGGTCATGACGCATAGATTATTAAGATTAATGTGCAGATCGACATGCTATTTGTACGCATTTCATGACAGGACTTCTAGTTTTAACTGTAATCCTGCATGTTTTAGCAGTGTCACTTGACAATCTTTTGGGACTCACTGGACTCAAAATATCGTGCTTTTCTTTCACAAAAGTTAAGCACTGCATCCACAAAAGCTATGCATGCAATACAATACAATATATTTTGTTCACAATATACATGTACATGTGGTGTAGTTATAAATATAGAGGTACTAGATTTTTTAAAAAAATATTGTGAGTATGTAACTAAGGCCATAACAAGTTGCGTAGTTGGCTACATGCATATTGTTAGGAGATGGCATAGCCCAATGGCTGTCTTCCTGCCATCTCCAAGGTGGAAGTGCAAGGGTGTGGCAGTACAGCTGATATACAAGCTTCATATTGCCTCTCACGAGATGCAAGACATAACGAAAACTGGTATAATCTATGGAATGTTGGAGATTCTGGCAAGAAAAGCATTACAGATTTGGGCATGCCTTAAAGGAGGTTTACAATGTGTTCTTATTTTAGTATGCTTATCAGAGCTGTGGTTATAAATGGTCTAATCACGCAAGAGATCACGGACTCCAGTGTTACAATCAGGACAATATGGATTGAAACATGTCAGGGGTGTATAATAAGTTTCCAATGCATGCAACATTATAGAGTGTTTGAATGACTAGGTTCAGATTTAATGTTATTGCTTAGGTCATTCCCAGTTTAGGGAATGAGTTTTTTGGTAAATTTGAAGAGAATCTTGTTCTAGGTGTATTTCTATGTAATTGTCCACTTTGTCTGGTGAGCCTTCCAGTTGGGTGATGATAGATTTGGAGGAAAATGTCAAAGCTTTTCGGCAAGTTCCCAGGATGTTAATCACGAATGAACAGTAAAGTGTGTGGCCTGTTAACAGGACCCTCAATTTTGGGGACAGAAAAATTTGATGCCAAACAGCACTTTTGCCGTACGGTAGCCAGAGTGTTTTACACTTTCATGTAGCTGCTGTAAGGAAAGTGAACCAAGTAATCATGGGAGTGTCATCTAATATGCTTGATTCCAGCCATCGTTTTTTGACATTGTGCAATGGTCTAGTGGTTTAGGTGTTGGACACCTGATTGCCAGAAGTTTTGGCCAATGGTTCGATTCCCAGCCAGGGATCAGAAATCAGCATTCCAAATTCTCCGAAAACATGATTGTTCCCTTCAATACACACACTCAGCCTTTGTCTGAAGCAAACCACAGCACTTTCGTAGTATTGTAATCAGCACATTTCATACTTTACTATAGCTGTCGTAAGGAAAGTGAACCAAGTACTCAAGAGAACGTTATCTAATAAGCTATATTCCAGCCATCGTTTTTGATGGTGTGCAATGGTCTAGTGGTTTAGGTGTTGAACTCCTGATTAGCAGGCGGTGTTGCTGATGGTCCAAGTCCTGGCTGGGGATGAGAAATCAACAATCCAAAATCCAAATTCATCGAAAACATGGTGCCCTTCAATATACACACACAGTCTCGTGCCAGTCTTCGTGTGAGGCCAACTACAGCACTTTTGTCGTACCATAGCCAGCATGTTTCACACTTTCAAGTAGCTGCCATAATGAAAGTGAACCACGTAATCATGAGAACATCATCTAATAAGCTAGATTCCAGCCATCATTTTTTATGGTGTGTAGTGCTCTAGTGCTTTGGGTGTTGGACTCCTGATTGCCAGGCAGTTTTTCTGACTGTTCGATTCCTGGCCCAGGTTCAGAAATCAACATTCCATATTCCACGAAAGCATGATTGTGTCCTTCAATGTATACATTCATACATACAACAATGCTCCAATAATATAAATTTTTCCCCTCAGAACTCCAATATAGCATTTAATCCATCTAATCATGTTTGACAGAGCTCCATGAGCTCTGTCAAACATGATATAATGGGTTAAGAACTTGATCTGTAACCAGAATATAAGGAAATGACAAAATTCTGGATAATTTAAGAACCCTGTTAATCAATTATTTTTTACTGGAAAAGTTTGTATTCTCTTAATTCGGTTCTACAGTACTTAATATTTCTGCTCAGCTGAATACCTCATCATAGAATTCTTATCAATAACCCAAAGAATTTTGCTTATTTCATCAGAAAAACAAAAAGTGTGTTTCTGTGTTCGTGTTTTTCATTCTTAATATTTCTTCTTAACTAAGATGTCAATCTTGACACATTCAACAGGAACTGTACACTGTTAACATTCTTTTGCAATTTCAAATTCGAGGTTGAAGATCAAAAAGAGGTAAAAAAAAAAAAGAAAGAAAAATATCACAAACCTAGAATTTTATCCTCCCAAAATTTACTCTTTTAGAACCACAACTCATTCATCCCTGATGACAGAGGCTTAGTATATCAAATCTGTGGTGAGAAAATTATTTTACTTACCCTTGCTCTTGGTAGTACTGCTCAAATTGGGCAAATGATCATTCACCTCACAAGAAATAAGGCAACTCATTTTTTGCTAGCCTACTTCTGGGCCTCCATCAAAGAACAAGAATGTAGCTATATACTACACTTAATCCTTTACCTAACATGAAAGGCAGATGACACTTGCAAATAAAATTCTTGAATAACTAATTTTTTTTCATTTTTGTGTCAAAAACATAGCTTATGACCCCTCATTGTAATGAGCTCAACAAGCTCATTCTAATGAGGGGTCATAAGCTATGTTTTAGAGACAAAAAATGAAAAAAATAATGAAAACTGAATGGTGATTTTTGTGAATAGACTGGCCGGTTTTGGCCATTACGATGGGTAAAGAGTTAAACTGCCATTGTTATTCATTTTATTGGCATTTCCAGAACAATAAGCGACTTTATGGTGATTGTAATGTTTGGTATTCTTTGACTTTGGAAATGAAGAGCTGTGATGTAGCAAAACACTGTTGGAAATGGAACTCAATGCCCTTTCCATACTTTATAATACATCAAAGCTCCTCATCAGTTCAATTGAAAGAGTCTAGCTTGGCCATCTCAGTCTTTATACTAACACTGTGTACATATTATTTCTCTTGCTCAAAAATATCAGAAAAAGTGTTGCTTGAAAAACCTAGACCTGTCTAACCGGCAATAACAAAGCTGACGTCTGCTATGCAGACATTTATCTTGACCTGTCAGTCCCTAAACACCCTCTGCAACAATACAAATGCTGACATCTACATTTGATATGAACAAAATATTGTACAGTTACAAAAGCTTGCCAGAAACCATTCCGATCTGAGCAATCATTCAACAGTCATTGAATGGAAGCCAAATTCTTTCAAAATAGTTCATTTTGATCAAAAAATCTGAAAATGAGTGAAAAATAATTGACCTAGATATTGTTGTCACGAAGGCGTGACAGATATCAAATGAAATTAACTGATTCTGAATTGTCAGTCAAAAGTTGATAGAAACGAGTCCTTTTTAGCCCCAAAATCCAAAAAAAGACCTACAGTTGAACAAATTTTCAATATATTTTTTATCAAAAATATTTTAACAAAAAGTTGAAAGTTGTTCAAAATCAAATAAAATGAACATCCTTTTTAGTTACAAATGCATTCCCAAAAGTAAATGATTCTAGTAATTCAAATGTTATTGTTGGAAGTCCTTTCTGGCTGAGAAATCTGAAAAAAATGTTGGAAGTTATACAAAATCAAACTTAACCAAGATATAGTTTAGCTCTAAATTTGTACCAAATATCCATTGATTCTGAGAAGCTGTTTAAAAGATACTGGATTGAAATGAAAGTAGATGAATGACAGAAAGGAGTATGAGTGGACAGAAGAACAAAGTAAAAACAATAAATTCCCATAACTTTGTTTTTGGAGTGTGGGGTTATAAGTAAGGTAACCCTTTTTTCAGGTTGTGTTATTTTCTAACTTGTTTACCCTTTACCTAACGAATCGACCACATTCGTCCACGTACTTTACAAAGTGAGCAGTTGAAAAAATCAATATTTTTCAACAAATTTCAACAGGACCATTTTATGAGACCACTCATTGGAACGAGCCCACCGAGTTCATTTAAATGAGGGGTTACATATTAATATGGTATTGTTAAAATTTAAAAAAAAATAAAATAATTAAAACAAGGGCTATACAAAGTATGGGTTACTGCCCCCGTCCCGTAGGCATGTTCGAAGTAGCCTTAAAGGTATTGTGGGACAGAAACAATTTCTAAGTCAAAAAGTCCCAAAAGTGAAAAAAGGGCCATAACTCTGGGAAAAATGACTGGATGGAATCCTTTCCTTGTGCATATCTGTCTGAATCCTCCTTCGGAGGTCGGGGGTATAACAAGAGGACCCAAGGGGCCTTAATCACTCACCTGATAGATTTGTTTAAAGAAGGATTTAAGGTTACATTAAGCATCGACATGTTAATATATTTAATCTAATTTAGCTAAGGGATTTGGGATGGGGGAGAAGGGTCTGTTGGGTGAATTGTTTTGGGTTTGTTTTTTTTTGCTTGTTTGTTTGTTTTTTAATCACTCAAACCTCATTACGAAGCAAAAAGATAAAAATCACCCAGCTGACCTTGTGGAGAAGGAGATTTTTTAGAGGAATTTCCCCATATTGCACTAAGTTAAAATTTAGGTTGCCACAGGGCGCCCAAATATGAACCCAGGGACTTAGTTTGATCAAACTTGAATTTGAACCTCCTAAGGATGTTATATCAAATATCAAAAGATTCTGACTGGTAGATCTGAAGAGGAAGATTTTCAAATAATATTCCTCATATTGCACTATGTTAGAAGTTCAAGTTCCCATAGGGAGCCCAAAAATGACCTCAAGGATTTGATTTGAACAAACTTGAATCTGCCCCCCTAAATTTAGATTCTCTATTTCAATCATCAAAAGATTCTGCCGGATGGATCTGACAAAGAACAATTTTTTTTTAAATTTGTCATATTGGACAGAGTTAAAATTTGGGTTCCCATATGGAGCCCAAATATAAATCCAGGGACTTGAATTGAACAAATGTGAATCTCATACCACTTAGGATGCAACATACCCAATATCAAAAGATTCTGATGGATCTGAAAAAGATGTTTAAAGAATATTCCTTTCATTACACTAATTTAAAATTTAAAACTTCAAGCTGACCCCCTTAAAGATGCAGTATACCAAATATCACAAGATTTTGACCGGTAGAAGAAGATTTTTAAATAAATTTCCTCATATTGCTCCAAGTTACAATTTGGGTTCCCACAGGGAGTCCAAATATGAATCCAGGGACTTGATTTGAACAAACCTGAACCTGAACCTCCTAAGAATGCTGCATATCATATATCAAAAGATTCTGACATATTCCAGTATTTTAATGTTCAGGTTCCCATAGAGAACCCAAATACGACCCCAAGGACTTGATTTGAACAAACTTGAATCTTACCTCCCTAAGAATGCTCTATACCAATCATCAAAAGAACAAACTGGAATCACATCCCACTACATACCCAATATCAAAAGATTCTGACTGTTGGATCTATTCCCCACAAATTTAAAAAAATTTAGGCTTCCACAGGCAGCCCAAATGTAACTCCAGTGAATTGATTTGAATAAACCCCAAGCTGGCACCCCCCCCCCCCCAAAGATGCAGAATACCAAATATCAAGAGATTTTTATGGGTAGATCTGAAGATTTTTAAATACATTTCCTCATATTGCATCAAGTTAAAATTTAGGTTCCCATAGGGAGCCCAAATATGAACCCAGGGACTTGCATTGAACAAACCTGAATCTGCCCCCTCTAAGGATGTTGTATACCAAGTATCAAAAGATTCTGACTGGTTGTTCTGGAGAAAAAGATTTTTTAATTTTGAAAAAAAAAATTTGTGGGGTGCTAACAGAATTTGCCCCTTTTGGTTCCCCCTTTGTGCATGGCACCTTTATTAAAGGGAACATGCATATCAATTCGGCCCAGTGTTTTATGAGCAGCTGATAATGTAAAGTTCACGCTGCATGGAGGGGAAAATGGATGGACAACGGACAGAAAGTTTTCACTTAAACTCCACGAGCTTCACTCAGGTGAGCTAAAAATAAATTTTGATATTCTGTGTGTTGGATAAAGGGTTAAAATCTTGCTTTGTACACAAATATGGACTTTGCTAGAACCATGTTCGATTTTATGATGATAATAGTTTTTTTTTATACTGACAATGCAATTCTGTGATGTAAACCACTGCTTAAAAGAGCTAATCAAAGCATATCATCAGTTTAATAGAATAAAGTCAAGATACAAGCTGCAGTAGTCTAAGTTTCTCATATTAGACTTTGCACTAACATGGGTTAAATTGTAGTACTACTTTGCTTTCCTCTTGCTTTTACAATTATTGAAAAAGTGTTTCCTGAAAGTGAAGAAATCAGTGAGGGCAAATACGCCCACACAAACATGATTAACTATACAACCCTGGGAAATAAAAGTGAATCTATTGAGTATCACATACTGCTCAGGTGTTTCTAGTCAAGTGTTGTCTGCCTGTTAAGGCTTATGACATTTAACAAGAAACAACTGTTCAGATTTTAATATTCTCTCTCTCACTATTAACTGGACCATCAGTGCCTGCGCATCTGCTGTGTTCCATCACAGGTGGCTAGACTCCACTTCAAGCATTTTGGTGTTAAAATGAAAACAACAGGAATAATACCTTCCAAGTTCAAAGAACAAGACTGAATAAAATGACAAATGTCAAGAGCCATTACTCTTCAAAAACTGATGGATTGCAACCTAGTTATTTCATTTCTTTTCACCCATCGTACTGTCAATGTATACCAAATTGGGTCTAAATCCATTGCAAACTGTACATGAGGTGGTGACAAGGTTTAAGATTATGTATCAAGGGCCATAACTCTAAAAGATTTGCTGGCCTGCAACCTACTTATTTCAAGCATATTCACCCAATGAGTTGTCAATGAATACCAAGTTTAATCTAAACCCATTGCTAACTGTAGGAGATGTGATGACAAGGTTTTAGACTATGCATATGACTCTTTTAAAAAAAAGATCTGTAACCTGGTTGTTTTACACATATCTACCACTGGTCTTTACATAACTGGATTGCTGCAATGCAAATTTTGTTAATATTGATCAAAAAGGGCTGATCCTCAAATATTGATGCTTTGCTACAGTGTAACCTTATTAGCTGGTTGAGTGCTTAAGCCCATATTTGGGCTTTTTTCTTAAGAGCAGGTACCCAACAAAAAGGCTTTATAATCTGTGGATGTGTTTCACATTATCTTTGAAGTGAAATTATTTAGTCTGTATGGACTTACCACGCTACAATTTATGGCAGAGTACCTATGGGCACCAAGCCTGAAAATAAGCAGACTGTTATCTGCAAAATGAGGTCCCCAGAGGGTGAATTTGGTGATGCTACCCAGCAGGGTAGCATCACCAAATTTATCCTCTGTGAACCTCAATCTGAATCCGAATCACAAACCAAAACAGAAAGAGGTACCCAGAGGATAAATTGGCCCACTGTATGGGATTGCATCGGCAAATTCACCCTTTGGGAACCTCATTCTGCAAATGTCAGATTGTTTATTTTCAGGCTTGATGAGCACTCTCCTATAAATTATAACAAGGCTAAAGCAAGTGAACAAATTTTGATGATAAAAAATAGTTTAGTACTCCTGCTGAGTACTCTACCAATTGAATGAATAGAAACTTTGCCATTGAAAAATATTCAAGTTAACAGGAGATTCAGTTAAAAGGAATCTGGTGATTTTCCTGTATTCTAGTGATAATATGATCATTTATTCTGTTATATCTTGCGTGATACAGTTCATAAAGCTCTCTCGAACAAGATATGATCAGGATTCATGCAGGGAAGGACTATTTATTTATTTATTGGTGTTTAATGACACCTTCAACAGCCAGGGTTACCTTGTGTTGGACAGTTTTAGATCTAAGTTGGAGAAAGCCAGAGTATCAGAGAAAACTACCAAGCAATGGCAAGCAACTGTCAGACTCCCCAATATACTAACTCCACACAAGCAGGTTTAGCATTGGTTGAAGACAAGTGTACCATTGGTGTGTGCCTTAGTACACAGTCCCATCGTGCCCCCACATGGTCTATCGGGATTAAGTGTCTTGCCTAAGAACACAACACAGTCACCTTGGTGGTGATTGAACTGTGGACCTTTCGGTTTGAAGTCTAATACAGTAACTACTGAGCCAATGTACACCCTAACAAGGACTGATAGCAGTCAAGGCCATTTCTCAATATATTTCAGCATTTTACAATGCCCTACAATAGCCAAATTCTAGGATTTTCAAGGCCGAGCCTTCACAATCCTAACTACAACCAGTCTCTACCTCAAACTCCCACTTCCCTTGTAGGAAGTAATGACAGGAGGGTCCTAGATAGGATTATACCTTCACAAAAACTGGCATATAAAACTATATAGTTATGGTTACAAGCTTCTTCAGCCTTTTTACTTTGTGAATATTCAAAACTTTACAAGGCCTCCTGACACATTTTTCAGGATTTCAAGGCCTTGAATGATCCTTAATTAAATTCAAGGCTGTTCCTTGAATACACGTCCTCACATGAACCCTGCATGATAGACTAAATGTTCATTCTGGATGTACTATTTATTTGTGATCACAACATGGATATAAAGTCAAGTCCAGCTAATCATTTATACCCATGTTGCCTAATTTAGAGGACTTCTACCCCGAGCACTGGTGACTGGGGCCCATTTTACCAGTGAAATAGTGCTTGTTTACCAAAGTAAACAAGCACTGCTTCACATCCCAGGTTACCAAGGAGGTCTGGATGTACTAACTTAAAGGCCAAAATGATTTATAGACATGAGGAATTCTGTCGATGCCAAGAGTATTTCTTGGACAGATTACAAGATTTTTTTTTTATTCAATTAACCTGAGTTTACTCTATAACCAATAAGCAATTAAAAGAACAAATTTATACTGAAGATATGGTAAATGGCTTAGTATTGGGGAGCAATTAACTGGGTTAATCATTTATGAAATATCCAATTAAGAGGTCAAGGACACATTTGACAGTATACTAATTGACACATGGATTGAATTGAAACAATTTTTTGTTTTTTTTATGGGTGGGGGCAGTTAGATTGAGCTGCGATATTTTTTGCCAACATTCCAGCAATCCAGTAGCATAAAGATCAGTGAATATACTGAAATATACCAGTTTTGGTTGAATTCCATTGAAAACTCTAGGACAAGTAATTACAAGGACCACAATAATTAAAAAATTGGCAGGCTAAAACCTGGTTACTTCATGCACATCTACCCATCAGACTGTTAATATATACCAAGTAAGGTAAAAAAAAATCCACTGAGAATTAACTGAGTTGTGATGCAATGACAATTAATTTTGTCTCAGTGTCAGGGGCCAAAACTCTTGAAGTAAATGTTGAACTGGTGTCTCGAAGCCCATCTACATCATCATACTGTTAATATATAATATGGTTAATCAAAATGTATTGAAAAGTGTAGAAGATATGAGCCAAGTTTTAGACCTAGTTACAAGGGTCATAAACCTTGACAAAAAATGGTGGACATCTGGTAACTTCAGGCACAACTATTCATCATACTGTTAACCCAAGCCCCCATACAGCTACAAACTGCCACCTGTTATATTGCTCTGAAAAAGTTGTCCCATGAGTATTCTTCCTTGAGTACTCACTTCGAAGGAGGCACTTATCTTGACAGCGTTTTTACATCATTGTTGGCTGCCTGTATATATAAGTAGTTATAAACATAAAAATAAGAAAAGTTTTCACTAACACAGAGGTTCTAAAGGCTAAAGCTTGGTCAAAATCCATTGTGAAATTCAGAAGATGCAATGAGAAGGTTGTGGACAATGAGAAAAAGTTTTCTGTGCAATTTACAGGTGAGAGTATTATATAACAACGTGATTCACTCAACTTGTTGAGTGCTTGATTTATTTATATTAGTAGTGAAGCCTTATATTTACAAAAATCATAAATACAGTGGGACTCCACTCCCTTAACTGGATATCTCTTCATTAAATAAACCCTATTAACTGCATGTAACTTCCAAACACAAAACCATTTATCATACCTTCAGTATAAATTGGACCTGTTAACGCATATAGCTTATACAGCAAATGCCTTTTAATTGAATAAAAATCCTTGTATTATGACAATCACCAAATTCACCTTGTTTTTATATAGCTATTTGGACCCAGTACTTACAATACAGGCATTTAATCTACAGCCCAGCGAAGCTTTGAGATTCTATTCAATTTTGAATCTTAAGTTGGTATTTGGTTCGTTTTCGAAATCGGCTGCTCGATTCGTCTCATCTCAAATCTTCTCCACATGAATATAGCTTGGTACCAGTCTTCTTCATCGCCTCACAAAACATATAGTTCAGACAGAAATTGCACATAAATAATGTTGAAATAAACAAGTGTAACTTCGGCTACATTAACAAAAATAACATCTGAACTCATGCCACCAACCATGCTAATTCCAGTATCACTCATCCCTACCATTGTAACATGCAAATTTAAAGTTTAGAAGCAATGTTGACGGTGAACTATAATCCTTACAGGGTAATATTTCAACATCATGAAGGCATGCCTTGATGATGTAGTTGGATTATTTTATCAGTCAGAACAAATCAGGTTTATAGCACCCTGCCCCCTCCCACCAAATTTCGAATAGCAGACATAAGTCAATTTGAGATAGCATTTAGTATAAATGCATATTTTATCTCTAGAATACATGAATGTGACCAAATTCCTGTTAAATAAATATTCCTCTCAACTCAATAATTTTCACTTGCACAGTGGCTATTCAATTAGCAGGGTTTCACTGTAATAAATTCAGCTCAAATTATCTGAAATAACTAAATTGCATGAAAAAATGGGACAACAGGTATATATTTTTTTCCCAAACAAAATAATATTTTGTAAATTATGGAATATATATTATATAATGTAAATGAAATATATTTTACACAACAACAGGATTTGGGAAAGCCTATGTCATAAATTGCTTTTGTACCCTCAAAAGGTTTTATGCATGCCCAAGGCATTTGGTTGATAAGATAGATATCTTGCCATGAAAGGGATTAGGTACATTATATGAAGACTGGGAATGCGGTGGCTCAGGGGTTACGGAATTGGACTTCAAACCGAAAGGTTCACGGTTCGACCCCTGCTAGGGGTAACTATGTTGTGTCCTTGGGCAAGGCACTTAATCCTGCTTACTCATGAGGGGGCACGGAGGCATACTGCATGTACTAAGGCATACTGCATGTCGATGATGCACTTGTTTTCAACCAGTGCTGACACTGCTTGTGTGGAGTTAGTATGCTGGGGAGTCTAGCAGTTGCTCACCGTTGCTCAGTGGTTCTCTCTCTGTACTCCGGCTTTCTCCACTTGTAAAACTGTATGACACGAGGTGACCCTGGCTTTTAAAAGTGTCGTTATATACCAATAAATAAATTTGCAGACTATTGGCCAGCTAACCCTTTAATCCTTAGATTAACTTTTTTGTCAATTACTACCATATATACATGTACACAGCAGATGACTAAAGTGTTTGTACATCATTGTGGCTGCCTGTACAGGCATCCAACAATGGTGAAAAAACATTGCCAATATAAATGCAGTCTACCAAAGGCGATCTCAAGGAAAAATATACTTGGGGTCAAAGCAATATAAAAGTGGCAGTTTGTGGCTGTATCTGTACATATGGGTTAATGGAAGAAATTCCAGGGATGAACTGGTCTTGGCATTAAAACAGTTCAGTGTTATTTCTGTATTATGTTGGGCTTCAGTTCTAGGGTGTTAATATTGGTCTATTGATTCTGGAGTGCCAGCTAAATGGGATGGGAATTACAGAGTATTTTGAAGTAAAACATTACACCACATTGTCAAAACATTGACATTTTCCAAGATAATATCTACAGAGGAGAATTACAACATTTCTCAATAGAAATAGGATTCAGCAGGAGCAAAAAATATGTAACTCTTCAAAGCCCGATTATATCTTTCTTCTATTTTTTGGCCTCTGAACAGATGTTCCAACTTGAAGAAAACCAGGCCTGGCATTCTCATAAATCTGGGGATACCAATTAGTCTTGAGATTAATTCTTCTTAGTCTTTCCTCATAACTTTTTCCACACCATGAAAGTTAAGTTTTTCTTTAGTAAACTTCAAATAAATAAGAACTATACTGAGTGGTACACAAGCCCCACCAAACTTTATCATCACTCATTTCTATTGTGCAAGGTTCCCACTTGGCATAAAATTCAAGCACTATTTAAGTGGTAGAGTGGTAAATTATTTCTCAAAGGTGATTTGTAACCAGAGTATTTTTCTTCAAAAATACAATGCTGTCAGCAAGGAGAGCCTTAGGTTTTCAAGATTTTGTTCCTCAATAATTGTTTTGTTACTATTTATTGGAGTGCCTGCTGGCACTCTCCAAATTAATTGTAACAAAACAATTTTATATGAATATTTTTTTATCTACTGCAGCACAAATGACAAGCTTCTGTATGGTGTAAAGCCACCAAAGTGGCTTTCATCACTTTTTATTGGAGCTGTGACAGTGGCTTCTGGCACTTAACCACTTTTGTGTATTTGAATACTTGAATTTTCATGAACTATTGTTATGTTCATAGAATTATGATAGCCCAATGACCTCAGTTATTTTTAAATCATCTTAAAAGGTGAAAGTTGGAAATACTAACTTTCACAAAATTATTTCACTGAATGTACAATTACTTTAAAAATAGGCTGATTAAATCGTCAGATGTGTACCCATATGAGCAACTAGTAGAAACCTGTTATTATCTCAGGAACGATTTTTGGAGGAATTTTCAATTTGAATGATAAAGGGTTAATATCTCACGATCAAATTATCAGATTTACACCAAAAACTATACAGCATGGCACATCAGTAACCTGAAGATATATATACAGCAACATGACAATTGGATTGATATTTTTGGAGTTATCTCATGCCAAAGGGATTGGAAGAATTCTCAATTTGAAGGATGAAGGGTTAATATCTCAGGATCAAATTATCAGATTTACACCAAACACTATACAGCTCGGCACATCAGTAACCTGAACACAAATATAAAGTAACGTGACAATCCAAGAAATATTTTTCAAGTTATCGAATGCCAACGAAATGGATACAGATGCCAGACAGACAGACAGACAGATGAAGGATGGATGAACGACGGAGGGCCACCCCGGATGCCGACATTATGTGTACCATACATGGTATGGGTACACATAAAAAGCTACCTTATAAAACTGTATACTGAATTTATTCCAAATTACCAGAACTCATTTGAATTAGTTTTATATCTGTTAATAATACTGTTACAAAGCATGAAACATTACCTTGAAAGTTTGCATTTTTTCTTGCCCACTTTGATTATTATTATTTATTAAGGTTAACAACACTTTAACAGCCGAGGTCATATCGCATTGGTGACAGTTTTACAGGTGGAGGAAGCCACCGAGCAATGACAAGCAGTTGCCAGCTCCCCAACATTGTAACTCTGCACTGCAGCACAGGCAGGATTAGATTGGTTGAAGACATACACACCATCGATGTGCAGTACGCCTTAGTACATGACGTCATCGTACCTCCATGTGAACAATCAGGGTTAAGTGCCTTGCCCAAGGACAAAACATGGGAGTCCGAATTGAGCGCTCAGATGGTCACCCATCCAAGGACAAACCAGGCTCGACGTTACTTAACTTTGGTGATCTGACTAGAACCACCCACTTTGATGGCACATTAACAAATAATCTATGATTTGTCATCAACTTCTGCTGTTACTTTTGTATGTGTATATTTGATATTAACTCCATTCCAATGACTATCCTGCATCTCAAATTCAAATATAACAATTATCTTGGAAAACATATTTCATTTAAATTCTTCACTTAGGGGCAGCCATTATTGATTATTCAAATTGTATAGAGGCTCTGATGTCATATACACAAGTTTTCAGTAAAAAAATTTCCCACAATGCCTTTAGAGTTTAACCAATCATATATTGTTTGACAGTGCTCATAAAGTAGTGAAGTTTGTGGCCATTCATAAATACAGTGGAGCCCACTTAATTGGATATCTCTTAACTGAATAACTCTGTTAAATGAATATAATTTTCCAACACAAAACCCTTTACCATATCTCCAGTACAAATTTGACCTGCTAATTGAATATAAGTTATAGAGTATTTATTTACTGGTGTTTAAGGTCACATACTTATGCACAATGGCTAATTGTGACCGTGACAGTTTTACAGATGGAGGAAACTGGAGTACCCGGAGAGAACCGCTGAGCATCAACGAGCAACTGTCAGCTCCTCAACTTTCTAAATCTGTTCAAGCTCCGCTCAAGCAGGGTTACAGTGGTTGAAGACATGTGCACCATCGATGTGCATTACGCCTTAATACATGGCATCATCGTGCCCCCATGTAGGCAGCAGGGATAAAGTGCCTTGCCCAAGGACACAACGCAGGTCATCCCAGACGGTTCATCGACCTCGGGGCCTGGAATGAGCTTGCCAATTGTGCAGCTATTCTTTTGGGGTAAAAGTTGAAAAAATAATCAAATTTAAATGATTGTTTTTTTGTGAATACCAGAGGCTTGTGATGGGACATTCCATTATGTAAAACGTTACTTAATTTTTCTTCCCAAACTTACCATAAAGCCCTAATAAATAGACCATGTTCATTCCAGTGAAGTGAAATATGCTATGGTTTGGTAAAAGAAAAAAAAAATCTTTAAAGAAAAAGAACTGCTCTGGTGACTTCCTGTGTCAGAAGTGTTTAGTAGGAAACACATCCAATCACATGTGTGACTGGAGTTCATTTCAAATGTATCAGTTTCTGTGGATAATTTCAGATGCTGATCATTTTTTGGAACCATTTCTACCAATTTTAACAATGACGCTACCAATAAATTCATTTTCATAGAAAATATGGCAATAAATAAATTAATTTCTATAGAATATATGACAAAAACAATTCCACTTCCTTTCAATGAGCTCTGTAATGCAAGATTGAATTGGTTAAGTTCCTTGTTGCACTGTGGGTAAAACTGGACATTTGATACTTTAATTGGCGATTTTTGAGAATAGGGCTAGCCAGTTTTGGCCGTTACGTTGGGTCAAGGGTTAAGGAGGAAGGAATTTCCTGCATTTCACAATTATTTTTGAATGATAAAATCAGACCACTTCATGAAAACTGTTAATAGTAGAAATGAATCAAGCATTTGTGGTGTGCAACTAAAAACAAAGTTCAGAAATGCAAGTAAGGTGCACTAAAACAACAGCAGAAAATATTTTTTCGTATTCCCATGTTTTGTACAGCTGGTGTATTTTACCTCATGCTAACAACTTCAGATTTAATAGACAGTACACATCATCAAATGCAAGATCACACCTCATTCCTGGCACCCATCTGTACTTATTTTATACTGAATTTCCTAAAAATGGATCTTGTGCACATCTTAAAATTATACGGCAAAATCTGTATACTATCCAAAAGAGACAAAACTACACCAGATGAAATAAAAATAACTCCTTGTGCTTTTGGGTGCTCAAGGAGAGTAGCAGGACTCTCATGTGATTTAATGTTGCGACTATTTCTAAAATGAAAGTCACATTTTATATAGCTTTGTTTGTTGGGACAACACTTTCAATAGCCATGGTCATATCATATTAATGGTCTAACTGGTGGAGGAAACTGGAGAAACACTGAGCAATGGCAAGTAATTGTGAGACTTTCCAACTTACTAACCTGGTACAAGTAGGGATAGCATTATTTATTTATTTATTTATGTATTGATGTTTAAGGTCACATATTTATGCACAATGGCTAATCACGACCGTGACAGTTTTACGGGTGGAGAAAGCCGGAGTACCCGGAGAGAACCACTGAGCAACGACGAGGAGCTGCCAGCTCCCCAACATCATAACTCCGCACTGCAGCACAGGTAGGGTTAGATTGGTTGAAGACACGTGTACCATCGATGTGCAGTACGCCTTAGTACACGGCGTCATCATGCCCCCACATGGGCAATAGCATTATTAACCCTTTATGTAACACAATGGCAACAGGGGCTACAAAAAACATGAGCCACTGCCCCCGACCCGTAGGTATGTTCGAAGTAGCCTTAAAGGTATTGTGGTTCAGAAAAATTTTCCGAGGTGAAAAATTTTCTAAAGCTGCTTTCACATAGATGCGTAAAACGCATGCGTTAGCAAGTGGTCCGCGAACACCGTTCACATAACTACGTTTACTGTCCGTTAAACGCATGCGTATAAGAGATTTTTTGAGGAAATTGGAAATCATTCAGTATGGACTCTTCTTCCGACGATGAGGACATTCTTATGTTGGGGGTCTACGTATATAATGGGAGAAAGAGAAGGCCAAGACGTTTTGGGGAACATCCTGTTGTCAAGAAAAGGAAAACACAAGGGACTTTGAGAACCTGATTTTGAAAGATTTATATCCATGCTCGATTTTATTTCGTCCCACGAATTTGCACATTTCTGTGTATCATGGTGTCCTGAGGATGTCTTGGATTATACAGGTGGCTGTATTTCCTCACTTGTTCTATTAGATCTTCGTCAAAACCACTCTGATAGACTTTTTTTGGCATTGTTACTCGGAAAACGTGGAAATCAAATTACCACGATCAAAACTATGGGGAAATACCAGGAAATACCCATAAAAATGCACGAAAGAATTGCAGTTGCAATTAGAGCCGTCCGCTAAATTTTGCGGAGTCCGTTTTACGCAGTTATGTGAAAGGTCCCGTGCTTTCTCTGTTGTTGAAACCGTGCGCTTTACGGGTGCCAAATGCATCCGTAAAATGCATGCATTTTACGCATCTATGTGAAAGCAACTTTAGTTGAAAGAGTGAAAAAGGCCTATAGCTCAGGGAAAAATTACTGGATGGAACCTGTTCCTTGCATATCCGTTCCCACATGCGGGTCTATCAGCATACTGAAGGAGATCCAAATCCACTTGATGGATTTGAAATTACAATCCAAAATGTTTGTACAGACAGACAGATGGATGGATGGACGGAGGTCTCCACTAGATACCTCTGAATCCTCCTTCAGAGGTTGGGGGCATAATAAGAGTGCTATTTACAAAATTGACATTCAAATTTTATTACTTTAAAAAAAAATTCACAAAAAAATAGCTCATGAACCCTCATTTGATCAAGCTCTGAACTCGTTCCAATGAAGTGTCATAAGCTATGTTTTTGAGGCCAAAATTATTTTCTTTAATTATTCAGTAATCTATTTGGAAGTGTTAAGTGTAAGGTTCTATCAACCTACTGTACACCAAGCATGAATATAAGCAACCTGTCATTTGCAAAAATGGGGTCCCCAAAAGGTGAATTTGCTAATGCTGTCCCATACAGTGGGCCAATTTATCCTCTAGGTACCGTACATCTTTCTGTTATGGCTTGAGACCTTGATTCAGACTGAGGTTCACAGAGGGTAAATTTTGTGATGCTACCCTGCTCTGCAGGGTAGCATCACCAAATTCACCCTCTTGGGGCTTCATTTTGCAGATGACAGTCTGCTTATTTTCAGGCTTGCTGTACACCTTAACACCATCATGCTCCCACTAGGGTAATTGCAATAGTGTCTTGACCATGGAAACAATGCAAATAGTGCAGAACCCATAACCTTCTGATCTTAAGTCCAATGATCATGGTTCCATGTCTCTTTCTTTTATAGAAGATATATTATGTGGTGCATACAGGCCTTAAAATTTGTCCCGATTCACGATAATCAGTTTTGATTCTCGCAAACTCCTGCTGAGAGAAGCAATATTCAGTTCTTTAATAATTTAGAATTTGAGAGAATTGTTTAACCCTTGTCAGTGAAACTCATTCAACCCTGAAGGGTTTTGTTCCAAATTTGGTGAGGTTTCTTGTCTTAGATGCAGAATACATTCCAGTATGCAGACCGTCAATGGTCTTGATTGATGGAAGTTAAGTACCTGCGCAGTGGTTTCTATTGAAGGTATGCGGGCGCGGTGGCTCAGTAGGTAGTGGTGCAGGCTGCAAGCCGAGAGGTCCTCAGTTCGAATCCCACCTGCGGCAACCCCGTTGTGTCCTTGGACAAGACACTACACCCCCATTGCCCATGTAGGGGCACGGTGACGTTGTGTACTAAGGCATACTGCATGTCCATGGTGTACCTGTCTTTAACCAATGCTATCCCTGCTTGTGTGGAGTTCGTATGTTGGGGAGCTGACAGTTGTTCGCCGTTGCTCGGTGGTTCTCTCTGGGTACTCCGGCTTCCTCCACCCGTAAAACTGTCGTGGCCATGATTAGCCATTGTGCAGAAATATGTGACCTTAAATACCAATAAATAAATAAATTGAAGATATGACTGCTTATAATACAGGCAGTAAGACATCATTAGACACCACTGCTAAGTCAAGGTGTTATCTTATTATGAAGGAGCAAAAAATATGAATTCTCCAGGCCTTTAACTGGTAGAGTGCTGAATTATTTTTAGTCATCAAAATTTGTTCACAAGTCTTTGCCATGTTACAATTTATGGGAGAGTGCCTTTGGGCACTCTCCCATAAATTGTAACAAGGAAAATCCATACAGACTAAAAACTTTAGATTCAAAGATAATATGATGGATATCCACATAGTTTGAAGCCTTTGAGTTACAGTGCCTGCACCTTAGAGTAAAGCCCAAATATGGGCTTCCAGCACTCTACCAGTTAAGGACCCTTTCAGAATCTGACAAGAATCAAATGAAAATTTTGCATGAATCAAAGTTGATTATCATTGTTTTCCTTGCATGAGAATCATTTGTGAGAATTGACTGTGATTCCAAGCCAGAAAATAAGCATACTGTCATCTGCAAAATGAGGTCCCCAGAGGGTGAATTTAGTGATGCTACCCTGCAGATTCAGCAGAAAATTTTTCAAGCCTCTAGTTTTGAAAGGTATATATGAATTTAAAATGACAGGGGAAATGGACATTTTCCAGTGAAAATCATAGCGGTTACATCTATTCTACATCCATTTTACAAAAATAATCCATGTTAGATGAGTCTATACCTCTCTTAATATGGGGGTGACGGCCATAACATTTCCAACATAAATCAATGGAGCAGGCCAAACCACATGCCATTTGTGGCACTCAAGATGCTGTGCCTCTCGATTGGATAGCTGTTCTTAGTAATTTACTTTTGCCAGAGTATTGTTTGAAGTCAAATTTTTTCCACAACATTATAATTAGCTTCGAGGGTCAAGTCTCCGACCCCACACTTATACAGTGAGCATAAGGCATCATGAATGCAGGTTTTTAAATGGAGTGGGCACATGACGAATAAAAAAAAACCCCTGAAAAATCACCCCTGTTACATCCTGTGATATCACATCTGAGAAACAACAGGACAACTGATTTACATTTCAATGATGTCATCATTAAAACAAACTAGTTTAAACAAATTGGACAAATGCTCAAAAGAAACAACAGGACAACTGATTTTTCATTTGCCCACATTATTAGACCTGTGAGAAACAGAAAAAAAATTTACTCAAGCTGTTTTTGGTATACATTTGTTAACTTGTTCCAGAACCATCGTCTACGTTACAATGACAAAATGTCACTTCCACAAAAGTTTCTTGAATAACCTAAAATTTCCATTTTTTGTTTTCAAGACATAACTTATTAACCATTATTGAAATGAGCTTGACAAGCTCATTCCAATGAAGTGTCATAAGCTATGTTTTAGTGGTAAAATTTTTTTAAAATAATATCATTTGACTGGCAGAAATTGTGAAAAGTGTTGGACAGATATTACCGTTATGTTGGACAGAGTTAAAGGATTAAATCAATACTGGTAAAACTGTTTCATAGATCCCTTGCTATACTTGCAAAAAACCAAAGAATTTTAGCAATTGCATATACCCAAAATTCAAATTTATAATTTGGGGTCATGTAATTTTTTATGGAAGCCATTCTAATTTGCAGAATGTTTTTGAACTGAAGTTTGATAGTTTTAGCATGAACAGAAAAATGAGGTTTGTCATACAGTACAGCCTATAACAAAGTGAACCATCTGGCAACCTTATCCCCTTAGTAAGACCAGGTTATTGCCTAAGTATTGCCAGATTCCTCAGTAATAAGGCAATAATTAGGTGTTATGAAGATAATACTCTAGCATTTTATGCACTTTTACCTCCTCATCAGAAAGAAATAATTTCCAGGAATATTTTCCCATAAATTACATTGGGTATTTAACCCCTAGCACACTGGTGCTGCAACCGTATTTTCTTCAATCACTCTGTTTTTCTCTTGTTTTACTATCATTTTAACCAATTATATCTTGTTTGACAGAGCTCACTGAGCTCTGTCAAACAAGATATATTTGGTTAAATATCAAACTGCATTATGGGAAATATTGGCTGTTGAAATCTTTGCCGTTTTGACATCAGTGTGCAGAGGGTTAAAAATATCTCAACAATGCTGCAAAGCCTATACAGAAATCCTTTACTACTTTTTGTTCTGCAAGTATTTAGCAAAGTTTGTTTCTTAACCCTTTACCAAACATGAAAAGCAGACGTCACTTGCAAACAAAATTATTGAATAATTAATTTTTTTCATCTTTTGCGTCAAAAACATAGCTTATGACCCCTCATTGGAATGAGCTCAGCAAGCTCGTTCCAATGAGGAGTCATAAACTATGTTTTTGAGGCAAAAAAATTAATAACTAATTGAATGGCATTTTTTGTGAATAGCGCTGGCCGGTTTTGGCTGTTACGTTGGGTAAAGGGTTAATATTGCTATACTGTGGTAACATTATGGCAAACTATGATCTTATGAAGGTATTGGTTGCCCTAACAGCTCTCCACTTTATTATTAGCTGCAGTGTATATACCTTTTATAACTTTTGTGTAAGCTAAACAATTGGTTCCTGAAACTTGTAACAGACAGGGTTGACAGTCCTGAGCAGATTTTGTGTAATTTTCATAATTATATTGGAGTTTAATGTCATTTTCAGCATCAACACTACTATAAAATCAAGTTTAGCCATTACACCACTGAACATAGTTCAGGGCTTCCTCCACCTACAAAACTGTACGACATGAAATGATTCTGGCTGTTGAAAATTTCACTGAACCCCAATAAATAAATAAATAAATAAATAAAAATAAATAAATAAATAAATAAATAAATAAATAAATAAATAAATAAATAAATAAATAAATAAATAAGAGGCCCCAGGAGGCCTGAAGGCGCTCACCTGACATGGTAGCCTAAATATCAAATCAGAGAATTGATTTCAACAAGTTGCATCTGCAAACTTGAATCTCACCCCCCTAAGGATGCTGCACACCAAATATCAAAACATTCCGACTGCAGGATCTGAAGAAGAAGATTTTTAAAGAAAATTCCTCATTTTGAACTAAGTTACAATTCAAGCTCCCACAATGAGCCCAAATATGGACCTAGGGACATGGCTTGAACAAACTTGAATCTTACCCCCTAAGGATGCTGCATAAAAAATATCAAAAGCATTCATCTGCTGGATCTGAAGAAGATTTTTAAAGAAAATTCCTCATTTTGAACTAAGTTGTCATTCGGGCTCCCATAGTGAGCCCAAATGTGAACCAAGGGACTTGGCTTGAACAAACTTGAATCTCAGCCCCCTAAGGTTGCTGCATGCCAAATATCAAAACATTCCGACTGCTGAATCTGAAGAAGAAGATTTTTAAAGAAAAATTCCTCATATTGACTAAGTTATAATTCAGGCTCCCATAGGGAGCCCAAATATGGACCCAGGGACTTGGCTTTAACAAACTTGAATCCCCCCCCCCCCCCCCCTAAGGATGCTACACACCACATATCAAAACATTCCGACTGCTGGATCTGAAGAAGAAGATTTTTTAAGAAAATTCCTCATTTCGAACTAAGTTACAATTCAAGCTCCCACAGTGAGCCCAAATATGGACCTAGGAGCATGGCTTGAACAAACTTGAATCTCACCTCCCTAAGGATGCTGCATACCAAATATCAAAACATTCTGACTGCTGGATCTGAAGAAGAAGATTTTTAAAGAAAATTCCTCATTTTGAACTAAGTTATCATTCGGGCTCCCCAAATGAGCTCAAATATGGACCTAGGGACATGGCTTGAACAACCTTGAATCTCACTCCCCCCCCCCACCCCCACCCCCCTAAGGATGCTGCATACCAAATATCAAAACATTCCGACTGGATCTGAAAAAAGATTTTTAAAGAAAATTCCTCATTTTGAACTAAGTTATAATTCAGGCTCCCGCAGTGAGCCCAAATATGAACCCAGAGACTTGGCTTGAACAAAATTGAATCTCACCCCCCTAGCATGGTGCATACCCAATATCAAAAGATTCTGCCTGCTGGATCTTGAGAAGAAGATTTTCAAAGAAATTTGACTCCTATACTGAGCCCAAATATGAACCCAGGGGGCCGATTTGAACAAACTTGAATCGGATCCACCTCACAATGCTGCATACCAAATATCAAAAGATTCTGCCTGCTGGATCTGGAGAAGAAGTTTTTTTAAGAAATTTGCCTCAAATGCACTAAGTTTGAATTCGGGCTTCTATACTGAGCCCAAATATGAATCCAGGGGGCTGATTTGAACAAACTTGAATCAGATCCACCCCACAATGTTGCATACCAAATATCAAAAGATTCTGCCAGCTGGATCTGGAGAAGATTTTTAAAGAAATTTGCCTGAAATGCACTAAGTTCCAATTCGAGCTTCTATAGTGAGCCCAAATATGAACCCAGGGGGCCGATTTGAACAAACTTGAATCGGATCCACCCCACAATGCTGCATACCAAATATCAAAAGATTCTGCCTGCTGGATCTGGAGAAGAAGATTTTTTAAGAAATTTGCCTCAAATGCACTAAGTTTGAATTCGGGCTTCTATACTGAGCCCAAATATGAATCCAGGGGGCCGATTTGAACAAACTTGAATCAGATCCACCCCACAAAGTTGCATACCAAATATCAAAAGATTCTGCCTGCTGGATCTGGAGAAGAAGATTTTTAAAGAAATTTGCCTGAAATGCACTAAGTTCCAATTCGAGCTTCTATAGTGAGCCCAAATATGAACCCAGGGGGGGGTGATTTGAACAAACTTGAATCAGATCCACCCCACAATGTTGCATACCAAATATCAAAAGATTCTGCCTGCTGGATCTGGAGAAGAAGATTTTTAAAGAAATTTGCCTGAAATGCACTAAGTTCTAATTCGAGCTTCTATAGTGAGCCCAAATATGAACCCAGGGGGGCGATTTGAACAAACTTGAATCAGATCCACCCCACAATGTTGCATACCAAATATCAAAAGATTCTGCCTGCTGGATCTGGAGAAGAAGATTTTTAAAGAAATTTGCCTGAAATGCACTAAGTTCCAATTCGAGCTTCTATAGTGAGCCCAAATATGAACCCAGGGGGCCGATTTGAACAAACTTGAATCGGTTCCACCCCACAATGCTGCATACCAAATATCAAAAGATTCTGCCTGCTGGATCTGGAGAAGAAGATTTTTTAAGAAATTTGCCTCAAATGCACTGTGTTTGAATTCGGGCTTCTATACTGAGCCCAAATATAAATCCAGGGGGCCGATTTGAACAAACTTGAATCAGATCCACCCTACAATGTTGCATACCAAATATCAAAAGATTCTGCCTGCTGGATCTGGAGAAGAAGATTTTTTAATGTTTTTCCCATTGCCTACGGTGTTAAAAAGTGCTGACTCAGCACTTTTTCAAAGTTCCAAAACTGTACCCAATGATACAACCGATGGCAATTTTTTTTGACCAATCCTTTCTGTTGGTCCCAAGGAAGCTTCACACCAAATAAAAATTCTCACTGCCGTGCAGTTTTGGAGATATGGACGTTTTAATTTTTTTCTATTTTTAGCTCCTGTGTTTCCCACGGGGCTATGGGAAAAAAAATTTCTGCATAAATTAGGTACTTATGACCCAATAAGCACTCAGTGGTTCAAATCGGCCTCGCGGTTTGGAAAATAGAAATTTGGGGCGGGGCCAAAATTTTTGCCTCTCCTTTAACATCGTCTAGTATAGCCCCTCGAACTTCTCTTGAACAAACCTGAGTCTACACCTCAAAAGGAAGCTGCATATCAAATATCAAGTCTCTGCTATTGCTGGTTCTTGAGAAGAAGATTTTTTAAGAATTGGAGCATTTTTGCCCCATCCCTCTGCTCAATATGAGCCGAAACCTAATTTGACAAAAAATCAAAATGCCCTTATATAACCCTTACTCACATGAAATTTCATTAATATGCGGCCAGAGGTTTGGGAGAAAAAGGCCCAAACACCACCTTCACGACGGACGACAGACGACGGACGACAGACGACGGACGACTGATTCAAAGTTATCAGAATAGCTCACCCTGACTTTCAGTCAGGTGAGCTAATAAATAAATAAATAAATAAATAAATAAATAAATAAATAAATAAATAAATAAATAAAACAAGAGTTCAGAGACCTAAGTAGACTTTGAGCAAATTTCATCATTTTATTGGGGGTTTTAGGTCATTTTCAGAACCAGCACTACTATAAAATCAAGTTTCGCCATTTATTTATAAATAATGTTTACCTCTTTCGATTGACTAGTACCAAAGGTATAGGTTATCAGCTCCTACTGTACCAGAATAACTGAACTTTCCTTCCAAAGTAGAGAAGAACTTCTCCACTTCACGGAGTTCACAAGGGGACTTTCAGGAAGTACGCAAGTTAACAAAATTTCATTTATCCAGTAACAAGCTGAAGATGCAAAACAAACCATGGCCAGTTATAAATTGTCCCTTAAGAGAAACAAGGCACTATCAGCAATGCTAAAGCATTGCATATGGTGCCTTGTTTCCCTCAAGGGATGAAATGGTTCTTACACTGGTAAAATGAAGGCTATGTGTTTACATCACTTTATTCATTGTAATAGAATGAAGCAACGATGAAAACATTCTAATTTTATTGCAGAGACTATTCCCTCAAGGGATGAAATGGTTCTTACACTGGTAAAATGAAGGCTATGTTTTTACATCACTTTATTCATTGTAATAGAATGAAGCAATGATGAAAACATTCTAATTTTATTGCAGAGACTATTTTTTTGTTCAGAGAATCAGAATTAGCATTCCAAAGAATTTGAACTGAAAAACTTTCTGCATTTAAATGAAAGCATAAGTAAAAAGAAGATACAGAAACTTGTTTGCTTTCTTTTAAGAATCTATAGCCTAAGCAATTACATTTCCGGGTTTCCAACAACTCATTTTTTTGGCTGTCACATCAAAGGAAAATAACCAGTGCTAATTATAATATCAGTAGATGCAACAGATGTCAGCAGGAAGTACATTTAATTTACTCTTCAGTGAGATACCATCAGATCTCCTTCCAAATTAATAAAGACTACAAACCTCAAAATATTTAGCTTTAGGAGTAAATGTTAAAGTCATGTCATCTTTTATTTTGACCTTTTTCCAAAAAAATAAATGAATAATATGGAAGGAATATAATAAAAAAAGTCTGGATCAAAGTTTGCTATTGCAAACTTGTCAGAAATGTCCAGAGGTACTTGTTATTTAGAATTATATCACTGGGTTATCTGTTTTGTTTTGGGGGTGGCATCTTTTGAATGATTCAGTGTGGTCTTCATCTTTACCTTATGTACTGTCCATATCTGGTCAGTGCTATTTTTAAAAAAAAATCAAACTTTTTAAAAACATATTCAATTTTTGACTCCAAAACATTGTTTAGGACCACCCATTGAAAGGAACTCATTGTTTTTGAAGCAAAAACTGAAATTTTCAGTTATCCAAAGATTTCTTTGCATGTGTACCAGCATCGTGCTGCATGCTTTAGCACACTGCAATACTTTTTTCCCACTTGGGCAATTACGATCAAAAGTCTTCTCCAGAGACACAATGCAATGCAATGGTTCAGTATCAAAGCCATGACCTTCGATCTGAAGTCTAATGAGGAACCATTTCCCATGCTTTCTTGGAAGATATGTTATGTGGTTCCTTGTTGGAAGGGTAACCTACAACAAGAGGCCCCAGGGGGCCTATGGGCGCTCACCTGACATGGTAGTCTAAATATCAAACCAGGGACTTGAATAAGCTGCATACGCCCCTCCTAAGAAAAGCATATACCAACTAGATGAAGCGATTGTGCCCACACAATACACAGGATTTTCCTTCTATTTTCAGTTCCTGCACTTTTACGTCCCAAAATTGAGATAAACGCATAAAAAACTGATTTTTTTCCCCAAACAAAATATTTTCAGCCTCAATTTTTATTTTTTTTTTCTTAAAATGCATAAAAAACTAATTTCCGGATTTTGGTCCAAAATTTTCTAAGTCCCACCCGAACCCCAAATTTTCAGTGTAAAAAAAAAAATTTTTTTTTCTCTTAAAATTGACCAAAATGCATAAAAAACAAAAAAAAAAATTCAGGATTTTGGTCCAAAATTTTCAAAGTCCCATCCGGACCCCAAATTTTCAGTGTTGAAAAAAATGTTTTTTTTTTAATCTTAAAATTGACTGAAACGCATAAAAAACAAAAAAAGATTTTTCGGATTTTGGTCCAAAATTTTCTAAGTCCCACCTGGACCCCAAATTTTCAGTGTAAAAAAAAAATAATTTTTTTTGTCTTAAAATTGAGCGAAACGCATAAAAAACAAAAAAAAATTTCAGGATTTTGGTCCAAAATTTTTTAAGTCCCACCCGGACCCCAAATTTTCAGTGTAAAAAAAAAAATTTTTTTTCTCTTAAAATTGACCAAAATGCATAAAAAGCAAAAAAAAAATTCAGGGTTTTGGTCCACAATTTTCTAAGTCCCACCCGGACCCCAAATTTTCAGTGTAAAAAAAAAATTTTTTTTTTTCCCTTAAAATTTACCGAAATGCATAAAAAACAAAAAAAATTTTTTAGTGTAAAAAAAAATTTTTTTTTTTTCTCTTAAAATTGACCAAAACGCATAAAAAACAAAAGAAAAAATTTCGGATTTTGGTCCAAAATTTTCGAAGTCCCACCCAGACCCCAAATTTTCAGTGTGAAAAAAATTTTTTTTTTTTTGTCTTAAAATTGACCAAAACGCATAAAAAACAAAAAAACAATTTTTTCGGATTTTGGTCCAAAATTTTCAGTCCCACCCGGACCCCAAGTTTTCAGTGTAAAAAAAAATAATTTTTTTTGGTCTTAAAATTGCCCGAAACACATGAAAAAACAAAAAAAAAATTTCCAGATTTTAGTCCAAAATTTCTAAGTCCGCAACGGGACCCCAAATTTTCAGCCTAAATATGATGAACCCAGGGACTTGGCTTGAACAAACTTGAATCTCACCCTTCTAAGGATGCTGCATACCAAATATCAAAAGATTCTTATTGGTAGATTTGAAGAAGAAGATTTTTAAAAAATACTCCTCATACTGCACTAATTTAAACATTTGGGCTCCCTTAGAGAGCCCAAATATCGACCCAGGCAACTGATTTCAATAAAAATTGTGAAACAATCTTCCAAAGATGTTATATGTGAAATTTGAAAGCTTTTGGAGCAGTGGTTTGGGAGAAAAGTAGTCTTATATGTTTTTCCCATTACCCACAGTGTTAAAAAATGCTGACTCAGCACTTTTTCAAAGTACCCAAAAAGTACCCCATGATAAAACCGATGGCAATTTTTTTTTGACCATTCCATTCTGTTGGTCCTAAGGAAGTTTCACAACAAATAAGAATTCTCAGTGCCGTGTAGTTTTGGAGATATGGGCATTTTAATTTTTTTCTATTTTTAACTCCTGTGGTACCCATGGGGCGACGGGAAAAAAATTTTTGGCATAAATTAAGTACTTATGACCCAATAAGCCCTCATATCAAATTTGGTCAAAATTTGCCTCTTGCTTTGGAAAATAGAAATTTTGGGAGGGGCGAATATTCTTTCCCCTCCCATTACGACGCCAAGTATAGCCCCACAAACTTCTCTTGAACAAATCTGAGTCTACACCTCAAAAGGAAGCTGCACACCAAATATCAAGTCTCTGCTACCTGCTGGTTCATGAGAAGAAGATTTTTTAAGATTTCAGCACACTTTTTGGGTGTGGCCCTACCCACGGGCGAGGCAACTTGATTTGAACAAAATCAAATTGCAATGTCATAACAAACTATTATCTCAAATATCAATTAAATTGGTTCAGCGGTTTGGGAGGAGAAGACGCAAACACCATGTTCACGGACGACGATGGACGACGACGGACGACGGACGGTGAGTGATCACTATAGCTCTCCTGACTGAAAGTCAGGTGAGCTAAAAATCCCCCAACAAAAATACCCCCAATCATTTTCACACAATGAGCAAAAATCCCCATGTTTTTTTCAGGCAAACAGAAATCCCTTCCACCATAATTTTAGGTGAACAAAAATCCTCCTCCCCATAATATTTTTGTACTATATTTTAACTGGTTGAGGGCTCGATTATTTTTGGTGGTCTAAATTTGTTATACAAAATTTGTTTTATTACAAATTATTGGAGAGTGCCTACAGGCACTCTCCAATAATTTGTAAAAGAACAAACTTGTATAAACAGAATATTATTTGCATTTGACTGAATAGGAAACATGAACAAGGAAAATGTTGGCTTTTGCTCTGATACCCTCATTTTATTGAAAGCCCTTATAGTGGCTCTAGCACTCAACTAGTTAAAGCCATACACAAATTCCTCCCCCCTCCCCTTCCCCCCCCCCCCCCAAAGCCATTAACAATTGTAGTTATCAGTTCCAGAGATTTCCTTTGATTCTTAAAGGACACATTGTTTATACAGGTTTCCCTTGTTTGCAGTTTATGTAATTAATACAGTTTATGTAATTCATACAGTTTTAAATAAACATGCAAGAGGTATACAAGCTGCAGTTCCAGATGGGCACTGCATTTCAAAAATGGTGGAGTTCACTGTGAGTAATAAAGGTTCTAAAAAACTTTGCTATGGTGATCCTGCTTATACCAAAAAGCGTGAACATAAAACTATCTTCCAAAGCCACAAATTAAATACATGAATTTTTATAATTAACCTTGTACTGTCTTCTAATCTTTTGGTGTAGGACAGGGGGATTTTTGTACTGCTCTTAGAACTGGGGGTGATTTTTGCTAAATGTGTAAGAATGATTGAGGGGGATTTTTGTAGGGGGGATTTTAACCTATTACATTTAGTTTTAGTTATTTTCTCAAAATGTTATTGAAAGGGTTGCCTGTTAGTCATGTTAGGTAAAGGCCAAAGGGTTAACTTGTAGGGTATGGGATGTACAGGTCTTCAGATTAGTCTAACAAATCCACTGTTTGTGGCCAATACTATAGAACTTTTACAATTATATTTTCTAGAATTGTATTTTCTAGCTATGACTTTAAATGGGTTAAAATGAACCATTAGCATTTTTAAAGATCTAGCAAATTGTCATATCTTTTAAAATGTTAATGATTCATTTTAGTCAGTTATATTAATAGGTGAAAAATATAATTTTAGAAAATACAATTGTACAAGATTTATAGTACTGGCTCCTAGTTAGACTGTTAGATAGAAAAATGGTGGAATGTTCGCTTTCTTGGCATCTGTTTCATATACTTTTCAGGTTCCCCTCCCCTCACCCTTAAAATCATAGTTTACAGCCTCTTGTTATAAGTCTTCATCATTATTGTTGGTCTCCTCCTTGAGATACGTGTATTATTTACTCAAGGTTTCTTGGTTTTCTGGTGTCAGGCCAAAATATTATTTAAACTAAATTGCGCATGCCATTTAATATGCCACAAATGCAGTATGGCCACCATGGACTGGTCACTTTCCATGGGTGGACAATATTTCCACGGACGCACTAATATTAGAATACAAACACTCATTATTGGAATAATCATCAAAAATTTAATTACTGAAGTACTGGGTACAACCCAAAGCTTTGTTAATTAATATTTTGCTGATGATGATTTTTATCACCTGGTAAATGCATGCATGGACATGAATGCCCAAGCGTGGATTAGGACCAGTACACGTTGACTGTACTTTATGAATATATTAGACCTTATGCTTTGAGTGCTTGCTCATACAGGGTGCACCAGTGACAGGCAATCAGTGAGAATCGAATACAACATTGTCAATGGCAAATTCTGTGGTTTTTTAAACTCATTTTTATCACATAATCACAATCAAATAGCTCATTACAGAAAATATCATTCACAACATGTGAAATGTGGATATGGTGTCAGAAGTCGACATGGAAAAGCTATGAGTGAATTGGTTTCGGAAATAGAAGTGAATAAATCTTCTCTTATTTTTCATGGACTGTCCACCTAATACAAATAGCAGACAACATTTGCAAAAGACATTTCCTGAACACCTAAATATTTTCATTTTTTGTCTCTACAACATAGTTTATGATCCCTCATTGGAACGCGCTCATTCCAATGAGGGTCCATAAGCTATGTTTTTGAGGCAAAAATTGAAAAAAGATTACTAAAACAGGCCTGGCATTCTTAAAAATGCAGAAGGGCTAAAAATCGCTCCCCTCGTATGGCCTAGGGGTGCGTTTAACTCACCTGAAGCTTACATAAGCTAAAAGTGGCAAAATGAAGTTTTACTATTAATGAATTCTGCCTATCGGGATTTGTACATTTTATTTGGTGCTGCTAACAAGGTAGTCTCTGTGAGATGACTACACAGCCCCTCCCACACCTCTGGGCCTCAGCAAGGCCCAGAGGTGTGGGAGGAGCAATGTGGCCTCTTACAGAGATTACTAACATAGCAGAGAACTGGAAAGATTTGGGTTTTAGAAATAGGCTGTTATGGTAATCATTATATTATAAGGCCAGGAGGGCTAGCTTTTGCCCTCCTTAATTTTTCTAAGGCGAGCAGTAGGCTAGCAAATACATTGCTCTCCTGAAAATGCCAGGCCTGCTAAAATTTTGATGACAATTTTTGTGAATGTGGCACCTGCTTTAGTCGTTACGTTATCTAAATATTTTAACTACACATTATGTCTAAAGAAGAATCTAAAATTTGTCACAATTTGACATGAAATTTCTGAACCTCATTCGCTAAAATCGATCTGAGCCACGGTTAGCCTTGGCTCAGATCGATTTTAGTTAACTCAGTACAGAAATTTCATATGAAATTGTGATTCATTTGAGATCATCCATATATCTTATACTAATGCTCATACAGGGTTTGGCAGTGAGAGGCAATCGGTGAGAGTAATATACCGAGTCAAAAAAGAAAGTATAATAAACTTTGAGGAGCAATTTTTTTAGTATTATCGACTTTAATCCCAAACAAATTATTGTAAATTCACATTTCGAGTCTAGCTGTATGATTTTGCACAATTTCATGTTCTTACTGTTGCCAGCGTCATGTGTGGACGTCGATATTCAGACATAGGGTAAAATGAAAAGTTCACACATGCAGTCAATAGCGTGTATGTCGTTTGCCTCTTGGATGGCAAGACATCGACTGCGCATGGACCTGATAAGTCTCTGGATGACACCCTGTGGTACTGCGTTCCACTCCTGCCTTAGAACATTATGTAAATCGCCTAACATCTTAAGATCACAAAGTCGTACCCGACGGTCCAATTGATCCCAAAGATGCTCGATTGGCGACAAATCTGGCAAAAGTGGGGGTCAGGAAAGAAATTTGATGCACTGCTCCTCAAGAAAGTCATGACAGATACGTGCCACATGACATCGGGCATTGTCTTGCTGGAATAACTGCAATCCGATGTTAGCGTTGAACAACAGGACAACAACAGCATTAAGAATTTTGTCCCTATACCGCTGTCCATTCAGATTACCATTGATGAAGATCAACTGCATTCGATGGTGCATGGAAATTCCTGCCCAAACCATTACACTACCCCGCCGAAACGGTCACATTCCCGCACACAAGCATCAGAAAACCGTTCTCCTCATCGGCGATACACTCTTGCCCTACCATCAGCATGCTGTAGACAAAATCATGATTCATTACTAAAAAGAACTGTGCTCCAAAGCTGCCGAGTCCAGCAAACACGCTGATGTACCCATTCCGACGGTATGATGACATTGGGTAAGGATTGGTCCAAGGTATGGATGCCTACTTCGGATGCCGTGTTCAGCGAGTCTGTTGCGGACAGTTTGTGCACTGATTCTATTGTAAGTTCTACCAGGAGTAGTTGCTACTGTCCTCATCGCTGAAATTAAGTGATCCTGCAAGTGAGACGTCCAGATGTGTCGGTCTTGTGCAGGGGTTGTAGCTCTTGGTCGACCGGAACGCGGTCGGTTGGCAATAGATCCAGCGGTTCTATACCTTCCAAATGAGATGGTAAATAGTGTCCACAGTGACTCCAAACTCAGCAGTGAGCTCATCTGCAGGTATCCTAGCCTCATGCATACCAATGGCATGCAACCTCTTGATTTTCAGATAACCTTGGCATTTTTTGAAATGTCGGAAAATAGAAACTAGCATGTTTTCTCAATAACCCAGGCTCTCTAGCATAACATAACACAAAGAAAATCGTCGATCATTCATTCAATTAGACATTCTTGGGTGGAATGTGCTATTTTGAAATCAGTAGCAAAATTGTCTACGGTTGGGTGGACAACAACAACATGTCATTAAACTCTTTGCACGACTTCTTGTCTACAAACATGCAACATCAGAACAATTATATTTCATCCTTTATGCTATTTTTTCACATTTGTTTCTATTATCCTTTCTTTTTTGATTCAGTATATATAGTATCGATGTAAATTACTATTTTCACTGGCAAACTCTGTGGTTTTGTAAACTTATTTATCTGTAGCATTGTTTGAGTGGACAGGTAGACCCTATATTGCATGGGACACTTGATATATAACTGGAAAACTACAAATCATTACAAACAAAATTTTAACACTGAATAAGTTTAGCACAATTACAATATTTGGGCACAGCATTTACTGTCACTATTTGGGGGAGTTTAAAGGCCTGGGATGTATAACACCAAAACTTAACTTATGGTGTTATTGGAATGTTTGGATTGCTGTAGTTTAAGCTCACATTCCATTGCATTCTAAGTTTGTGTGAGCATATGACTTTTTAAATCTTTACTCACAGCACTTGATATCAAAATTTGTTATTTTAATTAATTATTTTCTACTTTTTCGAAACATTTCAACAAAATCGTATCATGTCACCCCTCTTCGGAACATGCTTGAGGAGCTGGTTGCAATGAGGGGTAACATGATACAGTTTTGTTGAAATTGTTATTAAATATATTTAAGGCCTAAAAAACTTAATATGTTTCTAAGGCCCTCCCGCATGGTCCTTTTGGCTACCGCATGCTCTCTTTTTATGATCAATGCAAACTTAAAACAAGCCAAGACCAATACCCGGTCTGGACCTGCGTCGCTGCATGCAATTGAATCGGCAAACAGGAAGTGGCTGCATGGCAGATCTGAAAATTGCATACATGATACAACTGATCATTATCAGGCTCCAGATGAAATATACAATCAATCCCTTGCATAGAAGCCGAGAAAAGTTTGACGAAAAATTTCAATGTTCAGTGGGTACAGTAAAATTTCAAAGTATCGGCAAACAGGAAGTGGCTGCACGGCAGATCTGAAAATTGCTTACACGATACAACTCATCATTATGAAGCAGCAGACCAAATATAAAATCAATCCCTTGCATAGAAGCCGAGAAAACCCTGACGGAAAATTTCAATGTTCAGTGGGTACAGTAAAATTTCAAAGTATCAGCAAACAGGAAGTGGCTGCACGGCAGATCTGAAAATTGCTTACACGATACAACTCATCATTATAAAGCAGCAGTCCAAATATAAAATCATTCCCTTTCATAGAAGCCAAGAAAACTTTGACGGAAAAAGTGTTTCGGATGGACTGACAGACGGACGGACGGACGGACGGAGTCGAGCAGTTACTAGATCTGCTCTGCTGCTGCCGCTGGCGACGAAGGTAAAAATAATAATTAATGGTTTATGTCTGATATTTTACCCAAGTGAATAAAATTGATAAATTTGAACTCATGGGACGAAATACACCACCAACCATGCTGTTCTGGATTGTAGATTATGAGGCCTAAGACATAAAACAACCAAAAACATGAACTTTTGATTGCAAAGAAATAATTTCAAAAAATAAAAAATAAAACAAGAGGCCCCACGTGGCCTTAAATCGCTCACCTGACAAAGTGGTTCAAAGAAGTATTTTGGATCACGTTCAGCTCGTTATGGTTCATCAACACCACAGAGGAATGACATCATGAAATTAAATTCAGGTGTCCATGTCAGATAATCATTATAATAGCAAAGGTCTTGCCAACTAGATCCAATTCTCCCAGCTATAGATAAGCATTTCCAAATTTCCAAGTGTTGTTACGCCACTGCAGTTTGAAAGCCATAACTGATGAACCAAGGAACTCGATTTGAACAAACTTGAATCTGACCCCTGCCCCCCCCCCCCCCCCCCCCCCCCCCCCCCCCCCCCCAGATATGTTGTATACCAAACCTGAATCATTCTGACTGGTGAATCTGAAGGAGAAGATTTTTAAAGAACAGTCCTCATATTGCACTAAGTTAAAATTCGGGCTCCCATAGGAAGCCCAAATATGAACCCAGGAATTCAATTTGAACAAACTTGAATCTGGTGCCCCTAGATAAGTTGTATACCAAATATGGAAGAATTCTGACTGGTGGATCTGAAGAATAAGATTTTTATAGAACAGACCTGATATTGCACTAAGTTGAAATTCAGGCTCCCACAGGGAGCTCAATTTGAACAAACTTGAATTTGACCTCCCTAGAGATGTTGTAAACCAAATATGAAATGATTCTGACTGGCGGATCTGAAGAAGAAGATTTTTAAAGCATATTCCACATATTGCACTAAGTTAAAATTCGGGCTCCCATAGGGAGCCCAAATACTGACCCAGGGATTCGATTTGAACAAATTTGAATCTGACCCCCCAGAGAGATGTTATATACAAAATATGAAAAGATTCTGACTGGTGGATCTGAAGAAGAAGATTTTTAAAGAAAATTCCACATATTGCACTAAGTTAAAATTTGGGCTCCCATAGGGAGGCCAAATATTAACCCAGGGATTCGATTTGAACAAACTTGAATCTGACCTCCCTAGAGATGTTGTATGCCAAATATAAAATGATTCTGACTGGGGGATCTGAAGAGGAAGATCTTTAAAGAATAATCCTCATACTGCACCAAGTTAAAATTTGGGCTCCCATAGGGAGCCTAAATATGAACCCAGGGACTCGATTTCAACAAACTTGAATCTGAGCTCCCTAAAGATGTTATATACTGAATATGAAATGATTCTGGTTGGGGGATCTGAAGAAGAAGATTTGTAAAGAATAATCCTCATATTGCACTAAGTTAAAATTCAGGCTCCCACAGGGAGCCCAAATATAAACCCAGAAACTCGATTTGAACAAACAGGAATCTGGTACACCTAGATAAGTTGTATACCACATATGGAAGAATTCTGACTGGTGGATCTGAAGAAGAAGATTTTTAAAGAATAGACCTAATACTGCACTAAGTTGAAATTCGGGCTCCCACAGGGAGCTCAAATATGAACCCAGGGACTCGAATTGAACAAACTTAAATCTGACCTCTCTAGAGATGTTGTATACCATATATGAAAGGACTCTGCCTAGTGGGTCTGAAGAAGAAGATTTTTGAAGAATAATCCTCATATTGCACTAAGTTTAAATTTGGGCTCCCATAGGGAGCCCAAATATGAACGCAGGGACTCGATTTGAACAAACTTGAATCTGACCCCCCTAGAGATGTTGTATACCAAATATGAAAGAATTCTGCCTGGTTGATCCGAAGAAGAAGATTTTTAAAGAATAATCCCCATATTGCACTAAGTTAAAATTCGGGCTCCCATAGGGAGCCCAAATATGAACCCAGGGACTCGATTTGAACAAATGTGAATCTGACCCCCATAGAGATGTTGTATACTAAATATGAAAGAATTCTGCCTGGTTGATCTGAAGAAGAAGATTTTTAAAGAATAATCCTCATATTGCACTAAGTTAAAATTCGGGCTCCCATAAGGTGCCCAAATATGAACCCAGAGACTCGATTTGAACAAACTTGAATCTGCCCCCCCCTACAGATGTTGTATACCAAATATGAAAGAATTCTGCCTGGTGGATCTGAAGAAGATTTTTAAAGAATAATCCTCATATTGCACTATGTTAAAATTCGGGCTCTCATAGGGAGCCCAAATATGAACCCAGGGGCTCGATTTGAACAAACTTGAATCTGACTCCCCTATTGATGTTGTATACCAAGTATGAAAGGATTCTGACCGGTGAATCCGAAAAAGAAGATTCTTTAATGTTTTTCCTATTGCCTACAGTGTTAAATAGTGCTGACTCAGCACTTTTTCAAAGTCTTGAAACCTTACCCTATGAATAAAACCGATAGCAATTTTTTTTTACCAATCTTTTCTGTTGGTCCTAAGGAAGCTGCACACCAAATTCTCAGTGCCGTGCAGTTTTGGAGATATGGGCGTTTTAAATTTTTTCTATTTTTAGCTCCTGCGGTTCCCATGGGGCTGCAGGAAAATTTTTTTTTGCATAAATCAAGTACTTATGACCCAATAAGTCCTCACATTAAATTTGGTTCAAATCGGCCTCTCGGTTCAGAAAATTTTTGCCCCTCCCATAACAACGCCAAATATTATCCCTCGAACTTCTCTTGAACAAATCTGAGTCTACACCTCAAAATGAAGCTGCATACCATATATCAAGTGTCTGCTACTGCTGGTTCTTGAGAAGAAGATTTTCAAAGATTTTGGTGCCCCTTGGGGGCGTGGCCCCACCCAGGAGGAGGGGCAACTTCATTTGAACAAATCTGAATTGGCATTAGGTAATAAATATTTAGCCAACATTTTGAATAAAATTGGGCTAGTGATTTAGGAGGAGAAGTCGATAATGTAAAGTTAACGCCGGACGGACGACGGACGATGGACGACGGACGGATCACGATCAGTACAGCTCCCGCTGAGCTTCGCTCAGGTGAGCTAATAAAAAACTGCCCGCCCGCATGCAATTTTACAAAAAAAATGGCCTGAGAAACAGAAAATCTACTTTTTGAGGCCTAAAACACATAGTTAAAAAAAACTATTAAAAATATTCAGTCATGAGTGTACACCAAGAAATATATCTATCCAATATACATCAACAACATTTTTTCTTTTCCAAACTCATAGAACACTTTTATAAATAAAAAAAAAAATTTAATAAAATAACAAAAACTTTCCATCTACCAACCCCAGTTTCTTTTCCTAGGGTACCCTAAACATAGTAAACTGGGGTGAGTGTGGAGGGGGGAAGGCCTAACAAGTTCTTACCATTTTATAAGTAAAGTTATTTTCCATGGGTGTTCTTTGGTTGTGAGGGTGGTTTTTTTCATCATGTGTTTGTCAGCTGGACAAGTGGTTTGAACATCTTCTTTGGAGTACTGCTGATGCATATAGCACTGTGATCACAAAAGCAGTATTTTTCTCGATAATATTGCGATTGAGTCATGACACACTTAGATGTAGATTTCATAAATAAAATATTCCAAAATCAAGACTCATTCAGGAAAAACAAATGCAGAAAAATAATTTTGACCAGACCACTACCTGATTACGATCTGTTCGAAATTCTCTTTCCACTTTTGCAATCGCAGTACAGTGGAACCCTTTAATTCAATATCCATGTTGGCATTGAAAATTATTGCATTAACAGGAGAATTTTATTAACAGGGATTTGGACACTTTGCAGTATAGTAGAGGCGTAGTAGGGTTCGACCCGGAAAAAATTTGATACAAGCTGATTTTGATGTCATTTGGCACAGAATTTATTTCGGAACAACATATCCAAAATCCGCCTTGGGGAAAATTTTTCATGTCAGATTTCCCGTCAGGGGGTTGTTCGTGAAGGGGGAAAATTGTGTTTCCGGGGTTTCGGCCGTTTATATGTCACAGATTGAGTTTTATATATTATTTTGTGTCGCTGGCGACCAGATACAAATGTTAATTATATTGAGAGGCAATTGCCTGATGAAATCCTCACACTTTTTATGAGGAAAAAGGGTTAATAACCCCAGAAATCACATTTTTTTCTCAAATTTTCACTCCCGATTTAAGATACTTCTGCACAAAATACAAAACTAGAAATGGTTCTTTGATCGATGTTTTCACATACAATGAGGTGCAGATAATGTTGACTGGTCCAATATAATAACAGGAATCTAACTACATGATGAGATGACATTTGTTGGTGTTCTTCACGGTTATTCATTGTCGCCGATTTCCTCCCCGATCTCAATCGGCTCGGCATTGAAGCAATTCTCACCCCGACAGTCTCCACAGGCAGACAAGCATTTGAGCGCATTCTTTCTACAAGAACATATGTTTGTTCCGCATGGCTTTTTGGATGTCATTTTGCATTTGCAGCGGATAACTTTGAGAAGAGCCTCAGGCGCTGCACCCAGGTCAGTCATCACAGGTATCAACTCATTCCCACGACTTTCCCAGCCCCACTCCTCAGGATCTAGGGCATCGTTATCCAATAGTTTCCAAACCATTATTTGTTGGTGAACTCGCAGGCTGTGGAAATGTGCTGCACGCTCAGTCGGGGGAAGTTTTTGTGGTTCAGTTCCCGATTTGCTGGAAGTGACCATTGTCATAAATTTTGAATATCTCAAACCATTCAAAGTGTCTGAATGTTTGCCAGAGTACAACATAACGAACAGTTCAGTCCCCATTTTCCCAACCTCTGTCTGAGAAATGGTACTGTCGTGCATTGCTTCCGATATATTTTGAATAGGCAATGACTTCTCTAACTTCTTGAGAAGCAACGTTTTCCCGTGCCCAAACGTTGCTGCTGTGACATCACACCCACTCCATGCATGAATGAAGAGGAAGTTCTTCTGAGTTGTTTCTCCAATCTTCTCTACTATATCTGCAATTTTCCATGCATCACCACCCCTGTGTGACTTCTGACTGGAAATAGATATCAGACCAAGTGCGATCCCAATGGTATACGGACATAACTAGTACATCTGTATCATCTGCAACAATGACAACTGTTTTTCCCTGGGACGAAAGTTGAACTGCATTGTCAACAATGTTAGTGTCAGCATCTCCAGAACTGCATTCGACAATATGCCCAGCCTCTCTCAGTGATGTGGAAAGCATTTTTATAAACTGAATTTTATTATTTCCATTCGATAAGAACAGTTCCTGATTTTTGTGGGCAGTCGTGTTGTTCGTCAAACGGATATCAGCACAAACGTGGAGAGCTCTTCTTCTTTGCTCCTGAGTCTTGGTTGTTGGTCGTTGACCATAACCATCGAAGACAATTCGACAATTCTGCCCATATTTCTTCGTCACGTATCCAACATACTGGTTTGCCACTTCCAAGTAAGTGGTGTTTGTCTTCCATTTAACTCTGTGGAGGAGAGCACCCCCGTCGAGCACGTACAGACCATCAGATGGTGGTTTAGTAAGGGATAAGCCATCAGTTATTGCAGTTGCTAGGTCCGCCTTGTTTGCTTTTCTGAGGAAAAAATCTTTGAAGAGGGCTGTTGGCATTACAGTTAGTTCATACGCAAAGAACTGTGCCATGTCTTGCTCTCTCTGGGCAATAGCAACCAGTCTAGTAAACAATGTTGAGGGGTCAATTGTCACCCTCTGGTCATCTAGCTTCAACCTGGGGGTGAGGTGAGCTAGGGTACGGATTTGATCACTTCGTTTGAAAGTGGCATCGGAAACAATAGCGTTGTCTAATCTAGAGTGTATCTCTGCCCCTACAGACTCAGTGATATCGCAGTTGATACCATCTCCCTCGGAAGCTAACAAACCAGATGACAGAGAACGCAATCGTTCATTTCCATCGAACGGGTTGTGTGTGTCAAACCACTCTAGTATTCTGGCCATGTCTAAGTTGTCTCGTTTTCGACGAGATGTGCCCATATCTACATGCTGTTCGCTGGTATTGAGCTTTAGGTTGGTCAACGTTGTCATGGCTTCATGTATCTCTGCGCATTTATGCATCGTGTAAATCCACTCCTGTCATACAGATTCCGTCACGCCACGACCTCGCGTCAACCCACCCCGACTTTTAATTGAACGCATAAGAACTTGCTCAATAACAAGATCACTAGAGAGGCCTGCCCAAATCCTAGAACTTCGATGTATAGCATGAAAGCCGTCACAGTAGAATCTCTCTTACAACCAAGGATGTTTTTCTGGTAGTTCAAGCATCATTTGCAGATAGACTCTGCAACTCTTGGCATAGTGTACATGCCCTGTTGCGGCGAAGAGGTTCAGCATTCTACCAACAGCAATGAGATGGAGATTCCAATCGCCAAGACGTTCTCCACGGATGAACATTTTCAGTACCTGAATATATTCTAGATATTGTACCCATAGCTTAGCGGTGCGTGATTCTCTTGACAGTTTGGCTTTGTAGTTGTCAAGGCAAGTGTTCACCGTCACGAGAGCTGATGAGCTGCTAACATCAGAAAGGGTGACCGCGCCTTCAAGCACACCTTTGTATAACTCCTTCACACCATCTAAGTCCCTCTGGTTTATCTGTACACTCTCAACAGTGGGTGGGCTCATCGGAGGAGAAACATTCGCGCTCATTTCGGATGTGGTTATGGCACCCAATAATTTATTCGTCAGTGCAGCTTCTACTAGGAGGTGGCCTCGCATAGCTCTGGAAACAGCTTTGCCGGTCAACATCGACCGAACTGCTAGTGGACCATAAACTTCCTGCAAAGCTTCATCAAGACCTGGTCCAGCCATCATCGAGCCGATACTGCCGAGAAAGCTCATGATTGTGTGGAAACCACCCAACCTGCAGACAATGTTCATGGATTGATCAATTATTATCTCATTTGCCTTCAACCATAAAGGCTGGTCAAACGTGATGCACGGGGATGGGATGTTCAATCTGATCGCTTGCTCTGAGATGAATTTCAATGTGGAAAAGATGCATGTGCTGTCTGTTGGACTGAGATCTATTATTGGGAGAAAGAGTATATCTGATTTCGCTTGATGCTCTGAACCGTGCACAGAATGCGCTAGTTGCGTGAAGCCGGACCAATTAGGAACAGTGTCATCTACTGCTCTAGATAGCCACCCACAATGCCATAGAACGTCAGTACTCAGGCTAGATGGAAGTGTATGTGGTGATTGCAGCTCTACTACTGGTTTGTACCTCAAACCACCAAAGCCTCTCCTCGTTGATTCCAAGTAATCAACCACTGGGATTTCTTTATTCACCAACATTTGTTCAACGCCAACTCGAGCTCTACGTTTTATCGATGTATGCGACATAGGGGTGGATGGCACCTGAGTTTGGGTTGACACGGCGATTATACCCATACCATGAAGTGAACCTTTCCCATCGATAGTCGCAACGTTATGGTCGACGTTGTCTGCGACCCACTGTACGAATTCTCCGGGGAAATAGTTAGAGGTATAGCTGTCAACAGAATCTAGCTCCATCACACCTTGCTTATACCGTTTGACCTCCTCATAGGTGATAGAAAACCCAAGCCTAGCTAGTTCATTAACGAGCCATTTTGACCCGAAAGTATGGTCCATTTCTACTCCTAACCCGAATAGAGTAGGTGTTATGACTGATCTTGGTCTAGCCGATTGGACTTTTGGGTGACCTATGCTGTTTCTGTTTCGTTTTATATCATTTGGTATCAAGCACTGGAGAAAAGACTGTAGGTAGGCTGGGATCCAGGTTTTGCCTCGCGAAATGTCCTGTATGTCAGCAGGGGTTGGATACCAGTCTATATCATACTCCATCTCTCTAAGCTGCCCCTTGATCAATTTTGCTGCAGTGACAATGATCCTTTCAGCTTCATCACTTATACTTTCTTTCTTGTCCGCATACCATTTTTCATTTATCAGATATTCAGCCATGTTGCGAAAGCATAGGACATTGTCGCGACACTGTACACTGGCGAAAAAGATATAATCGCCATATCGCTCTTCTAGTTTCTGCTTCAGTCTCTTTTTTGTGTACACAGTTGATTCACCTGCGATCTCTTCCATCTTCGAATGCAACTCGGTCAATGTGTACAGTTCTGAATCGGAATGAGTTTCTAAGAATTCACATATGCACTCAAACCAATGTTCCATGCCATGGTCAGGTTTTCGACCAGCTGGTCTCGCAATTTCCAACTGTCTATAGTTTAGGAATTTCGTATGGCAGAGTGGATGATAGACAGCCTCGGCAGCTACCAGATCAATGCAACTCAATAGCCGAACGCTTACTTCTGAAGCCAAACTATCCCCTCTCAGTTCGCAATGTTTGAGGAGGGTTTCTCGTATAGGTAGTGTCTCGACGGTCCTGATAATTTTGTTTCTATCGGGGTGGCGTGGATCAATTTTTGCGGCGCTACCACAGAACAAACAGTGTGTCTTGAAGTCGAATACAGGCACATTACATCTCAATTTCTTGGCCGACGGGGCTTCGATGTCAGAAGAGCTTGCAACAGATGCCCGCTTCACATCAGTGAAATCCCTACGGCAATCTGAATGAACCAGAACCATACCTACGGGGTCCTGTTGAAGCTTGTCCAGAAGGTGTGCTTCAAGGTCTGATCTCTCCCTGACATTACAGAAATTAAGCATGGTATGACAACCTTTCTTGGTGACTTTAACTGATTTGACTTCATCGAAACCAACCTGGCAAATTACACAGGTATCATCTCGAAAGCGACCACCTTGGTGTGAAGCCATATCTAATCAAATGGTGGAAATATGCCGATGGAGGGAACGGATTATTTTCTCTTAGCTATAAGTAGTACGGATCCTGAGGCGGATTATCGAAACTGGATTAATAGACAAGAAATATGATATTGACGAAATATGAAAAAAGGACAATGTGACTAAGAATTGTTTCCTGTGTATGTTAACAGCGAAACAAAGAAAATATGACAGAATGACAAAACAATCGAATAATTCGAGAGCACGTGGCGATAAGCTTATAGCGATGTGCTGTGTGTAACAGAATCGCTGGAATACCCGCGACTGATATGATGTAATTATCTTTCTCCAGTGTGCTATACAACGCTCTTTATTCGCGGTGTACATCAATTACGTGGGCTGGTATAATACTATAGTCATTATATTGTATTCTGCTGACAGGAAAAATCTGAGAAGAGACAAATTCCTGCCCTTAATACAGAACCGCCTGGAAAATGACATCGGGAAATTGGTAAAAATGGCCACCACCCCACCCTCAGTTGAGACGCTATGAAAAATTTTCCCCAAGGCGGATTTTAGCGGATTTTGGATATGTTGTTCCCAGATAAATTCCGCGTCGAATGACACCAAAATCAGCTTGTATCAAATTTTTTCCAGGTAACACCACTTTTTTTAGTTCAACGCCTGTACTAGTACTCTAGAGTTAACCTAAGCATTTAATCTATTATATCTTGTTTGACAGGAGCTCATGGAGCTCTGTCAAACAATAAATTAATTGATTAAATGTCTGTATTTGATGTACTGAGGCCAAATAGATTTTTAAACAAGGGGGATTCAGTGGCTGTTGGGCTAATTTCTCAACATATTACAAGAATTCTTATTCAATTAACAGGAGTCAGCTGAGAATAAGCTTCTAGCTTGATGCTGAATCCACTTCCATAATAGTTGTATGCTCTTTTGTAATGCTTAATTTGTGCATTATAATTTGGAAATAAATACAGTTTACACTAATTGATAGGAGTTTATTCTGTAGCCTATATGTAATTAACAGGTCAAATTTGTAGTGCAGGTATGGTTAATGGTTTTGTTTGGAAATAATATTCAATTGAATGGGTTATTCATTTAAGATATAGTGAATTAAAAGGATTCCACTAGCACAAAGTGTTGAACATTTGAACATAAATAATGCTCATAACCATGTAGTGAAAAGAATGCCAGTACCTGAGATGGGTTAACAGTTTTTAACAGCCTTGGAGACCGACATATGCAGGATGTGTTTTTTACTGAAAAATTGTGACTACTTGTTTTATCTACCCTGTGTTAAGAAAAGTGAAAACATATTGAAGTCAATTGGAAACTGGGCTTAGTTTCTTTTTTCAGAATACAACAGTTTACATCTCGAATTCTAAATACTTACTGTCAACAGTCACCACAGATTTTCATTGTTGCGGCAAATCAATGTCACAAATTCTGAATGTTTAGTAAAATACGAAAAATTTACAGACATTGTAAAGTAATGTAAATTAACTTAGGCGCCAATGGGTGCCCAAGTTGACACACAATGCTTTACAGCATGACATAATGCCATTCAGCTTCATCAAGCTAAAAACATCAAAGGGAGATCCCCACAGAATGTTACTCATGACTGGGCCTGTCATGATTAATCCAGAAGTCAACTAATTGTCGGAAACACACATAACTGATGAGAATTTCAAAGTTGACGATTCTGAGTTTTTATCACTGCTTTACTGATGAATTATTAGTTCTTACTCTCTTCCCCATCTTGCTCATTAGAACTTTTAAAGGCTGGAGAATATCAAAATACATTGTAATTGATATGGGCAGAAGTATAAAGATACAACATATGACATCAGGTCTGACGTTCTTGAAAGTATGGAAGTACAAATAATTGCCCTTCTCAGTTTGCCAAGGAGTGCAATTGCCTTTTTAAATCTCAATGCAGCTATAATTAGACTCTTGACCACCTCGGGTCCAAACCTGAGCCTAGGCTCAGATTTGAGCCTGAGGTGGTAAGAATTTTTCCTAAAAGAGCAGTAGGCATGCAGCATGCCTGCATGCCTAAAGAATGTCCGGCCTGTGGAAGTAATGACCACAAATATTGTTTTCTATATAGTTGTTTCTAGAGGTCTCAGAGTATGATTAAAGTTGTCTTTAATCGATTCTTCTTCTTCAAAAGTTGATCATGAAAGTTCATAATCGTGCCAGCCCTACTCATGCAGCCTATCTGCCAGCCTGTTTTTGAGTCCGTTGAACGGACGCATCCCCTCTCCAACCTCAATCATATTTCCTCTCTCATCCATGGTAACTGACCACACGGAGAAACACAATTCTGAAAATGTCATCCCTTATCTTAAATTACACGAACTGTGCACATTTACCAATGTTAAATGTAAAAGACATTACATTATCATGATCGATATTCGCACCTACTGTCGTCCGAAATTATCGGTAAAAAGTATTAAACTGAAACATCAATACTTCTGATCGTATAAGGCTAACCTCCCCTTGAAAAGTCAGGCCATCTGACTTTTGGACCATTTGTTTTGTTTCAACAAGTGAATCTGGACCACCACTAAACGTTGTCTGGAAGATAATCCAGTCGTTGTTGGAACAAAATAGGTGGTCCGAAGTCACTATGTCCAAACTAGCACTGGTTTGCTCACCTTCTACCATAGTGGCGACGTTCATTTTAACCTTGAGAGTTTATGTAGCAGCAATTCAAGTTTAAAATCATGTCTCACAAAACAGATTATTATCGCCAAAAAATAAAACCAATTGATGCCAAGGGTTCTCATAAGATTGGCGATCTTTTTAGTAAACCTACTGAACCAGCTGTAGATACTTTATTCAGCAGCATGCATGTTTTTTACAATGTAACAAATTTCAACTTATAAATAGCAACATATAGCACATACTGCTGGAAGATGGCATAGCCAGATTAGCTGTCTACCTGCCATCTCCCTCAGGTTGGAAGAATATTTCATTGAATACAGACCAGTATATGTCAAGTGAGGTACATTATCAGTGAACTATTTGTAATATTGCGAATTTAATGAAGTATTTGATTGAGGGAATGTGTGGCTGTGGATGGGGCATTGAAACATTCCAATAACTTTGGCTCCCCCATCCTCCAAACCAATGAAGACCAGAAGCAACGATGCTAATCGAAGTTGGTTTATAGCGCAGTGGGTGAGATACACTGTCCCGACACCAGCGTGACACCAGTATCACTGGTGATAGTGCTTATCAACAGTGGCACGAGTGCCACGCTGGAATCAGGAGAGTTTGTTTTGCTTGATAAAATACAGCCTCTGGTTCCTACAACACAGTGTCTGCACATTAGAGTTCATGATCTGTTTCGGAGATGGGAAGATCTGCAAGCGTCCCACCATAAGGAACAGGTGTCCCAGACAGGCCAAAACCATGCAGGGGGAATGTTGTTCGCAGTCAGCAATCAGTTGTTTTCAGCAATTATTCAATGAACCGAGCACTGGGTCACGCACGTTGCCTCATTCATTGAAGCTTTGCTGTTGAAGTAAATATGAGTAAGGACCTGGTATTAATCACAAGTGATACACCTACAACAGATAATCTACCAGTGGAGCCGACAGGAGGTCCATCAACAGAGCGCAAACGTAGGAAAATTACTGCCAAAATACGTTTTGACGAGGAGTACCCGTGGGGAGTATATTCATTTGCAAGTGATGGTTAGCTTTGTAAATACTGTTCAGTTCACTTAACTGAAGTACAAACACATTGGGTTGATTCGGCTGTTAAAATGGGCGACCACCCCACCAGACAATTCACTCGACATCAAAAGTCAGCAGAACATAAAAAATGCACTGACATACACACAAATAGAATTTTAGCAAACGAAAGGGACTGTTATTCAACAGGTGTTTCAGGCGGCTGGTAAAGTGAAAAAGAATAATCGGTCTAAACTGAAACAAATTATTAGAACACTGGTATTTGTAATAAAGAAAAAATGGGCACACATTTATAACCTCAAAGATTTGCTTGAATTTATTCAAGTGGCGTTTTCTGTAGACTTAAATTTGGGAGGTGATATCACCTATTTACCGCACCAAAGTATAAATGAAATGCTGCAGTGTGTGGGGAGATATGTCCTTGCACTTGAATTGTGTGAATATAACACCTAAAAAATATTCACCTTAATGGCCGACGAGACAACAGATAATGCCAATGTGGAACAATTGTGCATCATGGGGCGCTGGTTGAAAACACATGGTCAAATTGTCCACAGGTTGATTTACCTGCACCAGTTAAAGGCGTTGGATGCGGCTAACATAATGGATACTGTACTGGGTACACTCAAGGAGCACAATATAGACATTAGGGATGCAAGTTCGTGTCATCAGATGGTACAAATGTCATGTCTGGAGAGGTGTCGGGACTTCAGTGTTGCATATGTCACATGTCAGCCCTTTGCCGGTACATCAACTGTCTGTGTCATAGACTTGCGCTCGTTCTAATGCATTTATTACCCAAATACCTTGGCTTTCAGTTGGTTGACTCTACATTAATGTCTCTGTGGAGCCTTTTCAGGAAGAGCCCTTTGAAACTAGCAGCGTTGGCCACTGTGCAAGAAAGTGTTGGCCATCTACAACCAGATGGTTGTCCGCATCGCAATTGTTGTACCCGCATTTACAATAGATATGAATCATTCATTGAAACTTTGGAAGGAATATACTATGATCGAAAAGACGCAGAAGCCCTGGGTTTAAAGCATCATATGACAGAAAAGAGTTTGTTCATTGGTTGCTACTCTTGTGTGATGTACTGAGGGTAACTGGAAAGTTGAACACATGTCTCCAGGGACAAGAATTAAACTTTACTTCTATTCCATTTTTTACCGATGTGGCCATCGATGAACTTAATCGAATAGTAGTGTCTTAAAGACAAAAACATACACACTGGCCTATGATTTATTATGACGATAGTGACAGACTTTAGACATTGCTAAAACCAGATGTGAGTTTTCCATGTGCACGCGACGCGTTTCAAATACAAATTATGATTTGGCAGATAGTGACTTGATTCTTCACTCTGGCATTCCATTTATTAATGACTAGCAGGGTTACCCGGCGTTACTCGGGCTGAGGAGAGTATTATAACTGTTGTTGCCCCTCTACACCCCCACCCAACCCCGGCAGTTTTTTAAACCTCACCATTAGATTCCTGGTAAAAGATTACCCCTAGTAGACCTTTTTGAAGACCTATATCGGTGAGAAAGATTTTGGTCATAACTTTTGGTGCCCCTCTACACCCCCACTCCAAGCCCACACACATTTCTAAACCTCACCATTAGATTCCTGATAAAAACGTACCCCTAGTAGACCCCTTTGAAGATATATATCGGTAAAAAAATGTTGGTCATAACTTTTGGTGCCCCCCCCCCCACACCCCCACCCCACACAGTTTTTTAAACCTGACGATGACCTCCGCCATAAAAAAGTACTCCTAGTAAACCCATTTTTGACACTCGGGGTGGCCCCATATTCATTTCTATAGCAGGCAGGCAGGCAGGCAGGCAGGCAGGCATTCTAAAATATAGTATAGAAGATGTAAAACATGAACTTGGCAGTGCATTTGATAGATCAGAACATGTATCTGCTCTTTCGGTATTGGACCCCAGAAATATGCCCAGTCAGTTCACAGAGCATTTCGGCATTGAGGAAATGAATTTTCTCACAAATTTCTATGGTAGCTCGCAAGAAGATTCTTACAAGGGCGATGTTGTAATAGCTACACAATGATATTAATGGCGAAATGCTCAAAACTGAATGGCCAAAATTTTGTAAGATGGCTTTAAAAATGGAAGCAAATTATGCCAGTAAAATTCAATGTAGTGGCATGCTCGATGCCATGCAGGACAAAACAGGCACACAAAATAAAACAACAGAAATTTGATGAAACAGAACAATAAACTTGTGGAAAACTATTGTCTGACATTTTGTCAAGGAATACCAGCGGTGTAGTCTCATACTGCATGCATCTATTGAAGCTGGTCGTCTTGGTCCCTGTGGGTACAGCTTCGGTAGAACATTTCTTCAGTCTATTAAATGATGTGAAAACAGCATTATGCACACGTCTGACCCAAGAAAACTTGGAACATTTGACAAGAATAGCCTTTCATGTAAAATATGACGATCTTACTGGTATCACAGAACTAAATATTTTCCCATAGGTGACCATTATAATGTTCAGGCAGAAAAAAATATGACTGCATCACTTTAATTTTGGCATTCAAATATCTCTGTCAAGTAGAGCCTTTTAGACAACTTTTTTCTGATCTGAAAACAGGGGGTCATTCAACAAATGAGAGAAAAACTGACACAATGGGAAGTACCGGTCACATGCACATATTTTTCAGGAAATTCCCTACAAAAACACACAAAAAGTAAATTGTATTTTTTAGGTCCAAAAGGTCATCAAATCACCCTCTTTTTTATCAGGAATATTCAACAATAATGCAAGATGTCAATAGAATGTTTCAAAAGTTTATTGAAACAATATATTTTCCCAAGGCTGTTTATTTTTAGAGATTGCATCATTTCTGAGTGCAACATTTTAAAGCAGTTCACTCTAATTTCAATATTTAGTTCTGCGATACCTATAATCATCCCCAACCCCACCAGAGACATTTTACCACTTCCATGAGATAAAAGAGTCATTTCTGCATTAGAATCCAACTTTTGGCTTTGGCCAAGTCAAAAACATGGAAAATTTGCTCTTTTAAGGAAAAGTGTCCAAACTTTGTCAAGTGGGTTTGAAAACTGGTATTGCTTCCAAAAGATTTTTCTATCCTGTTACTTTATAAATTAACTGAGAAGGATGAGAATTTACAGCTTTCTTTAAAAAACTACCCTGATCCCAAAATAAAACTAAAATCTGCATCAGCACAAAATATTTTTAGAAAAAATCTTGTCTCATTTAACCATACTGCAAGCAAAACAGTGTCCCAACCCCCATGGAACAATATGGATGTCAATTTTGTTTCCAAAATTGGGGATGCAGCTGTATATTTCACCAATATGAAAGGACTCTACCAGTTTATCCTAACAACTGATGTCAAATTTTATTCCACCATCTGATGTAGTGAAATTTTGCCCTGAATAGGACCCCCAGGTAAGCCCCTTTTCATCAAAATCTATAATTTAATTCATAATTTAATTGATATTGACCCAAAACAAACCTATTGTGATATGAGCTTTCCCATCTGTAATAGTTTTTAAATCACAGTCTGGCTTCTGAAGACATTTCACATTGTGTTTGATGAATATTTTGCAATTTTTGTAAAGGAAAAGCCTCAGTTTTCTCAGTAAAGGCACATAGAGTCATTGGTATGGCACTGACAAAACATAAAACAGTGTGTTTCCAAAAGAATGACCAGTACCTGCTACTGTGATATCTCATAACACTGGTAAGATGCCTAAAACCATCAAATATTGATTCTATAGTGCTATGCTTATGCTGCAAGTTCCCATAAGTGCACTTTCATAACCTTTGTTTTAATCCTCACAGACACCCATTCTGGCAAAAAGCATGAAATTGTTGAAAACATGTTTCCAAAGAGGATGAATCAGACATTTGCTTTAAGAATATAGTGGTATTTGATGTTTAATATACTTGTGTGTGTGTGGGGGGGGGGGGGGGGGGGGGGGGGGGGGATGAAAGTTAGTCAGCTGCCAATTATTGAAAATGGAGATCCAGGCAAGTGAAAAGCAAAGAAACACCATGTCTGATGAAGAGACAGACACACAGACAGGGCTTGCAGTCACACATGTAGGAGGTCTACATGAGAGTACTGAATGACATACAATGAAAAATATAGTGGAAGAGCCAGGGCAAGGTTGTTAAATTGAAAAATAACTCAGTGGACCGTGAGTGCTGAAGCCTCAAAGTAAATCATAAGAAACTGAAAGTGTATGATACTAACTTCAGCCTCTAAAACATGCTGTTCAGTCATTCCAAATGTTTATCATCAGCAGAAGGGTTAAATATGTGTGGGAGGGGGGACTTGGTTCAGGCAGGGAAAGAGCAATATTTCACAACTGTCACTGTAAATTTATGCTGTATCTTGGGAACCATGACAGCACTAGTACTAGACAACTATATTGGTAGCTATGCACAAATGCCATTCACTCACATTTGTAATTTTATTATGTTATTTTCCACTGTAGCCCCACCCCTCCTCAAATTTGTGTTCCAGGATACTCTTTCAATGAAGGAGTTGTTTTCCAACATTTTGAAGAGCATAATATAGAAGAGAAAAACTTCTAAATACTGTAAAATGGTGGCAAGATCACCAAGTCCCTATTTTATTCCAGCCATTTGCTAATTAAAGAAAAATAGACGTAACATTTGTTTACAATTTACATGGAAAATCCCGTTTAGGAAGACCATTTCAAATTCCGTACATTTCTGAACTGCACTCGATCTCGCACGTCATGCCCCACTTCGAAGTTGAATTATGCAATTAAATCAAAATGACTTGTGAGAACATACCTGGCAATAATTCTTAAGAATCATTCCAAACACATGCTGATATATCTCCATCCCCGAAAACACTGTGAATGAGTAAATTCCTTGTTTTATCACGGTAAAACGCTGAACATATTCAATTCTAAATATGGCATTTCTTTCCAATTTGTCTTGGAGTCTGCGCAGTGCAACGTTCTCCTTGACCCGTTTTTGAAACTGCACAAGCAAAGTGTATCACTGTATTAACATCCAAATTGCACAAAATGTTGTATATTCTTCCTAAATATTAATCAAAGTCGTCTTTAAAATGCATTTGAGTGTAAATGCATACTTTAGTGCGTTGCTAAACGCCATGTATTTTGAGAACTCTGTGTTCCGTCAAAAAGTCGGGTTGGAGATTAGGTGACGTAATCCAACAAAATTTCCAACAAAAATTGTTGGAAAATCCCAGCTATAAAAAGCCGATGCAGATGACGTTCGAGGCTTTTCATGCCAGGTGATTCCTAGCGAAAGCAACTCTAACCAACCAAGTCTCATCGTCAAATTGAAATAACTAGCAAATTGAAAGGTGCATATAAATGCTTTTGCATAATATGGGTTATTCCCAGAAATTGTGCATAATTCACACCCCAGTTTAGTAAGTTGGCTTTACGGAAACTGAAGGGAACAATGTTCCACAGAGTCAGGCTGAAGCAAGTCAAGGCCGTCTTTGTTCTTCCGCCGGCTCTCAGAATGTAAACATTTAATAGGGTGTCCGAATCATGTATATACGATGAGTTAATTCTAAATTTCAAATAATTATCTCACAGTAATTTAGTGGATAATTAAATGCTGGCACATTCCAATTTTAACCCTTTCAGTTTTTCTGTCGTTTACCAGGGCATAAATTGTAAGACAATGGCTGCAATTTAGCTTTGTTAAGTGACTGAAAGGTGTCATGGTTGATTGGCGCCGACTCTGCTGTTTAACCCTAAGAGTTAAACTAAGACAGTTAAACTTTTATGTTAACCCCTCAATCCAGCAACGCCTTCAACTCAATCATAAGCTGGTCATTCCAGTGTGTTCGATTGAGTCATTGAACAATGTAATACATTTTAGAATAGAGTTAGGAGATAGATGTCATGTACTGGTGTAGTCAGTGAAAGGAATACTGAATCTCAATTAACTGTGTGCAATTTAACCCCTTTCTGGTATACAATAGTTTGTTTTAGTGTGATTAAAAACATAGTTTGGCACAGATATACCAGTTGTAGCTAAACAGTAATTTTTACTATAGGTCTAGATTAAATAATTCCTTTTGCTGGAAATTAACCCTTCTCAAATCAAAGTACAAAAACAGTATAATCCAATTTGGTAAAATAGTTTGAATTCCAGTCTATAAAATTACTAACCAATTTATTATTGACAATTAGAATTGTTAAAACTATACAGTTAATTGAGATTCCAATAATTAAACTGGTAATTCCAGTACTCGTAAATGATAATTGAACTGGTGATTCCAGTGAACTTGATCACATTATATAGTAATCCAATAATTAAGCTGGTGACTCCAGGAACTTAATTGGAATATAAATTGAAACTGGTTAGTCCAGTTGAAGAATTTGTATGTTGTTGATGACAACTTATTAAGGAAAAATCATTTGGAATTGTTGTACATAGTTAAAAGGGAAAGAATTTATGGATAAAATAAAATAATTAATTTACTGCTTCAACAGTGTCATTCCAATTCCTTTCAGATTTAATCATCCTGTACGATAAATTGAATCTCTTGCTGCCACCCCTGCAAACCCAAGTCAGATACCCCATTATAGTTTCGGTTTAGAGGGTTATCCCAAATAGCACCTCCATACCGTTACAATACTAGTGAATAGAAGGGCAGTGTAGGTTTTCTGTCTGTGTTTGAATGGTGATTTGGGAGGGGGTTGGAAGATTTGGAATCCTCCCTGTCTCTAGTAATATGAGGGGAAACCATGGTTTAAATAAATATGTTAATAGGGTAAGATAGGCTGTTAGGTAGCAGCTGCCAGAGGTTATAGTGTGCTTCTGGGGGATACACTTGCTCAAGATGTGAATTTGCTTGCATGAACAGCCTTAGTTTTGGAAATATATAGCTTTTATTGCTGACTGTGAGAAAAATGTAACTTTTCAAAACAATAAAATAGTTTGGTAAGGTATGTGGTCCCCAAATAAATATTTAAATGTGAAATAATCCCCCAAAATAATAACTGAATCTGGTTTGGAAGCCAAAAAACATATTACCTATAGGTATCACAGAACAAAATATTTTCCCATAGGCGACTATTATAACGTTCAGGTGGAAAAAAATATGATCGCATCACTTTAATTTTGGCATTCAAATATCTCTGTCAAGTATGGCCCTTCAGACAACTTTTTCTGATCTGAAAACAGGGGGTCATGCAACAAATAAGAGAGAAAAACTGACACAAAGGGAAGTACCAGTCACATGCACATATTTTTCAGGAAATTCCCCACAAAAACACACAAAAAGTAAATTGTATTTTTTAGGTCCAAAAGTCATCACATCACCCTCTTTTTTTATCAGGAATATTCAACAATAATGCAAGATGTCAATAGAATGTTTCAAACGTTTATTGAAACAGTATATTTTCCCAATGCTGTTTATTTTTAGAGATTGCATCATTTCCGAGTGTGCAACATTTTAAGGCGGTTCACTCTAATTTCAATATTTAGTTCTGCGATTCCTATACTGAGGCAGACTATGATGCCATCATGGATAGGTTCAATGCAGATTTTTCTAGCAAAAGAAAAGTGTGTTTCTGAACTAAAACATTCATCCATGATCCATGATGCATGAATAAGCAATTTAGTTCAGAAACATGGCTTGCATGCATGGATAAGCGATTTAGTTCAGAAACATGGCTTGCAACTACAATATTTGAATGTGACTATTTTGATCAGTTTGACAATGTACATTACAATTTCAGAGTTCCAACTTAATATATCGGTTCATAGTCTGGAAAAGCAAACCTTGTTAAATGTTGCACATTTTAGCACTTGAACCATTTAACAAGAATTGAATTTCCAATTGTGATTTATTTATCTATTTATTTACTGGTGTTTAAGGTCACATATTTTTGCACAATGGCTAATCATGACCACAGCATGAGTATCAACTCAAGACTAGGGGTGAGCGTTAATAAGCCATGTTGCCCATTTTAGAGAGGGTTTGCACCTCCCAAGCATTAATGACTGGGTCCTATTTTACCAGTAAAGCAGAGCCTGTTTACAGCAGTGAACAGGCACTGCTTTACTTCCCGGGGTTCCCGCGGGGAATTTTTCTTGTTAATTTGACTGGTAGGATGTATTTATCTTGACAGCATTTTTAAAAAATCCTTGTTGGCAGCCTGTACAGGCAGCGAATAATAATGCAGAAACACTGTTGAGTAATCCACAGCTGTGAATAGTGTTCAACCGATGATTGGAACCGGCCACCACAATCAGCTGATTGTGGGCAATCAGATGACAATGGCAATGACTCCTGGAACATCGGTTCAACCGATTGTTGCCAAGCATTCATAAACCACATTTTATTATCTTCTGCAATTGTTCAATTGTTATGTAAAATGATGTCAATGATACCATTCAATAAAGTTGAAAAACCACTACAATGTGTATTCTCAATCTCTCCAGATGCCCCTTTAAAGGATATAAATGACTTGTAAACCTTACAATTGAGGGTACTTGTGGCAATTGTCAGTTCATATCGGAAAAGTGAAGGTTGCACTCCATTGACTCAACTCGCAGTAAAAATTACCAGTTGCACGCACTTCGGTGGTAAAAGTGGCGCTGAGAGCCATGTTTAATGCTCAAGTGTCTGCAACTGGTAATTTTACTGGACCTGAGTCAACGGAGTGTAACACTGTGAAATATGTCTCATTTCATGTAGTTCTTTCGAGTCTCAACTTATCTAGTAGTGAACGGACTGTAAACACTGTAAAATATGTTCAATTTAATGTAGTTCTTTGCGAGCCCCGACTTGTCTAGTAGTGCATGGTATTACAATCGGAGTCGGAATCGGCCGATTGTGAGCTCAAATAACCAGTCTACAGGGATGTTTTGGCTTTCAACTTACAATGAACAAAATATCTAAAGACAGTCAAAGAATGTGTTTTGACAATGCTCATATTATTGTCCTGCCTCATGTGCTTACACACTCAATTGCTAGTTTTTCTACTTGCTATCCTTAACACCAAAGAAATTAATTTTCTTTTTACATGACTTTTGTGGAGAAGTTCTGGAAACCCACCCCAACTCCCAACAAGTCATTCTGCGACCCGTGAAATGATAGACAAAGTAAAAATGAGATCATGTTTCCTACATCCACCTCTGTACCTACTGATTCCCTGGAAAAAATAGTGCAAGTAGTTATTATTAATAAGTTATAATTATATTAACTCTTTGCATAATATATTTAGATGTTACAAAGTTTAGTCCAAACCTCATGCCACCACCAGTGAAGAATAAAGCATTTCTTCCGTCAGTATTCACATTTTTCTTTCTCATGATAATTAATATGGAAGATCAGTAACAGGTGTGAGTCATCAGTTTCATAATCACAAAAGTTAGCAACTCACTTAAAACCACAGAACAATTTGAAGATTGAATTAGGCAAGACTCCAACTGTAATCAATACATATGGTAACTAAGTTTTTTTTTGTATATGCACAATTTGAAACAGAGTTTCTCTGTTGTGAATTTATGACAAGAATACAAAACACAGGAGGGGTCAGTAACCCCATACCTACCATGGCTTGAAAACTATTTAAAACATGCTATTAATTGAAAATAGAATATGCTTTCATTTTTGGAATTCAATTTCAACAAACTTCCACAATCATGTATAAGTATTTCCGTTTGGTTCCTTGAATCCGGCGCCCTATGTTTAACTTGTAACTAACTAACCCTGTGCATTTTTACTGCCTTAGTCAGTGTATATTTCCATGTAGTGTGTGATATGGCAGTCACAATGTTTTTATAACCAGAAAGTGTGACTAACCCTGTGCACTGCACAGGGTTAGTCACACTTTCTGGTTATAAAAAAATGCATTATTAACCGACTAACTAACCCTGTGCACTGTACAGTGTTAGTGTAAATCTCATTTTTATCAACTCTTTACCCAATGAATGGCCAAAACCAGCCAGTACTATTCTCAGTTAGCGCTTGGACTCATCTTATGACACCTGATTGGAATGGATTGTGGAAAGGTTTTTCAAGTGAATTCCAAAAAATGAAAATATATTCTATTTTCAGTTAATAGCTTGTTTTAATCCTTTATCTAACAGATCCGATGCATGTGTCCATGTAATTTACAATTAACTGATAAAGTGCTAAATTATTTTAGTCACCAAAATTTGTTCATATGTCTTTGCCTTGTTACAGTTCATGGGAGAGAGCCTTTTAGCACTCTCCCATAAATTGTAACAAACAAATCCACACAGACTAAATAATTTCACTTCAAAGATAATGTGAAGCATATTCAATGAATATAAGCCCTTTGAGTTGTGGTACCTGCACTTTAGAATAAAACCCAAATATGGGCTTCCTGCACTCTACTAGTTAAGCAGTTGAAAAAAGTATATATTTTTCAAAAAAGTTTGACAAAACAATATCATGTGACCCCCCTCATTGGAATTCACTCATTAAACTCGTTCTAATAATCGGTCACATAATGTGGTTGTGTTGAAATTGTTTGAAAAATTGAAAAAAACAGTAACTGAAATAATACATTTTGGTATCCTGTGTTTTGAGTAAAGGGTTAAGCCTCTTTTTCCTCAAATTCTTTAGATTTGTTTTCATCAGTTTCTTCTTCAAGAATCCACCAGAGTCCAATATATATAGATTGTCGGAAAAGGCAGAATCATTGTGCCGACCATGGTTAAAAATATGCTCCAATAAATGCCATTGCCTTGAACCTAGCTAGTGTAAATGGCCCCAGAGTTATGAGATATGAAGGTTTCTCTGGTTCTGAGACTCACACAGTGCTCAGTCTTGGCAGAAGAAAAATCATTTGTCGTGTAAATGTTAGCCAATATAGTCAGGCTAAAATTTGTTGTGTGGAAACAATTGGTCAGTTCAGATGCTTTCATAATAACAGGATGATTTAAATTAATGAATAGATGAATTAATGCATTAAGATATTTTTCATTCATACAATCCATTACAATGTTCACTTGATAAATATGAGATTCTACATGCTCTTTTCATAGCTACTAATGGTTATCGTTTTATTTGAATAATGTTACATGGAAACTGTATGATGAAAAGCCTGTTGACTTCTGTAAATAATTAAATCGGAGCACTGGTTGCAAAAAACGTTTGATGGAAGGTTTGCTTACTGACTTCCATCAACACTTTGCATTACCTGTATGGGCTCGAGTCCAGTAATACATTTGTTATATTGTGTAAAAATGTTTAGTCCCCGTGCTAACGTCAAATCCCTGGTATGAAATGTCTTCATGATCAGTAGTACCCTGGTCATAATTTTGTGGAAAATTCAATGCAAGTTACTTTTCAGCTCATTTTCTGATACCACAAAGACATTTCTGAATCAAAAATGTGTAGTGTGCTTCTCCTAAATACCGAGACCCCACAACAGAGGTTAAACATGGAGAGACTAGTGCCGTCTTGGGATCTTCAAACACTAGACCAGTGTTATGCTAGAGTGCATGTAACCAGTGTCCTGTGTCAAGAAACCGATCTCGACAGCAAAGATGTCCAGAGACTGAAAATATCAGTAAAATTTCATTATGAGGAAACAAAGAGAAGTTTACATTGGCGGAAATAGTCGAAATATTGTACAGAAGGATCATTATGCCTTCCTTTGATGCAAATCTGGAATTGCAATGTCATATAATTTCCACTGTACTGAAACTTTAATATGCAACCATAACATATTACATTATTATTACAGTGGCTCACGGTTAACTGAATATCCCTTTTTTTGCCAGTGAGAATTATTGAATTAACAGGAGTATTCAATTGACAGGGTTTGGCTACTTTTCTGTATTCTAAGAGAAATTCTGAGCATTTATTTGATTTTATCTTCTTTGACAGAGCTCATGACAAGATATAATAGAATAAATGCCTGTGCCGACTGTATTGAAGGATAATAAGGCTGTAAAAAGGAAAATTCGATGATTGTCATGAGAATTTCTCAACATATCACAGGATTTTCTATTCAATTAACTCTTTACCTAACACGAAAAGCAGACAACACCTGCAAACAAAATTCTTGAATAAATAATTTTTTTCATTTTTTGTCTCAATAGGTTAAGACCCCTCTTTGGAACAAGCAAGTAAGAATGAATGGTGGAATGATGTTGAGCATCAACCAATAATCAGCTGCACAGGTGTTTGCATCTGCCTGGCCAACAGAGCAGCTATACTTCAGGCAGATGCAAACACCTATGCTGATGATTGGTTGATACTCAACATCATTTTAAACTGTTGATCATCTTAACATGTAGCATAGATACAAAATCAGGAAATGGTAATACTTCATGTCTTTGCCACAAATAGTGATTATGGATGCCATACTCTTCTGTAGCATGCTAGCCCATGCCAAAATTAGGCTATAATTGCAACTAATTTGTATCTGAATTGCTTCAACACAGCCTATTTATGGTTCCTAAGGATTCATCTTTATTCATCAGGAAATCGCCCATACGAGCAAGAACTTGGTTATGATACAACAGTTCATATATCAGCATAGTTGCGATACATATATATTTAGGTTACCTGAAGCAAGTACAGGGGAACAAACAATAAGTTAATAAAGCTCAGGCCAGGTGAATGATAAATGGGTTTCACAAATTTTGAAAACAGCAGGCCTGTGATGATAGAAGAAAGAGTACAAGAGGAGTCACTTGATAGGATTTCCGAGAACATCTTTCCAAATCAGCTTGACTCTAATCAATTCAAATTGAATCATTGCGACGATTTTGAATAAAATCAAATTTCAAGGCTTTGCAGGGCCCTAGAATGGCTATAAAATCTGGTGGTATAGCTAATGGCTATGAACTTGACACTGGCTATAGCCAGTAGATTGTAATATCATATAATCTCCATCCAATAGCTCATTATGGAAAATATCATTCTCAACACAACTAATATGTGAATGACATCAGAAGTCAAGGTTGATGTGATAACACTGTGTGTTGGTTTCGGAAGTAGAAATGAATTAATCTTCTCTTATATTTCATTAACTGTCTTTCAAATACAAACAGCAGACAACATTTGTAGAAAACATTTTGTGAATAACTAAATATTTTTATGCTTTGTCTAAAAAACATAGCTTGTGACTGACCTTCCATTGGAACAAGCTTGTTCCAATGAGGGTCATAAGCAAAGTATTTGAGGCAAAATTTTTGAAAAAATACTAAAATTTGGATTGCGATTTTGTGAACACTGCTGAGCTGCTTTAGTCATTACATTAGCTAAAAGGTTAAATTATTAAATTACACATTATGTGATATGAAGAATCTCAAATTCATCACGCTTTGACATGAAATTTCTGAATACATTCACTAAAATCGATCTGAGACTCGGTAAACCTCAGCTCATCTTGATTTTAGTGAACTTGGTACAGAGATTTCATATGAAATTGCGACTCAATAGATATTCTCCAGATATCACCCAGCCTTATGGATGGAGATAAATGTACAGACATGTATCTAGATGGGTGGAATATATATGAAATAAAGAAAATAGACAATCTTGGTTCAAGGGTTTCTGTTGTGTTAAATCAAGAAAAGATCAAAGTGTATGTTAATTGAAATGGATTTGATAGAATACACTAAACAGAAACTAGTTTGTGATGTATGACTTTCATGAGTATCAGACTGAGAAATTAGTGATGAAATGCAAGCAATTTCTGAATTTCACAGAAGTGTGTTGGACGACAAACAGTCTGGGTTCTGTTGCAATGCAGACGTAAGGTTCATGTGAACAAAATCATTTTAAACTTCAGTGGGAAGAATTTATAACAGAATTTCTGAAAAACATAATTTGTAAAATATTTTCTCAAAATATGGGAAATATATTACAGGAATCACTTCAAAAATGTGGAAAAAGAAGACAAACAGAAATATAAGACATCCTGTTCTTTATTTCAAACTGTGCAAAAATGACCTTCATTAATCTGACTGGGCATTTTTTGTGTATAACACAGTCTGCAGGTCTTCCAGTATTCAAAATTTCAGCAATCTTGAAAAGAGTGAACTAAATCTTTTTGGGCACCTCTCTCTTGTAGGTAATCTCTAATTTTGAAACAATTAGTCAATTTCATAGTTGTCTAGTCACCAACCACTAGTCAATTACTAGTCGAGTAGTTGACAAGCCTTCCTCCGCTCCACCAGTATCCGAGGTTCTTATTCATAACAGAATGTCTTGCAAATCACATTGATCCTCATTTCCATCACTCCCGATCAGGTGTGGTTATAAACATACCACTTTTAGTGATAAACGACTTCATGAAAGGCTAAGCATCTATCAACACCAAATCGTGCATTTTTGCGTGATAACTGATAAACATGTACAAACTGCCAAATTTGTACACGGAAAACATGATAGATGCAAATGGTAATTGAAAGTGGGAGGCATGCGCTGTAGTCTTTGTAACACTCCTTACCACCTCTGGACCAAGCCCAGGTAGGCCTGAGGTGGAAAGGAGTCTTATAAAGACTACAAGTGCCGGTAACCCATGACATCGAAGAATTGTGACAGCTGAGACATTAAATGCGCCGCCACTGACATATGCTTCATTCATGATCAGCTCATGATCACCTATTCCATGATCACAACATAACAAGCCAGAAATATCAAAACAATGATGACTGGTGGACAGGAGGGAGCAAGTCTGACTAATTGATGGGCAATTTTGTAATCGACCAATCACATTGACTATGACTAGTCAACTAACTGTTTCAGCAGTAATAATCCCTTCAAAAAAAATTCACAGCAACAGATGTCAGTTCTAGCAGACTGCATGATAAATAATACCAATAACTGTTTTGTGTAAAAATTGATTCACAGGTATATATAATGAATGTGAAATTGAGAGAACACTACATGATGAGGGCAACATAATTTAAACTGGCTGTTGCCCCCTTTTTGGTCCCAAAAAATGTTTAAAGAAGACAGTCAATGCAATTATAGAAACATACATCTGAAATTAAAAGAAGTGCTGTTGTTGACATTGGCTGGTTTAATTTATTTATTAATATAACCACAGTCTGATACTCAAGTCTGAATGATTCAATATATGACATCCTCACACTGTCTTTGTTTAACTCTATTTTAGGGGTATTTTAGCAATAACCCTACATTTTTATTTAGCACTGGAAGATTATTTGCTGAAGCTCTCTTTAAATTTTGTTGGTAAGATTGGGCATTGGACAGAGTAGCAATTCGATAGAAGGGTTACATAATAGAAAAACCTGAGCTTCTAGAGTCATAAATGTACTAATAATTATCACTTTTCAAAAGTGCCTTGAAAAACCACATTTGGAACAGGCATTTTTGTTATAGCTGTGGTAAATTTTCCTAATTATGGGGGCTACACATTAGACAGTTTCCCTTGCTTTTTGTTATCAAATCCAGTCATGGCTACATAACACCAACCACAATTATATTTATTATCCCTTTACCCAATGTAGCGGCCAAAACCGGCCAGCACTATTCACAAAAATCACCATCTAATTTTAATTACTTTTTTTTATTTTTTGCCTCAAAGACATAGCTTATGACCCCCTCATTGGAACAAGATCATTAGCTTGTTCTAATGAGAGGTCACAAACCATGTCTTTGCCACAAAAAAAAAATTAGTTGTTCAAGTATTTTGTTTGCAAGTTTTGTCTGCCTTTCGTGTTATTTAACCCTTTACCCAACGTAACGTCAAAACCAGCCAGCGCTATTCTCAAAAATCGCCAATTAATTTTCATTATCTTTTCATTTTTTGTCTCCAAAACATAAGTTATGACCCCTCATTAGAACGAGCTCATCGAGCTCATTCCAATGAGGAGTCATAACCAATGTTTCTGAGACAAAAAATGAAAAAAATTAGTTATTAAAGAATTTTTTTTTGCAAGTGCTGTCTGCTTTTCATGTTAGGTAAAGGGTTAATTCGTAGCTACATCTCTGATCAGGTTCCGCTCCACAGTTTTCCAGGCTTTTCCAAATATGACATGCCATACACTCTCTTCAAATGCAAATATTCTGTAACTTAGTTATCTAACCCATTACATGTATTACATTTCCCAAATCCACAAAAAACATATAACACTATCTGACTAAGTAGAAATAAACAATCTGAATGTGGGTGGAATTATTTATTGTCAAAGGCAAGACTGAAAAATTGCCTGAAAAAATACCGAAACCAGTCATTTTCAGCCACCTAGCAGCCTCAAAAGCAGAATTTTCCCACCAACCCCACATACCCAACCCTGGAACAGAGCATCCCCTGTTTCTAAAATGCAAAAAAAAAATTAAATGTTTTCATCTCATTTTTTAGTTACCTGTCTGGTAACAAACCCGTGTAAAAATTACATTTGAAAAAATAGCCAATTTTTCGAAGCCGCTGTTTCCCTTAATTCATCTGGTAATTTACCCCTATGTATCAGATTCCAACTTTGGGACCAAAACTTCAAATTCTCTTGTCCAACAAAAAACCTAATGTAATCATATATCTGATACTAAAAATATATCTCTATTTTACATGGCCTCAGTTTTAACATATGCCATAAGTTTAGAATTTCACCCCTGTGCAATAATGCGAAACTGTAGAGCGTAACCTCAGTATGCAGAGGGTTAACAAAAACATTGCAAGGAAATTATCATAAAAACTTAAAAAAGGTTAACCCTTTACCTAACATAGCAGTCAAAAACGGCCAGGAAATTGACTAAAATAAGCTTACCACAGCCTAAAATATCTTACAAATGTCTTGATAAACCCATAGAAATATGGATATCATTAGAACCGGCTCATTGAGCCGGTTCTAATAATATCCACATTTGTATGGTTTTATTGAAAAATTGTGAGAATTTTGTTCGAAAAATGTGAAATTTAATTTATTTTTAAAAAAAAGCTGTGTTAAATAAAGGGTTAAACACCTGTGGAAGAAAATTCTTTTTTGGCAACATGTTAGATTAAAAGGGTCCTAGTGCATTCAGGTGATCTTGCATCCAATAAAATTTGATAACCCTGTGATGGAAAACAGTTTTTTTCCTGGAAAATCTAGTGATAAAGATTAAACAGTTCATACAATAGAAGCAGCCATCAATCACTAGCCAAATTTTCTTTCTGATTTCACAAAGATGTTTCTGTTTATCTTATCACAAAAACTTGTGTTGAAATTAGTAAAACATGCCTTCTATCTGCCCCATAATAAAAATCTGCTGTGCTGCATACCACTAGCAAAGGAGGAGTGCTCCATATTGCAAAAACAATTTCTGATATAAGGAACCAAGCAGAGCTTTGAGGAGCACATTAAAGATCAATTTTTTTGGTATATATCAGATCCACATGGAGTATTGGAACTGACAAGACAGAAACTTCCATTTTCAACTAAACTCAATCAACATTCCAGACAATGTTTGTTGAGGGTGGCAGTGCACTGACAAAGTTTCTTTTTGGCCCAAAAATATGTTGGCAGTGGAAATATATGCTCCAGGCTGAAAACATTAATTGATTTAGATTATATCAGTTTATTGAGTTACTATCAAGTGCCACAGAAATAACTCTTTCAAAGCAGTCATAATCAGGGTTTCCGCTATACCAGCACAGCAGCTGTCAATCAGCTGCATTTCCCCACCAGGGAACTTTCCAGACATTAATCAACATGTTAAAATTCACCCTGACCTGTCCATTCCCTGAGAAATAATTGATTCACAGATTATAGAAGAAGTGCCATTTCTAGACTTTTTTTGATGATTTCCGAACACAAATTTCACAGAAAGGTGACTCTACTCTGATAACGCAATTGTTTCATGAGACTCCTGCATAACTCAATCAACCCCCAATCAAAAGCTAGACAAACTGTAAACAATAACCTTGTTGAATATTAAATGCATCACACGACAAAACGGTTTGTTTGGTCAGTATGTGTGTACTACATAATGCGAGTTGTAAAACTTCATTCAGTAGTAAGTATCATTATGTGACGTTTTGTTTTCTGACCAATCTTATTACTCCCAACATTTACCCAAAACAAGCTCATGCTGAAAATGCATGAACTTCTATAGATGTACTCCCATTGTCAGCGTTAATTAAAATGGCACAACAGTTTGCAGGTATACTGTTCACACATCTTTTGTGAATTTTAATCAGTGTAATGGAATCTTGAATCTATTACATCTTGATTCCAATTTAGAAGCGTGAAAAAGCATGAGTGCGATAGCACTCCTCAAATCGACAGCACTGATTAATTTATTGTGTAAATGAATGATTTTTCACATAAATTTCTCCTCAATGGTCTTTATTCTTACGCAATTACCGACTTTTGGAATGTGAAAACCTACTCAAATATTGCTGGGAAAAACCTAAAAAATCTCTCAGATGCAACAAAATGGGGTTTTTGGGACCCCCAAATTTAAAAAAGAATCATGGTTGGCCCATGGTAGCGACGACTCATGGTTGTCGCATTCATTATATAGCCTCATTTATTTTCCCCTAGCGGAAACACTGGATAATAGTAAGGGGTTGTTATAACTTAACCATTGGGAAGGGCTATTTACTCCTCTTCCAGTGGTGTGGCACATGCAGTGGATCCCACTTAACCCTTTACCTAACACACAGGATATCAAAATTTATTATTTTAATTATTGTTTTTTAAAATTTAAGAAAAAACTTCAACAAAATCATATCATGTGACTCCCTCTATACAAACTCGTTCCAATGAGGGGTCACATGATATTGTTTGTTGACATTGTTTTTAACAACTGCTCACTTTACGCGGGTGGATACGGCTGATTTGTTAAATAACGAAACGGCCCTAATAGGTTAGCATTGTTCATAAAAATTGCCTATTCAAATTTCATTATTTTTTCAATTTTTAAAAAACAATGCATCCAACCTCTTCATTGGAATTAGCTTGTTCCAGTGAGGGGTCAGGAGCTATTTTTTTAAGACAAAAATATTAAAATGTTTGATTATTCTGGAATTTTTTTTTTAGGTATCTTCTACTATTTGTGATAGGGACAGGGTTTGCTGAAAAACTGTGTTAACATTTGTTGCTCAAAACTTAAACAACTCTCAGGAAATGTTAACTTGGGCAGATATGCAAATGCAAATGACATGGAAATATTATGTTAACTTTAGAATTCAATAAATTTTAAGATTTGAGTTTTCCCTATCATGTGACATTGACCTTTGGCAATTCGTCGGCTGAGTGCTAGAATGTTCTCTGTCCCATAGAGGACATTGAACATTTTAGCATACAGACGATGAATTGGATCTGGTGGTGCTGCACAATTCACACTCCCTTTGTCCTTTACTCTTGTGTGATGTTTTGTGAAAATTCACCTAACCATTAAAGAGTTATGACTTAGACACAATTTCACAATTTGCCAGATGGACAGACAGAGAAATGGATGAATAGAAGGATGGATGGATGGTCAATTGGATGATGGTGGTGATCTGAAGCATATTCCCTTTTCCTTAACCCTTTTGAGAAGTTTCATAGAAATCCACCCAGTTGTAATTAAGTTATGCTTGTGTGAAATATTGTGAAAATTCCCCCAGCCAATAGAGACACCACTTTCCAGATGGACTGACAAATTTTTTCTATGATTTTAATTTTTTATAATCAGGTGACCTTGAACTTTGACATTTGAACCTTGTGGTGTGTAACACCACACCTTCACTATGTCCTTTACCCTTGTATGAAGTTTTGTGAAAATTCACAGAGCCATTTTTGAATTAAGAAGAAGACACAATTTTCCAGATGGACCGACAAAATTTGGACAAATGGATGTAAGAAAGGCAAGATGGATAGAATGATGGGCAACCCAGATTTAAGATGCCTCCTTTTGGGGGAATCAAAATATACTGACAATTCCCATACGTCATTGGTCTTAGCACAACCAACTGAATCCATAAAAACCTTGTTTATGAGAACTCCACAAGTTGTATCAAATAAGATGTGATAAAGTACATCATTTATCACCAGAATGCAGGAGAATGTTCAAATTCTTGTCTCAAAAACATAGCTTATGACCCCTCATTGGAATGATCTCACTGAGATCATTCCAATGAGGGATCATAAGCTGTTTTTGAAGCACAAAATTAAAATATATAGTTATTCAAGACTTTCATTTGAGGGTGTCGTCTGTCTTTCATGTTAGGTAAAGGTGTTAATTAAACATCCATGTTAGTTAGATATTTTCAAATGTAAAGTGGCTGACTATTCATTAACAGAGACAAAGAACAAAGAGTTAAAAAGCCATCTAACTTACAGACCACTTGTTGGGTCTCCTGGTGGGTTTTACGTCTGGTCTGGCTAGGAATTGGAAAATTACAGAAAATAAATCTTGATTGAAAATAAAATTTACACTATGGTCCCAACAATTTATAAAACACTTTGAACATAATTTTATTCTTATTTTACTTTTACAAAAACATATCACCAGACTTTCAAGTGCTGGATGCATGCTTGAAATGGATTTCATATTTAGAGATTTTCTCTTCACCAGCAGTGGAGTTTACAACATCTGAATTTGTCCATTTTATTTTGTCAGTTTCATTTCTGTTACATATAAAAATTGAAACTATTGGATAAATCAAGAAACAGATTTTAGTATTGCAACATTTCTGAAACAAATTTACACAAAACTGTTCAAGGGACCATTTCAATATTAATTTTTGTAAATTCGAAGAATAGGGGATTCTGCAATTTATGTAAAAAATACCCAGTCACCTCACATTTTTTCATCTTTCTTTACTCTCTATCATATTTTCAATAGATTTAGTGAAAAAAATTTGGTTGTAACCCTTTTGCATCACTTTTATATGCCCATTTTGGGGGCTGTATGACAATGCTACACACTTTCCTCCTGTTCCAGGTTCTGCTGCACTGTCTTCTGCTACAAAGAAATAGTAAAACTTGGGAGAAATTATTAGGGTCGGTACAGTAAAGGTAAGGGTTAGCAGGCTACTGCTAACCATCCCCCAGCTATACTGACCCTAAACCATTACAGATGTCCCCTATTTTAGTCCACTTCAAGATGGGATTGTTTTTACCAGTATGTTAAGTTTATAGTACAAAAAAGATTAACTAATAAATGTTATATTGTTGGACCAGAAATGTTCAATAATTATTTCCTATAAACATTATATGGAATGAAAATAAATACAGAAAATTGAGAAGACCCAGGGAGAATAGGTATTTTTCAAATAAATTAGTGTCCCCTATTTTTCAGCTTTATCTTATTTTATTTGTGCAAGATTCAACCTTGATTTTTCAACCTAAATTTTGAGGATGACAATCTTTTTTATCATATCAAATATTTTAATCATATTAAAAAATAATAAAATGACTATGCAATATATTCTATTCTATTATGTAACACAACTTGAAGAAGCTAGGGAGCATGGTGGCTCAGTGTTCGTGGCATTGGACTCTAAACCAAAAAGCCCACAGTTTTTTCCCTGCCACTGGAAGCTTCACTGTGTCCTTGGGCAAGGCACTTCATCCTGAATGCCCACATGGGGGCACGGTGGAGCTGTGTACTAAGGCTTACTGCACGTCGATGGTGCATTTGTCTTCAACCAATGCGTACCTTGCTTGTGTGGAGTTAGTACATTCAGGAGTCTGAAAGTTGCTCGCCCCTGCTTGGTGGTTCTCTCCAGGGATTCTGGTTTCCTCCACCCAAAAAATTGTCTGACACAGGGTGACCCTGGCTGCCGCAAGTGTCGTAAAACCCCAATAAATAAATAATTAACAAGAAACCACTTGGGAAAAAAAAATGCTTGAACTAACATTTTCATTTTTGGCCAAAAATATAGCTTATGATACCTCATTGGAAAAACCTCAGTGAGCTCATTGCAATGAGGGGTCAGCAATGCTTTCAAGACAGAAATAATAAAATTTAAATGGAGATTTTAGTAAACAGTGGTGGCTGGATGTAATGTACCCATGCATAACAGACCAATCACGTGGCACGAATAGAAATTGCCAAAGTGTTTGCACAATTTTTGATTCACTCTGGATTTCCCCAAAATTTAGATTTGTCTTGATCTTTACCAAACCCTGTTCCCGAGAAAAGCATCAAAATCTGCTCCTAAAAGAATGTTATTTTTTGTCGTCAGAACATCACTTTTTTCTATTGAACACACAGAGGAAAAAATAAATAAATTAGGCCAAACAAAGTAGATCCTCTGTTTCTCAGGCCATTATATGTAAAATTGCATGTGGGTGAGCGTTTTTTATTTTATCTTTTATTTCTGTAATTATTTCTTTGCCATCAAAAGTTCATGTTCTTGGTTTATGTTTTAGGCCTCATAATCTACGGAATAGCATGGGTGGTGGTATATCTCGTCCCTTGAGAGCAAGAAGGCTTTACAATGATAAAGCATTGCAAAGCCTTTTTGCACTAAAGGGACAAATTTATCAATTTTATTAACTTGCGTAAAATATCAGACATAAACCATTTAATTTTTATTTTAAAGTTTACATTGGTTATAACCATGCAGGATGGCCTGAGAAACAGATTTTTAATCTTTTTTAGGCCTTACTAAGAATATTCTGTGAACATAATTGCTTGGTCAACATAATAGTTTGGTTTAGAGAAGTTTTAACATTTTTCATGTAGCAAGAAGATTTTTCTGCAAAATCCAAAAATACTCCATAAACCCTCTATGTAACTTATCGTCAAACTTTGCACAGAGCTACAGACAAAACCACCAATAAAATTTCATTATTTTTCCAAAATTTGCTTCAAAAACATAGGATATGACCCCTCAAAACCTTTTTGGTAAAGTTCTCTCATTATAAGATGTCATAAGTGATGTTTTGGAAGCAAAAACTGAAATTTCTAATGAAGTCTGGTGAGTTAGGAAAGAGTACATGTATTGCAAATTTAGCCACGGATAACATGTTAGGTGAAGATATAGTCAGAACAGGTATTAGGCTGTGTTCAAAACCCATGCTGGAAAATTGGATCAGTTCTATTATCAGGATTTTTTGGCATCATTTATTTCTTATTTTTCACCAAATCAAGTAATGCCTACTTCACAGTGGCAATGTCTTCATTTCATGAAAAAAACTCAAGAAACTGTCCAACAGATATCATGGTGAAAAAAGTTAAACCAGATACAATATAAGCTAATCAAAATATGCAATTAACAGGAATATTTGATAATGGAGAGGTTGTCCCACAGTGTTTTGACGACAGGACTGAGGTGGATAAACCTGGAATAAGCTATTAATTGTAAATTTTTTGTAATTCATAAAAAAAAACATTTTACAATACATTCCAATCCAATGAGCGATCAAAAAGTGAGTTTGAACTCTTTTTGAGAATAACTCTGGCTGGTTTTGTTATTACGGTGGGTAAAGAGTTGATATAGATGCTAGTTTCACTAAGGCTGTACAGTTTCCAGGGTTAGTTGGTAAGCTGACACTGACTAACCACAGGCATTACACAGGATTAGTTGACAGCTGCCATCTCACACACTACAAGAAAATATACATTAATTAACTCAGGCTTTTTATTTTTTGCCTCAAAAACATAACTTTTGACCAAACATTGGAACAAGCTCAATGAGCTTGTTTCAATGGGAGATCATAGTTACTATGAAAATAGTAATAAACTTTCAATGGTCATTTTAGTGAGTAACACTGACCAGCTATGACCATTATGTACAGTTTTTAACCCTTTACCCAATGTAACGGCCAAAACTGGCCAGTGCTATTCACAAAAATTAATTTTTCATTATTTTTTCATTTTTGTCTCAAAACAATGGTTATGCTCCCTCTTTGGATCGAGCTCGCCATGCTCGTTCCAATGAGGGGTCATAACCTATGTTTTTGAGACAAAAAATGAAAAAAACTAGTTTATCAAGTATTTTGTTTGCAAGTGTTGTCTGCTTTTCATCTTAGGTAAACGGTCAACTGTTAAAAAGCAGTTAATTCCATGCATGCTGCCGGCAGATATTCCTGCCCAGCACAGGATTTCTCTTGCCAGTATAAGTATAATTTTGGCAAATTTAATCAAATTTTACTCCTGCACGCTGAATGGATTTTTTCACCAATGATTTCTTAAGTTAAATTTAGATGATTTTGTCATCAAATCTAGCCATGGCTGCTAAAAAGCAGCCATGACTAGATTTGATGAAAAATATCTTGAAAATATTCAGTGGGTTAAAAGTTAAGTCTCTAGAATTATCTTTTCCAGCACCATATGCAGTAAAATAGAATGTGTACTGCAAATATTAATATAGAAAATTCTTTTTCAAATAAATAAAATGAAAAGAGTCCCCTCCAAATTTTTTTTTTTTTTAAATTGAGTAACAAACTTTCAATGTCATTTGGCCTTGGCTAGTTGAGAGAAATATGGAATAAACTCTGTGTGTTCTGATTTATTTATGAAGTTGCCTTCACAAATTAATTTCAGGTAAGCTATTGTTGGTTGTGAAGAAAAAAAAATCTTACCTTTTTCCAATGAATTCTTTGAAATAATGTGAAAATTGTTCTGTATAATACTGCTATTCTCACAATGCAATTATCTTCCTTTAGACTGATGCCAAAGCTTATGTCAATGAACAAAAATCTCTCACAAAACAAATTGTGCAAAAATATAATAAGAAAATCCAGGCTTCGGTTAATCTAAAAGGCAGAAGAAAAAAATAAGCACATTTAAAACTCCCTGTATTGAAAATGCAGTAGTTTTTTTCCACACAGATACAATAATTTAGTGATGTAGAATTCATAGGAAAGCAATATAGGTATTGTGCTGTGTGTGTTGAATTGAACCTTAGTGGTTCTACTCGATTATTCCATTAAGATTATGGTGGGTGCAACAGCAGGAAGTACACACTACATCATTTGTCTGCATGTGAAGTGGATAATTCTTTTCTGAATGGCATTTTCTACTACCCCAAGCCAATAAAAATTTCTTCAAAATATTTGTAGTAGCTGTCACATTGCTAGTAACAGGGTCTCTCTTTTGAGTAACAGTACAGCAAATCTCACTTAACTGGTTGAGTGTCAGAAGCCACTGTCAAGGCTCCATTGAAAAGTACTGAAGCCACTGGAGTGACACTACACTAGTGCTGTGCGGTATTGAAATTTCAGGTTAGGTATTGGTATCAGTATTTTTCAGGTAAATACCTTGGTTTCGGTACGGTATTCAGTATGCGCACAGAACACTGAAAGTGGTCTCAAACCGACCCAATTTCCCAACATTCAACCATATAGAAATGGACAACTCGTGAACTTGACAAGTTAATTCAACAATGATAACTTATTAGTTTAACAAATTATTTAATGAATCACTCGATTCAGTGTGAATCATCACACTCAATCGATTGATTTATTAAATAACTTGCTAAGGAAATCAAAATTAGTCAAAATTGGGTAATGTTTGGTCAAGTTATCATTCTAAGATTGGCGTGAAGCAAATAATTCAAACATGAAAATAATCGAAGAAGCATACCTCCTGAAAAAATATTTGGATTGGACTGGTTTTCAATCTGATCCAAGACATTCTTGAGTAGAACTCAGAGACCAAATCAGGTAAAAATTGGATAACAATTGTTTAAGTTATCATGCTGACACATCCCGCAAGGCAAAAAGTTGAACAAAAAAACAATCTAAGATGCATAACTCTTGAAAGCAAATTAAGGCCGGACTAGTTTTTGAAGTCATCCAAGACATTATCAAGCAGAACTCAAGAGACCGAATTTGATAAAAATCAGATAGTATTGGTTCAAGTTATCGTACTGACATAGTGACATGGACAGACACCCACCAACCTTCATCAAAACATAGATCAAATTGCTGACACAGCTCGACCAATTATAATTTAACCCTCTATAAGTTATTGTATACTGGTGATATAAATACCATGTTAATTGAATCGGTCAAACACCAAACCATTTACCATACCTCTAGTTCAAATTAGGGCTGGGTGGTTATCAGTTTTTCGGTTCGGTTCAGTCTGTTTTCAAAACCGAAACCGAACTGCCGCCTTAACAAAAAACCAAGACTTTCGGTTTCAACAAATTTCCCAGAATTGGTAAGTTTATGACCACTCAATCACATGCATTCCGCATGCCAAAAGCTAAAATGTCGGGCAAAGGTAAATGCTGTGCCATTTATGCTTAATTTCGAGAGAATTGACAACAAATACCCCCAAAATAGTGGTAGCAAATTTCTTATATTTTAAACGATATCTACAGAACCACCACCAGAAAGAATATGAAAAACTGAAAAGTCTTATGTAAGAATCCACACATGCGATTCAAGAATCATTAAGTAAATGAACCAGGCACAGCCTCAGGCTTACTCAAATAGGTATTGAAAGTTACCTGACAATATATGCTGTAAAAGTAAAATAAATTATCTTTGACCAAACTCATCTGCAGACGGCACGTAGTAAATTAGATTGGAGGTAAACATAAAATTTATTGAATTTTGAAACCTCAAAGTTCACATGGGAAAAATGACAGGTAATTTATGTTAATTAGGCGACTTCTGGCACGTTCTCTGAAAGTGTCACATGCTCAGTTAATGCTATGCATTGGCAGTTCCGTTTTTTGTCAACAATAAAATGGTTAAATTAAAATAGAACATATGTTAAATGGATGGCAGGTAACTACTGAAAGGTTTTTAAACTTGTTCCAATTGTTTGAATACTATCTGAACTTACTTTAAGGAATCGTGCAGTACTGGAGGTCTGTCAGGTATGAATGGTCAAGTGTCAAGTTAATGCTGCATTCCCAATACACTGTTGTTATAATCAACATGTGATTTCCCATTTGTATTTTGTGTACACAACAAATCCCAAGATGCAATATTGCAAACTTTCAAATCCCATTATGCAGCCGTCTCCCTTCAAAAACATCAATCGTCTGTCTTGACTGAGATGAAATCAACCCAGGGATCAGCCAAGAGTAGAAGAGAAGTTGGCAATATATTCGCCTTGGTACCGATCACTTTGCCCAATTTCTATGTTTGGGCAAAATCAACGTCAAAACGAACCTCTTCAGTCGAAATTAGGCGAGATATTGTGAAAACATTGGAGTGAAGGAGTTACCAATAAAAGTGATTCGTACATCATGACTAATGTCAATAATTGTTATCAAAATCACACAAAATATAATTTGTGTTCCTTTTATTCTACTGTCATTTGAAGCAGGAAGCATTAAGAAACTGTGGTAGTCTTATTTTGAAGCGATGTTATAATTACCAAAATAAGCTCAACAATTGAAGATTATCCACCCAAACCAGGGTGAGCTTAGTTTAGCGACTCCTTAAAAAATAAGGAAATGCTGATTTTTGCTAAAATATAGCTTTTCTTGTAAATTTTTGCATCTTGACAAGGCCCCAAATCTCACTGACAGAGCAGGCAGATCCCACCAATGGTGGAGCCAGCCATGGTTTGAAATCCTAGGGGACCATGCTGGTGAAGAGTTTGGGGGGGGGAATCTCAGGACTGAGAGTACTGTACTTGAACTGGGCAGGAAATCAAAAAAGAATCTTTTCAAATTTGGGGATGGGAGGAGCAAGTGGGCTTGGGAGGGGGGGGGGGGGGGCTAGGCTCCCTAGATACCCCATGGCTCCACCACTGTAGCCCACTACAGTAGCCCACCACAATAAGTCCATTAGCTGAGAAGAGTAGTGAGCACTAAGTTACCTGGGTGACTCAACACACTGTCGGAGACTCATGACTTGGATGACAAATACAAACACATTTTATGTGTACATCACCCTCTAAAATGTGGATTTCTGCAGAATATTTTGAAAAACCGAAAACCGAACCAAAAACCGAGTTTTTGTACAAAACCGAAACCAAAACCAAACCCAAACTGAAACGCAAATTTCAAAACTGCCCAGCCCTAGTACAAATTTGAACTGAGATTTCAGGTATGTTATAGACCAATCCTCCACGGGAGTAAATTTCGTGAGTGCAAAAAAATCTCACTTTAAAGGCCCATTTCTAGTTTCCCTCTGGTAGTACCCATACTTCGAGTGGTTTATTTAGAACACAAACAGCAAAAAAAACCCCATTTTTTTATCTTTTACAGTTTAGCATGACATCTAGTACGGATCTGCGAATCACACGTTTTTTTTTAATTGAATCTCAAATCGAATTGTGTCTCTGATATCGATATTGAATTGAAACAAATCTCAAATCCAATGTTAATAAACAAGTTATTTCATATTGCACAAAACAGAAGTTATGGTACACTGTGATGGCACTTACAAGACTGACTGACACCTTGAACACCAATAAATAAATATTCTCTGCAACACAATCGCTGAAACAGCAAGGCCTTTTATCCATAGTTTTAGTTTTTGAAGGCTTAAGTAGTTACTGTTCACGTTCTTGAGAATGTGAACAGTAACAAGTTAAGCCTTCAAAAACTAAAACTATGGATCATGTTCTGGGCAAAATTCACTACTCACCTAAAAATTAACCATTGTCAATTACTCAGTTAAATATGAATGGAGCCTACATGAATGAATTGTCTAATGTCAATTTTATCCAGTTTTTGTTGGAAATGTAACAACTTGAGTTAGTATGAGAGATTTAAAAAAATCGAATCTTGAGACTGATTTGGGATCGATCTCAAAGCAGACGTTTGGTATCGATATCGAATCGTATCTCGAATATTCGCAGGACCCTAACATCTAGGCACATGCAATGACAATAAGATATGAGGGATCCTTGCCGATGTATTCAACATGACATTGTACTTGTTCTAACTATATTTCATACTTTTTTCCCAGGGTCAATAACCCACAGCTCGGGGATTTCTTCTCGACAAAATTGAAATGTATTTTAGAAGCAGCAAATTCCATGTAAATGAACTGAAACTAGAGGGAACTGTTTTAGTGAACTAAAACACATATCTCCCCTTCGATTAGTTCCATGCTTCCAACTTACGACTAACAAAGATCAAACTAAAGGTCAAATGTCAAGATCATGGAAGTTCAAGACAGAATGTGACATATCAGCCCAGCTGTTACATTCATATGTCAAATATCATAAACCTAGCTGAACAATTCAATAATTTGACCTTGATGTCAAAGATCAAGGTCATCTGACATCACAATAGTACATGATACAATGTTGTCTTATGTTGATACACCCACATGTCAAATATCATAAGCCTAGGTGAAAAGATAAAAAAATCAATAATTTGACCTTTTTGTCAAAGGTCAAGGTAGGTCATGATGGAACGTGACACATCATCATTTGGTGATACACTCAGAGGCCAAAAATCATATTCCTAGGTCAAAAGATTAAAAAAAAATCAATAATGTGACCCTGAGGTCAAAGGTCAAGGTCATATGTGGATCATGATGGCATATGACACATCGTCTCATGGTGATATACCCATATGTCTAATATCATAAACCGAGGTGAAAAGGTAAAAAAGTTCTGGCCTGGACAAGCTTACTTGCCCGAAAAATCAGTAATTTGACCTTGAGGTCAATGTCATATATGGGTCATGAAGGTACGTGACACATCGTCTTATGGTGATACACTCGCATGTCAAATATCATAAGCCAAGGTGAAAAGGTAAATAAGTTCTTGCCCGGACAAGCTTACTTGCCAAAAAATCAATAATTTGACCTTGAGGTCAAAGGTCAATGTCATATGTGAGTCATGATTGTACATTGTCTCATGATGATACACCCACATGCCAAATATCATAAGCCTGGGTTAAAAGATAAAAAAAATCAATAATTTGACATTGAGATCAAAGGTCAAGGTCATATGTGGGTCATGATAGTACATGACACATCGTCTCATGGGGATACACCCGCATGCCAAATATCATAAGCCTAGGTCAAAAGATAAAAAAAAATCAATAATTTGACCTTGAGGTCAAAGGTCATGGTCATATATGGATCGAGGTCAAAGGTCAAGGTCATATGTGAGTCAAGGTCAAAGCCATATGTGGGTCATGATTGTATATCATCTCATGGTGATACACCCACATGCCAAATATCATAAGCCTTGGTCAAAAGATAAAAAAATCAATAATTTGACCTTGAGGTCAAAGGTCAAGGTCATATGTGGCTCGAGGTCAAAAGTCAATGTCATATGTGGGGCATGATGGTACATCGTCTCATGGTGATACACCCACATGCCAAATATCATAAGCCTAGGTCAAAAGATAAAAAAAAATTAATAATTCATTTCGTGTACAGTCCCTGTAAAAGTAATCTTCCAAATTACCCCAGTTGTTACATATGATTACATAATGCAGTCACTGTTAATCCGGTTCAATTAAGATCTCTGTGTCTATTTATAGAGGAACTTTTTATGAGTGGGCGGAGCTAATTAATGGGTTTTTTCAGCACTGGTCTGATAAAGCATAACACTTTTGAGATGTTGTTTATAACCTTTCTGACAACTTTTATTTATCAAATGTTATTAAATATCTTTTTGAAATTTATTCTGTATTTGTTATAATACACTGGGAATGCATATATATCAATATATTCAATTAATTGTAATTTGTAACAAAAACAAAAAAATCACATTAAAATAATCTTGGCATTTTAAGTTCAAATGGAGAAATATTCAAGTCTAATTACTGTGTAATATTCATTTTTGCATTTAACACTTTACGTGACATAACTGTAAAAATCGGCCAGCGCTATACACGAAATTCGTCATTCCCATTATTTTTGGTTTTTATCTTAATTTTTTGCTTCCAAAGCATATCTTATGACTTCTGATTGAAACGAGCGTGTAGCGTCCGTTTCAATCAGGGGCCATAAGCTGTGTTTTGGAAGCAAAAAATATTTTGACAACTGTTGTCTTCTACTTTAACTAAGGTTAGATAAACGATTTATCAGTCAACCCTTTACCCAACAGTTCAGCAGTACTGTTCAGATTCTTGCACAAAAGCCTACATCTTTGCTTCTGAAATACAGCTTATGCTCCCTCCTTTGCAACTAGCCTGGGGGACTGAGCTAGTTTCAGTTAGGGGTCATAAACTATATTTTGAAACAGAATCATGTAAAAAGTAGTCCGTGTCGACGCTTTTTGGCCGATTTGGCCCGCGCTTTAAGTTTTGCGCTTTTCGACACACGCTTTTTGGCCTCGCCAGGTCTCTTCATTTTTATGATTTATTTCAAGTTATCGACTAAAACTATTCAATACATATTTACATCATCAACACAAACAAGACTGACAACAAATCGAGATACAATTGATCACCTTCTATTTCAGTTATGACCGCTTATAATCTGCCCATATTAATACTGTCGAAAATAATTTTAATGATTTTATTTGAAAAGTCCGGTTTCCATTTTTGAATGCACTCAAATTAAATTGCGTAACATAATTATGCCGAAAAATAACTTTTAACTTTCTGTGGAACTAGAGGTGGTGTCAGAAGGCCTATCTCTGCGATAGGCGACATGTGATCCCCGACATGTGGTGGTGGGAGGCGTACATCTGTTATTTATGGGGGGGGGGGGGGGGGGGACTTTAAACTATAAGGGTGTCAGAGCCTGCTCTTACTGGATGTCGACTCGGCACATGTACATACTGCGATCTTAGGTAGAAAAGTCAGCTATCCAGTCTTAAGAAAACAACACTCGAACACATGGTCTCTCAGTGTGCTGCAAGACACGGGGCTGTAGAAATTGTTTGTTTTTTTTTCTCATTTTTTGCAACTATCTATTCAAAACACCGCTGGATATTTTCTAATAAATTGTGGCAAAAAAAAATTCAAGCTTTGTTGTTGTGGTATAAAGTCTACAAAGAGTTAAATGGTGGGAAGTCGCCCCCCAAATGAAGTCGCCCATGGGAGAAGTCGGCCAAAAATAAAGTCAGCAACTGAGGTATACCCCTAAGTCGGTCCACAGATTAAATCAACCCAGGGCTTTTTCGTAGTGCTAATATACATGTGCACGGTTAACTTAAGTGACAGGCCGAATGTTAGAAATTGAATTTTTTCTCATTGTGTTGCAACTATTTGTTGGAAAACACCACACGAGCACCGTCTTTTCCTATAAATAGATTCAAAATAATTTCAATATTTGTCGTAGTGCTAATAAAATTGTTAAATGGTAGGTCGAATGTAAGAAACAAAATTTTCTTTACAAGTCGCAGACTCGCAGTGCAAATATAAAAAAGTATATAGATATGCATAATTGTAATTCAATTTAACCAGTTTCTGATGTTGGAAATCTCAAAAGAATAAACTTCATAGGAGTAATTTATGCTTTATCTATTGTCACCAGTCAATGTTTTCATTGCGATCAGAGGCTGTTTCAGAAACAATCAGTAGCTACTGTCGGCTCTTGTTTTACATCTTTGGAAGGGTAATTAAAGTATTAGTTCAGATTAGGAAATGTTATTGCTACCAAATTTTATTGCTGCCGCGAGAACTCAATAATTGATCATGTTAAGTGTTGTTTTATATTCAGTTATATTACAACAGCCTGGGTTTACTTTTCTCAATGGTCCAAAGCAACAAACCTCAAGCTGTACACATCGTTTTTTAACAAAATATAAAATATATGTATATGTTTCTTCTAATTTTGCTGAGTTCAGACGGGAAACTGAAAACTCTCCCAAATTCTGCCAATTTATAATTTTTAACTGATCTCAGATACATTCAGACACATCACGTCCCATCTTGCCACATAACGAAGGGTCTCTGCTAAAACACTCGAGGAGTGAGGTTTCCACTCACAAAATATGCTCTCCGCTTCGGTGGAAAAGGGACACCGAACACAACATATTTCTGCAGATGGACCGTACGTTGTCGTTCAAAGGACCCTCAGTTCAATGAAATGCTTCTTTCACATGGGTTAAGACAATATATGTGTGAAAATTCCACTCTGTTAGTATTTCTGTTTATAGAATTTCTCTCCATGTACCGTTGATGGGTTCCAGCATATTCACAATTATAGTCTTGGTCATCCACAGTGTTTCAAAGTGTATTCAATCATAATAGACGATTTCAGCCTAGCGCCATCTTACATCCGGGAACCGATATGTAGGTACACACGTGGTTTGTTTATCAAATTTGGTTCCACATCTGAAATCAGTCTGGAAATAATTTTGGTCTGTCAGGAAATTTTGTTCCGCCCCATACGGCGAGGAGCAATACCTATATCGCACTTGCATATCCCACTTGATGCTGCGTAAGATTCCCACCCCACCCAAGTTCACCAGGATTTTTTTTAATAGGCCTAGGCTCAAAAATAGTAGGCTTACAGCATCACTGAACATTAGGGGACAGAAACACAGACATTAAATGTTTGTGGGGTTAGCCTATGCAACTGCATCCTCTGATGGCAAGATGGTAGGCCTATAACAGTTGGCCCTCTGCCTCCATTGAATTTGTACTTAGCCTCCCCCCTCCCCCCCCCCCCAACCAACCAACCAGTCAGATGAGATCTATACCCGACTGGTCTTCCACTGCATTTTGTTTTACCAAGAACATTTTTTTTTGCAGGGGGGGGCAGGGCAGGGGGGGGAGAAGATTAACATTCTTATTTTTGCCCCGCCAAGTTGAGTGGGAACATCGCCTTGTAAAACAGGGATGCTTTGCCGCGTCACTGGGGCGAGTTCGCAATGGACCGGCTCGTTCTCTGCACACCTTGAAATCCAACATTACCCGCTACTTTTTTATTTAGAAATGTTGTATATCATCCTCGGATTAAAGGGGATGTCGTCATTCGGAGTTGCTGTGCATCCCGTCCCCTGGTCCCACTGTCTACACTGCCTAGTTTAACCACAGACGGCTGGAGACCTGATTAATATCACATCGTCACACCTCCCTCTTATATATGCCCCCCCCCCCCCCCCCCCCACACACACACACTTCCAAAATAAATAACACACAGATCTGTGTATTATATATTTCAGGAGGGGTGGGGGGTACATATAAGAATGAGGTGTTTTGAGGTAGAGGTGATTTAGATCAGGTTTCCAGACATCTGTGGTCTAATAACTCGGGCAATTTGGCCTGTTTAGTGGGTAACGAAACTACGTTGTTCTCAACCTGTTAAGTCGACGTCAGCTGTCCTTCATGGGAATACCTGGAAACGCAACCAAATTGTGTAAAGTTCTTTTTCATTGCCCGGAATATGTCTACCACTGAAGAATAAAAAAGGTGTGTATTTGAATGACTCTTTTCGAAAGGTTCTTCAACCTGTTACAAATGAGATTTTTTTTATTATTTCCATTTTTGGTGTAACTTCGCTAATAATAGTTGGATTGTAAAAATTCAAGGACGAAATCGCACAGATTTTTACTCAATATATTCAAAACGAAACATGTTTTTAAAATTTCCCTATGATATTAAAAATAGTATTTGCCCGACTGGTTGGAAAAATGTGCTAATTGGTATCCAAAAATTACGGGATCAAAGAAACACCGACATCGACAAAAAGTAATGAGAAGGTCTTCACAAATATTCATGCGAGATCAAAACTGCCCTCAAAAGTCATTTTGTACGATATTTCGAAATAAATTTTAACGATTTTATTTTTATTTGTGTAGTTTGGGAGCGATGCGCCATTTTCCCTAATTATCAATGGCCGTTTTTCAGAGAAATGATGTTTGGAGGTCCTATTTTGCGTCGGAAGCATAACCTTGTCACAACACTGGGAGACACTTCGTGCTAATTATAACCGATAGTGCGTCTTACTGAAGTCACATGGTTGGGTTTTGATACCCCACCTCATAGAGCAGTTAGTGGGGAGTCGATTTGCAGTGTTTTACAGGGAGCGTACACGTAATGTTGACCTTGAGGTCAAAGGTCAAGGTCATATGCGAGTTATGATAGTACGCGGCACATTGTCTCATAGTGATACACCCACATTCCAAATATCATAAGCCTAGGTCAAAAGAGAAAAAAAAATCAATAATTTGATCTTGTGGTCAAAGGTCAAGGTCATATATGGGTCGAGGTCAAAGGTCAATGTCATATGTGGGTCATGATGGTACATCGTCTCATGGTGATACACCCACATGCCAAACATCATAAGCCTAGGTCAAAAGATAAAAAAAGATAAATAATTTGACCTTGAGGTCAAAGATCAGGGTCATATGCGGGTTATGATAGTACGTGGCACATTGTCTCATAGTGATACACCCACATTCCAAATATCATAAGCCTAGGTCAAAAGATAAAAAAATAAACAGCTGCGCCATGAGCGCATGATACGCCCGTTATTAATTACAAGAGGGAAGCACAAAGTATGAGTATACATGTGTACTTGTCAGGTTTTTTTTTTTATTCTTGTACAATAATCATAACCAACAACATACTGTGTTCATTAATTTGGAAATAAATTATTTGAATTTCACGTATATATCTTATGTCTATAGAGATCATAACTTCAAGAAATAAAGTCCCATAACTCTGGAATGACTAATCGAACGGCGACGCCAACTGAAAGGGAGCTTCCTTCCATCAACATAAACCACCTACCAAAAAATTGTGAAAATCTCTCGAAGCGTTCTCGAGTTATCGTACGACGTGTAAAAAATCAACAATTTTCTAAGTAATAAAGTCCCATAACTCTGGAATGACTAATCGAACGGCCACACTAAACGAAAGGGAGCTTCCCTCCATTGATATACACCACCTACCCAAAAATCATGAAAATCTCTCAAATCGTTTTCGAGTTATCGTACGTGTAAGAAATCAACAATTTTCTAAGTAATGAAGTCCCATAACTCTGGAATGACTAATCGAACGGCGACACCAAACGAAAGGGAGCTTCCCACCATCGATATACATCACCTACCCAAAAATCGCGAAAATCTCTCATAGCGTTCTTGAGTTATCGTACATGTGACCGGATGGACAGACGGACAGTGGTATACCATAATACGATCCGTTTTTTCAAAACGAGCGTATAAAAATCAATAATTTGATCTTGTGGTCAAAGGTCAAGGTCATATATGGGTCGAGGTCAAAGGTCAATGTCATATGTGAGTCATGATGGCACATCGTCTTATGGTGATACACCCACATGCCAAATATAAGCCTAGGTCAAAAGATAAAAAAAATCAATAATTTGACCTTGACCGGTGAAGGGGAGACATAATTATCCAAAATAATGAGATGAAAAAAACTACAATTACGAACAACCCCTCACAAATTTAAAAGATTTCATAGGTGTAATGGGTCTGTAGCCCTGATGGCCTCACTACCATCAAGCCTAATCTATATTCTCTTGAAATAAAAATGATAAAGGAAAAAAGACGGCGTAACGGAGACACCCAATAATTCAGCAATGAACCGAAAGCCTTTCTCTTTCCACCCCTCTTAATTAGGGAATGGCGGTTTCGATTTTTGGAGTTCGGTTTCGGTTTCATTTTTTATGGAGATAAAAACCTCGGTTTCAGGTTCCGGTTTTCTGTATGAAATGTTTTTATATATGGATGTATTACGAACAGGTTTATTCTAGGAACATTTGTAATTGAACAATGGATAGTGGCAATCAAGATATACGGCCTAGCTTTCGACAGAGGCATAATGTCGGAACAAGTTGTCAAACAGTTTGCTTTATATTATTTAACAAGTGCCGTCACTGGTAACATGGGTAGTAAATAAGAAATTTGCTGCAGAATGTTGAAAAAAACGCCATGGAAATGACACCTACATATATTCTGACAAATTAGTGAATAAAACAGTTGAATCCATTCAATCCATATGTTCTTGCTGTCATTTCGTTCCCAGAATATTTCGGATAATCAGGTGACCAGATACAAAACAGTCTATAACATTTCTATAGCTTGTTTTGGAATTTCTGTGCGAGAATATTATGATCGCCGATGAGTCTGGAGGTGGGATGGGGAAATCTCACCCGAGGGGCAAGATATTTGAACCAGACCGGAGGCTTGTCGAGGGTGAGATTCCCCCATTCCCCCCTTCAGACTCGAGGATGATTTTTCTCCCCACAAACGAGGATTATGTCATTATAGATAATTGGCGGTCATATGCTGACATACCCAATTTATCAAGTCGTAGTCCTTTCGAAAAACGAACAATTTCATCGGAAAGATCGTTCAAAAGTTAGGTATATACCATAGGTATATACTAAAAAATTGATTTGTAACACTGTCCGTTAAGGGGTTAATGAATTTGCGCGTGTCAAACTCTGATGTAAAGGGCATTGTGAGATTATTGATAGATCGATAAATTCGCACAGTGATATTATTAAATCTGCAGAGAAACATGGGGTTGAAACAAATCAAGTTTAATATTTGAATAACAATTAAATATTGAGTCTATATCAACAAGGAACAGATAAATAGGTTATAAACAAATACAATTTAAGAAGCAAATCGTGAAGCCATTTTGTTTATTTACAATTGTGCAGACAATGATGAAATAGTTCCGGCGACCTAATAAAATATGCACATGAGTATGTCACGTGAGGTGGGTGGGATAGAAATATCCCACCCTGCTGTCTCACCCAGGAAGCGCATATGTTTCACGTATAGTAGGGGGAGAAAAATAGTGTTGAGAACTTGAGAGACGAAGCACTTCAAATAAGAAATTGGCGATTATTGTGAGGGAAGTCGGAATTGTTGATTGGTATCCCCCCCCCCCTCAATGACTGGCAGTGTATCCACTTGTGAAAAAATGAGGCAGCCATGATGGGGTGATGAAGGGATGTCGCTATACCAGGGACCAGCCATGGTTCGGCCCGCGGCAGGAAAATTTTCAATTCCAGGATCCCCAAAAAACCTATTTACTTGCAACTGAGTGAATATTTTGTTGTTTTCACGGAGATCTATTTGTAAGGTTTCACACTTTGAGCGCTGGTATCTTTTTTGTAAGCATGCGGTGTTATTTTATTTAAAATCACAAGATATGGACAAATAATTAAGTACCATGACCTTTTCTTCGAAGTTCAAAAACAACATCCCACAATTCATCACTGCAGTCACAAAGTTTCATTTGTTTATGAATATTAATTAAAGCAGCTGTTATGCCTTATGGATTTGGGCGCTTCGTACCCTGCGTTTTGATCTCCATTGTGTGATTCTTCTTATACATGACTGACATGAGCTATTGTATTTTTAGTATTAATAGATATGCCCAGTGGCTTGTTTTTGTTAGTTATCAATATTCACTAGGTTGTCATTATTAATGTCTTAATGGATCAGTGTTATGGGGGCTTCTCTTTATCTTTGTTTCTGTTTCTCCATCATGTGTATGCACAGGGAGGAGAACAACTCGGACCAAAGACCACTCGGCCCAAGACAACTAGGACCTGTTTCCAAGACAACTCGGACCTGTTTCCAAGACAACTTGGACAACTTAAAGACAACTCTGACCAGTTTTGAAGACAAGTCGGACCAGTTGTTTTGAAGACAACTCAGAACCAGTTTTAAGATAACTCGGACCTGTTTGGAAGACAACTCGGCCTACATCAAAGACAAGTCAGACCAATGTTGAAGACAACTCTGACCAGTTTTTTAGACAAGTCTGACCAAAATCGTTAGAGAAAGAGTCATGGCAGATTATAATATTAACTGGCGAGTGGATGGGGGGGGGGGGTGTCAAAGCAAAGAGGCCATTTTGGACTGCCTCATAAGGAGAAGCCAGGTTTTGAAGGGTGCTTTGATGTCAAATTGGGGGTGGGGGTCACTGTTATTCAAGCTGAGGTTGCAGTTGCTGGAGCTTAGGAGAAAACCTTGGAAAGAAAATGAAAATGCATGCCAAATGTGTAGTCTAGGCGCACTGGAGACACTGGAACACTTTTTTACCTGTCTTTGATGTTGGCCCGAGGTTTCATCAAAATAGGTCTGAGTTGTCTTAAACTCTGGTCCGAGTTGTCTTCAAAACAGGTCTGACTGGTCTTGAGCCGAGTGGTCTTTGATCTGAGTTGTCTGTAATTTGTATGCACATACACCATTACTGCACCTCCTGTGATGCGGGGGCTACACCATCTTCAAGGGTTAAGAACTTAAGATATAAATATTATGTGTCTCTGAATTTATTCTTAGTTTCTTTCTGGGATTATATGTGTAAAAAAATTGAAGTGATGAAAAAAAAAATCAGTTTGAGATCGCTTCTTATCATTTTTTAAACATGGTACTGAAAGTGACAGGAACGTTTTACCCACTTCATCATTGCCATTGAACAGTCATTAATATTCATAAGTTCAGAGTTCACAATGGCACGTGTTCATGGAAACGTTGATCAACGCGTTTCCTGGTTTTATCACTTTCTGGGATAGATAGAATAAATAAAAATAGGCCGATGAAATCGTCAGATGTGTACCCATATGTGCAACTAGTAGAAAGCTGTATGACGGAGGGCCACCACGGATGCTGACATTATGTACACCAAACAAGGTATGGGTACATATAGAAATGGATTGGAGGAGTGTCTAATTTGATGGATAGAGGGTTAATATCTCCGGATCAAATTATCAGATTTACATAAAAAACTATACAGCACAGCACATCTGTAACCTGAATAAATATATAAAGAAACATGACAATCGGATTGATCTTTTTTTGAGTTATCTCATGCCAAAGGGATTGGAGGAATTTTTCAATTTGAAGGATAAAGGGTTAATATCTCCGGATCAAATTATCAGATTAACACCAAAAAACTATACAGCTCAGCACATCAGTAACCTGAACACAATTATAAAGTAACTTAACAATCCAAGCAATATTTTTCAAGTTATCGAATGCCAAAGGCATTGGAGGAATTTTCAATTTGAAGGATAAAGGATTAATATCTCAGGATTAAATTATCAGATTTACACCAAAAACTATACAGCTTGGCATATCAGTAACCTGAACACAAATATAAAGTAACTTGACAATCCAAGCAATATTTTTCAAGTTATCGAATGCCAAAGGGATTGGAGGAATTTTCAATTTGGAGGATAAAGGGTTAATATCTCAGGATCAAAATAACAGATTTACACCAAAAACTATACAGCTCGGCACATCAGTAACCTGAACACAAATATAAAGTAACTAGATAATCCAAGCAATATTTTTCAAGTTATCAAATGTCAAAGGCATTGGAGGAATTTTCAATTTGAAGGATAAAGGGTTAATATCTCAGGATCAAATTATCCAGTTTACACCAAAAACTATACAGCTCGGCACATCAGTAACCTGAACACAATTATAATGTAACTTGACAATCCAAGCAATATTTTTCAAGTTATCAAATGCCAAAGGGATTGGAGGAATTTTCAATTTGAAGGATAAAGGGTTAATATCTCAGGATTAAATTATCAGATTTACACCAAAAACTAAACAGCTCGGCACATCAGTAACCTGAATACAAATATAAAGTAACTTGACAATCCAAGCAATATTTTTCAAGTTATCGAATGCCAAAGGGATTGGAGGAATTTTCAATTTGAAGGATAAAGGGTTAATATCTCAGGATCAAAATAACAGATTTACACCAAAAACTATACAGCTCGGCACATCAGTAACCTGAACACAAATATAAAGTAACTTGACAATCCAAGTAATATTTTTCAAGTTATCGAATGCCAAAGGGATTGATGGAATTTTTAATTTGAAGGATAAAGGGTTAATATCTCGGGATCAAATCATCAGATTTACACCAAAAACTATACAGCTCGGCACATCAGCAACCTGAACACAAATATAAAGTAACTAGACAATCCAAGCAATATTTTTCAAGTTATTGAATGCCAAAGGGATTGGAGAAATTTTCAATTTGAAGGATAAAGGGTTAATCTCAGGATCAAACTATCCGATTTACACCAAAAACTATACAGCTCAGCACATCAGTAACCTAAACACAAATATAAAGTAACTTGACAATCCAAGCAATATTTTTCAAGTTATCGAATGCCAAAGAAATGGATACGGACGCCGGACGGACAGATGGACGGACGGACAGACGGACAGACAAAGGATGGATGAACGACGGATAGTCACCCCGGATGCCGGCATTATGTGTACCATACATAGTATGGGTACACATAAAAACAACACTCTCTAAAATGATTTTGTGAGTATTATTTTATTTCAAGCACACATTGTCACCAACCTGAACATTTAAGTTTTCCTTTTTGCATTTTTGGTGTAAACATTCATGTTTTTGGGGGGAGGAGAATGTGTATGGTCAACGTCGCTCAGCCGGCCTTGTGAGCTCTCAGACTGGCCACCTAACCCTATAACAAATCAACAATCGTCAAGAATATTAATCAATCGACGGACATAAAGACTTTCCAAAGGGCAACGCTCCGTACAAGCCAGAATGTTCGTCATTTGATTGGTGTATTCTGGGCGATTTCTGTAGTTGTAGTGGACAGAAATTCTCAGAAAACCGTGAAGAAGGTTTTCCAGGAAAATCTCGGTTCGGTTTCCAGAAATAAATGGAACCAAAACTGAAAACCGCCAGTCTCTACTCTCAATCGTTTCTAGAGTCCACATTACTACAATTTTTCATCAAAGTGTCTCATTATTTCCAAGCCATGGATGAATATCTCAGCACCCCATTCTTCCATTGGTAAAACTGCAGGAGCGATAGAAAGAAAGAATGAAAGTGTCAATGACACTGTAGCTCAACTTGACAAACTTGAACTTGGTAAGTTTTAAATGAAATGGCAAAATTGAACATCATTGGTACCAATGTTATTTGATGAAATTTCAACATAACAGCACTGTGTGTGCACAACGTCAGAGTAATCCATGCATTTTTAAATTTAAGCTCTAAGACTGGCTAAAGGAAGAATGTTGATACACAAATGCAGTATGTTCAGAGGTTATTGTAAATGGCAACTTTTTTCACAGAAATGAATGCCAATCAATAGCTCTTATCTAAAGGTCTTGCCTAATGAGCACACCAAGTTCAAAAACAATCCTATGATAAATGTGGCCTGCAGGCCATGTCAAAGAATGTTGATGCACAAATGCAAAAAATTCAAAGATTGTTTCTAACAGCAACAGTTGTTGATGGAAATGAAAAGAAAATCAATAACTCCTATCTTTGTCACCCTGCATAAGCATACAAAGTTTCATAACAACCTGATAATGAATGTGCCCTCTGAGGCAGGCCAAAGGAAGATGTTAATGCACAAATGCACTAAGTAGGAGGTCACTGCTTGCGGCAATGGGTTTGTTTTGTTTTGTTTTTTTTTGGGGGGGGGGGGGGGGGGGGGGGTATGGAAATTCATAAATATACCCTGCAGAGAGTGCAAAAGGGATAAGCTGATGCACAAATGCAGTAAGTTCAAAGGCTGGTGATAACGTCAATAATTTTTTATGGAAATGAAAAAAAGCAATAGCTCAAATCTAGAGGTTACCCCGCACACACATACCAAGTTTCAAAGTGATCCGATCATAAATGTGCCCTGAAGAGTGTGTTAAAGGGAAATATTGAGGTCTGCCTAAACTAAGTTCAAAGGTCAGCAGCAACATTTTTTGACAGAAATGGAAGAAAATTGACAGTTCCCATATAGATGTCAACCCACACAAGCACACCAAGTTTGCAAGCGATCCAATTTATATGTGCCCTGCAGGGTGTGTCAAAGGGAAATATTGATGCTTAACTGCACTAAGTTTTGACTAAGTTCATCGAAGGTCATTGCCAGTGGCAACATTTTTTGACAGAAATCAAAGAAAATCCATAGCTCCCATCTAGAGGTAACCCCAAACAAGCATACAAAGTTTCAAACCGATCTGATCATAAATGTGCCCTGTAGGGCATGCCAAAGGAATATATTGATGCCTGTCTAAACTAAGTTCAAAGATCATTGCCAGGGGCAAAAGATCGTTGCCAGGGGCAACATTTTTTGATGGAAAGAAATGGAAGAAAATCGATAGCTCCCATCTAGAGGTCACCCCAAACAAGCATGCCAGGTTTCAAAGCAATCCGATCATAAATGTGCCCTGTAGGGTGTGCCAAAGGGAAATATTGAGGTCTGACTAAACTAAGTTCTAAGAACATTGGCCGCGGAAACATTTTTGATGAAAATGGAAGAAAATCGATAGCACCCATCTAGAGGTCTCCCCAAATAAGCATGACAGGTTTCAAAGCAATCCAATCATAAATGTGCCATGTAGGGTGTGCCAAAGAGAAATATTGAGGTCTGACTAAACTAAGTTCTAAGAACGTTGGCCGAGGCAACATTTTTTGACGGAAATGGAAGAAAATCAATAGCTCCCACCTAGAGATCATCCCAAACAAGCATGCCAGGTTTCAAAGAAATCCGATCATAAATGTGCCCTGTAGGGTGTGCCAAAGGGAAATATTGAGGTCTGACTAAACTAAGTTGACTAAACTAAGTTCTAAGAATGTTGGGCGTGGCAACATTTTCTTTCGGAAATGGAAGAAAATTGATAGCTCCCATCTAGAGGTCACCTCAAACAAGCATGTCAGGTTCCAAAGCAATCCGATCATAAGTGTGTCCTGTAGGGTGTGCCAAAGGGAAATATTGAGGTCTGACTAAACTAAGTTCTAAGAACGTTGGCCGCAGCAATATTTTTTGATGGAAATAGAAGAAAATCGATAGCTCCCATCTAGAGGTCACCCCAAACAAGCATACCAAGTTTCAAAGCGATCTGACCATAAATGCGACCTGTGAGGTGTACCAAAGGAAATTGTGTACGTACTTACGTACGTATGTGTACGTACGTATACCGACGGACGAGAAGTGATGGCAATAGCTCAGCTTGACTTTGTCAAGTTGAGCTAAAAATGAATGCAAGAAAAAAAGTTGGAGAGTAGGAGGGAGAAAATGAAGAGAATGTCAAAAGATCGAACGGAAGGAAGTTTAGCCACAAATGTACTGACCACCTGGACACACAGACTGGTAAAAGAACCAATACTTCATTATAAAGCGGACAATCAACTCAATAGATCAATTAGACAAATACATACAAAAAGACACTAATATCATTTATTTACTGATGTTTAAGGTCACATAATATTGTCATTTATTGATATGTATAAACATTTAACATTGTTTGTGGGCAAATTATTGCCCGTAATTCAAAATTATAACCAAAAATAGAACCCCGACATGTTTACTGACTTATCCACTCTCAGATGGAATCATCACCACAATGGTGTGTTATCAGCTGTGGTATAAACAATGCAAAAACATGCTTTGTTTACATACAGCGACTTTCTCTAGTTGGTAGCCACCTATAGCTTTGTTGGCAATACTAGAGGTGCCCCTTTAAAAATCAGTTATGACTGCAAGTTTGGGCTTATGAGTCCAAAAAGCATTCAAGAAATTTGTTGATAGTTTATTTTAGGCAATGGCTATTATGACCCATAACAGAATACCTGTGATACTTGCATTAGTGGCTTTCCTTGTACTGATTTTCAAACTTTTCTGCATGATCGATGCAAATATGACAGCAAATCTTTGTTAGGCCTAAAAGAGTACAAAATCTGTTTCACAGGCCGTCCCGCATGGTTCTTTTGGTTTGCACTCAAGGGTCGAAATACACAAGCAACCATGCTATTCTGTTTATTATGAGGCCTAAAACATAAAATAAATTTTGATGGCAAAGAAATAATTACAAAAATGAAAAAATAAAATAAAAAAATTAAAATTTTTTAGTAAATTTTGTTTCTTAACATACCTACCACAGTTGTTTACAATTGGCTGTAACATAAGTGCAAGCCCTACTTCGGAACTAACTCAAGCTTTTAAGAAACTTTTCCAAACAAGCTGGAAAAGTAATAGAGTGCAAAAGCATGAAAAAGACTGAAAAAGGGTCGAGCGAGACCAGCGCTCGAAATTACAGGTACTCTCTCTGCACACCTCTTGCGTTTACCGAGCGCATGCGCAACAACCGTGACGTCAAATCCATATTTCCGCCAATGAGAAGTTTGTGATTTAGCGGGGAGGCATCAATATCACAGATATCCCCAAGGAGGGTGGGCCTCCGGTAAACAATTGTGGTAGGTATGTTAAGAAACAAAATTTACTAAAAAATTTTAATTTCATTTCAACCAACTCACAATTGTTTACAACTGGCTGAATAAACAATAGGAGGAGGTGAATCACATAACCAATACCAACAAGAGCAGCAGAAAGAAAAGCAAGGAGGGCAGAGAACAATAGTGAAACCTGTAATGTAGATAGAGAGAAGGCACCTGAAAAGAACAAGGCTGAGCGAAGCACAACCTTGAGAAAAACAATTGAACGAGGGTGCTCAACAGCCTGAGCAGCAACGAGAGGGTCTAAAGAATAAAGGTCCTCAGATTGCTGCTGTAGGTGGCGGAGATAAAAGGAGGAGAAGGTAGAAGCATTCCAAAGTAAGCTGCATTCATAACATCCCGGAGTGAAACAGAATTGGAGAATGCCCAGAATGTAGAAATGGCACAAACCTCATGAGCATTAAACTGGTTCGAAACAAGATCCAAAGCAGACAAGCGGGAATAAGCCAGCTTGATTGCAAGACAGATCCACCTGGAAATAGAATGGGAAGAGATAGACTGCCTCTTAGGAATGAGAGACAGAAAGAATCTCTTCCGACCCCTCCTAATGAACTGAGTGCGATTAATGTAAGTCTTGATCGCACGAACAGGACAAAGAAGAGGTCTCCGACCATCGACAGCGGGGAGAGCCCGAATGCAGATGGGAGGAGGTACCAAATCAGGAGGTTGATTCTTAGCCAGAAAAGAGCAATCAGTAGTGAAGGTGACACTGTTAGCCTCATTTCTGAAGAAAGCAGAATCAACAGATAGCACATGAAGCTCACTGACTCGTCGAGCAGAAGCAAACGCTAGAAGGAAAGCCGCCTTATAGGTGAGAAAATGCATATCGGTCTCAGATAAAGGCTCGAATGGCGCCCCCTCCAAACAGGGCAACACCCATGCCAAGTGCCACTTGGGTGTAAGATGCAAAACTCGAGGCCTCTTCAAAGAAAAGTGCCGAATGAGTTTGGAGAGAAAAAGATTACGACCGATGCACTGCTTTCCCACATAAGAGAAAGTATCAGACACCACAGACCGATAGCCCTTAATCGTAATAGGCTGGAGGCCCTTGGAGTCAAAAAGATATACCAGAAAATCCGCAATTTTAGCGATTGACGGATCACGGTAATCCACATTGTGATCTGCACACCAGCGGCAGAAAACCTTCCACTTCGCAGCATAAGTCATGCCAGTGGAATGTCGCTGCAATGCAGAAATGCACTCCACTGTTCGTCTCGAAAAACCTCTACGTCGGAGACAGGACCTGATAACAGGACCCGATAAAAGACAGGCGTAAAGGGACAGGCTCGCCAGGTTGTTGTGATACTTCCTGGGATGACCCTGGGAAAGAAGATCACGACGTAGAGGTAGACAAATTGGACAATCTGCCAACAAAGGCCGGAGCAGATTGATCCACACTCTCTGTGGAGACAAAGGTGCGATCAGAATGATCCTGCAACTGCAAGCACGAATCTTCGCTAATACTTGAGGAAGAATCGGTGCAGGAGGGAAGGCATAGCCGATCCAACCTGTTCAGTCCAGGGACAGAGCGTCTACCGCAAATGCCAGAGGATCTGAACAAGGGGAGACAAAGGTCTCTACCTGATGATTGGGCCTGGGTATAATTGTTGCAAGTGACACATGTGGAATGACAGTCGTCCACATGTTTCACCTGCAAGCAAGAGGTACAAGGAATAGTCTTTGGCATAATATGAATGTGAATAATGAAATCAAGCTTCCTGCCCACGGAAAACAGAACAAAGGTTGTGTTCACATGTGGGGGAAAAACAAGACTACATGTGAAAATACAAGTAAAAATGATCAAAAATAGCATTAAATAACAATAATTTTTAAAGCTTGAAAAAGGATACAATCCACTTGCACACAATCAGATGAAGATAGCACATACAATAAGTTGTTCACAAAGATAATAGCTAAGAATAGCATGGGTCACAAAAATTTCCGAGCATGTACAATGGCGGAAATAAAAGGAATTGACGTCATGGTTGTTGCGCATGTGCTCGGTAAACGCAAGAGGTGTGCAGAGAGAGTACCTGTAATTTCAAGCGCTGGTCTCGCTCGACCCTTTTTCGTGCTTTTGCACTCTATTACTTTTCCAGATTGTTTGGAAAACTTTCTTAAAAGCTTGAGTTAGTAAGGCTTGCACTTACGTTAAGGCCAATTGTAAACAATTGTGAGTAGGTTGAAAAGAAATGCCCGCCCACATGCAATTTTAGAAAAAATGGCCAGAGAAACAGAAGATCTACTTTGTGGGGGCCTTATAATTGTCTTTTTCTGTCATAAACTTTTATTTCCTGGCTGAGAAGATCATGAAGTGAATGTCAGATATTTGGAAAGAAGAATGCACCACATTTTCTTGTGCAAGACAAATAAATGGGTGGCAGAAGACATTTTTTTTAAAAAAAGGAGTAGTTTTAATGAAACCAAGTACATGACCTCAACGAGCTCGTCACAATGAGGGGTCACATGATAAGTTTTTTTTATAAATGTTTTTAAATAGTTTAAATAAGGAATTTGTTTCTTTCTATTTCTTGAGTTATGAACCCCCAAAAAACAAAGGTGGGATATTAACCCTTTGAACCCCATGGGCCACTTTTCTGGCCAGGAACATGATCCGTCATAATGTCATTATATAGGATGGCTGTCCGGTAAATATTGTGGGGTACACAATCAGTATTTTCAATGTGCAGCCCAAGGCTGCACATTGAAAATACTGATTGGTCTACCCCAAATAATGAATATGGACTCTTCTAATTGCTGCCATTGGACTGGCATGGAAGATACCACCAGGGTTCAAAGGGTTAATTTCTTTCCATTTTGAAACAATATGAGCATGCAGGGGTTCTTTTCCATTCACACTGTGCAGCGTAATTTTAATGTCTGGCATTGGAGCGTGGTTTAGGGCGGGCCTAAATGCATTTTTTTGGTGATAAAACAGAAAAAAACAGAAATAATTTAGCCAATCATTTTGCCTGAAAATGCATGAACAGAAAAAAAGTTTAATTGTAAAACGATGATTAAAATAATAAATTTTTTTATCCTGTATGTTGGATAAAGAGTTAAAATCCTTTTGAAATTCTTATTTATTTTTGAGGCACAGGGTTCCCACAGAGATTTCCCCAGGAAAAATATAAGGTTATAAGGTTCCTACATGGGTATGGAAAATATGTACTTGTCAGTGATCACGTCTGAGAAGTTTAACTAAAATATCAAATTATTTGAGATTTTTATCGATTTTCAGACATAGGGTTCTCATGGGGATTGAGAGTTCGCACAGAGCTCAAGGATTCCAATGGGGTTCATACACTTTGGCCCTCCTGCGAGGAGTATCAGCCATGTGGTGCCAACATGGACATGTATAAACTACTTGCACTGGATCATGTATGAGAAGTCGACCTGAATCAAATTTGAGATTCTATCTTCAGACATAGGGTTCCCATGGGATCGTTTCACAATTTCATAGAAAATATATAGTATGCATATTTGTGCATCCTACTGAACATGTGTGCAAGTTTCAAAAGAAACTGGTTCATAAATGTAGGAGAGATGCACAAAAGGGACAGGCAGATGGGATGGAATGCCCATTCAGGTGATTCATATATAGTCCCCACTTTTAAAATACAGAGGAGCCCACTAAATTGGATATCTCTAAATTGAATATCCCTGTTAATTGAACATAAATTCCATCACAAAACCATTCCATTACCTTCAGCACAATTGGGCGTTTCCCCAAAGATTCGACATAATTATTCTCACAAAATCGTTCACACTAAAAGATGAATCGCTGTCACAGATGCAGTGCAGTGTTGAAATCTAAAATTTTCTACACCCGGCGCAAACCATTTTCCCCTCCTACCGAACCCACTTATTTATTCCTAGCAGAAACCCTGTGTTAATTAAATAAAAAATCTTGCAATACGTCAATAAATTACCTTAACAATCACCAAATTCCCCTTGTTTATAGACCTATTTGGCCTCAGTACATCCAATACTGGCATTTAATTAATTATATCTTGCTTGAGAGAGCTCCATGATCTCTGTTAAACAAGATGTAATAGAATAAATGCTCAATTTATCCCTAGACTACAGGAAAGTTAAAAAATCCCTGTTAACCCTTAGGGGCCTGGAGATTTTATACATTTTTTCTATACTTGGACAGTCCACATAATGTGACTTTGCAGTTGTTTCTAAGTCAGGCCGAGAAACAACTGCCAAGGCACTTTGAATGTGGAAGTTTACCCAAAGACTGCATGTTGGGGCACCAGTTTTGTTGCAGAAAAAGTGAGTAAAGTCAGAATTAGGCCCTTGAGGGTTAACTGAATTATTTTCACAGGCAGAGTGGCCATTCAATTAACTGGGTTCCACTGTACATGGGGCATAAAATTAAATAAAAGGATGCCAGTGATGTCAAGGTAGTCATTTTTTAACTGAAGCTCCCTCATTTTATGATAAATTCTTGTTATGCGTCCCTATTATGATATCAAAATTGATGTCTTTGGTTAAAAATTATAAACAATTTTATAATTTCTAAAATTATTTTGACTTAACCCTTTACCTAACGAATCAGCTGCATCCACCCGCATAATATACAAACTGAGAGGTTGAAAAAAATTTATTATTCAAAAAAATATCAACAAAACCCTCTCATATGAACCCTCATTGGAACGAGCTCATTCAAATGAGGAGTCACATGATATGATTTTGTTGAAATATTTTTCAAAATTTGAAAAAATAACATTTAAAATAATAAATTTTGATATTTTCTGCATTGGGTAAAGAGTTAAGTAAGTGACCTTCAACTGGACTGATCACTTAATTGCACTGGGTGACCATTGAATGTACTTATGTTTACAAATACTGTTACACAGGATCTATTTTTAACTCAATGATTGTTTATTCGGTCAAACTTGTTTACTTGAAAGTAGACAGAATCATCTCGAAACTTAATGAGCTGATTTAAATGAGCAACTCAGCAATTAGCAAAACAAAAGAACATTAGAGATACTTCTCTTTTTGAAACTGTTCATTTGATGACTGTATAAACAAACGTCACTCATTTTATCTCAGTCATTCATCAGAGGTTTCATCTCATATACACAGCATTGAGAAGTGACAACTGTTTATATATTCAGCATTCACTGAACATTGGAGATTATTATTACAGGTCAGTGCATTATTTTAGATAGCAATTGAGATTATTATATATTCTACAGAATACTATTTTTGTGACATGTGCATCATTTTGTATTGGAAAGTGTTTCCAAAATTTGAAGAGAATTTATTCTGTTGTGAACTAGAATTTAGTCTTGTGAAAAATGTGGATTCAACTTTCAAACTTCCTGTGGAGCCAATATTTGTTGGATGTTATTTCCATTTAGTGCTTCATTGGAATTTATTGGATACTGCTGGATTTTTGAGTGAACATTTCATTACAATTTTGTGGGTTCTGCAGAACATTCTAGGGCATTACAATACCAGCTGAGAAGTTTCTTCATCATTTTCTGTAATCAACAAAGTATAAACAGCTTTGTATCATTTTCCTTTCAAATTGTTTTTTCATGAAATTTCAGAATACATGTAGTTAAATTGGAGTTATTGTTGTTGGATCTCAGATTTCTTTCTGTTACCAAAATTATTATTATACACCCTAACAATTCTGTTTCTTCAAAAGAATCAGGGCGGCAACTGAAATTTAAAAAAAAAATTTTGGAGGGGGTGTATGACATTGGTGCCCAATGGCTCGGTCATATCGCCCAACTATTTGGAAAATAACCGACTGCTTTCATCAAGGACTTATATGCTACAAAAAAACTTTCCCGTTGATAAAATACTTACATGCCAGGAAATTTATTACATTCAGTGATGTCAATTATACACTAGCTAGGTAGTGGTGCTAGACCATCTGGGTTCTTTCAACAAATCATGGTTATAAAAACATTTGTTATTAGTTATTCTGTTCCTGGATTTGGAATACATAATTTTTTTTATTAAGATTACAGGGAATTTTCTTGTGGTTTACTAGTTCAGGGTCGGTCTGTTGATGGGACACATTCCCAATACAATCTTGTCTACTTTTTTCCCCCAATTACCAGCTACTATTCCCCAAATCCCCCAACCTGCAATGAACATCAACCATTATTGCCCAGACCAATTTTTCTGAGATTTCCTGACATTCTACTGCACCACAATCTGTAGTTCTTGTGGCCTGGAAAAGACATCTAGTCAAGCCTTGATTGCCTACACAGGCAGCCAAAATTTGACTGGAAATTACAATCATTTCTGCTCTTCAGATTGGAGCCCAAATATGCGCATCTGTATTGGTTCATACCCTGTGCCAACGCACACAAATGTACACACAACCCCTCTTGATGAAATCACCAGCTACACATCATGTTTGGAACATGTCGCCTTTTCATTTTCGTAGTGGACTGAAGCCTGTCTGTTTGGAAAGGCCTATCAAGAAATATACTTGAATGTATAAGGAGGTCTCCTGTTACAGTATTTATACAAGTCGGGTGTAACATTCACTCTTGGTGATGAAATGATTGTCCATTTGATTTTGCATCTCTCAAGTCTATTGGGTCATATTGATGAATAGGGCTATCAACTTCTAATTGTCTTTAACCCTTTACCCAACATAACAGCTAAAACTGGCCAGTGCTGTTCACAAAAATTACAATTCAATTTTCATTATTTTTTTTATTTTTTGTCTCAAAAACATAGCTTATGACCCATCACTGAGGTTCGCATTTGTTTTTTTTTTACAAAAACATGTTCCCAGTTCGAACAGAAATAAATTGTGGGTAAGTCAATAAACCATCTCTGTGACAAATATAGTTAGATCTTTCATCAAATGATATTTTCCTACATACACAATTGTTAAGACTAGTATTTTTGTTGATGTAAATTAGTGCTGATACGCTTGGCCCATTTTTGTAACCGACTAAATGTGGGGCATAACTGGATTACAACTGGATATCCGTTAATTTTAACCACTGGTATTATTGCATTGTCTACGATGCAAAATTAGTAAGGAATGGTGAGAAAATAGTTCAAAACACTGCCACCTGACTTCTGCAAAACATAAATGAACACCATCGAGTGCCAATGGGAATCGCCAATGTGCAAACGATTGTTAACAATTTATAGAACTGCAATGGTCCCACATACGACCATTGCAGTTCTATAAATTGATACGTCGTAACTTTGGTCACCTGGCACTGCCCGGTCACAAAAACAGGCTTTGCCATTTGAAAATCACAGGCACATGACACGTAAAAATCACCAGTGCACAGCATGCAGCACAGCTGAAATAAAAATTGCGTGTGCTATTTGTTCCCACGGGTATGCATTTGAAGTGAGGGACAAATGTCATTGATATTAGTTAAGAATTTTGCAACCAGTTTGTAAATTGTAGTTAGGCATAGTTATTAGTTAACTGTATTAGCAAAGAGCCTCTTACCTTGAGTGGCTTGAATTTGATATGATCATAGGGTGAATAAGTAATCCTAATTTTTTGAATATTTTTTTCTGTTCACTGCTAATACAAAAGTCACAAACATTTCCACGTTTACATTTACCTATTCCTCGCAATGACCTTTCTGGCAGAAATATGTTGCGAGTCATGAAAGGGGTGTGGTAAGAAATTATTATATGCCCCATTGACCAAGAGCCCCTCATCTGACATTGACAACTGAAAAACAAACTTTACAATGCTAGATTTTAAAATAGTTTTTTTTTTTATGACATATGTTCATACTTTTAAACAGTTCAATAAAATAAAAACATGTTTTTTTCTCTGAAACACGTTTGTAAAGTACCAGTCAGTGTATTCTGAAAGCACCATTACTCACACTGAGGGATTTTTCAGCATTATAATCTGCAATTAACAACACCTTTTCAAAGAGAAGAATGTCAAATTTGTCTGTAGAAGACAATATTACACTGACAGGCACATGCTCACTGCTGCCCAAGCAGAAAACAACCTGCAGTGCACTACGACTATTGGCAGTTTGATACAAAGTAACAGACCTTTATCCATGACTTGACATCCCAAGCGACTGAAATAACTGTTCATTCAACATTCCAACACCATAACCCTTTCATGTTGCATTGACTACACATCATTGTAAATCGACAAATGTTTGGTAGTTTTGACAAAGTCAGCAAAAGAATTCTAACATCTCACGGTCATATACTATTTATCTTCCCGAAGCTATCCCATAAACTATAGGTGTAGAGATTATCAGGTTGACAGCTTTTCCAACTGGTTATGCTGATAACCGGTTGCAAACCGGTTATCTGGCTAACCGTTTCAGCACTAATGTAAATATATTTTTGTTTACAAGCCTAATTGTACAGTTTTAACTTTTAGATATCGACAACTACAAAATTATAATATTAAGGAAACCATGGTATAATGATCCATTTCGGACAGCAGGATTGAGTTGGTGGTTTTTTTAAGTCAGCGATGTAATTCAAAACTTTATTTAGATGTTAATACACAGTCAATGGAAGTAAATATATTTTGCGTTTTCAATTACATTACTGATCTATTTTTGTAATTTTGGTTGGTTACCTATGCCGCTGGCAAATTCTTTTGTCAAAAGCATAAAACACATTTTTTTGTGAAAAAGTTGAAACATTCTTGTTCAGTGTATTTTAGTCATTATTCTGATATATGATATGCCTTTATTCACTTCATTAATTTGTATTTGGGGCACTGGTGAAAATGTTTTATGAAATGGACCAAAGTTTTGTTGGATTACCCTAGGGCTTATATTTCGAGAATCCAAGAATCGATTCACACAAAGATTCACGTAACAAAACCAGCGAGAATCCATGTAGATTCCCGCTGACCCGCAGTTATGATTATCGTGAAACGAATTGAGTCTATTTAACCCTTTAACTTACATAGTGGCAGCAAATTAACCAATACAAGGCTAACATGACCTGAAATGTCCTGACACTTGGTCAGTAAAATTGGACAAATATGGCTGTCATTGGAACTGGCTCAATGAGCCAGTTCCAATGACATCCATATTTGTAAGGTTTTATTAGTAAATATTGTTTATTTTCTAAAAAGTTATCAAATTCAGTTTATGTTTTAAAGATTGAGAAAGCTATGTTGGGTAAAGGGTTAACATGGTTATTAGTATACAACAGGGGTTCAACCATAGTGGCCTCATTGGATCCTGGGACACTCATAGCAGGTATGGATTCTTGCAACCACTTTCATGATAATCCATATGGATTCTCCCAAATTTAGATGAAATATAAGCTCTGGGTCACGACTGCATTAATTTAAACAACTGATCAGTCAATCAATCTTTCAGTTGGCCCACTAAACATTTTATTGACCACCAGTCAACACTAGCATATTCATTTGAAGATTATAGCTCTTATTGCAACTGATTATCAATTTTTGGCCACCAGCCAAATCATTGAATGTAAATGTGACTTCGCAGATACAATTTACCATCGTAAAATTAACTAGAGATGGCAATTTTCCAAATTCCAAGGACTGACTATATTTTACAGTTCACCAAGATACAAGTGCAAACCAAAGAGCATCTTTAAAATCCAATTAAAATAGCTGTTTTATGTATCACTGTTAAAACTAGAGGTGGCTAATCCCACATAAAAAACGCCCTCATACTACAGGTGCAGAAACCAGGAAAATTTGACCTTGACCTTATGCACAATGACTCCAGAATGAATAGGTTTCTTCCTCTCATTATACCCAACCCAAATGTGAAGTTTGGTTTTGATCGGCCATGCAGAATTTTAATTAGAGAGTAGAAACCAACTCTCAGAAAATTTTGAAGGTTACTGTAACCTTGCTTGACATTGGGCACAATGACGCCAAAATATATAGGGTTTCCCACACATCATACCCAACCCACACATCAATTTTGGTTTTCATTGGCCAATGGCCAAGCAGAACTTCAGTTAGGGAGCAGAGCCAAATGTAATCTACAGACAAGTAGATGGACAGATGAACAATGCCACAGATAATTGCCTCCCCACAATCCTTTTTTTTTTGGGGGGGGGGGGGGGGGGGTGGGGGGGGGTGAAAATACAACAGTGGAAGATCAACCAGGCATCAATGGTTCATCCAATTTTTAAATAATTTAGACCCAGAAATGTGATTTCACTGAATCTATAGACAGAATTTTATGTCTTTTGCAATTTTCCGAGTTACTTTTATGTTGGCAGGTTACGTCTTCTCAGTGATATTAAAACTGCAGAACAGTCAAGACTCAAGAATGCAAATAGTGTAATAGGACTGCTGGGCAATCAGGGTCATAGTTTCAAATTCAAATGTGAAACTTAGATGTACACATGTAGCAGAGCATGAGACAAGTGTGGGAATCAAGGTTTGAACCATCAACCTCTAGTACTCAAAGTGACCGATTTACCACGAGACTAAGAGATCTATAACAACTATGCTGGTTGGTAAATGGCCCTTATGTTTCCCTGTGGGACCACTGAAAAATGGAGCAGTGCTTGTTTACTGCAGTTAACAAGTTATGCTTTACTGGTAAAATAGGATCGAGAACAAACTCCTGGGCAGAATTCCTCTAAAGTGGGCAGCATAGAGAATAAAATTGGCTAAACTTGACTTCATCCGTATTTATGTTCATGATATAACCAAAGATGCTGAAAATGACCTTAAATACCAATAAATAAATAAATGGCCTTTATACCTAGAGCGCTACACCACTACCTTCACATTCTTTGAGATTCACCCATCATGAATCTCACCAAGATTCCAACTGAGAGCGGTCGAAACACCTGCAATGCTTCACTATAGCATCTACAATACCACCCACCAACTGCTGAGGGCTGGCCAACGTCTCAAATGTTATTGTAATAGATCGAGAGAAAAATGTGGGAGCCAAGACTTGAACCGTTGACCTATAGCACAAGGCAACAGATTTACCACAAGACAGAGATCCAGACACACAAGGTTGGTTGGTAAATGGCCCTTATACCTAGACCGCTATACTCACAACTGCGATTTGAGGAGTAGGCAAATGCCATTTAGTTAAAAAAAATGTCCCAAATGTTTACTGAGTGTCACTCCATTTCCCCAGTGATGCTGCTGGTTAGAACATATTTTTTCTACAAAAAAGTGACATTCAAGAGGGTCAAAGAAGTGGTTGATTTTTAAATTTGCCTCGGTTTCTGTTTGGTTTTAAATAAAAAAAAAGTAATTTGGTCTTAATAGTCATCATTCTCACAACAGCAACGAAATATTGATTACATCGTATTTGAAACAAGCTGGGACGAGAAGACACATGTATGTATATATGCATAGTTGGTCACTCACCACCACAGTGGTGAGACTTATTGTTATTGCTCAAGAAAAGTTTTTTGTTTTTTATCTTATTTTTATTTATTTTTGTTCTCCACCTAAATTTTGTGGCCTCTAGATCTTGAAAACTGGCTGTGCGACTCTTCTGAAATTTTGCACACTTATTTACTCACATCTGAAGGTGTGTCTCCAAATATCGTTACTTTAGCAAAAATGTTTTAACTGCTTCAGGAAGACCGAAATATAGCAAAATCGACACTATTCCCCAAAATTCACAAACAGTGTAGGTCCTGTGAAGATCAAATTTTCTATATATTTACAGTCCAACATGTCGTAATGAAATCACTTAAAACGTTTTTCAACTTTAACCCCATCAACCTCAAAGGGCCAAAGTTTGTGATTTTCAGCAAAATAGCACAACTTTCAGAGGCCATTTCTCAATAGTGCAAGTGAAATATGCCAAAGATTTTAGTATAGAAAGAGGACCTGTTAATTGGAGGACAACTTTATGGTTCAAGTTTGTTTGTCGCATTTAACCCTTTAACACAGTGATATCTAGAATAAGGGTTCTGTTTGAAAAATATGAAAATTTGCTAATTTTGGATACCATTTTCGATCAGTTGTACGAGGGTTAACTCAGGGTTTCTGCTATACTGGCACAACAGCCATCAACCGGCTGCATTCCCCCACCAGGGAACCTTCCAGACATTAATCAGCATGTTAAAATTCACCCTTACCTCAGGCCTGGCATTCTGAAAAATGCAGGAGGGCAAAAAATCGCGCTCCTCAATCAGCTCAGGAGAACAATTAGCTTTACACAGCATTTTAAGTATCCAATTGAACGAACTCATTGAAACTGAAACCAACAGACTACATCAGTGATTTTATTAACTTTACTGAGGTAAAGCGAAATCTCTTAGACATCTAGATGTCTCACTCAACAACCGAACACACACTTGACAAGACCTGTCTGTGTACCCAGACCTGTTGTCCAAGAAAGTCATACGCCTACCACTACCACCTTCAACCCCCTTGAGGGGTTGAAGGTGGTAGTGGTAGGCGTATGACTTTCTTGGACAACAGGTCTGTTTGAATCTACAGTCACATCCTGGTGCAAGTGATTCAAGTGACAGGATAGTAGTAATGGTAGTATATTATAGTGTCAATATTCCTTGAATAATTACCCCTCAAACTGTGATGTCAGTTGTTGAACTTGAAACTGACAGAAAAAAAAATATTGCTGTGACCCATTTTGCTTCAAATGATTGCAACTGTGTTTGGGTATGGTTGCAGCCATTACCTTTTACCACTAAACCACTTTCAAAATGAAATTACTTGATGTTATGTGACTTCGAAGTTAAATTACATATTTGCTTTACAACAAAAATTTAATGTGAGCATAATACATGTAATCTCAATCATCCCAGACCAAAATATTTAGGAGGGCAATTTTTCGCTCTCCTTAATTCTTTCAGGAGGGCAGTAAGGAGAGCTAAAAAATCGCTCTCCTGAAATTGCCAAGCCTGCTTACCTGCCTGTTCCCTGAGAAATAATTGATTCACAGATTGTAGAAGTGCTATTTCTAGAATTCTTTTGATGATTTCCATACACAAAATTCATAGAAAGGCAACTGTGCTCTGATGACGCAATTGTTCCATGAGTCCTGCATAACTCAATCAACTCCCATTGAAAAGCTAGACAAACTGTAAACAATAACCTCATTGAATAATGAATGCGTCACGTCACAAAATGGTGCGATTTGTTTGGTCAGTATATGCACTACACAATTTGAGTAGTAAAACTTCATTCAGTAGTAAAAATCGTTATGTGATGTTTTGTTTTCTGACAATCTTATTACTCCCAAGATTTACCCAAAACAAGCACGTGTTGAAAATGCATGAACATCAACAGTTTGCAGGTATACTGCTCACACCCCATATGTGTGTTTTAATCAGTGTGATGGAATCTCAAATCTATTTTCTTGAAAATTACAGAAGCACGAAAAAGAGATCTTGTTTCCAATTTAGAAATGCAAAAAAGCATGAGTGTGGCAGTGCTCCTCAAACAGACAGCACTGAAATTTATTGTGTAAATGAATGATTTTTCACCTGAATTTCTCCCCATTGGTCCTTATTCTTACGCAATTACCAGTTCTCGCAATGTGAAATACCTACACAAACATCGCTGTGAAAAACCTCAAAATGTCACTTGGATGCAACAAAATTGGGGTTTTGGGATGCCCGAATTAAATATTTTCCTACCATGGGCCGAACCATGGTCGGCCCCTCGTAGTGACGACTCTTGGTTGCCCCATTTCTGTGTGGCCTCATTTTTCCTGTAGCAGAAACACTGGTTAACTTGAAACCTTTTGTTTTGCCATGTGCAGAAATATCTACTCATCAAAGCTGCTTGATAAGTTTAAATATCAGTCTTAACCCATACCCTGTTTGTGTAACTTGAATACAAATGGTGTCTTATTTTGTATAAAATTTGCACACTTTGTGTTCACTTTTCCCACATTAGGAATGACATACACATAAATTTTTTGCACAGGCATACAGATCATTACCTGAATAAGTTATCTTGAAATTTTGAACACAACTCCTCTTCTGCCCACGAGAACGTGGGAACTGTTTGAAAAATATGAAAATTTGCGAACTTTGGTTACCGTTTTCAATCAGTTGTACAAGGGTTAACTTAAAACTTTTTTGTTTTGTCATATGCAGAAATATCTACTCAACAAACTTGCTATGATAAATTTAAATATCAGACTTAACCCTCACCCTGATTTTGTAACTTGAATACAAGTGTCTGATTGTGTACAAAATTCACGAACTTTGTGTTCACTTTTCCAGCATTGGGAACGATGTAGATTCAAATTTGATCATTAACTGAAAGGCCTTTTACCTGTTATAAGTTATCTTGAAATTTTTAACCCAATGCTTCTTCTTCCAGCATGCACGCGGGACCTGTTAGAAAAATTATCAAAATTTCCATACTTTGGTTACTATATTCGGGCAGTTGCAAGAGAGTTAACTTTAAAATTTTTGATTTCCTTGTGAACGAATGCAAACTAAACAATCTTGCTTTTGTAAGTGGAGACCTCAGCCTTAACCCTTACCCATTCTGGTTGTCTCAATTAAGGAGAAATGTCATATTTTTAACAAATTCCACCTCAATTTGCGATCTGTAGATCTCAAAAATGAGACAACTATTTCTAAACGTTTGCACACTTATTTTTATTTTACCATGTGCAGAAATGTCTACTCAATGATCTTGCTGTGATAGGTTTAAATAGCAGACTTAACCCTCAGCCAGTTTTTGTAACTTGAATACAAGTGGTGTCTTATTTTGTACAATATTCACACATTTTGTGTTCACTTTTCCAGCATTGGATATGATATAGATGTAAATTTGTTGCACAGATGTATAGATTCTTAACTGACAAACATTTTTGTTGTTATAAGTTATCTTGAAATCTTTAACCCAATGCCAATACAATCTACGTGGACATGGAAACTGTTCGAAATATTAAAATTTGCATACTTTGGTTACTGTTTTCAGGCAGCCGCAAGAGGGTTAACTTCAAACTTTTTGTTTTTCCTTGTAAAGAATAGCAAACTCAATAATCTTTCTATTGTAATTGGAGACGTCAGGCTTAACCCTTAGCTATTTTGGTTAACTTAACAAGGAAGAAATGTCATATTTTTAACAAATTCCACCTCAATCCCGTGGCTTGTAGAACTCAAAAGCAGGATGACTTTTTCTGAAATTTGCAAACTTATTTTTGTTTTGCAGAAATATCTAATCAACAAACTTACTGTGATAACTTTAAATATCAGACGTAACCCTTGCTCACTTTTTTAACTTGAATACGAATGGTGTCTTATTTTGTACAATATTCATGCATTTTGTGTTCAACTTTCCAGCACTGGGGATGATGTAGATGTAAATGTGTTGCACAGGCACATAGATCATTAGCCAACAAACATTTTGCTGTTATAGTTTATCTTGAAATGTTAAACCCAATGCCTCTTCTGCCCACGTGAATAAAAGGACTGTTCGAAAAACATGAAAATTTGATACTTTGTTTACTGTTTTCAGCCAGTTGCGAGAAGGTTAACTTCACCTTCACCCTTTTTGGTTTTCCTTGTAAGGAATTGTTAACTAAATAATCTTGCTTTTGCAAGTAGAGACCTCAGACTTAAACCTTATCTATTCTGGTTATCTGAAAGTTCTAACACCAATTTGTTCCCATCTGAAAATGTTTCTCCACATACTGTCATTTTTGTGAGAACATTTACACGAGAAAAACAGAGCGAAATTTCAGAAACATATGGTGAAGTTTCAGTCCAAGTTAGATTAAATTTTCCATATATTTAGAGTGTAATATGATGCAACAATAGAGATGAGCCAATTAGTAAAATGCCCCATCAGACGAATGCCAATTATTTTAGACAACAATTGGCCGATACCGATGTCAGATGGTTTCTTTATTATTCAAGCTTACAGCAGAAGCTGGCTGATTTACAGTAATCAGAATTTAATTTATGTGCCTTTAATCCCCATCAACCTGGAAGATAACACACTTTTAATACTCACTTAAATAAGTTAAATAACAGACATCAAAGGGTTAATTTTATGTCAATGAAGCACCATCAGTATATTTTTGCTTTAAAATAAACAGCTAACAACTAAGTCGGGAACTCATCACGAACATCGGCACAGTAAATTGTGTTCTGAACTTTTGATGCGGTTTACATCAACACTGGCAACAATTCATTTCAAAGTCGGGTCTTTGCCGAATCGCCCCCTACACAGGCTTTGAAGTCAACTATCACAGATAAACAGTCTTTAAAGTTAACTATTAAAGGCATTCAAAATGCAGCTGAAAAAAAAATCAGAGAACAAAGAACACGAGCATGTTTTTGTTTTTTCCGAATTAATGCCAGTACCACATTTCCCGTGTGCCTAAAATTGAAAAATAGGCAAAGGGAAAATTGATATTTCCATGAAGCAGTTTTTCACCCTTGAATGTATATAAATATATTTGGAAGAAAATGTTTTGTGAAAATCAAAAGCCGTCGTTGGAGTCACACGTTTTAAAGTGGGAGTTTCTTTTTGGTAAACCCATATATGGGATTGTGTCACACGAGTCATGACGTTGCACTGCATTATCCATTTTTATCACATGCCCCACACATTTCAACATGAGAAAAAAATCAGTGGCTTTGAGTTGGTAAATCCCACCCTGAATGGCCCAATATTAAACTTATTGCACCCAAACCTCTCACAATTAACACGGATTACTAATATAGAGGAATTATCTGTCCAATATGGGAATAAAGAATGCCATTATATATTTAATGAGATGATGAGTGTGGTTGAAAGAAATATTGGGACATTTTTCAGAATGTAGTACAGTTTGGGCAGTGAAGAGAGTCCGTATTCACATGATGGATAAAAAACAACTTGGTACACAGTTACACAATCAAAATCTTTAATATAATATTCTGCCTTTTCTTTCACGAACCATCACTTACCTGGTATCAGTAACAGACGAGTGACATACCAATCGCTTGCCACTGGTTGTCCCACAAAGGGAAAAAAGTTCATTACAGATCATCCATAACACTTTCACCGAGTTTCAGACAATCGGCGAGGGCCGATGTTGAACCATCGAGTGCCGATGGTAAACCGATGGGCACTCATCAGCTGAGTGCCGATGTTACACGGATTAATCGTCTCATCTCTATGCAACAACAATACTGAGCAGCACCATCATTTTTTAACCCCCATCGATTGTTAATGGGCCATAGTTTGTGATTTTTTGCACAACTGCCCAAGTTAAAAAACCCTTTACAGCGACTGATATGTGATCACAATTTTTAGTAGAGGAAGATGCCACATTGATCCTTAAACAAATTTATTTTACAAGTTTGTTTGTGGCATTTAACTCTTTTTTCCTGGTATGTAGGGATGCTTGGTTAGCACAGTTGCTGTTATAAGGTCTGATCCTTGATAAAACCCTCTCTCAATTTTTGGTAACTTGAATAGGGATAGTTTCAATGCTATTTTATCAAGCATGGTGAGCCTGTGATTGTACAGAATCACAATTGTCTACTTTTTTATATGAAATTCCCATACTCTTAGTATTTAATGTTCTAACAGCTTTTTGGAAAATAAGGGGAGCTAACTTTCCCCAAATTCTCTCCCAATGATGAAAAATTGTCAAGTTTGACAAGAATTATGCTTAAAACACACCTATAAAATTTCCTCACACTCCAATACTGCCAATAATATGCAAATTAGCAAAGTGTCAAGTTATTCATAAAACACACCTACAAAAAAATTTCCCAATGCTCCAATACTGTCAATAGTAGAAAAATTAGCAAAGTGTCTGACTTGTGTGTTAATAATAATATACAGCTCATTTTTGACAATGTGGTATTTGATTTTCTTTTGTCAAGGGCCTATATAAGTAATGAACTTTTGTTTATTTTGAAAATTCTCACCTCTGATATTCCTTCAATTCAAATTAAATATACACAAAATGTACATCAAAATGAAGGTTTTACATATCCAAGAACAAAGCTAGGGGATCAAAATTCTTCAAAACACGGCGACAGGGCAGCATTGGGGAAAATTCAAAAACCTTTGCTTTTGTTTACGTATGAGTATACTCTCAATTTCTGATCGACGTCATCGGACAGAAAAAGCATGTAAAAACGCCGTCTAAAATCAAATAATGAAAAAGATCGCCTTCATACAGTATACTGTTATTAGATAGAGATTGCACAGTTGCCATATTCAATGCAAGGTATCATGATACCTGTTGAAATTTCTTAGAATTACGATTTTGTTTTTTGACGGAAATTCGTGGTAACGAGTGATTTGCGCATGTCTGTCGAGCATGGAAACCATCTTCAATAAAAAATGCAGACAGTGTTGTCCTTTTCCAAAATGCAGACCTATCGCTGTATTCGAAAGTGTTTTGAATACCTAGCTTTGTTCTTGGATATATGAAGCACATTTGGCCACAAGTTGTTCTGATGAAGTATTATTTTATTATCAGTTCTGGTGCGAATACGGTAGCAGACTTCCAGGAACCAGTGGTGCCTACAGTCGGCTCTATGAGTTGATTACATATGTGTTTCGTGTTCTATACATCCCAACCTTCATTTTGATGTATAATTTGTGTATATTTAATCTGAATTTAAGGAATATGAGAGGTGAGAATTTCAAAATAAACAAAATTCCATTACTTATATAGGCCCTTAACTTGCATCCACTGAATCCATATCAGAAGGCTGAGTGATAATTAATATCAAAACAAAGTAACACAAGTTCTGACTTAATGCACGAAACAAACACTATAATGACTTGTTTGTTTTTTAATACTACAATCGACCACGTATCATTTGTGTTGGAGGATCAATGTGCTAAATGTTTTAGAGTATTCTGAGTTTCTCCCTTGATGTGCAGAGAATACAAAATAACCCTTTACCGGCCAGCACCATTCACAAAATTGCCATTTAATTTTCGTTATTTTTTAATTTTTTGCCTCAAAAACCTAGCTTGTGACCCCTCATTGGAACGAGCTCATTGAAAAAAATGAGTTATTGAATAATTTTGTTTGCAAGTGTGGTCTGCTTTTCATGTTAGGTAAAGAGTTAACCAATGATCATCAAGAAATCATTGTTGACATGTTTAATATGTCTGGTGTGAGGAAGGTTTCCCTGCTCCACTCCACTCACTCATTTGCACCTCTGACTTCAGACTGTGAAGACGTGTCAACTAGTTACTCGTTTACTATGGTGAACTTTGCAATCCCAATTCAACTCAAGAAAGCCCTGTCAGCTCTGGACATCACTTGTCCTATCAACTGGATTATCCAGATGAAAGTCAAGAATGTCCAGCTGACCCTGGAGTTTGAAACAGAGAGCACCACCTTCCTCGGGGAGAGGTAGTACTTTTGGTGAGAGAACCCCCTCTGACACTGGTCCTCACCCGAGGGAGTCCAGAGTAGGGCTGTCGCGACTATCATTTTTTGTAATCGACTAACCGTGACCAGTAATCGATGGTTAGTCGATTAATAGTCGCTTCCCATGATTTTTTAGCAAATCATTCTTCTGTTCGTAAAACTCTGAAAATGACAATGGCACCAGTGTGTTCAGACGAAGTGGGGTTGTGAGAACAACAAATCGGTCCCGACTGAAGCTACATGTAGTCCAATCTTGGACCCACAGTCCGTAATATAATTTTTGGGGTTGGTACGTCCTGTAGGACGTACCAACCCCCAAAATAATATTACTGACTGCGGGTCCAAGTTTGAACTAGATTGAAGCCGATGAATTAAAATGAATTTACCAAAGAACGTTCCTGCATATGTTTCCTTTCTGCAATATGTTTCTCGAAATTTTGAACATTGAGATCTTTGCATTCCCTCGTCAGTTGTTAAAATTGGATCTTAGTCTGAAGTTCCGAACTTTGAGAAGTGATCTGACGTTCTGACTTTCGTCATAATTTTGTCACTTCCGCGCTTTGGGTTTTCCAATGGGTGCATTCGTGTGTACAAGACTGGAGAAATTCAGAAGAATCTATTCTTCTCGAGTAACTGTGAGTGTTCTTTCTTACACAGTCAGTGACAGTCGTACAGTCTTCCGGATATGAATGTTAACTATGGTTAGATATTTAAAGTTATTCACCTTCATTGATCATTCACCTCACAAAACAATGCAATTTAGCCCCGACGTGTAGTAGACGTGTACCACCTTGAAAATGAACAACGATCGACTAAAAATAAAAAACGTCGACTACTTCAATAGTCGATGGTTAGTCGACTAATCGAATAATCGCGACAGCCCTAGTCCAGAGGCCATGAAAGGAGAAGGAAAAGAAGAAAGAAAAATCCATCAACAAAGTGCAGGGACACCCGGTGCTTGGAGGCCTGGTTAGAGAGGAGAAAAGCTGAGACGAAGAAACAGGAAGAGGTGAGGGAGACCAACATCGAATCGCCACCACCCTCCACTCCCATGTCTATGCCAGCCTCTTCACCAAAGAGAAGCTTTGACAAAAGCACTATAAAGACCCTTGGCAAACTTAAATTAGACTTCATCAGGACCACCAGTCAATTTAAGAAATTTGTGGAAGATACCTATATTGAGAGGGAAAGAAAGATTCACAGACCAACAAGTTGAAGCTCAGAGACCAATTTTTCCACAAGCACATAAGACGTATACTCGCTGGCCTAACCAGGAAGAAAAGCAAGGGAAAAAACACCTCTGAGTACCTGAACCTCTCTGCTACCTTCAGACAAGCCCGGACTGGGGAACGGCTGACCTATTGACTCCTTTGCTCACTACCCATGGCTGGCATGAACTTTGTTTCATATAATGCAAAAGGGGTGACAGGGGGTTTGATGAACCCCACATCATCCTGCCACGTCTTTGGCGTGCAAACCCTAGGATCTCTCTGGTTTCCCTGCAAATGCTACAATGCTCTGGTATTGACAGTTCAAGTACAGTAAACAGATAATAAAGCATGCAGTTTACTTTTCATTTCACAAACAAATGAAAAATTTCCAAATTAGGGCCCTTAGGTCATGAAATTTTCCATGTGGAAGTGACCCTTTTCCAAAATAGGTGTTCTCAAAATTAGACTCATGCCCAAGATTCAAGAACAGCTCCTGTGTATTGCTATCATGCAACATGACTTTTATTAACGTCAAGTAGTGCTTTGACTCCACTGATCTTTATACAACTGGATTGCTGAAATGTAAGTGAAAAACGTCGCAACTACCCCTCCCCCCACACACACCCCTCCCACCCATCCACCCGCCCCCACAAGATGGAGTCAGGTCAATCAATGCAGCAACTTGTCTCATTCATGACATCTGGATGACATGGAAGCTGTTAACTTTCACTTTATCAAACATCATGATGTTTATCTAGTACAACTAAAGGTGTGTGACTGTCCCTGGATGGGCCTATCGGTATCCCCTGCCACAATGATTGGCATACCCCTAAAGCAATAGTTATAAAATGGACACTATGGTACTGAAATGCACATCCAGATTAAACTTGCAGATGTGCAGTTTCCTCATTTTCTTACCATGCTCACAAAAATTGAAACACCTGAAAGGAGTAAACATGCAATTTCTAACTTGCATCTTGATGGTAATAAGTTATAAGGAACTTATAACTTAAAACTCAGGCAAAAATAATCCAACCAGATCTATAATTACCGATGCACAGGTTCCCATGGTGGTAAACATGCATACCAAGTTTCTACGGGATTGGCCTATAAATATCAGAGAAAATCTTCAGACAAAATTTATACCTAGCAGCAAATTATTCTAAGTCAAACATAATCTGACCAGAACTATAATTGCAGGTGCACAGGCTCCCATGGTGATGAACATGCACACCAAGTTTCAAAGGGATTGGCCTATAAACATCAGAGAAAATCTCCGGACAAACTTATGTCTATGGAAGGATGGACAGATGTAGAGATGGATAGATGGATGGATGGAGAGACAGACAGATGGGTGGATAAGACGATTCGAGTATACCCCATGCCCCCCTCCACCTACTCATTGCGGGGTGGGTATAAAAACGAGTAACACGGTATCAACTTTCCAATATTACACTTGTTATTTGTCAATATGTCGTAAATATTCAATTTATATTGCCCCAATTAAATGCACACATCAACATATTCATTTTTTGCAGACATCAAAATATATTCTTTAACCTTTACCTAACATGAAAAGCAGACGACACTTGAAAACAAAATTCTTGAATAACTACTTTTTTTCATTTTTTTTTTCTAAAAAATATAGGATATGGCCCCTCAATGGAACAAGCTCGATGAACTCGTTCCAAAGAGGGGTCATAACCTATGTTTTTGAGACAAAAAATTATAATATAATGAAAATTAATTGGCGATTTTTGAGAATATCGCTGGCCAGTTTTTGCCGTTACGTTGGGTAAAGGGTTAAAAAGCTATTAGAGGCATTGAAAATTACAATCAAAGGAGGAAAATGTTTTTGTTGAGCACTGTCTATTTATAGCCACAATCACTCCTCCCCCACCCCCACCCCCACCAAGATGGCAGCAGGTGAGACCAATCAGCATTCCAGCAATACAGTTGTATTGAGATCAGTGGTAATGACCAGGGCTTATATTGTGTCGAGAATCCGAGAATCCATTCATGGAAAGATTCTTGCAACAAAGCGAGAGAGAATCCATGTAGATTCTCACTGCACCTCTGCTAAGATTCATGTGAAAAGCCTTGATTCAATTTAACCCTTTACCCAATACAAGGCTAACATGACCTGAAATATCCTGACACTTTTTCTATAATGGCTCCCCAACATCGTAACTCCACTCTGCATCACAGGAAGGGTTAGATTGGTTGAAGACATGCACACCATCAACGTGCAGTGTGCCTTAGTACACGGCGTCATTGTGTCCCTGTGTGGGCAATCAGGGTGAAATGCCTTGCCCAAGGAAAAAAGCTGTGTTGGGTAAAGGGGTAACATGTGTTATCAGAATACAACAGGGGTCCAACTGTGATGGCCTAAGGGGATCCTGAGACACTCATAGCAAAAACCATTTTTGCGAGAATCTAAATGGATTCTCCAAAATTTTGATGAAGTATAAGCTATGAATGACCCTGATTATGTTATAACTGACATCATTCCTCGTCATTGGAAGTCAAAAGAATGATCAAAACATCTGATAAGACTTTGTGAGCAAATTCTGTAGGTTTTTAAATTCCTTGTTCGGTTTCGGTTTTGGTTTTTCAGGTGGAGTAAAACCTCGGTTCGGTTCGGTTTTCGGTTTGTTCATGAGGCCAAGTAAAATTCAATAAAACTCATTCTTATGTCCGGAATCATAACTGAATGGTAGTGAAATTGAGTGAAACTCAATGAATGCCCGAAATAAGCTATATAATACATGAAGAATCAGAAAGGCCAATATAATAATTACCTAAAAATGCAGAACTTTTATTGTGCTTGGCCATTTTTCGAGGTCTGACACCTACACGCAACTTGAGGAAAGCTGCAAACACAACTAAACTGAAATGTCGGAAATTCACAGAATGTAGCCTTCCCAGAGTAGTGAGAGTACCCAGACACTGCCATTGGCAGTGTCTGGGTACTCTCACTACTCTGGGATGGCTACATTCTGTAAATTCTGCAGCAAGAGAGTATTTAATAAAAAAAAATCAAAAAACCTTAGATTACGGGATGTCGACGGTTTCGGTTTCGGTTTTTTTAAAAAACTAAAAACCTCGGTTCGGTTTCGGTTAACCTACAGCTCTAGAGCAAATCTTTCATTCATCCTGCAATCACTGAAGATATGTGCAGGAAAGGATCTTTTTAATTGACACAAGTCCCAGACAGTCAACTTCAGTGCTGAGCAGAGCTGCCCAGCATGAACACATTCATGAGACTGAAAAACTGTCTCTACAAGACATGACTCACAAAATGTATATCCTCTGTTCCCCAGACACAAAATTGTTGAGGTTGTAGCCATACCCTAGAAAACAAACGATATTTGGTAGTCATATCACTCACATGAAAAAAATTTCTAGTTTTCTGAAAACAATTATTCATTTCCAATTTTCAATGAGCTGCAGCCAAGAAGTATGTTCAACCAAACATAATTCAAACCTATGTGACCACTGCAATGCAGAAAGTTAAGTTGTTTAAGTTCATGGGTGGAGTACACAGAAGGAATATTCCAGCAATATTCTACATAACATGTATTTACACTCACATTTCCTACCAGTTGCTCCATGGATAATGGTCTGCACAGAAACTAGTCTTACAATCACTTGAACTTCTGTAAAAATAAAAAAAATAACATATCATAACATTTATAATTTCTTACTGACAAGGCCTAAAAAAGTTAAAAAAAAATTGTTTCTCAGGCCCTCCCTCATGGTTCTTTTGTCTTCTGTATGCTCTCTTTTTATAACCAATGCAAACTTAAAAAAAAAGAAAATGGTTTATGTCTGATATTTTACCAGAGTTAATAAAATTGATAATGTTTGTCCCTTGAGTGCAACAAGGGTTTGCAATGCTTTAGCATTGCAAAGCCTTCTGCACTCAAGGGACGAAATACACCACCACCCATGCTATTCTGTAGATTATGAGGCCTAAAACATAAAACAAACCAAGAACATGAACTTTTGATGGCAAAGAAATAATTACAAAAAGTATTTCAAAAATAAAATAAAAAAACACCAGCCCACATGCAATTTTACAAAAAATGGCCCGAGAAACAGTAGATCTACTTTGTCGGGCCTAATGGTAGAACATTCTAGTTATACTCATTTTTAAATTGGAAATAAATTCAAACAAATTTGCAGTAACTTTTTCAGTTTCACAATGTTTGTTCATTTGCAGTAGCTATAAATATAGTAATGTTGAAAACTTTATAAACATTTTACTTCATACAAGTTAAGACAACAGGGCATGTGCAATATCTTTTTTTTTAACCCTTTACCTAACATGAAAAGCAGAGGACACTTGAAAACAAAATTATTGAATAACTATTTGTTTCCATTTTTTGCATCAGAAATATAGCTTATGACCCCTCAATGGAATGAGCTCAATGAGCTCATTCCAATGAGGAGTCATAAGCTATGTTTTTGATCAACAGAAAATTGAGTGGCAATTTTTGTGCATAACGCTGGCCAGTTTTGGCCATTACATTGGGTAATTTTATTATTTTGACTTTTATAATCATTTGTGCTTAAATACCAAAACACTTTCTCTGCAAGTCTGAAGCTAGTGTTGTGAAGAGGGTGCAATCCAGGCCTTTGCAGAATGAGGTCCCCAGAGGGTGAATTTGATGATGCTATCCCATACAGTGGGCCAATTTATCCTCTGGGTACCTCTTTCTGTTTAGTTTTGAGAGCCTGATTCAGATTGAGGTTCACAGATGGTAAATTTAGTGATGCTACCCTGCTATGCAGGGTAGCATCCCTAAATTCACCCTCAGGAGACCTCATTTTGCAGATGACAGTCTGCTTGTTTTCTGGCTTGGGCCTGAAGACCCAAGACAAAGAGCGAAAATTATTTACTTGAACTGTGCTTGCTACTCATTTAGTAACTTTTCCAGAATCAGAAAGGGGATTGTAATTATGAAAAAAACTCCATGTTCTTTGACAAAGAAATGCCATGTTGAAGCTAACTGTTGGAAAAGCTCTTGTAGCCATTTCCCGCAGTGTATTTATTACACCACAGCATGTTATATTGGCTTATTGAAAGAAACTAATATAATAATCTGCTGCATTCTGAGTTGATCATCTGCATTGACAATGGTATAGAGCTGAAACGGTTAACCGATTAATCGATTAATCAATGATTGTTATAGCCCCCATAGTATATCAAGATTGATATGTCCTTAGTTGATAATTCTACGCAATTGATATTTTTCTGAACGCAGATTCTAGCTGGTGTGACTAAGTGACCTTTGTGTGTATCTACATGTCAACATGTTGTTTTCATCTAATGTTACACAGAAACTAATTTTAGATTGTACTTAGAGCTGTTGATTGTTTAATTATTTAAGTAGTTCAAGGACCAAGAAACTGATAGAAAACAGAATATTTGAGAACATTCTATTTGATAACTACATAAAGGTTTGTCAACAGAATTCAGGGACTCATTTTCAGAGAGACTCGATCATTTCACTTAAATTAGATATTCTATTCATAACAGAGCAGTTGTTTACATTGGAGATTATTATTGTTCTAGGACAGTGCATGCATTTATTATAGAAGCAGTGCTTCTTTGTGAATTTGGAAGAGTGATTCCAAAATATAATTTTGAAAAGAATTTATTCATCTTGTGAAAGGGAATTTATACTTTCCGTGAAACAGAATATATTTTTGTGAAAAGCCAGGATCTTACTGGATTATTTGGAAATTACCTGTGGCGCCAATATTTATTGGATGTTAACTTCATTTGAATTTTGCGGAGCATTTTATTATATTTTATTGGAGACTGCTGAAATTTCTAAGTGAACATTTTATTACAAATCTACGGAATACTGTTTCTGAAGACACATTCTTGGATTTAAAAACTACCAGCTGGAAAATTTCTTCACAAGATTCTTCACCACTGGATTACTGGATTCTGTCAAACTGTATTTTGGACTAATTCAGTAATATAACAATAACATGATTTTGGAGGGCATTATGGTTCATTAGCGGCCCTGCCTCAATGATGAACAGCCCAAGGGTTTATTAAAGGCCCGAGACGAAGTCGAGGGCCGTTAATAAGCCCAAGAGCTGTTCATCATTGCTGCAGGGCCGCTAATGAATCATGATGCCTGACAACACTCATGTTATTACTATTATTACCACTCCCTGTTACAGCTAACCGCACGAGGAAATTGCTGGAAGAAATAATCACTGAAGTCTGTTGGATATTTCTGTTTCGATCGTGCGTTCGACTTCAGTTCAGAAATACAAAGGGACATCATCCGAATGGGAGTAATTCATTAGACCATGGAATCTAAAAATAGCCGGGCCACTAATGGCTATTTATACCATTATCGCCCGCGGCCCGGCTCCGTCGAATGACGTCACTGAAATTATGGAGTTTTAACGGCCCTCCAAAGTCATGTTAATCGACTAGTAGCTTATAGATTGAGTGGTAATAATATAACAATAACATGATTTTGGAGGGCATTATGGTTCATTAGCGGCCCTGCAGCAAAGGATGAACAGCCCAAGGGTTTATTAAAGGCCCGAGACGAAGTCGAGGGCCGTTAATAAGCCCAAGGGCTGTTCATCATTGCTGCAGGGCCACTAATGACTCATGATGCTGACAACAATCATGTTATTACTATTATTACCACTCCCTGTTACAGCTAACCGCATGAGGGAATTGCTGGAAGAAATAATCACTAAAGTCGGTTCGGTATTTCTGTTTCGGTTGTGCGTTCCAACTTCAATTCAGAAATACATCATCCAAATGGGAGTAATTCATTAGACCCTGGAATCTAAAAATAGCCGGGCCGCTGGCCGCTAATGGCTAGTTATACCATTATCGCCCACAGCCCGGCTTCGTCGAATGCCGTCACTGAAATTATGGAGTTTTAACGGCCCTCCAAAATCATGTTAATCGACTAGTAACTTATAGATTGAGTGGTAATAATTGATAAGTATCACTATTTTTTAATTTTCTGTAAACCAAATAGTGTAAAAGATCTTTGTATTATTTTTTTATATTAATTATTTTTTCAATTAAATTTCAGAATAATTAAATTCATAGTTATTGTTGATGATTCTCAGATTTCTTTCTGTTACCAATATCATTAATATTTCCACACCGTAACAATGATCAACATCTTGATCGATCCAAAAAAGTAACTGATTGATTAACCATTACTTTTGAACTACTGTGTTATATGGGTTAACAAAGGTACAAACTTGCTCCAAAACAGGCAAACATTGTCACACTGACTCACATCAATTATATGAAACAGAGTAAAGCATGCAAGTTACTTGCTGACATACTTGTTTACTTGTATGATCATCATACTGTATCAGTGGCTGGAAATGGTCATTCTTAACCCTTTATTCATTGTGGGTACTTGTAAAATAAATTCATGAATTACTAAAAATTTTCAATTTTTGTCTAAAAAACATAGCTTATGACCCCTCATTGGAACAAGCTCAATGAGCTCATTCCAATGAGGGGTCATAAGCTATGTTTTTGAGACAAAAATTGAAAACATAATAACCTAGTCGGTTTTGTTTGTTACGTTGGGTAAAGGGTTTGTTCTGTAAATCATCAACGGTATGGCATTTATTCAGATATCTATTTAGACAAGTGATTAATCAGTTACCAAGGTTAATCCATGTGATTAATCGATCAAGAAAACCCCTTAACCATTTCAGCTCTAGTATAAAGAAAATTAGAATTACTGCACTTTGTAGTGCTTATCTCCAGCATAAACAAAAAAGGAAAAAAGAGTCACCTGAAAACAATGGTTGCCAAAAAAATGTAAAGATTACCTTTCAACAGGTTAGAAGAATTTTCAGTTGTACAGCTTGAGATTCTAAATCAAGTTACAACCTGTGAATGAAAATAACACAATACTGCATTTAAATTATTCCCCTTTTGATTGAATGAAGACATGATGCATTCTGATTTGATATAACCAGGCCTGCACAAATTGGAAAGTAAGGCAACCCAAAACTAGAGGTAGCTGCCTAGGGGCGGCAAATCCCCCTGAAAAATCACCCTAACTGTAACCTTGGTAATATATTAGATTAAATTAACACAGCAACTGTTGGCATTATTTATTGAAATAAAACAGATAAGATTACCTGTATTTGATGAAATGTCAAGTTTGGTTTCAATAAGGATCGATAAGATTTTAAGTTCAAGGTCACTGTGACCCTGACCTTTGGCACAATGACCTAAAAATATGTAGGGCTCTTCCTCTCAACATGCACAACCCACATGCCAAGTTGGGTTTCGATCGCGAATGCATATTTTTAATAATTAAGAGAGCCAAAACCAGCTCTGACCGATAAAATTTTAATTTCGGGGTCACTGTGACCTTGACCTTTGGCATAATGACCTAAAAAATACATATGATTCTTTCTCTCATTATGCCCGATCCACATGCCAAGGTTGGTTTCGATCAGGCAAACATCATTTTAATTTCGAGAGCGGAAACCAACTCTGACTGAGAAGTTAAAATTCCAGATCACTGTGAACTTTTCCTTTGACACAATAACTAAAAAAATAAATAGGGTTCTTCCTTTCATCATGCTCAACCATAAGCCAAGTTAAGTATCAATCAAGCAAGCAAAAATTCAATTTGAGAAGCCAACTCAGGCAAATGTTTCTCTGTGACCTTGACCTTTGGTACCTCAAAATGAATAGGATTCTTCCTCTCATCATGCTTAACTCACATGCCAAGTTGGGTTCCAGTTGGTCAAGCGAAACTTTAATTGCAGAGCGGAAACCAACACTGATAAAAATTGAAGTTCAAGGTCACTGTGACCTTGACCTTTGGCACAATGATCCCAAAATGAATGTGTTTCTTCCTCTCATCATGCCTAACTCACAGGCCAAGTTTGGCTTCCGTCGGCCAAGTGGAACTTTAATTACTGAAAATCAACTCTGATAGAAAGTAAAGTTCAAAGTCACTATGACTTTGGCCTTTAGCACAATGATCCCAAAATAAACTGGGTTCTTCCTCTCATCATGCCTAACCCACATGCCAAGTTTGGGTTCAGTCAGCCAAGCAGAACTTTAATTACAGAGCGGAAACCAACACTGAGTCTGATAGAAATTAAAGTTCAAGGTCACTATGACCTTGACCTTTGGCACAATGATCACAAAATAAATAGGGTTCTTCCTCCCATCATGCCTAATTCACATGCAAAGTTTAGTTTCAGTCAGCTAAGCAGAATTTTAGTTAGAGAGTGGAAACCAGCTCCATACAGATGGATGGATGGACCAATGGATGGACAGGGCAATGGCAATATCCCCCGAAAAAATTTGGGGGTGGGGGATAAAAAGGTTGCCTTAACTTTTTTCAGGCAACCCATTTTTTCAGGTAACAAGGGAATATGAACTGGATGAACCCACAATGACAATGGTACACCTGAAATCAGTACTCTCAAATTCTAAATTAAATTAGAGCTGTTTCTCACAGCAGAGGTTCATGAGAATCAAACTATAGATTCTCACATGTCAGGAGAAAATTTAAGGCCTGGATTGGATAAGCTTGACATGAACACTCAAGATTACTGCAGTTATTTCATGAGTTTGTATCATTAATACAGATATATGCTGCAATGCAACACTCTGTTGGAAAGAGCAGTGGAAAGCCCAACAGTGTTCTCCATCAGAGAATTTCATCATGATAGTCAAATAACAAAACAGGCCTTAAAAATTTTCCCAATTCGCAAGAATCAGTTTTGATTCTCGTGATTATTCATATTAACTGGTCAGAGATCTTTAGTTTTCCAGAGGATATAAAATTCAAGTTCAAGTCACTGTGACCTTGATCTTTGGCACAATGTCCCAAAATAAATAGGGTATGTCACAGGGACCTTGACATTTGGCACAATATCCCAAAATGAATAGTGTTCATGCAGGCCGCATCAAGATGTGCTTCCATTGGTCAAACATAATTTCAAATAGAGAGATTCTAGTTACAGTTTCCTGTAAGGAAATCAGTTTCCAGGTAACTGAGATCTTGACATTTGGCAGGAGAACCCCAATTTGAGAAGGATCCTTCCTTCCATCAAGTCCAACCTATATATCAAGTGTGCACTAAATCAATCTAATATGTCTTTAGTTATGGAGCTGAAACTAATTACAAGTTCAAGGTCACCATGACCTTGTCAATTGGCACAATGTCCCCAAAATGAATAGGTTTGTCATTGTGGCCTTGACGTTTGGCACAATGTACCAAAATGAATAGAGTTTTTCCTCTCATCTTGAGAAAGCCACATGTCAAGTTTATTTTGATTGGTGAAACAAAAGTTTAAATAGAGCGCAGAAGCTAACTCCATCTCCAGCTAACTTCAAATTCATTGCCACTGTGACTCTGACGTTCTACACATGTTCCCAGTGGCAGCACCAAAAAGTTTTTCGGGGGAGGGAAGTAGGGGGCAAGTTCACAATGAAGGTGGGGAAGCCAGCATAGCCTTTTGGGCTCATAGCATACCATAGATATCTGCACAAGTTCCTAAGGCACAAGCAACCATAGGAGGTTTGTTTGAGGTTTTATTTTGGGGAGGGGGAGGGGAAGGGGTTGGTGTATTCTCCCAGAAAAAAACTGAATTGTACTTTCGAATGAAGCTTTCTGGTGGCTTTTGGACTAAATCTCCACTTTTTTGGATGTATGAGAGTATGATCGTGCCACTTTCACAATTTCACATAAAGATCTGTCTGAAGGTACAGGTATGAAGCACCGCAGGGAACCAAGTTGGCTCAATGGGCTGGGATACCCAGCCCACTGAGCCAATTAGGATCCCTGCTGTGCTTCATCACGAGAAAAACATGACCAATATTTTCGAGACAAGGAAAAAGAATCTACATGACTCATTATTATCTGCTTCCGAGTTGTAAGTCATTACTGAATCTGTTCATCTGCTGGATGTGAATGGGAATAAAGGAGACAGGGTGAATGTGTGTGTGTGTGTGTGGGGGGGGGGGGAGTTGTTGTGGGTGTGGTGTATGGGGAATTTGGGTCCAAATCTACATTTTTGGGAGCAAATGTATGCAGTAGCAGTACCCTTTTTGTTGGGAGGGGGAGGGGTGGAAGTTCTAGGGAGTGGAGGATGGTGGGATGAAAAGCCAATTTTGCCCACCCCCACCCCCCACATACCGGCATCATGGATTGCTTGTTATATATTCCTCAGACATGCTACAAACAGAGAATATCCATGAATCTCCAAACTTTTCAAGTCACTCCCCCCCCCCCCCCCTTGCCCCTGAGACCAACCCCAGGCATGGCAAATCTATGCCTCTCATGCTTATTAATTTTCACTGTCTTGCCTTTAAAGCCCATCTATATCCCCTTAAGTACAGGAACAAGCTCTCCAAGAGGGCTGTAGCTGATGAACACAGCATCATTTTAATTATAATGAAGCAAGATTAAGTTTTAACCACAAGACCCACCAAAAACTGACCAAACAGTTTTTTTTTTTTTGTGCATAAACTGGTCAAAACTACCTTACTGTGAGCAGTGGTCCCCAGGGACTCTTACAGTATATGGAGAGTGGACTGTAACTGAATCATCCGTGAAGTGGAGTTATCAACCAAAGTGTCACTTTCCAATTCTGTACATATGGACAAACACATCAGCAATGTTTCAACCAATGGACCTCCGGATTCAACCTGGCGGTCCATTGGCTGGAACTTTGCTTGTGATTGTCATGTTTCGCAACAAATTTGCAATTATTGTTTGGGCGGAATCTCCACTCTAAAGGAGATTTAGTGACAATACACTGTCCCCGTACTGTATCACTCAGTCAACCAGGCAAAGGAGTGAATATGTCAAGTTCTCGTCATATTTTCTCCCTTGCGTGACAATGAGAACACGATATCGATTAAAGTTTATTCATTTGTTACCCTGATTTATCTGTTTTTTCTGCTTCAATAGGCTTAGCAACTGATCCCCTAGAATCTCTAATAATGATCCCTAAGAGTGATCAAAGGGAAGTTGGGCTGAACCCAATAGTAGTATTTACAGACAGTGCCTTTTGTGGTGAGTGGTGTCGCACAAACTACTGCAGTTTGTTTAAACATAGAAAAACTGAACCGAGGTTTTCCCTGAAACTGTAACAAAACCGAATCTGAAAAATCAAAACCTCTCAGCTCTAATAAAAGGTTAAATCTCAGTAATAATATATCAAAAAACAAAACCGATACAGATATCATGGGAGATTCGAAAAACTGAATCGAACCGTCATTGAATACTGAAATTGTCTGAATTTTCATATTTTCCTACGTTTGCTACTTACAGTACGTGGAGAGTGGATTGTAACTAAATCACCTGTGGAGTGGTGTTATCCCCCAACGTATCACTTTCAAATTTTGAACATATGGACAAAAAACAGAAGCATTGTTTCAGCCCATGGACCTCCAGGTTTAACCTAGAGGTCCATTGGCTGGAACTTTGCTTGCCAGTATTATGGTTTGCAACAAATTTGCAATCATTGCTCGGATGGGATCTCCACTCTGCAGGCGATTTAGTGGTAATGCACTCTCCACATACTGTATAAGGCCTTGTTGAGGTTTGATATTTTCATAAAAGAAGTGACTGAGTTTCTTTTCTGTTTTGTTAACTGTTAAAGGGCTGGGGAATTGTCCCCAATTCCCATTAGACTACACCCTGTATATGACCAGATGCTTCGCAGTGATTTCTAGTCAAGTCTTGGCTGCCTTAACAGGCAGTCAGAACTTGACTAGAAATCACTGCTCAGGGTTTTTGTCTATTGTCAGCAGGACCTCCTTAGGATGTCATGTTAATGATGGCACATGTTCGGAGATTGCAAATGCCTGAAATAGGCCTTTGAATGTTCAGGTGTTCTTGGAACAAGTCACAAAATTACTGTAGATATGATCTATGCTGGCACACTGGCAGTGACATTTAACGTCACATTTGTGGTGCTGTGGTAGAATGATACAAGAAAAACTTATTCTGTTATATTGTTTGTTTGAATTTGGATCCTCTTAGGTACTCTCAGCAAATCTTAGTCAAGTCAGATATCGAATACCGAACCAATACCATGGTATCCCCACCCCCTTAAATACCAAAACTGATACAAACTCAAAATTCCAAAACCACCTATCTCTACAGTAATGCTTTGCTGAACTTTATACATGAACAATGTGATCTTTGACATCAGTATGATGGGAGTCAAGCTTGAAGAGTTTCAAGTTCATGGACCCTGTGGCAGTCTACCTGGTGGTCCATTATCTGATAATTTACTTGACAGATATAGCTTTTCAACAGGAATGCAGATAGTGGGGGTGAATTGTGGAGGGGAGGGGGAACTTTGAAATTCTAAATGCTCCTACCTCCAGCTGACCACCAAATTTCCAGCTTTGGGGAATTCCATGTACAATATCCCCAGTGGCATTGACAAATGGGCACTGGGTGGGTGAGGGACCCTGCCCCTTCCCCATTAAAGATTATGTCTGAAAATTGTCAGCTATGTGGAAAATAGTTGGTCTCGGATCTGGGATCCTTAGCGAAATGGACTGTTTGATGTGTAATTTTTGATGGGGAATCGCATGGTGCTGACCCATTTTTCAAACAAAGAAAAGGCCCCAGGCCTTTTATATTACCCCAAATTCAAGGTGGTAAAGGCTCTGCCCAAATTAGGAGATGGGTACCAACAGCTTGTTGTAACATTCTAAAATACAGATATTTGTTAAGAAATATTTTTGCATGATGCAAAATAGGTCTTAGAAAGCCATGTATTTTATTCTATTTGTATGGATATTGACTAATAATCTAGTTTCTAAACAGAAGAAATTTGGTTACCCAGTCTGAAATCTGTCGAAAATAATTATTGGTATGTTGATAAATGATAGTTTTTCAACTGGTTCCTCATATTTTCTGACTGCTACCAAAGGATTTTTAACTTTCAACTTTTCAAGTTTTACCACCATCACTCTTCCACTCCTAGCCCAGATCTTCAAAGTGCAAAGTCTCTAATGGTCATGGACTATCAAATACGGCCACGTGGGAAAACCCACCAACTTGTTGGGGGACCGAGTAGCATGTCACCCCGTCGGTGCTTAAAATTCTGTTATGCAACAAAATTTGCGTCAAAAGTAAAATGAATTAAGTTAACCAGAAATCAGGAGCAAGTAACTGGATATTTGTTAGTTAACCTTGTTGTCTTTGTCACAGTATATGACAAACCTATTGCACCTCAAATCTACTTTTTATAACAGGCCCTGTTTATTTGCAGGAAAACAAACTGGGAAAAATGACGACTGATGCTATCATCCTGATCCCGCGTAATGTTTCTGTGGGCGCCAAGGTTTCAAATTTGGGGTGAAAAAACTATTTTGAGGAACCAACTAGATGTTACACTGGAAATTTACCAAATTCTTCGATCCAAGAAAAGGCAAAACATAAACACACAAAAAGCGTCGAAGCAAAATAAATAATTATGTTTTTTTATATCTTTTGCGTGTTCACTTGACAACAATGAGCAGAACACAACCACGTGCTGATATTTATGTGGCGGCAAGTATAAGGGAAATAACTCTAAGCATATTGTTCAAGTTATCGAAACAAACTTGTTACCGTCGTACAGAAACTGTTTTTCTTGACCACGTCGGCCAGGTATACCAGAACGGGGAGGGGAGGGGGGGCTCTACTCTGAACGGTGGGGTGGGGTGCCGTGGTGAAAGCGGGGATTGATGAAAAACTCTTTCGTCGGTCCGGGTATGAGCCAGACTACGTTTTTTTTTCTGACGATGGCCCCCACATGCAACTGAATCATTGACCGAATCATATAGGCCTCCCCTCGCGGGGGAATTATCCTGTTAACTCGGTGGTTCGGTTGCACATCTACTGCTGGCGTCGATTCCCAGATTCCTTGTTAATCTTCCAAAAGAGTCCTCTCAAAACTTGCAACTCCCACACACCTCAGCACCCCATTGTGCCTGTGGCGTAATATTGTCTACATGGCTGCAGCGTTCTTTATTAGGGCTTTCAGAAAAATGAGGGTACCAGCACAAAAGCCAACATTTTCCTTGCGCACGATTCATATTTACTCAAACGAAAATAAAATTTTGTTTATATAGATTTGTTTCGACGAATCCATGCCTTGATGATGTAGATGGAATATTAGTCAGTCGGGACTTGAGCCTTTATAGTCGGGACAAATCAAGTTTACACCCTCCCAAATCGGCCATCTTCGTGACATCCTTGCTTGTAATCCAGGGGTGTTGGGGGGGGGGGGGGGGGGGGGGACTCACCCATACCAATGCCTTAATTTTTGAAAGAGCACCTACCACGCTTTAGTGGGGTGAGAGTCCCACAAAATTAATATTGTTGAATCGCAAAAGGTATAAAATCCAATGTTTATACTGTTAACGGCCTGCGGGGGCCTTATAATAATTATGATCGTCTCATTTCTAGTGAAGGACAAGGATAAATTGCCGGCCAGTGCCATTCCTAGGTGCCGCCATATCCCAATGCATCGCTGAGTATTTTTTTGCGTCTGGATTCATATCGACATCGGTATTTCATGTCTTTATTGACAAATGTATGTTGCCGCCCTAAGAGATGCCGCACGGATGGGGGGGGGGGGGGGGTGTGTCGGCACCCCTTCTTGACCGTCACTGTCAATTTCTCCATGTTTCAACCTGTCAATAAATGCATTCATTATAATCACACCTAAATTATTACAAATCAAGAAAAAAAGTAGTGTAACCTGATAACACAAGACGTTTTCAGTGCTTTTTCTTTTGGGCATGTTTGTGAAATTGAGTGTTTTTCGAGTAGTTAACTTTTAAAAAAAAATTCTTTCGTTTTAATGTCCGGTGGACCTTTTTTTATTGTAAATTAGTTAAGCATTGGTCTGCTACATGCCCTATGCCATATTATCATCCTTCCATAAGCCATTTTGCAGGTGATGAAGATATCGACTAAGGCTGGATTGAAGAAGCTGCCTCACCCCGTACCATGTTCACGGATTAAGAAAATACACCAGTCGTGACCCCAAGTTACCACTTTGTAAATTTTCCTCTCCCTCACCCCTCCCACACACACACCTCACAATTTTGTTCCTTTAGCCGTTTTTGATTTAACAGAAGAAAGGGCTGTTTACAACACATAAGAGGAGAGAAAGTAGAGGTATCTATCTATATGTGTTTAAGGTCATTTTCAGCATGTATGTCCATATCACGACCTTTACATAGGTTCGAAGTTAAATTAACCAATCGTTTATACATATGCTGCCCACTTTAGAGGACTTCCACTCGAGGCGTTGGTTCCGGATACTATTTTACCAATAAAGCAGAACTGGTGTATCACAGTAAACAGGCACTGTAAACAAGCGAGAGATGGAAGTTTATTGCACGCCTATGCTTTTGTTTCAATAAAATACACGCCTTTTCTTCAAAAACCGCAGCGAACAATAATTTTTTTGTATTGTCCTGTATTGTCCTTGAATAATATGTATCACATGCGCGGACTATTTAACTATTTCTTTTTTTTACGTTTTGGTTATTTTTGGCAATAATATAACAATAACATGATCTTGGAGGGCATTATGGTCCATTAGTGGCCCTGCAGCAATGATGAACAACCCGAGGGTTTATTAAAGGCCCGAGACGAAGTCGAGAGCCGTTAATAAGCCCAAGGGCTGTTCATCATTGCTGCAGGGCCGCTAATGAATCATGATGCCTGACAACAATCATGTTATTACTATTATTACCACTCCCTGTTACAGCTAACTTCAATCTAAAAATATCAGGGCCGCGGGCCGATAATGGCTATTTATACCATTATCGCCCGCGGCCAGGCTCCGTCGAATGACGTCACTGAAATTATGGACTTTTAAGGGGCCTCCAAACTTATGTTAATCGACTAGTAACTTATACATGTAGATGAGTGGTAATAATTTGTGTTTTTAATATTTTGTTAATAAATTGTAGGCGTGCAATTAATACAGAACAGCATACGCGTTGGAACTTTCATTTTTAACCGCACGAGATCGATTTCGGCAGAGGGATAATATTGAACTGGAAGCCTACGACTTCTCGTTCAGTATTATTCAGGGCCCTCTGCCCAATTCGATCTCGTGCGGTATAAAATGACAGCTCGAACGCGTATGCTGTCCTGTCTATATACTTCCCTTTTATTTGAAGAATGTTCACCGAACATGGTTATCTGAAAAGCGGAATTTGCTCGATTGTGAATCTTAGCAATTTGTTTTCCATGTTATTGAACATTGCAGGTCAGCAAGGAGGCATTTTTTTCAAATGAATGTTTGAAAGCACGCCCAGACAACAGTAACAAAACGAACGAGAGTTTTACAATTTTCGTAATGTTTGAAATGACATTGACAGCGATTTTCGCTGCCTGTGATAATAGGGATAGTACTGGATTCTAAAAACGCAAGTGACGCCAATTCTACGAAACTTTTGAATCACTAGCATTTTTAAAGAAGTGGCAGTTTAACTATCGGTAAATTGGCACATCCTTTAAAATGCTAATAAAATGTCAATAATAAAAGTGTCAATGACACTGCAGCTTAACTTGCCTGTGTGTAGTGTTTGATGAAAAGGATAATGTTCAATGTTTATGAAAGAATTATGAAATAAGACAAAAATTGTGATAATTGAGAATATGTTAAGTTCTGTACCCTACCTGCTATGGCTTCAATATGAATAATGTGAGGTGTAGACCGTACTAAAAAAATGAGGCCTGGGTTGATGTGGTCCTCACAGTTAACGTCTGTCAATCAAAGTTACGAAATTACAGAAAAATCATTCCAAAACGAGTCATCCTAGCAAGTTTCGTAGACTTTGCTAAAGGAATCTAGATCACGTGCCGGTCACAGTTGACCGATCGTAACCAAAATAATATCCAGTCTCATCTAGATATCACACCGGGTTATCTACCAAGTTACAATGGAATCCTTTCATAAAACAACCCGTAGATAGTGCTAAAGGAATCTAGGTCACGTGCCTAAGCGGCGGTAACAGCTTACAGATCGCGACCAAAATAGGATAGTCTCATCTGGACACCATACCGAGTTACCCTACCAAATTACAATTAAATCGCTTCACAAATATGAACTGTAGACTGTCGTCGTGCAGATTCATTCACACATCTGACTTCAGAGCGTGAACAACACCTAGATAGCCATGGAACTACCAGATAGACTAGTGAAAGCCATTTTAGCTCTGGGCGTCTCATGCCCTGTCTCCTGGACTATCCAGGAAATAGGCTTGAGCGTCCACCTGAAAGTGGAGTTTGAAATTGAGAAGCCCACAACAACACCAACCCCTTCGGGGAGAGGTAGTACCTTTGGAGAGAGGACCCCCTCTCCCACTGGTCCTCACCCGAAGGGGCACGGAGGCCCTGAAAAGAGACAGATCAAGAAAAAGAAGAAGAGCCCATCGACCAAGCGCAGGGACGTCCGGCGCTTGGAGGACTTCCGGAATAGGAAGAAAGAGTTGAGTGAGGGGGTGGAGGCTCTGGAGGCAGCCGCCAGTTCCCCTCCCAGTCACACTGGTACACCCAATCAACTGCCGGCTCCTGAGCCGGTACAGTTGGATGAGGAACGTCCAGTGGAGACTGAGGAGGAACTGGAAGTTGCTTTTTCACCGCCTCCCACCCCTCTCTCCCCTCTTCCTTCACTACCGGATAGCCCGGGTGTGGGAAGTACAATTGAACAGCCACCTCAAATCTCAGCCACCGTAGACTTTGAAACTGTACAGAGGACCATAGCAAATGCCAACAGAATAACAGCAGAATGTCAAGAATACCGGAAAAATTCCAAGGCAATACCCAACATTACAGCAGCATCACAATCAACCAACATCACGAATCAACCAACATCGTCATCGCAATCCACATCTCCAAGCCAACCACCGCCAAAAAAAAGAGCCGCAAGAAGCATAAGCGGGGATAAACCTTCTCCCTCCTTCCTTTTCCTCCTCTGCCACGCCTCGACATCACCACAATTATACAGTCAACGAGGGTCGAAAGGGGCTTGTCCCCCAAATCGTCCCTGTGCGCCTTCGGCGCGTCAAACCATTTCGTTCGTTCGAACTGTAAACTGTGCTAAACAAATCTAGGTCACGTGCCTGTGCGACCGTCACGGTTGACCGGTGACGGCCAAAATAGGACGTTCTCATCTAGACATTATACAGAGTCATCCCACTAATTTACAATGAAATCCCTTCATAAATGCAAACTGTAGATTATGCTGAAGGAATCTAGGTAACGTGTCCCTGCGGCCGTCATGGTTGACTGAACCTGACCAAAAATAGACGTTCTCATCTAGACATAAAACGAAACCATCCTACCAAGTTACAATGAACTCCCTTCATAAATACGACCTGTAGACTGTGCTAAAGTGTTTCGGGGTTCGAGCCCCTGCAGCCGTCACGGTTGACTGATCGAGACCAAAATGGGACGTTCCCATCTAGACATGACCTCGAACCTGCATATAAAATTTAGGGATGATCGAACAAAAACTACAGGGTGCAGACTGTCTAACGAAAATGTGAACAGACTCACAGATTAACAGATTCACAGACTTCCGCACGCGTGAAGGCAATAGATTACCTTGACTTTGTCAAGTTCAGCTAAAAATACAATAGTAGTAATGTCACTTTTGACTCATGTTTAAATTTTGCGCCATCTTGGCATATTGTTCTATTGTTTACCCATTGTATGGGATTTGTATGGGGGTTTGATACCATTGTTCTAGGTAATACCACGTGCATCTGCAGGTGTCCGACAACGATGACGGCGTTCCCGGGGTCAGGCATGCGTGTGGTCTGGCTAATAATTATTTGTTAGTATCGATTTTATTTTTATTATTCATCACCAATTTCCTCACTACGCAACGCTTACAATGTATTTAAAAAACCTATTATCAATCGCGAGTAGTTTTTAATTTTCAACACTAAGAGTTTCTAAAATGTTTTATGAAATCATTGAAATCCGGTCAATATGCAAAAAACAAACAAACCAAAGTACCATCTAACAATTAAAAACGAGTCTATAGTGACATGATTCTGAAAAATGCAACTGTAACATTTTTGTTGGATTGGCCAATGAGCAGCAAATGTTAGGCTAGTTTCTGCGTTTGGTTGTTGGAATGAATAAATATGATCTATCTTATTCGACCCTCTTATACAATTACATTTTTCATAACACTGTTCGAGTGTCAAGTTTACAATTGTTTTCATCGCCCATAATATATATATAGAGGATCTACATACCCCTATAACTTTTTTCAACCCGTTTTGTTATAAAAATCGACGGATAATGTTATAACGAGTGTCAAGTTTACAATTTAGTGACCCATGCCTGATGCCCATCCTGGTAATTCTCTTTAATGTTATTATCAAACATGGTCATATCCCGAGTGATATGGTAGATGTTGTCTTGATTCCTTTAATTAAAAGTAAAGTTGGAAATATCTCCGATAAGGATATCTATAGGCCCAATGCATTAGCAACAGTCTTATCAAAACTACTGGATAAAATAATCCTCAACAGATGCTTGGATAATCTGACCACCACTGACTGTCAATTTGGTTTTAAAAGTAAGCACTCTACTGATAGCTGTATATTCACACTGAAAGAGGTCCTTCGTTTTTATGTTAAACATGACTCTCCAGCTTTTGTATGCTTTCTTGACGCCAGTAAGGCATTCGATAGGGTAAATCATTCCAAACTACTTGAAAAATTAAAAGCTAGAAAAGTGCCACAAGCAATTCTACGCCTGCTCAGTTGTTGGTTTGAAACACAAGTTTTCCGGGTCCGGTGGGGGCACTCCATGTCTAGTAAATTTACCGTTAGTAACGGGGTTAGGCAAGGCGGGATCCTGTCCCCCTACCTGTTTAACGTTCACATCGATGACCTGAGTTGGCGAATAAGTAAGAAAAGTAGGGTGTCGTGTCGGCAAAGTTACAGTCAATAACCTGTGTTATGCTGACGATATGTGCCTCGTAGCTCCAACAATTAAATGTCTCCGTTTTCTGTTAAGAATTTGGGAGCAGGAGGCGGATAGTCTAGATAATATCTTCAACAGCAAAAAGTCAGTGTGTATGTCATTCATTCCGCGGTCCTTCTCAAAAATATCATTTCCGAAAGTCCACCTCAATGGCTCTGAACTCACCTTTGTTGATAAATTTAAATATTTAGGTCACATATTACATAAATCTTTGCAAGATGACCTAGACATTGAAAGACAATATCGAGCAATATGTGTCAGATCCAATCAATTGATTCGGGAGTTTTCCAATTGTACCCCAGCCGTGAAAACCTTCTTATTTGAGAAATATATATCCCCTCTCTATTGCTGTCATCTTTGGGCACAGTATATTCGAAAGAGTATGCAACGTCTTACTGTCTGCTACAATAATGCATACAGACTACTACTCAGATATTACAAATTCTGCAGCGCAAGTAATATGTTTGTATCGGACAGAGTTCCATCCCTTCTAACCCTAAGGAGGAGATTCATGTATAGTTTCCGAGAACGTATTTTCTCTCTCGAAATCAAAATCACGCAATCCTTGTTACGCTCAGACCTCGGGTACTCATCGGCTTTAGTCAACGTTTGGATCTCCCTACTGTACTACTAATTGTATTAAGTTTCACGCCTGTCACCCGCTAAAGCTTTTTTCACATTATTTGGAGTTGCAGGTTAAAGACATGACTGTCTATGTTGAAGTCCCGTCATAAGCGGCTACCCTCATGTACATTACCGCGTATTTGTGTGATGCTACTATAACCGTGGGGATAATATAACCGTGGGGAACGACCGTCGATATCTGCTGTGAAACAATGGTGTTCAACTGATGACTCGGAGACAAATTAAAGATGATAACAATTTAATAGCGAATCTGGTATTCCAAATATCTAACAGCAAGTCAGCAATCAACATTTAACAACTGGTCTTGTTGGATATCCGAACAATATCACTGTAATAATAGCTCATGGGATTTCCCAGTAAAATGAAGCAGAGTAACGTTTGGAAATCCAAACTATAACTGAATTCTTACTTGTGACCAAGGCTATATATACAATACAGTAAATGAGTCATGTCACAACAGGTTTACATGATTTTAAGATTAATGTAAGCTTTCAAAGCGTCTTAATCAGATGCCTTATTAACTTACTGAATAGACCTCAAATAAACAATGGAGGGAAGCAATGAATAAAGGCAACTTGTTAACAACTTATATGAGAGAGGCTTGCTGTCACACGATGAATGAAAGAATATGCCAAGTTTAAAACAATTGAAATTAAATTGCACAAAATGAGAATAGTAGATTGTGAATGCAATCTAATAACAGCAAATTTGTCTTTTTATTACGACAGTTTATCATGGTCTGTGCACGCTCTGGTGATATAATCTCTGCCGCTCCAATTGATGCGACCCGCAGCAACCATTAAAATTGTAATGTCCTAAAGTTCCGAAATACAAACAATTATGGTCGCTTGTACCGATGATGTCTCTTACGTTCAGGAGTTCCTGGTCTTGACAAAGTTGGACGAAGGACCGGGATTCTACTCTGATTGTCCCGGATGTACTCTCGGGCTGCTTCGTCCAACTCACAATCTTTAACCAATGAGTTATCAGCATCTGAGTGGTCTCTCCATTTAATCAGATACTGAAGGCCAAATTGCACGGACCTACAATATCTGATCACAGTCTCAGTAACTCTTTTTGGCTGTACAGTGTTTTTCGGACGGCTGTTGACGGACAGAGCTGAACACTCCTCTCGCGGCGTCTGAATTGAAATACTTTTCATCTGAGGGGAACATTGAACAGGCGTGTCGGTGGAAGTTGGTACTGCGTTGACACTGACGTCGACTTTTAATTGGGGATTATAATAAGTTTGAGTACTCACTGAGTCCTTGTGGATGTGTTTGTCTGTTCCCGTAAACGTACTTGAAGAACATACACTAACTTCTGGCGATTTGTTGGAGCTCGATGGACACGGACTGTTCTGATGTTGGGAAGTCTGTTGTTGTAGTTGTTCGATGTTTTTCCTTTTGTTGTAGTCCGTCATACGTCGCTCATCTCGTAGTTTCTTTGCAGTGGATTTTTGCATTGGTTGTTTTTTCCATGACAGAATCAACGTGGTGGAGTTCTCACCAGTTTGGAGAGTCCATTGCATCTTCATTTTATCCAGATGAAGATTGTCAAGGATTGTCTGTATATTGTCTGGCAGTTTGTTGTTGAACATCTTTATACTAACAATTGGAGGAACGTGGTACCTGGATCGTTTGGACGAGCTAAAAAGATGTCCAGCCGCGGATTCTCCACCAAATATAACCGTGGGGATAATATAACCGTGGGGAACGACCGTCGATATCTGATGTGAAACAATGGTGTTCAACTGATGACTCGGAGACAAATTAAAGATGATAACAATTTAATAGCGAATCTGGTATTCCAAATATCTGACAGCAATCAACATTTAACAACTGGTCTTGTTGGATATCCGAACAATATCACTGTAATAATAGCTCATGGGATTTCCCAGTAAAATGAAGCAGAGTAACGTTTGGAAATCCAAACTATAACTGAATTCTTACTTGTGACCAAGGCTATATATACAATACAGTAAATGAGTCATGTCACAACAGGTTTACATGATTTTAAAATTAATGTAAGCTTTCAAAGCGTCTTAATCAGATGCCTGATTAACTTACTGAATAGACCTCAAATAAACAATGGAGGGAAGCAGTGAATAAAGGCAACTTGTTAACAACTTATATGAGAGAGGCTTGCTGTCACACGATGAATGAAAGAATATGTCAAGTTTAAAACAATTGAAATTAAATTGCACAAAATGAGAATAGTAGATTGTGAATGCAATCTAATAACAGCAAATTTGTCTTATTATTACGAAAGTTTATCATGGTCTGTGCACGCTCTGGTGATACTACCATTGTAAACATATATATTTATATATATATATAGACTTTTTTATGTTCTTTTGTGTGTTCTATGGACCACTGTGTCTGAAATAAAGAATTATTATTATTATTATTATTATAACTTTTTCAACCCGTTATGTTACAACAAATTAACCGATAATGTTATAACTAATGTATACTAATTCCAGTTACAGTTTTTGTAGATGGACTTTACCACTTACCATTTATTACCACATAAAGGTATGTAATATTTATACTAAAGGCTTCTGCTCTGGTTAAGGCGAGGAGACCCCCCCCCCCCCCCAACTCCCGGGGATTTATCATAGAATGACCTAGTCACATTACATAGACGCGGATTATCCTAGTAACTCAATCGTGTGACGTCATTACCATGATCATCCAGTGCCCAACATGGTGAAGGCGGGGGTGGTGGAGGAGGGGTGCTATTTTATCCGATTGGTACGTTTACCAACATGCGTAATCTCCGCTTCCAGAAATGTAGTGTACCATAGTCCCCTGACGCCTTTAGGGATGGGCAAATGCCTCTGTTTCTGCTTGTTTTGGGCATCTAAAACTCATTTGTCGCATATTTCTTAGTCATAAGAATATCTTATTGTTCATTAATTTGACATTTTAACAACTAACAGTGAACAAAAATGAGGTGGAGTTAAAAGAGGTCAAAAAGTTGGATGGAGCGAGGCACATATGGTGGATGTGGCGGATTGGTAGTGTCGCACGGAAGCCGAAGAATAAGATGCGAGACTGGATAGGGAGAGGAATGAGATTTAGGAGGATTGAAAGGGGTGGGCAGGGATTAGGCTGAGAAAGAGAGGAGGTCATGGATTAGTACATCAGGGTGATTGTGCAGAGAAGGCTATCTGAGAATACTATAAGAGAGTAGTGCTAGACGTATGATAATATAGATGGTGGAGATGTTGGAAGAAGTGGAAGTGATGAATTTGGGATTACAGGTTCTGGATAAGGCGGAAACACTAGAACAGGCAGTATAGGGAGAAGGAGGAGATTGTGGAGGAGGAGTTGTGTTGTTGATGTTGGTGTTGTGGCGGTATTGGTGATGGTGTTGAGTAGTTATGCATGTTGAAAATGAGCCATTTTGTAGGACCTCGGGGCATTCCTCTTCCTACCCAGTCTCGCATCTTATTCTTCGGCTTCCGTGCGACACTACCAACCTGCCACATCCACCATATGTACCTCGCTCCATCCAACTTTTTGGCCTCTTTTAACTCCCCCTCATTTTTGTTCACTGTTAGTTGTTAAAATGTCAAATTAATGAACAATAAGATATTCTTATGACTAAGAAATATGCGACAAATGAGTTTTAGATGCCCAAAACAAGCAGAAACAGAGGCATTTGCCCATCCCTAAAGGCGTCAGGGGACTATGGTACACTACATTTCTGGAAGCGGAGACTACGCATGTTGGTAAACGTATCAACCGGATAAAATAGCACCCCTCCTCCACCACCCCCGCCTTCACCATGTTGGGCACTGGATGATCATGGTAATGACGTCACACGATTGAGTTACCAGGATAATCCGCGTTTATGTAACGTGACTAGATCATTCTATGATAAATCCCCGGGAGTTGGGGGGGTCTCCTTGCCTTAACCAGAGCAGAAACCTTTAGTATAAATATTACATACCTTTATGCGACAATAAATGGTAAGTGGTAAAGTCCATCTACAAAAGCTGTAACTGGAATTAGTATACAGAAGTTATAACATTATCGGTTAATACGTTGTAACACAACGGGTTGAAAAAAAGTTATAACATTATGCGACGATTTTTATAACATTACGGGTTGAAAAAAGTTATAACATTATGCGGAGTTTATAATATTATCGGTTGTTTACATTTTTTGTAACATTATGCGTTGATGTAACATTATGCGGCGTTGTAACATTATCAGTTGTAACAACCCCAACGAGTCCCCAATTTATATCGAAATTTACAAAACGAATTCAATAAATTAGGCCTGAATCGAGCTTTAGTGTCCTATATTACTGGACGAGTTTTATAGATTTCGATAGAAACTGGGGACGAATTGAAGATTTTATTTATTATTTGATCCAATACACCCCTAAAAGACACTTAAATACCCACATAAAATGCACTTAAATACAGTAAAGTACTCCTGGAGCTATTTCTGTTAATGCATGACCGTGCATTAGCATTTTTAATGAATGGACTTAATAACCGGAAGAAGGGTCAGATCATATGTATCACAATTGTTCATGGAATCTCTGACGCCATCTTCGAAGCTCTCAGTAAGTGGAATGTACTTCTCTGGTCTTCGTCCACGTCTTTCTGGAGTGTTGGACCACCATCACCTATGGAACTATGCTTTTCAATTTTAGGGGATTGAGAGGGGGCATAGTACCGCCTCTTACTATAGGTGACATATACACGGAGTCAAAAAAGAAAGTATAATAGAAACAAATGGGAAAAAATAGCATAAATGATGAAATATAATAGTTCTAATGTTGAATATTTGTGGACAAGAAGTCGTGCGAAGAGTTTAATGACATGTTGATGTTGTCCACCCAACCGCATACAATTTTGCTACGGAGTTCAAAATATACTTCAGGACAAAGGAACATGCCTAGGTAGATGAGTAATTCTACGAATCGGGAAATTACTTCTGTACAATAGAACGCACCCTCCTAACATACCCTGTCCTATTAGGTTTTAGGTCACATAACAACCACGTGCTACCATAGAAACCAAGATGGCGGCCTCCAGTATACAAAATGGACGTCGGAAACGCGTATCACCCCTAACAACTCGCGCTGCGCACTAACACCAAGTATCACTATGGAGATGACGTCACAAGATGGCCGCTCACGCGGTTTACCATGACAACACAACATGGCGCCACCGGGTCACGTGACCTGACGTCACTTCCTGGGTTCGGCAACTGGGCCCTGACCGGGTACATGACATATTACTGACAGCGATATAGGGACGAAATTCTTAACGCTGTTGTTGTCCCGTTGTTCAACGCTAACGTCGGATTGCAGTTATTTCAGCAAGACAATGCCCGGTGACACGTGGCGCGTATCTGTCGTGACTTTCTTGAGGAGCAGAGCATCGAACTTCCTCCCTGGCCCCCACTTTCGCCAGATTTGTCGCCAATCGAGCATCTTTGGGATAAATTGGACCGGCGGGTACGACTTCATGGTCTTCAGACGTTAGGCGATTTACGTAATGTTCTAAGGTAGGAGTGGAACGCAATATCACAGGGTGACATCCAGACTTATCGGGTCTATGCGCCGTTGAAGAGGCAAACGGTGGACATACACGCTATTGACTGCATGTGTGAACTTTTCATTTCACCCCATATCTGAATTGCGACGTCCTGACGTGACGCTGGCAACAGTAAGAGCATGAAATTATACAAATTCATACAGCTAGACTCGAAATATGAATTTACAATAATTTGTTTGGGATTAAAGTCGATAATACTAAAAAAATGCTCCTCAAAGTTTATTATACTTTCTTTTTTGACTCAGTATATATTTCTCAGTCAATCTATAAACAGAGAACATCTCTGATTTCCCAAGTTACCCCAACTCCCAGGCATAACAAATTTATGTCACTCTTGTTTATTAATTCTCACTGTTTTACTTTGAAAGCCATCCATCACCACATGCCCAAGAACACCATAAGCTTCAGAACACAGCACCATTCTAATTATAACTAAGTGAGATCAAGTTGAGAAAATTCTGACGTAACTGTGGATGAGAATTTCTCCTCACCAAGTCATTGGTGGGAATGAAGGTGACTGTTGTTTTATTGGGGTTTAACGACACTCTCAACAGACAGTGTCGGACAATATTACGGGTGGAGAAAGCTAGAGATAATCAAGGAGCAATTGTCAGACCAAACAACGTATCAACTCAGCACAAGCAGGGTAAGCAGCAGCTGAAGGCGAGTGCACCGTTGACTTGCAGTACGCCCTCGTGCACAAGTGTCTTACCCAAGGACACAACGCTATTACCGCTTTTCAGTGGACCTTCGATTTTAAGTTCATCGCTCTAATCACCGAGTAACCGCCTCTCCCCCATCAAAGTGATTGTAACTGGAAATATTCGCTTACAAAAATATGGCTACAAATTAAGTATCTTGAAGAAAATAGTTGTTTTTGAGTTTTCATCACAATCTCCGTTCCTACAAAAATAGTTCGTTTTGCAATATTAAAGCAAACCAGGGAGGTGATTTAGTTCTCAGAACCTACCCCCCCCCCCCACCCTGCAGGTAGACCCTTGCATATACAATTCCTGGCACTGTTCAACATCTAACTGACTGAGTATTTTTCATCAAATCTTGTCATGGCTGCTATCAAACAGACATGACTAGATTTGATGAAAATCCAAAAAAATAAAATAAAATAAATAAAATAAATAATTGAGAAAATTTCTGGTCAGAACGTTGGCGAGAATTCTGTTAAAAGTTCGCAAAATAGACTTATTTCAGTGGTAAAGGGTTTGTATTCCTGGAGAAAGAATATTCACCAGCAGCATATAGGGTGTTAACTCCTAGCACCCTGGAAATTTCAAAGCACTCTCTTCTAGAGTAATCTTTTGTTTTGTACAGAACCAATTTATAACAAAATGGGAAGTAGTATATTTGATATTGCCTTTTAATATGTAAGAGGTTTTCAGAAAATAGTTGTCTAAAAAGCGGAATTCCCTTGAGTCTTAAATTTTTTTTCCAGCAGCGTGAATGAACAACTGTATTAAGGTGTCGAAGTCCGGCAAACATAAAAGTCAAGAAAAAACACAAATGGGAATAAGTTATCGCCCCGCCTCCAATATGTACCTCACAGAAGATGACTCTAACCCACTGTTTTACTTGTGATTTGTTTCATAAGCATTGTTCGCTTTGATAGCAGTTTGAGTAGTAGGGTTATTTACGCGTATCTTATTTTTTATCAAAGGCAAACTGGAGAATTTAGGTAAGTTCCCCACAGGTCTTGAGCTTCTCCTTCAAGTAATGTCAAAGGGGGCAAGAGTTAGCTTTAACTCTTAAAGATTGAGTCATATCGACGTTGAAAATGATACAACATTTGGTATACCAGTAGGTCTATACTCAAGATCGTGAATAGCTTCTTGGAGACGTCGTTCACTGATACTGGCGGAAGGGCTTGAATTCCATTTCAAAGGCAACCTCATCTTTTCCAGGCGATGACGAGATCCCAATTTATATGCGCTGTGTTGTTGGTTATGGGATCGTCCAGCTCTTAGTCGTCATCATTTCGGGAGATGGTCAAAGCTGGAGATTCTAAAGAAAGTTTGTCGCTTACAATTACAAATTGGCCGACCTCTTCCTTGAAGTAGTCATCAAATATCCTACCTTGTGCCAGCGACGAGTTTGCTTTAGAAATTTAGTAAAGGAGTTAGTTTTAACCTTGTGATCAAGACCCACCCAGAGCGGGCGCACCGTCTCTCTTGACCTTGGGCAGCGGGCGCATGGGACTGGAAGAGAAGTGAAAATACCCAGACCAAGTGAATTGTTTCTAACATTTTTATGGCTAACCAGTAACCACTATTCTCAATAAAGCTATTCCATCAATAATTTGGTTCAACGACTGCAACAGTCCAGCACAAAACGGCCCCTTTACGCCAAACAGAGTGAGTCCTCTGGTAATAGAAGGCGAAAAGTCTAAACAATTTACGAGCACATTCCAGGATTACATATGCAGAAGAAAGCGACAGCATATAAAGATGGCATATGTGACGCATGCTGGTTCCTCTGCTTCGCAAACATGATCAATGATAAGGATCGATAATACGCTTCGATAAAGGTAACACCAGTGAATCCTCGGCTACAGCGAACTTTAAACCAACTGAAAAACGGAAGATGAGTTGCATGCAGCAATTCTCATTTCCAGTGTACACATCTGCCTAGTCCTAACTAGGACCCTCCGGTCGTTACAGCCTCCTTCCACTTCCCTCCTAAAGGGAAGTAGGAGGGGGGGGGGGGGGATAACGATCTGAGAATCCTAGTTAGGACTAACTTCTGCCAGAAGTACAGCCTTTCCTTTATTTCTGACTTGGAAGGTGAATTTAGCTATTATCTACTTTTAAAGTCAAAAATCAAGAAATGCTATTTTTAGCATTAGTTTTTTTATCTTTTTATTTAGAGTGGGGCCGGTCCGAGCTTCACACAACTGACACAACGTATTTTTGTACAGCGCATCTACCACTACCCTATGACCCTTTATCATTCGTCCCTTTGCCTGTCACTCCTTTCAAGGGCCCTGGTCACTATCAGCCTTGCGAGAGGTTTTACTGTCATTGCTCGTGCTGTTTGTCCAAATTGATCCAAAATGTTTTGGTTATTCGAGTCCATTAAAGTTGTCCAATGGCCTTCCCCTATCTTTTCGGAGTATTCTATTTCATTATTCTTTTGTTAGAAGCAGTTATAAGCAGTTTCAAGTTACGATTTTTCAAAGGGCAAAGTCTACATGTAAGCTGATAAGCACGAAACGATTCTTCTTCATAAGTTCAAGTGTTTCCTCTGAAAATCCTGCATGTTTTCCGAGTTTGCAAAGTTTTCTTTGGGAACACTCTATCGATGGTAGAAATCAATCGCCTCAAATATCTGCATATTGAAGATGTTGTTATGACTATTGTACAGCTTCTTGGTGGTAGGAAGTTGGCCCAAATCAGAAAGAAGTATTCACCTGAAACTTTTCAACCGATGGTTAATACGCCTGCAGATACAGCAGTTGTCACATTAAAGTTTCCCAAGCTAACTTAATAAAGTTCGTTGAAATGCAATCTTGAAAAGCAACTCTTCAGTAGTTCCAGATCAAGGTCAGGTAAGGCCAACTGAAGTTGAGGTGGAGACCTTTATTTATTAGTGTTCACAGAAACTACAGTAACTATTGACAATTTTCATAAATTTTTCAGAGATATTGTTTCATAACTTCGCTCATTTATAATTACTGAGTAAATGGTTTAAGTTCGTTCCATTTCGAGCACAAATAGTGCTGTTACTGATGTGCCCTTAAAAGGCCACAACCGCCAAATATCTTGTTAACATATTCCTTTGATAATAATGTTAGTTATCCCTGGATATCCGTGGATATTTCGGGATATATGGAAATTTAAACTGGTATGGAAAGTGAAACACATTTCAGTGGCGCCTCAGGATGCACGAGTTTCTAAATCGGTGTAAATTTCCATGAACCCCAGAATCATTCTACTCACGGAAATAAATATTTCTTTCGGTTGAACAGGGTGAATAAGAAGGAAATTGTATTCATTCGGGTGTTCTCAAACATTTGTGCGCTCGGAGTCGCACGGAGTCGCACGGGCGTAACCATCCAATTTATCAATTGGATTGTTTGACGAATTGAAGTCATTTCAGGTGCTAGCGCAGTGGAGTGCACTGGATACTAATTAATTTTTATCATTATTTTAGTGGAGACAAATTGTATTGATGTCGGCACTTTTTTGGTATTGTTGTACTGTAAGAAATATTAGTCATTCGGTTTGTGTATTTTGGAAATGTGTAGAATGCGTAATAAAGCACGACACTGTGTAGCACCTACCATTGCAACAAGGGAGTTGTTATATTTATGGGCGCATAAATGTTTGAGGGTGGTCCGAAGGAATATATATTTTTTTATTCAAATAAAGATACCACTCACATCGGCGGTTAACAAGGTTTTGTTTTCTTGTTGTGGTGTAGACATAAATAGTGCTTTAAAACACGCTGACGGTGCTTTTCACTATCCTATGCTCTGAATTTGTCATTAGGGCATATTTTGTCGCTCGTTTCTCAAGGAAAGTAATGTTATTAAAATATTTATTGTTAACTGAGACACACCACATGTCTTATTTATTTTCCTTTTGTGATGGCAGATCAACCCAACCTATCAGATAAAATTATGAAAAATTGCATTTCACTGTAGACTTCATGTCCGGATTTCGTTAGTGAAGAATACCACTCCGTATAACAATACTTTGAACTTTATATCTTAGAAGTGGCTGGGATTTTGTGCCAACATTACATGGTGTGAGGGGATCATGCCAGTGAGTATATATTACAATGATATATATTGAGGAAGGTCTTGTTCGAACATTCAAATTGTGATAACTGATAAGGCGTTATCTATATTACCATCTTCAACTGAAAAAAATCCTTTAACAACTGTTTAAATTACTAAACTATGAAACTTTCTTAAATAGAATGGGATCGTGTAAATTTGACATGTCAATTATGCATGTGTAGAAGTAATGTGCGCTTTAGTACCGCTAATGAACCAACATGCTAAGCAGCCGGCTGATCAGTCCTTGGTAGGTTAGCGTGCTGTAGGTTTTTTTAATTGTCATCCCAAGTCATCATCCCAAATCCCACGTTCTGCCCCGATCAACCCCCCAAATCCCTCAAAAGCGCAAAGGGTCCATACACCTTCGTGAGATAAGGACTTCCAATGACTTTTCTTGAGAATTTGCAAGCACTTCCAGGACATTTGCATTGGGTTATTTGAACCATCTATGATGGATGTACATGTATACATACGAAGATATCGATTCTTATACATATATTCCAAACCAATAATACAAGTAGCTGACACTGACCCTTAGAAAGCTCTCTCAGAGAGCTTCCCAAGGGTTAGTGCCAGGTAATGCTATCGTTTCTGTGGAGAAAACCCTCAACACAATTCACCTATTCAAATATACAAACGCAACGGCTTTTTTAGTACCCACTTTATTCACAAACAGCCAACCAATGGCCTAAATATCTTTTTCAAGGACTTTTCACAACTACAATTTTCAAGCACTTCCAAGAGCCTAGAATTTCAGTTTCAAAACCAAAGCACATCTATGCACTTTCGTGGCCGTGTACAAATCCTGTGTTAATAGTAGTCACAGTCAGTCCGAGAGATGACATGGTTAGAGGGAGGCATCATGGATCTCGTAGCAGCAAATACTGAAGAAACCAGTAATAGCAGTTTGCAGTATCGTGTAAACTGATGATGGTGCTAGTGTAATCTTACAGTTTTAACAATACAAAGCAAGAGTAGTGGTAGCCATTAATTTTTACTCCCGGCATCTTTGGCTATGTCATGACCACAATACAAGTTGAACCCTTAAGTACCCACACAACTACAAGCTGCCCTCTTTATATTGCCCTGAAAACGTGACCAAATTGTATTCTTCCTTGAGAATTTTACTGGAAGGATGCATTTATATTGACAAGGTTTTTACATCATTATTGGCTGCCTGTCCTGGCAGCCAACAATGATGTAGAAACATTGTAAAGTCATCTGCAGTTGTGTACATATATATACGGTAGTTATTTGCATAAAATTAATCTACGGACCCGACGATTCAAGTCTAGAATTGTTTATACATTAGCTGCCCTCTTTGAAGGACTTCCACAACAGGCGTTGATTACTGGGTCCTAATTTACCAGTAAACAAAACTCGTTTACCATAGTAATTAAGCACAGCTCCACTTTCTAGGGTTTGCACTGGAAGGTAGTCAGTAATGTATGTAGGTACATGTAGTAGGAGAGAACCCAAGAGTTGCGGTAGAGACGTCAGTACAAATGGTGAAAGTGGAAGCCACAAGTAGTCAAACAATACAGAATACCAGTTAGGACCAGAAGTGGGAGCAGTAAAAGTTATCGTTGCTAGTAAATAGGAGCAGAGTTTCACCGACAGTAGTCAGTGTTTTCGCTAGGTCAAAAACGACGAGGCCGCTTTGGAGATGACAACGCAAGAACATCTCCATTACCATGGCTCGCAAAAGAGAGTAATATTGTGGAATGTGCCCAGGATAACTCAGTTCTCTCACACGAGGTGTATTTTTAACCCGTGTATCAACAGATGGCCTCATCATTTTTGAGAGCTTTATCAGTTAGCTGCACTCACGGAATAAAGTCATCTCTCGGTGTACTTCCTTGGCTACCGTATCAGAAAATCTTGAGCTTTCTCTTGAGAACCACTGAGTATTAATACGTCTTCCCGCAGGAAATGTTTTGCAGCTGCAAAAACACTGCCCTCCGGAAAATGTATTGATACTTCTGCAGTTTCTCTGTGCGTCCCCAGAAAACAACAGCCACTGCTAAATTAAACACCAGTCTTGTTATAAGAGATAACTGCGAAATAGGGAAAAGGTGTGTTTAGGCAATGAGATGGACCTCTGCCTTCCTAGTAGAAACCCTGCGTTATATGTGCACAAAACAATGGTTCCTATGGTTCACAAGCAGTGGTTACCAGAAATGTGGTCCTAAAACCAAGTGTCCCCAATAAAGATCATTTGGAATAGGACAACAATAAGCTGATCTTTCAATATACAGAAAGTATCACATGATCCTCCACTGTGGCTCTGTTATCCTTATACTAGTGAAAAATCAAGAACCATCCCCACAAATAATCAGATGAGGACTTGAAATCTATGAGAACAGACAAAGTAGAGATCGGTGGTAGCAGTAAGGACAACCCACAACAGGATTGAGGGTCAGAGGTGAAGGACAATGAAAGTTGTGAGTGAGGGCTGCCTGAAATTCCTGACTTTGCGAGAACCCAGAGAGCAGTGTTTATATCCCCCCAAAGGATTTCTTTTATTTTCTCCAGGTCTTCACAAAGTAACTATTAGGTTTGGGGTTGTCTTTCCAATTTCGTGGGGACTTGCTTGTCACTGTGAACAAAAGAAAAAACAACATATCCCCACAATGACGGCTAAACAATACTCTGAGGATGGGGGTGGAGGGTGAGGGTTGGTGGTGAGAGGGGGGGGGGGGGGGAGTGGTGGTGATGACAATGACACTGTAGCTTAACTTGTCTGTGTGTTATGTTTGATGAAAAGGATAATGTTCAATGTTTATGAAAGGATTATGAAAAAAGGCAAGAATTGTGATAATTGGGAATATGTTAATTTCTGTTCCTTGTATTCTGTGTTTTTAATAAAAATAATATGAGGTGTAGACTGTACTAAAGAATTGAGGGGTGGGTTAATGTTGCCCTCACAGTTAATGTATGTGGCCCTCACAGTTAATGTATATCAACGAAAGTTACCAATTTACAGTGAAATCCCTTCATAAATGCGGCCTGTTGACTGAGCTGAAGGTTTTTGGGCTTCGGGCCTGTGTAGCCATCATGGTTGACCGATCGCAACCAAAAGGGGACGTCCTCATCTAGACATTATACTGAGTCATCCTACCAAGTTACAATGAAATCCCTTCATAAATATGACCCATAGTCTCTGCTAAACTTTTTCGGGTTTTGGGCTCGTACAGCCGTCATGGTTGAATGATCGCGACAAAAAGGGCGTTCTCATCTAGGCTTTATCTGGAGCCATCCTACCAAGTTACAATGAAATCCCTTCATAAATATGACCTGTAGACTGTGCAAAACGTTTTTGGGCTTCAGGTCCCTGTAGCCGTCACAGTAGACCAATCGCGACCAAAAGGGGATGTTATCATCTCGACATAATATGGAATCAACCTACCAAGTTACAATGAAATCCCTCCATAAATACGACCTGTAGACTGTGCTAAAGGTTTTCGGGTTTTGGGCTCGGGCAGCTGTCATGGCTGAATGATCGCCACCAAAAGGGGACGTTCTCATCTAGACCTTATCTGGAGTCATCCTACCAAGTTACAATGCAGTCCCTTCATAAATATGACCTGTAGACTGTGCTAAAGGTTTTCGGGCTTCGGGCCCCTGTAGCCATCACAGTTGACCAATCGCGACCAAAAGGGGACATTCTCATCTAGACAATTTTTGGAGTCAACCTACCAAGTTACAATGAAATCCCTCCATAAATACATCCTGTAGACTGTGCTAAAGGTTTTGGGCTCGGGCAGTCGTCACGGTTGCCAGATCGTGACCAAATGGGGAAGTTCTCATCTAGACATCATACGGTGTCTTCCTACCAAGTTACAATGAAATACGTCCATATTAAATATGACCTGTAAACTATGCTCGATGTTTTTGGGTTTCAGGCTTGGGCGGCCATCACGGTTGACAGATCATGACCAACAGGGGACATTCTCATCTAGATATTACACAGAGGCATCCTACCAAGTTACAATGAAATCCTTTCATAAATACGACCTGTAGACTGTGCTAATGGTTTTTTGGGTTTTGGGCTCGGGCAGCCATCACGGTTGACCGATAGCAACCAAAAGGGGACGTTCTCATCTAGATACAACCTCAAACCTGCATATGAAATTTTGTGACGATCGAACAAAAACTACAGAGTGTAGCCTGTGCTAAAGGAAAATGTGAACAGACTCACAGACTCCCAGACTGAGTCTAACAGACTTCCACACGCGTGATGGCAATATCTTATCTTGACTTTGCCAAGTTAAGCTAAAAATGGATCCATGAGAATGCCATTTTCTTTATTCTTATTTCTAGATGGTGTCTGTTTATAAAAGAAAAACATGTTTAACAGGCTGTTAATTGAAAATAGAATAGGTTTTCATTTTTGGGATTCACTTTAATAAAGAATTTCCACAATCCAGTATACGTATTTCCACTAGTTCCTTAAATCCTGCACCCTAAGTATCATGCAACCAACTCTGTGTATATTTTCATGTGGTGTGTGATATGGCCGCCTATCAACTAATCCTGTGCAATGCTTTTGGTTAGCCAGTGTATGTTAGCTCACCATCTAACTCTGTGCAATTCACAGGGGTAGTCACTCTTTTCTTTCTAGTTATAAATAAGAGTGTTTCTATTATGCCACGAAACCATGCACATTGCACAGCCTCAGTGAGTGTCCATTTTCATGTAGTGTGTGATATGGCAGTTACCAATTTTTTATAACTGGAAAGTGTGACAAACCCTGTGCATTGCACAGGGTTAGTCAAACTTTCTGGTTATAAATTTATTTATTTATTGGTGTTTAAGGTCACAGATTTTTGCACAATGGCTAATCATGACCACAACATGAGTATCAACTCAGGACCAGGGGTGAGTGTTAATAAGCCATGTTGCCCATTTTAGAGAGAGTTTGCACCTCCCAAGCACTGGTGACTGGGTCCTATTTTACCAGTAAAACAGAGCCTGTTTACCACAGTGAACAGGCACTGCTTCACTTCCCGGGGTTCCCGTTCAGATGTTAACTGATGAAGGGCCAAACTTAGAATGATTAATGGCGCCAATTTCGGAACGTCCTTGACACTGCGCATGCGCAGTAGAGGCGAAGTGTGGAGGGCCTTTCAGGACATGTTTTCTTTGGTTTTAGATGCAAATTTTGGGGATTGGGGGGCAAAATTTGTGTTTGGCCCTATATTTTAAGAGTTAGCACCAGCTATGTTTGGGTCATTGGTACAGTATAAAAATACCAATTGTTTACAATTTACTATGTTGAAGGTCACTGTGGCCTTGACCTTTCACCTAGCGAGTCCAAAATAAATAGGGTTCTTCCTCTCACTGATGCCAACCTACCTATGAAGTTTCATGAACATGGGTCAAACCATTATCAAGTTATTGTCCGGACACCAATTGTTTACAAATGCCCGCCCACCCAACGCCCGCCCAGCATTCATCAAACAATAAGTCGAGTTTGACTTTGTCACAACCCGACTAAAAATAATTAAAATAATCAAATTTTATATTGTGTATGTTTGATTTGTAGTTGGAATTTGTGACTACCAAGAGTCTCAGTTGGAAAATTTACAGTCAAGGGGAGGGTGATTTAGAAATGGAATTCTGCATCTTTATCCTTTACCTTATGAATCGACCGCATCCGCCCACAGAATTTACAAATTCAGCAGTTGAAAAACAAGAGGCCACAAAGTGCCTGAGAGCGCTCACCTGACACTGACAACTACCAACCGAGGGTCCTGATTTGAACAAACTTGCATCTGCCCCATTAAGAAAACCATATACCAAATATCAAAACATTCTGACTCGTGGATCTAAAAAAAAAATTTTCTTCAAAATATTCCTCATATTGAACTAAGTTGTAATTTGGAACCCAGGGACTTGGCTTGAACAAACTTGAATCTCACCTCCCTAAGGATGCTGTATTCCAAATATCAAAAGATTCTGACTACAGGATCTGAAGAAAAATATTAAAACAAAAAATCCAGCAAGAGGATCACAGATCCATGAAGTCGAGTTTGACATTAAATTCTGAAGAAATAAGCTATTTATAGCAACAGTGACCTTGACCTTGGAGTCCCAGACTCCAAAATCAATAGGTGTCTTCCCTTCCTATAAGGTAACCTCTGGTATAAGTTTGGTAAAGGTGCGTCAAATAGAACTAAAGTTATTGCCCGGAAACCAATTTGTCACAAAATATTCTATTGATAGTAACAGTGACCTTGACCTTGAGGCCCAGACTCCGAAATCGATAGGTGTCGTCCCTTCCTATAGGGTAACCTGTGGTATAAGTTTGGTGAAGATACACGGAATAGAACAAAAGTTATTGCCCGGAAACCAATTTGTCACAAAATATTCTATTTATAGTAACAGTGACCTTGACCTTGGAGTCCCAGACTCCAAAATCAATAGGTGTCTTCCCTTCCTATAGAGTAACCTCTGGTATAAGTTTGGTAAAGGTGCGTCAAATAGAAGTAAAGTTATTGCCCGGAAACCAATTTGTCACAAAATATTCTATTTATAGTAAAAGTGACCTTGACCTTGGGGCGCGAGACTCTGAAATCGATAGGTGTCTTCCTTTCCTATAGGTTAACCTCTGGTATAATTTTGGTAAAGGTGCATCAAATAGAACTAAAGTTATTGCCTGGAAGCCAATATTTTACGCCCGCCGCCACTTCATCAAACTATAAGTCGAGTTTGACTTCGTCAAAACTCAACTAAAAATATTCCTCATGTTGAACTAAGTTATAATTCGGATTTCCAGGGAGCCCAAATATGAACCCAGGGACTCTGCTTTAACAAATTTGAATCTCACCTCCCCAACAATACAGTATATCAAATATCAAAGGGTATGTGATTTTTAAAGAATGTTCCTCATATTGAACTAAGTTACAATTTGGTCTCCCACAGGGAGCCCAAATATGGACTCAGAGACTTGGCTTGAACAAACTTGAATCACACCTCCCTAAAGATGCAGAGTACCAAATATCAAAACATTCCAACTGCTGGATCTGAACAAGAAGATTTTTAAAGAAAAATTCCTCATATTGAACTAAGTTATAATTCGGCTCCCACATGGATCCCAAATATGAACCCAGAGACTTGGCTTGAACACACTTGAATCTCACTCCCCCCCCCCCCCCCCCCCCCCCCCCCTAAGGATGCTTCATACCAAATATCGAAACATTCTGATTGGTGGATCTGAAGAAGAAGAAGATTTTTAAAGAATATTCCTCATACTACACAAATTTAAACATTTGGGCTCCCATAGAGAGCCCAAATATGGACCTAGGGATTTGATTTCAAACATTCTTCCAAAGATGTTATAAGATGTGAAATCTGAAAGCTTTTGGAGCAGTGGTTTGGAAGAAAAAGAGTCTTAAATGTTTTCCCCATTACCCACAGTGTTAAAAAATGGTGACTCAGCATTTTTTCAAAGTCCTGAAAGAGTACTCTATGATAAAACCGATTGCAATTTTTTTGGACCATTCCATTCTGTTGGTCCTAAGGAAGCTTCACACCAAATAAGAATTCTCAGTGCCATGCAGTTTTGGAGATATGGGCATTTTAAATTTTTTCTATTTTTAGCTCCTGTGGTTCCCACGGGGCATTTGGAATTTTTTTTTTGCATAAATCAAGTACTTACGATGCATTAATACTTCATATCAAATTTGGTTCAAACCTTCCTCTCAGTTTAGAAAATAGAAATTTTGGGTGGGGAAAAAATTCTTGCCCCTCCCATAACAACGACAAATATTGCCCCTTGAACTTCTCTTGAACAAACTTGAGTCTACACATCAGAAGGAAGCTGTATACCATATATTAAATCTCTGCTACAACTGGTTCATGAGAAGATTTTAAAAGAAATTGGGGCATTCTGACCCCACCCCTCCTCAATATGAGCAGAAACCCAATTTGAAGAAAAACACAAATGCCCCTATATAACCACTACTCATGTGGAATTTCATTAAAATGTGGCCAATGGTTTGGGAGAAAAAGATCCCAACACCACCTTCACGACGGATGCTGGATGCCGGACGAAAAGTGATCAGAATAGCTCACCCTGACTTTCAGTCAGGTGAGCTAAAAAGGTTTCGTGAAATTTCAACACCATATCATGTGACCCTTCACTGGTTTGAGCTCATAGAGCACATTTCAATGAGGGGTTACATGATATGCTTTGGAAAAACTTTTTGAAAAATTAAAAAAAAAAAAATTAATACCGTGTGTTGGGTAAAGGGTTAAAACCTGTGGTTGGAAAAATTTGACTCAGGGCATGAGGGGGAGGGGGTGCTAGTGGAATTTTCCACTTGTTGGAAATTATGTAATGGTTGTCGTAATTTTGCCAATGTGGAGGTGGGGCGGATTTGCAACTGGAAATCTAGAGGACAAAGACACCCACACCCCACCCCACCCCACCCCACCAGGGACCCTTTAGAAACAACTGCCAACATGAAGATACTTCATTCTTGCTTAGGACACTGAAGACTGCATATGTCTTACACAGGTGCCATTCAGAAGGATGTTTTTCAAAGCACCCAGTGGAGACGCACATTATTCAACTAGATGGGTTTCAGATATACTCCTCTCTAAATACACCCATCCATGATAGATACTTGTTCAAATCAATCAAATTAATAAATCAAAGACACACCATTTTGCTTGTGAAACAAATGCATTCCGAGTACACAGTGCCTGTTGAAGAGATAAGTAATGCAAAAACAATTTTCAATTTTCTTTTACTGAAAACAAAACATAACAAAAAATATAAAACATGCTTTCAACAATATGTAACAGTGGTTGATTTGTCTCCCTTTATTCATTCTTAAAATCATTCTATTAGTGGAAATGTTATTCACAGCTTTTGCATTTGTTTCTCTCAATATATTCTCAAGATCAGGACTCTCTGGTTATCTTTCCGGTTTATCAAGTATACAAGGGGAACGTAGAAAGACCACAAACACACATTCCTTTTTTATAAATTTATTTATTTATTGGAGTTTGTACACAACACCACCATGCTCCCACGTGGGCAATGGGGGTGAAATGTCTTACCCAAGGACACAACACGATTGCTGCAGGTGGGATTCAAACAGAGGACCTCTCGACTTGCAGCCTGCACCTCTACCTACTTAGCCACCGTGCCTCCTCCTTTTTTGTAAAAATGACGTCTCTAGTAATGTGAGGTAAAGGGTTAACCAGTCTGAATATAGACTTTTCTTTACTGGTGTTTATTGTATCTTTCAGCATGGCTATATCATGACTGAAACACAAGAATGAAGTAAAGTTTAATTAATCTTTAACAGGTTGAGTGCTGGAAACCCATTTTTTTTTTACGGTTTAATGACACTTTAACAGACAGGCTCATATCGTGTCGGTGACAGTTTTAAAGGTGGAGGAAGCCGGAGTAACCAGAGAGAACCACTGAGCATCTGGCAAACAGCTGCCAGCTCCCCAACTTCATAACTCCGCAGTGCAGCACAGGCAGGGTTAGATTGTTTGAAGACATGTGCGACATTAATGTGCAGTACGCCTTAGTACATGGCGTCATCGTTCCCCCATGTGGACAATCGGGGTGAAGTGCCTTGCCCAAGGACACAATGTGTGAGTCCGAATCTATCGCTCAGACGGTCACCCATCCAAGGACGAACCGGGCTTGACTTTATTTAACTTCAGTGATCTGATGAGAACCAGTTAACGCAATGCCACCGCACCACTGCTGGAAACCCATATTTGGCCTTTACTCCAACTTACAAGTACTGCAACTCAAAGGCTTCAAACTATGTGGATGTTCTCCATACAGTGCAGCCCAGTTAATTGGATATCTCTTAACTGAATAACCCTGTTAATTTAAAATAATTTCCCAACACAAAACCATTTACCATACCTCCGGAACAAATCTGATCTGTTAATTGAATATAGGTTATAGAGTAAACTCCTGTTAATTGAATAAAAAATCTTGTAACCTGTCAAGAAATAACCCTGACGCTCAGCAGTTTCACTTTGTTTATAGACCTATTTGGTCTCAGGACATCCAATACAGGCATTTAATCTATTATATCTTGTTTGGCAGAGCTCATGGAGCTCTGTCAAACAAGATATAATAGATTAAATGCTAAGTTTATCTCCAGAACACAGGAATGTGACACAATCCCAGTTAATTGAATACCTTCTGTTAATTGAATAGTTTTTTTTGGCTATTCAATTAACAGGGTTCCACTGATTTATCTTTGAATCTAAATTATTTAGTGCATATGGATTTTCTTTGCCACCCCAGGCACTGGTTATCAGGCACAATTTTATCAGTAAAACAGAACACATTTACCACAGTAAAAAAAAAATACTATTCTAAAAACCAGGTTTGCTCGTAGAAACCAAAGTGTTAAAATCTGATGGGCTTTCATTACAGGTTCAAAAATAGTCAAACAAAAGAAAGATTTCGTGGACCCAAAAAATACTCATGCCAAACAAGAAACTGTATCTATCTGCTCACTTGCAAACTGTGCAAAAAACAATACGTTGGTGAAAGCAAACGCCATTTTGGCATACGCCTACGAGAACATCAAGCAGATATAAAACATGGCAGAGACACGACCATAGCTCTACAATTCACCCAACCAGATCACAATACCAATGATCTTAGTTATCGCATTGTTTTCATCCCCAAATCAAATCCTGATTTAAATTCGTCCACCACCAGGAGACGGGAACATGAAATAAATTGGATATACCGACTCTGGACATTGCACCCCTTTGGTATAAACAGAAAGGATTTTTAATTTTTACACTTTCATTACAATGCTAAATATATAACCAGGAGCTTTGTTTGAACAAACTTGTAGATCTTTTTTACAAAGATATTAAATGCCATGCATGAAACTATTCAGACCAGTGGTTTGTGAGTAGATTTTTTTCAATGTTCTCCCCATTAACACCAGATCTAGGGATTCAAAGACACCCTAAAAGTATAAATTTTATAGTAAATTTCCTTTCTTATTATACCTACCGAAATTGTTTACAACAGGCTTGCACTACAGTGGAAGAACCTAACTCGGATAAAATACTCTCTATTTTAATCTTTCCCAAGATTTGGGAAAGAAAAGTGGTGTAAAAACACCACGAAAAAATAAGCCAAAACTGGGCCGAGCGCCATCGGCGCACACCCAGTATGGGACGCTCTTCCATAGTACAAATCCCTGACTTCCGTCACAGTGCGCAATGCATCAATTCGTCATTCTTTTGATTCCGAACAACACAGGAGTTATGTGATCAGCGGGGAGGAAGGATTCTTACCCGAATAAGAAGACGGGAGGGCCTCCAAGTAAACAATTTCGGTAGGTATAATAAGAAAGGAAATTTACTATAAAATTTATACTTCTTATCAACCTACCTCAATTGTTTACAACAGGCTGAATAGACAAAAGGCTGGAGGGAATCACATAACCAACCCACACATAACTCAATAGCACTGGGACCATGGACAGAGGAAGAGATCCCTAGGCCTATCAAACCATAGCATCACAAACATTAGAAAAGCCAATGAAAGATGAGGCGTATGGTGTAGTGCGACGCACAGACAGAAAAGGCAGTAACAGCACAAAGCTGGAACCGACCCTGAAAAAAGCTGAAAAGCTTGGATAGACAACATCCTGAGCCGAAGAAAGAGGGCCCCAAGGGTCTCTGTCGGCTCCTGCAACTGTCGCAGAGAAAAGGAGAATGTAGCATTTCTCCAGAAGGCTGCCAGTATAACATCAGTCATCCGACATGACAGAGTTATTAAAAGAGGAAGACAATGCACGCACCTCCTGGCAGAAAAAACAATTGGTAATACAATCACCAGTAGCTAGACGAGCGGAAGCTGCACGAATAGCAAGACAAGTCCATCAAGAAATGGATGCAGGAGAGATCTGGCATGTGGGAAAATGCATATTCATCCAGGATAAAGGCGTGAACGCCCCCCACCCCCAAGCAGAGCAGCGCCCAAGAAAGTGACCATCTTGGAGTAAACTGTAAAGTCGAAGGCCTTTTCAAGGAAAAGAGCTGAACACGCTTGGAGAGGCAAGGATGAGTGTCGAAACAATGCGGTATCACATAGGAAAAAATGTCTCCGAAGCATGGACAAGTACACATAGCTGGAGACCCCCAGAAACAAACATATACCAGAAAACTCCGCAAGCAGTGTGATCGAAGGAGTGACAGAAGCAACAGAGTGATCACACACCATCGACAGAAGAACCTTCCACTTAGCCACAGAGGCTAAACCAGTGGAGTGCCTCCTTGAAGAAAAGCAACTCCACTGCGTGTCTCGAAAAACCACTACGGAGGAGACAGGACCCGATAAAAGACATGTGCGAACTTGAAAACCTCCCTGGCGACTTTGGCAAAGAAAGTCGCGAGGTAGAGGGAGACATGCCAGAACCGCCGCTAACAGAGAGCGGAGCAGAATGATCCACACCCACCGAAGTGACGGGTGTGATCGAAAGGATTTGACGACTGCAGGTTCATATCTGGGTGAGAACCTGAGGCAGAATCGGAACCGGTAGGAAGGTGTAGCCGACAAGACCATCCCAGGAGGGCCAGAGCGTCCACGGCGAAAGCCAGAGCATCTGGACACGGGGACACGAAAGTGTCCACCTGATGGTTCCAACTAGTCACAAGAGATCGATGGAACCCGCCATGTGGAGCATCCACCTGGTGGAAATGACCCTGCCCCGACGGAACAGGGAGTCGGCTAGGACGTTCAGGTGACCGGGAATGTGACGAACAGCCACCCTGGTGCGGACATCCTGAGCGAGCAGTAGAAGATCCCAAGCCAATTCGTACATTGGAACAGAGTGCGTGCCGCCCTGGTTCCGAATGTAAGCAACCACCGTCGAATGGTCGGACAACAGAAGGACCTGGCGACTCGATAGGTGAGGGATCCACTGCCTGAAACGCAGAAGAGCAAGAAGCTCCTTCTGGTTGATGTGTAGAGCTGCATGATCCTGGTCCACCATCCCATGAATGGAAAGACCTAGAGGATCCAACGTCGCACCCCATCCGAGATCGCTGGCATCTTCCGTCAGAACGCGATCGGACGTGGGGAAGTCCAACGGAACACCCTGCGAAAGCCACTGGACATCCGCCCAGAGGAGAAGGTGAGGATAAAGATAGTCTGGAAACTGAAGCACCAGATCCAGAAAATCTACATTCGGCCTCCAACGACTGAGCAGAAAGTGTTGGAGAGGTCTGACACGCAGCCAACCTAGAGGAATGAGATCCGTCACCAAACAGCAGAGACCGATTAGCCGGAGAAAACTCCGAGCCGTCGTGGATGTGGACTGGGACAGAGTCGGAGCAAAAGCTGAGAGAATCACAGCCTTGGCCTGGGGAAACGCCACCAAATTGAATTGTGTGCGGAAAGCCATCCCCAGATGATAAAACGACTGAGAAGGGACCAGGTCCGACTTCTCCTCGTTGACTCTGAAACGTAGCGACGTGAGCAAGCTCAACAGAGTGGCGACATCTGACTCCAGGAAGGCAGCATTGGAATGCCCCTGGAGGATATCGTCCAGATATGCCGAAGTAGTCACCCACCCTGGACTGTATGCGATGGAAAGCTATCACATGCGACATCAGTCTGGTGAAAGACCAAGGAACCAGGTTGAGGCCGAAAGGCATGGCCTTGAACTGGTAAACTCGCCCCAGAAAAATGAACCTGAGATACTTCCGTAACGCCCAATGAATCGGAACGTGAAAGTAAGCGTCTCGCAGGTCGAAGCTGGAAGCGAAATCTCCCTGGTGAATTGAACGGAGGACCGACCTGAAAGTCTCCATGCTGAACTTGGGAGCAATGATAGACTGGTTCAGGAAACTCAGATCGAGAACCGGTCGGAGTCGGCCATCCTTCTTCGGCAACAAGAACAGGCGGGAATAGAAACCCCCTGACCTAATGTTCTTGATGACCTCAATCGCCCCCTTTGTCAGGAGATTGTCTATCTCCGTGGACAAAAGTTCCAGACGTAAAATGTCTGAAGGAACTGTGGTTGGAAAAGGCACCCCAGACAGAGTGGAGTGCTGTCGGAAGGATATTCGCAGCCCGGACCAAACAACATCTAACATCCAAGGATCGGATGTGATGGTGGCCCACGGTCTGCGAACTCTGCTATCCTTTCTCCAACCTGGGACGAGTCGAGGTGAGGACCTTCATTGCGAACCCCGACGAGGCTCGCGAGAGGAGAAAACACCTCTACTGAATGAAGAATCCTGGGAGTTCCCTCAAGACTGCCGACGCTTACCCTTACCCCTTGAGTAAGAAGTAGAAGCGGTGGCAGAAGGATCAGCCCCTTTTGCTTCGCAGAGGAAGCAGAGGGTACTTGTTAGGCTTGGAAAAGGCACCCCAGACAGAGTGGAGTGCTGTCGGAAGGATATTCGCAGCCCGGACCAAACATCTAACATCCAAGGATCGGATGTGATGGTGGCCCACGGTCTGCGAACTCTGCTATCCTTTCTCCAACCTGGGACGAGTCGAGGTGAGGACCTTCATTGCGAACCCCGACGAGGCTCGCGAGAGGAGAAAACACCTCTACTGAATGAAGAATCCTGGGAGTTCCCTCAAGACTGCCGACGCTTACCCTTACCCCTTGAGTAAGAAGTAGAAGCGGTGGCAGAAGGATCAGCCCCTTTTGCTTCGCAGAGGAAGCAGAGGGTACTTGTTAGGCTTGGAAAAGGCACCCCAGACAGAGTGGAGTGCTGTCGGAAGGATATTCGCAGCCCGGACCAAACATCTAACATCCAAGGATCGGATGTGATGGTGGCCCACGGTCTGCGAACTCTGCTATCCTTTCTCCAACCTGGGACGAGTCGAGGTGAGGACCTTCATTGCGAACCCCGACGAGGCTCGCGAGAGGAGAAAACACCTCTACTGAATGAAGAATCCTGGGAGTTCCCTCAAGACTGCCGACGCTTACCCTTACCCCTTGAGTAAGAAGTAGAAGCGGTGGCAGAAGGATCAGCCCCTTTTGCTTCGCAGAGGAAGCAGAGGGTACTTGTTAGGCTTGGAAACGGCCCGTGCCTACCCCAGAAGGCTGATCAAGCTGAAGAAACAGCAGCTGATCGTTGTAATGACGTAGGACATCATCCCGGACCGTCAACACAGAATCATGGAAAAGTTGCGGACCTGTCAAAAAAGCAGATCGAAGAGCAGCGTACTGCTCCTCAGGAAGGGATCGGCCTGTGTCCCGCACAGAGTCCCTTCGAACTAATTCCAGATTAGCCGTGTTACAGGCATGCGCGTGAGGAAGATGCATGAGTGCCTTGGACAGCACACGCAAAGGAGCCTGTACCTCGTCAATCTTATCTGAAGGCAGATAGGCAGCAAAAGCTGAGACGACGTGATCGGAGAGAGAAAGCATACCAAGCATCTCTCTCGATAAGCCCAATGTGGACTCCAGAGTCGTCATCGGAATGACGGCAGACTTGGACGTGGAAAGCCCGAGGGAATTGGAGTCCTGATCCAAAACCGTCAAAGTCTGGTAGACCAGCGGAATCGTAGGAACGATAACGCGCCGGAGGCAAAAAGGTGTCAACCCTGGTGAAGAACGGAGCCTTCAAAGCCTTGGAACTTAGCTTGGAGTCCAAGGCTGTAAATGCTTCAACCAACTGTACCGAAGGGCACGGTCGAAGACGCCCAGAAGCAGGTTGCTCCATAGACTGTTGGCGCGCGACCGATGATCGCGGCCTGGCTGACACTGTCGACTGGTTAGATGGTATGAGATTCGGAAGGAACCCAAACACGAAATCAAGAGCTGCCCCCAAGTCCGAAGACTGCTGGCTCTCGACATCAAGCATGTCTGACTCTTCCCCTGAGTCGGAAGACACATAGCCCATCGTGGGCAAACCAGCCGACGCCTCCCATGGTGTCGGAACACCAGGGGATCAGAAAGCGGCCTGTTTCTAATCCCGGGAGGTGGCGCCACAGGAGGCACCTGGAAACCACTCGCTGCCTCGCTGGAAGCAACAGGAAGGCTCGTTGACAGAACCTGAGTGAGTAAGGAGAGGGCCTCCCTAAGCTCACTGCCCGTACTGGCCGGTTCGACAGGGGAACGAACCGGCAAAGTGGCTTCACCGCTGACCCTCTGAACCAGCGAAGGGTCACAATCCTCCAAAAGACCCGACATGGGACGACGGGCGGCAGCCGAAAATGTCTGAAGCCAGACGTGTATAGGGGTGTGACACACCCCGAGGATCAACATAGCAGGAACTCATGAGAGTCACCGCTGACCTCTGCAGGGCAGAAGGTCCAGGTGCACAAAAGACGTCGGATCCCCAAAACTGGTCGTGTGACCAGAATGAGGGACGGAAACGCCACGGAGTTCATAGTGTCCCACTAAGAACAACCGAAACCAATGACAACTGTGGTGCTCGACGGCGCAGAGACCACAGGAGAGAGTCCGGCCGGCAGCAACTTCCAACTTCGCCGAGTTGAAGTCAGGGAAGGCTGAGGCCGATACCCCCACGTCTACACAACCAGACACCGCAGCAGACCACTGCAGGTATAAAACTACTGTGCTCATTGACTGAGAGGACACAGTATAGGGTTCAGTCGGCAGCCCCATTTGACTTCGCCGAGTGGAAGTCTGGGAAGGCTGAGGCCGAAACCCCACAACCATACTACAGACATCCCTGCAGACCCTGGCAGGGAGAAGCCGAGGCCGGCTAAAAACGGTGCCCATGACGTTGTAGACGGAACAGCAGTAGCAGCAGATACGACGGGAGCTGTTGGAACTGGAGGAAAATCGGAGAGAGCCACCAAGCTCGGCCTCCAAAGGAGGAGTCACAACCCTAGTGACAGCCTCAGATGTCGACTGGAGAGGGCGCATAGTCCCGGAACCAGGCATCTCTACACCAGAAAACCAACAGCTCCTGCAGTATCCACCACGGTAAAACACTGCACATTCCCCACGGAAGGGGAATAACTCTCACCAGACATGGTCGAATCGGGAAGCCCCAAAACGAAAGCTGGTGCGGGAGGAGCTGCACATCCCCCACGGAGGAGGAGCAATTCTCATCAGACGTGGTCAAATCGGGCGACCCGAAACAAAAGCGTTCACCACCCCCGTGGGAGCGGGAGGAGCTGCACATCCCCCACGGAGGGGGTCAAACTCACACCAGACGTGGTCAAGTCGGGGGGGCCCCGAAACGACTGCATTCCACACCACCCGCGTGTGCGGACGAAATGGACACGAGAACGCACCAATGGCGAGGACAAAAGGAATTGCCCTAAAGGAACCGAACTGGAAAGAACAGAGGTGAGAGCAGTAGAAGAAAAAGGTGAACTCAACAGAAACAGAAAGTAGAAGAACACCCTCAACTACGAGAGAAGGTGGCAGAACCCAGACGGCCGACACCGACTCCAATAAAATTTTTTATCAACCGAAAAAATTCATTGTCGAATCGCGATGACACGATGTCGCAAAACATTCGCGACAACGGAATAGTAATTAATAAACAATGAGAATGTGGTTGAAAATATAAACGAGAATATATAAAACACAGTCCTGTTATTATACAATCTTCAGACCCATAATTCCAGTCACAGGAAAACCATTATCCACGAGTTGAATTATCACTGTTTCATAATGCATATGGTGGAAACACATCCTGCTTGTGCCTTGGATAGAAAAAGAATGACGAATTGATGCATTGCACACTGTGACGGAAGTCAGGGATTTGTACTATGGAAGAGCGTCCCATACTGGGTGTGCGCCGATGGCGCTCGGCCCAGTTTTGGCTTATTTTTTCGTGGTGTTTTTACACCACTTTTCTTTCCCAAATCTTGGGAAAGATTAAAATAGAGAGTATTTTATCCGAGTTAGGTTCTTCCACTGTAGTGCAAGCCTGTTGTAAACAATTGAGGTAGGTTGATAAGAAATGACCTCATAGGCTTGATTTGAACAAACCTGCAAATTATAATTACAAAGATGTATATATTAAACATAGAAACATTTGAAGTGGTGATTTAGGAGAATGTTTAAATCTGGGACTTCACGTCTCCCCTGAATATGACCCCAGGAGTTTATTCTGAACAAAGATGTCATTCATTAAGAGGGAAGCATTTCAACCAGTAGTTTCGGAGAACAGTTTTTAATGTTTTCTCCATTACCCACAGTGTTCAAATCTGACTATCAAACAGTCTGGGCCCTGCACATTATTCATCCCAAGGCTCAATATTTCCCTCATCTGCCCTGGCACTATAAAATTGTGAACCACAAGGCCATATTTGCAAAATGGTGATTTTATCTCAAATGATACCACCCAGAACTAGGAGAGGAGAGAGCTCTTCACCAAATAAGTTTATGCCAGCACGAGGTGAACCTGATTAACTTCTCACTTCTTATGAAGGGCCTATTTCTGAGGTTGAAGAGGATAGTCGATGGGGTAGTTTATCAGGGTTTCCCCATCTCGGCGAATATAAAATTCAAGGAGTTTTAAAATTATTTCAAATGAAAAACTTATCACATTAAAATTCCACAAATGATGCCTGAACTATAAGCGATGGCTAGAGCTAGGCAGATTTTTGGTTTTCTGGTTTTGTTCTGGTTCTGTGGCAAACTGGAAAACTGAACAACAGGACTAAAAACCAGGCAAACAGTTTTAATGTGTTTGGGCTTAAACTTAAACTAGAGGCCCCAGGGGCCTGAGGACGCTCACCTGACATGGTAGTATAAATATCAAACCAGGGACTTGAATAAGCTGCATACACCCCTCCTAAGAAAAGCATATACCAACTAGATGAAGCAATTGTGCCCATACAATACACAGGATTTTCCTTCTATTTTCAGTTCCTGCACTTTTACGTCCCAAAATTGAGATAAAGGCATAAAAAACAGATTTTTTTCCCAAACAAAATATTTTCAGCCTAAATTTTTTTTTTCTTCTTAAAACGCATAAAAAACCAAAAAACTAATTTTCGGATTTTGGTCCAAAAGTCCCACCTGGACCCCAAATTTTCAGTGTAAAAAAAAAAAAAAAATTTTTGTCATAAAATTGACCAAAACGCATAAAAAACAAAAAAAAATTTCCGGATTTTGGTCCAAAATTTTCTAAGTCCCACCCGGACCCCAAATTTTCAGTGTAAAAAAAAATTTTTTTTTGTCTTAAAATTGACCAAAATGCATAAAAAAACAAAAAAAAAAATTCCGGATTTGTGTCCAAAATTTCTAAGTCCGCAACGGGACCCCAAATTTTCAGCCTAAATATGAACCCAGGGACTTGGCTTGAACAAACTTGAATCTCACCCCCGTAAGGATGCTGCATACCAAATATCAAAAGATTCTTATTGGTAGATCTGAAGAAGAAGATTTTTAAAAAATATTCCTCATACTCCACTAATTTAAACATTTGGGCTCCCAAAGAGAGCCCAAATATGGACCCAGGGAATTGATTTCAATAAACATGTGAAACAATCTTCCAAAAATGTTATATGTGAAATTTGAAAGCTTTTGGAGCAGTGGTTTGGGAAAAAAGTAGTCTAATATGTTTTTCCCATTACCCATAGTATTAAAAAATGCTGTCTCAGCACTTTTTCAAAGTCCCCAAAAAGTATCCCATGATAAAACCGATAGCAATTTTTTCTGACCATTCCATTCTGTTGGTCCTAAGGAAGCTTCACAACAAATAATAGTTCTCAGTGCCGTGTAGTTTTGGAGATATGGGCGTTTTAATTTTTTTCTATTTTTAGCTCCTGCGGCTCCCATGGGGCGAGAAGAAAAAATTTTTTTGCATAAATTAAGTGCTTATGACCCAATAAGCCCTCACATCAAATTTGGTCCAAATTTGCCTCTCGGTTTGGAAAATAAAAATTTTGGGAGGGGCAAATATTCTTGGCCCTCCCATTACGATGCCAAATATAGCCCCACAAACTTCTCTTGGACAAATCTGAGTCTACACCTCAAAAGGAAGCTGCACACCAAATATCAAGTCTCTGCTACTGCTGGTTCATGAGAAGAAGATTTTTTAAGATTTAACAAACTATTATCTCAAATATCAATTAAATTGGTTCAGCGGTTCGGGAGGAGAAGACGCAAACACCATGTTCACGGACGACGGACGGTGAGTGATCACTATACTCTCCTGACTGAAAGTCAGGTGAGCTAATAAAAAACTACCCCACTGGGAGAGATATGGACTAGTGGCCCCTATGCAGTGCTGGAAATGAACAAAATTGAAGGGTGCAGTTTTAAGCCCCCGTGAATTCAGAGACGGGAGTAAATTGCACCCGTAAAATGTTAGTATATGAATTTTCGAGGGAATACTGTCACCAAACACCAGAAACCTTAACCCTTTGAACTCTAGTGGTATCTTCCATGCCAGTTCAAAGGCAGCAATTAGAAGAGTCCATATTTATTATTTGGACCAATCAATATTTTCAATGTGCAGCCTCGTGGCTGAACGTTGAAAATATTGATTGCTCTACCCCATACATTTTCTGAACAGCCTTCCTACTTAATGACATTATGACGTATCATGTCCCTGGCCAGAAAAGTGGCCGATCCAGTTCAAGGGGCTAAATGTATAAGGAATTGATGAATTATGACAGTAACTTGCCACTGGCTGAAGAGTGCTGCTTTCTCAAAACAACACACATTTATTTGCCCTCACAGTATATTAGTGCTCCACAATATTTTTCAATGAGTGCATTTTTTAGCTCCCGTAAAACAGAAAACATGGGTGCTGATGGGAGCAATTCCAATCGCACCCGTCTCATTTCCAGGACTGCCCTATGGACTCACTGGATCAATCTAGCAAAGGCATGACTACGGCATGTTCTCAATATCACATTTTCTCCCTTACTGACTCGTCCACCAGACGAGTCAATAAGGGAAAAAGTGTGACAATGAAAACACAGCATGGATTATATACAATTTATTCATTTGTTACCCTAATTTATGTGTTTCTTTTCTGTCTCAATAGGCTGAGCAACAGATACCCTAGAACCCTTAAAAATGATCAAAGGGAAGTTGGACTGGACCAAACAGAGACATTTACAGACACTGCTTTTTGTGGTGAGCAGTGTCATACTGCATACTGCACTTTTTTCCAAGTTAAGGAGCCTGAAGTATTCTTTAATTTTTGTTGTGGTTCTTCACACAATAGAATGAAAGTGTCAATGACACTGTCACTTAACTTGTGTGTTGTGTTTGATGAAAAGGATAATGTTCAATGTTTATGAAAGGATTATGAAATAAGACAAGAATTGTGATAATTGGGAATATGTTCATTTCTGTTCCATGTATCCTATGTTTTTGATAAAAATAATATGAGGTGTACACTGTACTAAAGAGCTGAGGGGTGGGTTAATATGACCTCACAGTTAATGTATGTGGCCCTCACAGTTAACGTATATTACCGAAAGTTACCAAGTTACAGTGAAATTATTCCAAAATGAGTCATCCTATCAAGTTACATTGAAATCCCTTCATAAACATGGCCTGTAGACTGTGCTAAAGGTTTTCGGGCTTTGGGTCCCTGTAGCAGTCAGTTTCCCAATTGCGTCCAAAGGGGACTTTCTCATCTAGACATTATATGAAGTCAACCTACCAAGTTACAATGAAATCCCTTCATAAATATGACCTGTAGACTATGCTAAAGGTTTTTGGGCTCGGGCAGCCATCATGGTTGAATGATCGCAACCAAAAGGGGACATTCTCATCTGGGCATCATCTGGAGTGATCCTACGAAGTTACAATGAAATTCCTTCATAAATATGACCTGTAGAATGTGCTCAAGATTTTCGGGTTTTGGGCACCTGTAGCCATCACAGTTGACCAATCACGACCAAAAGGGGACGTCAACTTCTAGGCATTATATGGAGTCAACCTAACAAGTTACAATGAAATCCTTCCATAAATACGACCGATAGACTATGCTAAAGGTCTTTGGGCTCGGGCAGCCATAAAGGCTGAATGATCGCGAACAAAAGGGGATGTTCTCATCTAGACATTCTTTGGAGTCATCCTACCAAGCTACAATGAAATTTCTTCATAATTATGACCTGTAGAATGTTCTAAAGGTTTTCAGGCTTTGGGCCCCTGTAACCGTCACAGTTGCCCAATCGTGTACAAAAGGGGGCATTCTCATCTAGACATTATATGAAGTCAACCTACCACGTTACAATGAAATCCCTTCATAAATATGACCTGTAGACTGTGCTAAAGGTTTTTGGGCTTCGGGCACAGGCAGCCATCATGGTTGAATGATCGCAACCAAAGGGGACATTCTCATCTAGGCATCATCTGGAGTGATCCTATGAAGTTACAATGAAATCCCTTCATAAATATGACCTGTAGACTGTGCTCAAGGTTTTCGGGCTTCGGGCACCTGTAGCCATCACAGTTGACCAATCACGACCAAAAGGGGATGTCATCATCTAGGCATTATATGGAGTCAACCTAACAGGTTACAATGAAATCCTTCCATAAATATGACCTTTTGCCTATGCTAAAGGTTTTTGGGCTCGGGCACCCATCATGGCTGAATGATCGCGATCAAAATGGGGCGTTCTCATCTAGACATTATTTGGAGTCATCCTACCAAGTTACAATGAAATCCCTTCATAAATATGACCTGTAGACTGTGCTAAAGGTTTTCGGTCTTCGGGCCCCTGTAGCCGTCACAGTTGCCCAATCACGTCCAAAAGGAGACTTTCTCATCTAGACATTATATGAAGTCAACCAACCAAAATATTGATTGCTCTACCCCACACATTTTCTGAACAGCCTTCCTACTTAATGACGTTACAATGAAATTCCTCAATAAATATGACCTGTAGACTGTGCAAAAGGTTTTTGGGTTTTGGGCTCGGGCAGTCATCACGGTTGGCAGATCATGCCCAAATGGGGAAATTCTCATCTAGACATCATAAGGAGTCACCCTACCAAGTTGCAATGAAATCCCTCCATATTAAACATGACCTGCAGACTGTGCTAAAAGTTTTTGGGTTTCAGGCTTGGGCAGCCATCACGGTTGACACATCACGCCCAAAAGGGGACGTTCTCATCTAGGCATTATACAGAGGCATCCTACCAAGTTACAATGAAATCCCTTCATAAATACGACCTGTAGACTGTGCTAATGGTTTTCAGGTTTTGGGCTCCGGCATCCATACCGGTTGACCGATCGCGACCAAAAGGGGACGTTCTCATCTAGACATGACCCCAAACCTGCATATGAAATTTCGTGATGATCAGACAAGAACTGCGGTGTGTAGCCCGTGCTACAGGAAAATGTGAACAGACTTACAGACTCACACTGACAGACTGACAGACTTACAGACTCACAGACTTCTGCACATGTGATGGCAATAGCTTATCTTGACTTTGTCAAGTTAAGCTAAAAACTGAACCGAAACCGAGATTTTTCCTGAAATTGAAGCGATTCTGAAAAATCAAAACCTCCCAGCTCAAGCACAAGTTCAGAGTCACAAAATCACAAAAGTATGTTAAAATACTGGTTTAAAAGCAAAAAAGTATAAGCAAAAGCTGCTTTGACCCTCTCCTCATTGAGGTGGAAGAATAAAAAATTCAAGCTGCAAATTCTTCCCATAATGTAACTAGTAATTTAATGAATTCAATCTTGTTTGACAGAGCTCACTCAGACTGATTTGGCTAAATTCCTGGCTACTTCATTGGAGAAATTTGCTGCTTAAAATTACAATATTTTGGCATCAGTGTGCAGAGGCTTAATGAACTGTTCACTCATTCATGGTTAACTACATGTATAAAGAGACCCACCCCAACAGTATTCCACAGGTAAAAACTGTGTGAAATCCCCAGTTTTCAATTGTGGAATGCTATTATAGTCTCTTTCGCCTTCAGTGTTAACAGAAAATCAGTGAACAATTCATTCATTACACCTCATGATAAAACACAATGCTATTTTGCTATATGTTGCTATTAGTTGTTTCACAATATTTCCTTGCCATGTGACATTGCATTGGTATAATTTGTTGCAATGTTAGCCGCTGCAACTGAGGCATCACAAGGAAGTTCTGACTGTTTTGTGATTGTTGAGGCTACAGTACAAGTATTACCTTCATGAAGTGTAAATTAAATAGTTGTTAATTGAATTCCAATTGTTTAAAATAGTAAACCAAATTCAATTTGGAATATATAGCACCCAATTGGTTAGGGAGCAATGCTTAGCATTCTGGAACAAACATGTTTATTCAGTATAATAAAAATTAAAAATAATGATGACCTGGCTTGAGGAGAACATTGCAGAATGTCTCCTTTGGAATCACAGTCTTCCTCTGATAATGCTTTCGGAGACACTGGTTCCTTGGGGAGACAATCTGCAATGTTCGCCTCAAGCCAGGTCATAATTTTTATGGAGGTAACTTTTGCTCATATTTTATTGCTTGCAACCTAACTTAATATCTCACAGTGTCAACTTCACTAAATATTGATAAAATTCCAAAGAGGTTTAAACACTAGCATAAAATTCAAGGAGTTTCCAGAAATTCTAGAAATTGTTGGAACTCGTGCTGAAATGGTTGACCCATTCTTGTAACCAGTGAACCATGGATTATAATCATATGGTCACCCACAGTCATTCTGACATTGACTATAAGAAACAAATGAAAGGACTGGCAAGGACTGATAAAATTCAAGGCTATTCAAGGCCATTTCTCGACATATTTCAGAATTTTTCAAGGCCTTACAATAGCCAAACTCAAGGATTTCAGGGCTTGCCTTTACTAGTCCTAACTAGGACCCTCCAGTCATTACCCCTCCACCCACTTCCCTTCCCAGAGGATCCTAGTTAGGAACATGCTTTCATGAACTCTGCTATATAAAACTATATACTTATGATTAAGTGCTTCATTAGCATTTTTACTCTGTGAATATTCAAGGCTTTTCAAGGCCTCCTTGAACATTTTGCAGGATTTCAAGGCCTTTAATGACCATTAGTCCTTGGCCCCACATGAACACTAAAATAGTACTTGACAACATTCATTTATACACACACTGAATAATGCCTGCCACTGATTAGTACTCACAGAATGGGGAGTGAAAGAAATAAAGGACATCACATTTCGTCGCCTGAGTGCTAGAATGTTCTATGTCCCCTATGGGACATAGAACATTCTAGCTCTCAGGCGACGATTTGTTTGACAGAAAGCCTTCAAATGTAATCTACTCTGAATTGTTTGTGTAATTTCATATGGACTGAGCATGCTGCATAATTTAGTAGAATTTTAGTGAAAATCCGTGTACTGGATTGACAGATGAAATATTATGGGACTGCCAACTTGAATGTAATATATTATATTAAATGAATGCAAATGATTATCGATACTGCAGATTATCATTTGACAGCTTTTCAGATTGGTTAGGTTGGTAACCAGCTTTGAAACCATTTATCCAACTATTAGTCTTTCAATTCTGAAAATGGGATGCGCGCTGTATACTGCTTGTTTCCATTTGAAGTGAAGCATGCTACTGTTGAGTCCTGGCATCAGGACATCTTCATCAAGAAACATTTTCACACTATTCTCTCCACCGGTGCACAGTAAGTAGGGATTCCAAAAATATTACCGAAATTTATTTGAATTGGGTATAACAGCTTTAATGGATCAATCTTGAGTCAATCAGTTGATTCTCCATGGAATGCAAGTGCTAAAAGACAGTGAGTAGCATTAGCATTACTGGTCTTTGCAGATTGTTAAATTATGTTGTTTACGTACCAATTCTCTGAAAGTGAAGTTTGATTAGTTTGAAGTCTTGGAATACTACAGCTTATAATTCATGCTGTGTGTTGTTCACAATTATGTGCACACATTGTATTATTTGGGCTATTTCCCATGGACAGATTTTAACCCTCTACAGAAAACACACGATATCAAAATTTGTTACTTTAATCCCCCCCCCCCCCCCCCCCCCCCACTCCACCAATTCTTAAAACATTTTCAGCAAAACCATATCATGTGACCCCTCAGTGAGGGGTCACATGATATGGTTTTGTAGAAATTTTTGTTCCACTGTACAATTTGTATATTATGTAGCAGATGCAGTAAGTAAGGGTTAATCACTTGCTAGGTGTACCTGGGGTGAGCTGCTGTCTGTTCGCAAAAAGTAAAAATTGCAGGTGTGCTAGAATGAAAGAGTGACAGCTCGCCTTAAAATCGAAAGATTGTACAACTATCCATTTCAGCACTCTAGTGGGAACCCTGGCTTATAACTTGTGTATGTTAAACTCTATGACTAATAGCAGTCTACAAAATTGTCCTCATCATCAACTGTATTTGTGGCTGCTAGTATGTCTTCCAAAAGAGAAAAAGGGTTTTTCTCATATTCATCTTTACCATTGCCACGGTCCAGCAAACACTTCTGTAAATCAGTCTTAGAAAGAAATTCAAGACACTTCTCAAAACTGATATTTAAAGATTTTTCAGATTCCATGCTGGGCACAAATGCATTCACTGATTGTTGACAATGATCAGAAGAATGAATGTCAGACGGTTTTCTGAGCTTTGAACTATGTGGACAAGAACTCAAAACATCTGACTGTACGAACTGTAATAGCTGGCAAGCTTTTTTGGAAATATCTTCATCATCATCATTTGAAGCATATATCAGAGCTTGCAAACAGCCAGTTTTATACAACTGCTTTACTGTTGTCTCAGAAGTTTCTGATACACTTTCCATAGAAGGTGTCTTTCTTTTTCCAGACATAAGTTCTCTAGCATATTCAGGAACAGGGGCTTCTTTGCTAGAGTAGTCAGGTGTACATGAAAACATGACTGATTCCCAAAATTCTAATACCTTCATTTGAACATCCCAGTCAAAGTCTTTTACGGCTTGCAGCATAGCTTGTAAAATGAACGTTCTCTCAGATTCAGGAAGAGAACACAGTTGGTATATTTTTAGAAGAAAATTGATAGCCGAGCATCTTGGGGAAGATTCTGTGTCTTCTAAAATGATTGACATCAACTTTTTCACCAAACATTCCTGAAAAAATAAGATTAATATGAGTTAGTGAGTGAAACTTCAATGGACTTGATTTTATCATTTGCACCTGCAAAATTACACAAAACTGTATTCGATCACAATCAATTCTTGTTTGATTACCCTTTTCACAATGATGTCAAAATACCCAAATTTCAGGTAGCAGTTTTTTCCCATAATGCATTTCAGAATTTAATCAATTCAATCTTGCTTGATAGATCCCAATGAGCCCTGTCCAACAAGACTGAATTGATTAATGTCCTAGTTGCATTGTGGGAAAAATTTGCAGCTTTAAAATTTTGTGGGGAGGGGACTTAACCCTTCACCTATCATGGTGGCACATGCAAAAAAAAAATTTAAACAGGAGGCCCCAAGGGGCCTCAGGGAGTTCACCTGACACTGACAATTATCAACTGAGGGTCCTGATTTGAACAAACTTGCATCTGCACCATTAAGAAAACCATATACCAAATATCAAAACATTCTGACCAGTGGATCTGAAAAATTAAAAAAAATATATTCCTCATATTGAACTAAGTTTTAATTCAGGCTCCCATAGGGAGCCCAAATATGAACCCAGGAACTTGGCTTGAACAAACTTGAATCTCACCTCCCTAAGGATGCTGTATTCCAAATATCAAAAGATTTTGACTACTGGATCTGAAGAAAAATATTTACAAAAAATATTCCTCATGTTGAACTAAGTTATAATTCGAGCTTCCACAGGGAGCCCAAATATGAACCCAGGGACTTGGCTTTAATAACTTTGAATCTTACCTCCCTAACAATACAGTATACCAAATATCAAAAGATTCTTACTGGTGGATGTGAAGAAGAAGATTTTTAAAGAATGTTTGTCATATTGAACTAAGTTACAATTCGGTCTCCCACAGGGAGCCCAAATATGGACTCAGAGACTTGGCTTAAACAATCATGAATCACACCTCCCTAAGGATGCTGTATACCAAATAAGATTCTGATTGGTGGATCTGAAGAAGAAGATTTTTAAAGAATATTCCTCATACTGCACTAATTTAAACATTTGGACTCCCATAGAGAGCCCAAATATGGACCCAGGAATTTGATTTCAACAAACATGTGAAACAATCTTCCAAAGATGTTATATGTGAAATTTGAAAGCTTTTGGAGCAGTGGTTTGGGAGAAGAAGAGTCTTAAATGTTTTCCCCATTAACCAGTGTTAAAAATGCTGACTCAGCATTTTTTCAAAGTCCCGAAAAAGTGATGATAAAACCAATAGCAATTTTTTTTTGGACCACTCCGTTCTGTTGGTCCTAAGGAAGCTTCACACCAAATAAGAATTCTCAGTGCCGTGCAGTTTTGGAGATATGGGCATTTGAATTTTTCTATTTTTAGCTACTAGGGCATTTTTAAAAAAATTTTGGGCATAAATCAAGTACTTATGACCCATTTATACTTCAATCAAATTTGGTTCAAACTGGCCTCTCGGTTTGGAAAATATAAATTTTGGGCGGGGCAAAAATTCTTGCCCCTCCCATAATGATGACAAATATTGCCCCTCGAACTCTGCTATTTATTTATTTATTTATTTATTTATTTATTGATGTTTAAGGTCACATATTTATGCACAATGGCTAACCATGACCGTGACAGTTTTACGGGTGGAGGAAGCCGGAGTACCCGGAGAGAACCACCGAGCAACGACCAGCAGCTGCCAGCTCCCCAAAATCGTAACTCCGCACTGCAGCACAGGCAGGGTTAGATTGGTTGAAGACATGCGTACCATCAACGTGCAGTACGCCTTAGTACATGGCGTCATCGTCACGCGGGCAATGGAGATGAAGTGTCTTGCCACAACGCGGTTGCCACAGGTGGGATTCGAACCGAGGACCTCTCGGCTTGCAGCCTGCACCTCTACCTACTGAGCCACCGCGCTCCCCCTCGAACTCTTCTCTTGAACAAACTTGAGTCTAGACCTCAAAAGGAAGCTGTATACCAAATATCAAGTCTCTGCTACAGCTGGTTCATGAGAAGAAGATTTTTTTAAAAAGTGGGGCATTTTTGTCCCATCCCCTCCTTAATACGAGCAGAAACCCAATTTGAAGAAAAACCCAAATGCCCCTATATAACCACTACTCATGTGAAATTTCATTAAAATGTGGCCAGTGGTTTGGGAGAAAAAGACCCAAACACCACCTTCACGACGGACAGCAGACAAAAAGTGATCAGAAAAGTTCACCCTGACTTTCAGTCAGGTGAACTAATAATTAAAGAAAGTGTCAATGACACTGTAGCTAAACTTATCAAGACATGTACATGTATAGTATGTGACACAGCAATGACAAACATCTAGGTAATGACCTGATAACAAAGGTACAAATAAAGTATTGTAATGGTCTGTACATAAATACTGACCGTAGCCTGTAACAAATGTATAGGTAAAGTACTGTAAAGGTGGGTGACAGTCAGATGCTAAACTAGAAAAAAATCTTTGAGTCCCAGAGTGGGTCTGACTGAACCCCAAAATATTTGTTCTCATAGCACAGTGATAACAAAGGCACCCCAAAACACACTCTTTCCTGTCCCAAGGTGAAAACAAAGGTACCCAAGAAGTTTTGTGAAGATCAGTTCATAAATACGAGCTGTATAGAACTGACTGGACCTAATTTCGGTACAAAATGGCCACTGGCAACCATCTTGAATTTTGGACCGCACCCAGAAACACTCATTCTCGTCCCAAGGTGATAACAAAGGTACCCAAGACGTTTCGTAAAGACTGGTTCATAAATATGGCCTCTAGTCTGAGCCGTATAGAAGTTGTGTACAAAAAACTGATTAGACCTAATTTCGGTACAAAATGGCCACTGGCAGCCATCTTGAATTTTAGACCGCACCCAGAAACACTCGTTCTTGTCCCAAGGTGATAACAAAGGTACCCAAGACATTTTGTGAAGATCAGTTCATAAATACAGACTCTAGCCCGAGCCGTATTGACATGTGTATTTACTGTGTGTTAGGCACACTGAAAAAATCAAAGTTATCTAATTTGCATAATTTCTGCACGAGAAAAAAACCCGTATTATATGTAATGTATCCCATAGTACTAAACATTCACACAAAAAATTATTCAAATCAGCGCTTTCATATGGAAGTTCTGTGCAAAAATCTGATTGCACCTAATTTTGTACAAAATGGCTGCCATCGGCCATCTTGAATTTCGGACCGGACCCCAAAACACTCGTTCTCGTCCCACGCTGATACCAAAGGTACCCAAGAAGTTTCGTAAAGATTGGTTCATAAATACAGCCTCTAGCCCAAGCCGTATTGGCATTTGCACTTACAGTGCTGAAAGTAACACCCAAAAACATCAAAATTAGTCTAATTTGCACAATTTACGCACGGAAAAAAACCCCGTATTATATGTGATGTATCCCATGGTACTAAACATTCATACAAAAAATTATTTTCTTATTAGCTTTCATATGGAAGTTCTGTACAAAAAAACAGATTTCTGCATCATCTGTACAAAATGGCGGCTTGCAGCCATCTTGAATTTCGGACCGCAACCGAAAACACTTGTTCTCGTCCCACGGTCATAACAAAGGTACCCAAGAAGTTTTGTAAAGATCGGTTCATAAATATGGCCTCTAGCCCGAGTCGTATCCAATTGTTGACGTACGGACAGATGGCCAGACGTACAGACGGATGACGGACAACGGGCCCTGACAAAAGTTCAAATTTGGTTTCGCCAAAGTTGAGCTAAAAACTGATTAGACCTAATTTCGGTACAAAATGGCCACTGGCAGCCATCTTGAATTTTGGACCGCACTCAGAAACACTAGTTCTCGTCCCAAGGTGATACAGAGGTACCCAAGAAGTTTCGTGAAGATCGGTTAATAAATACAGCCTCTAGCCCGAGCCATATTGACATGTGTACTTACTGTGTGTAAGTAGCACTGAAAAAAGTTCATCTAATTTGCATAATTTCAGCACGAGAAAAAACCCCGTATTATATGTGATGTATCCCATGGTACTAAACATTCACACAAAAATTTTTTCAAATCAGTGCTTTCATTTGGAAGTTCTGTGCAAAAATCTGATTGCACCTAATTTTGTACAAAATGGCTGCCATCGGCCATCTTGAATTTCGGACCGCACCCAAAAACACTCGTTCTCGTCCCACAGTGATACCAAAGGTACCCAAGAAGTTTCATAAAGATCGGTTCATAAATGCAGCCTCTAGCCCGAGCCGTATTGGCATTTGCACTTACAGTGCTGAAAATGACACTAATTACATCAAAGTTAGTCTAATTTGCATAATTTACGTACGAGAAAAAAACCCGTATTATATGTGATGTATCCCACGGTACTAAACATTCATACAAAAATTATTCAAATCAGCGCTTTCATATGGAAGTTCTGCGCAAAAATCTGATTTCACCTAAGTCTGTACAAAATGGCCGCCAGCGGCCAACTTGAATTTCGGATCGAACCCAAAAACACTCGTTCTCGTCCCACGGTCATAACAAAGGTACCCAAGAAGTTTTGTAAAGATCGGTTCATAAATACGGCCTCTAGCCCGAGCCGTATTGAATTGTTGACGGACAGACAGACGACTGGCCATGGCATAAGCTCAAATTTGGCTTTGCCAAAGTTGAGCTAAAAATGTTAAGTTTTTGCCTTCACAACACAGGTTATGACCCACCAGTTGAACAAGCTCAATGCACTTATTCCAAAGGGGGGAGGGGGAGGGTCATAAGCTATGTTTTGAAGGAAATTTAAGGGAGAAAAATGTTGGTTTGGTGCATTTTCTCTGCATGAAAGACTGAATTAAGTTAGTAAAAGGAGTATTTTACAAATTTCTTTGTGTTAGAATGATTTATCAGTTCCCAAGCAAAATAGGTAAAGACAAAATGTACTTTCCTTCCATCAAAGGTGAGAGTTCCTATGCTTTTAGAGCTTCCCTACCCATGTATTACACGTATTTTGATTTTAATTGTGTATTATTTTTTATCAAATTTTTTCAAAAATTTCTCTGCTGCATCCTCCTTGAATGCGGCGGAAACTATTATACGCGACACACCTTCCGACTATCCTTAACATTTGCAAAAAGTTTAACAATTGTACTAGGATTCGTTTCTGAGTTATGGCTGACACACGAATATTGACTGATTTTTAGTGTGACCTTGAAATGAGACCTTGACCTTGAAGGTATAAACCCGGCTATGGTGTGTGACACATCATCCTTTGTCCTTTATAATTGTGTGAAGTTTGATGACTGTGGCGCTAACCGTTTTCGAGTTATTGGCTCAGACACACAAACACACACACGGACGGACACACTGCAATCACTATATGCCACCCGACTTAAGTCGGGAGGCATAGAAACTATATTAAAAATAACACTAATTGGAATAGTCTGACATGCATTTACAAGCAAATGACAACACAGGATATCAGATTATTTATTTATTTATGGGACTTTAACGACGCTTTCAACAGCCAGGGTCACCTTGTGTTGGGCAGTTTTTATTGGTGGAGGAAGCTGGAGTACCCGGAGAGAACCACCAAGCAATGTCGAGCAACTGTCAGACTCCCCAATGTTCTAACTCCACACAAGCAGGGTTAACACTGGTTGAAGACATGTGCACCATCGACATGCATTATGCCTTAATACACAGTGCCATCGTGTTCCCATGTGGTCAATCAGGATTAAGTGCCTTGCCCAAAGACACAACACAGTTTCCCCTGGCAGCGATCGAACCGCGGACCTCTCGGTTTGAAGTTCAATACTGTAACTACTGGATATCAGATTACTGCACATCTGAAATGGTACTTTCTGCATCGATTTGCTGTTTGCTTGTATATTTTCCATTTAGAAACAATCTTTTAGACCTTGACCTCTTACCTAACACAAAAGGCAGATGTCACTTGTAAATAAAATTATTGAATAACAATTTTTTTTTTCCATTTTTTGTGGCAAAAAACATAGGGTATGACCCCTCAATGAAATGAGCTCAATGAGCTCGTTCCAATGAGGGGTCATAAGCTATGTATTTGAAATGAAAAATTAAAATTGAATGATGATTTTTGTGAATTACACTGGCCTTTTTTTACCATAACATTGGGTAAAATTGTTAAACTGTTAAGTTTTTCCAAGACACATGCACTTCTTACATCAGTGGTAATCACACTAAAAATATTTTATTTTAATAGCATGCATTCTATTACCCTTTTCGTAATGTAACAGCTATAAATGGCCAGCATGATTAACAAAAATCAAATTTTATTATGTTTTCAATATCTACCTCCAAATCAAAGCTTACAACCACTCGCCTCATTTCTCCAATCAGGGGTAGGAACCTGCTAATATTCGAGATTTGATATCATATCAAACGTCAACTTCAAGATTGATACCGAATCAGTCTCAAGATTCGATTTTTTCTAATCTTGCATGCTTAATGCAATTTGTTGACCTCAGACAATTCATTCATGTTGGCTCAATTCATACACTACTCAAAGTTTGCTAAGCACCAAATATCTGACACATCATTGTGAAATTTGCTTGTGACATATTTCCGATATTTTTGGTGGATATGATTGAGGAATGTATTGACATGGTCCCCAGTGTTTTCATTAGCTCTCTTGACAGGCAGGCTTTTCGTGACAGTCATGGAAAGCATGTACCCCTTGATTTTCATGATGTTTTCGTGTACTGTCTACTTGTACATGACATGTGTAGGGTATTCAATCTTTATTTCAACACAAACCCTTGTGACTTAATGATTGAATATGGCAAATGCAAATATAAGAAGACATTTGTCTGAAGCAGAAATGTGGAGGGCTGTAGGGATGGTGGGGCAAGGGGCTAACCATCGTCAGGTTGTGAAGCCCCTGGTGTGTGCCATACAGTAATCACCAGAGCCTGGGCAAGATTTCAGTAGTATGGCACACCAGTAAGATGGCATGGTGGTGGCAGAGACAGAGCAACATCTGCAGCTGAAGACCGGTTTTTGATCATTCAGGCCCGTAGGAACCACTTTGCCACTGCAACCCAGCTTTGTAGTGATCTTCATAATGCATCTGGGGTAAATGTTTCGATGCAGACTATCTGGGCAAAGTTGCACGAATGTGGTCTCCGATCGAGAAGACCATGTATTCGCATTCCGCTGTCCCAGAATCACTGCCAGGCACGATATGAATGGGCCATGGACCATGTTGGATGGACCAGAGAAGATTGGCGACCTGTCCTTTTTACAGATGAGTCAAGGTACTGCCTTGATCACACAGATAGGCATTCAAGAGTATGGAGAAGACCAGGAGAGCGATTCCATGCGGGGAGGGGATTGAGAATATGGACTGGCCAGCAAGATCCCCTGACCTCAATCCAATCAAACATGTCTGGAATGAGTTGCAGCTTGCAATTTCAGCCCATCCAGTCCAGCCAAGAAGTGTCCAGGAGCTTGGTGCCATGCTGGTCCAAGAATGGAACAACATCCCAGAAAGGACCACCAGGAACCTGATTGGGAGCATGAGAAGGCGTTGTCAAGCTGTAATTAACAGTAATGGGTCTCCTACTCGATATTGAACCCATACCAGTTCGCTCCGTCAACTTTTTGGCAAATTGAAAAATTTCCTCTTTTACCAATAATATCCATTTTCCATGGTTATCGTATTCAAAAGCTAAAAAATAATGTCAAACACAAATAAAATCTTAATTTTCTGTACTTAAAGCATTAAAGATATAATTAAATAAAAAATATATACACTTTTCATTACAATATTTCAGCTAAAACATAAAGCAGGTAGTTGGATAAACTTAGCAAACTTTGAGTAGTATATTTAATTGAGTTATTGACAACGTTTATTTGTTCGGTTAGTAGAATGGACTATAAAACGTTCACGGGTTGTGTATGATGTGCAGTTAATTTCTCAGACCTACTTATCAATGAATAAAGATCTTCGGTCAGGAATTTGATCCAAATATCCAGTTTCATATGACTAATTGTGCATTTTTGTGGCAAAAGTAACACGTTAACACTGTAAACTATACAAACTATGCAATCCTGTCCATAACTAGATGTGTGACTGTCCCAGGGGGGCATGTCCATACCCCGCCACCCCCCCTCCCCCCCCCCCCCGCCTTGATATTCAAAGATGAAAAGGGGCATAACTGTGGCAAAAAAAGTTGATCAAAACTATAATGACAGGTGCACATACCACGTTTCAAAGGAATCGACCCATAAACATCAAAGAAAATCGGAGGACAAAATTTTAACATTCTAAGTCAAGTCAAAAAGGGGTATAACTCTGGCAAATATACTGCGACCCGGAACTATAATTGTAAGTGCACAGGTTCCCATGGTGTGAACATTTATACCAAGTTTCGAGGACAATGATCTATAAACGTCTGAGAAAATCACCAGACAAAATTATGTCTGCAGATGGACTGATGGATGGACAAGATAATTCTGGTATACCACCCACCCCACCCCCACACACACTCATTGCAGTGGGGGGGGGGGGTGTTATAAAAATAGACTCAAAATTAAAAGTCAGGCAGTGCCATCAACCATAATCAATGGTATTAAGAAAGCGCTGCATTACAAAAACTGGCGCCCGGCATGACCAACTAGTAGGGTGTCTGGTCTTTTAATTCCTTTACCAGTTTGTCCTCAGGGTCGTTTGCTCCTTTACCATTTCATACTCTGCACTGAGTTGCTTCATACCAATACAAATAGACTGGAGTAAAAGAGTGATGTGGTGGCCGAGTGGATTCGTGTGCTGGCCTCTCATGCCAGACGTCACAGGTTTGATCTCTGGTTGGGAGAGATTCCAAAATGACTGAACATTCTCTTCAACATCAACTGTAATATTGATGCTGCTACAATGTACCGCTTTATTGTAGTATAAATACAAATATAGATGGAATGCTGGATACAATGAAGAACAGAAGCAGCAATGCACAATTTATTTAGTAAACATACATCCCCAAACGGAACACCAGGCATCGCCTGCCTCCTCATTTCAGGATATATCACTTTTCCGTGTGCGAATTGAAAGTGCAATATCGACTGATGCTAAGTAGGTGAAATTTTGCAAGTCTGTGAAGCTCACATTGTCCAGAAGCAGTCATTGTTGTCACAGAAGCAAATAAAATGTCTATTAAAATTACATTTGAGATTCGATTCGATATCAATATCAGAGGCAAGATTTGACTTGAAAAAAATATGTGATTTGCAGATCCCTAAACAGGGGTCATCAGATATGTTTTCTGGATGATAAATCCAAATCTTCAGTTATTCACAAGATTGCCTGTTGATTGTAATGTGGAAATTAATTTGTATTTCATGAAAGTTAAGATGTTCTAGAAGTCAGGAAACATTCAAAAGTTTGAAACAGAACTCATTTGATGAACACTACAGAAAACCCCAAATTTATAAAAATTTGTTTTCTAATTAACCCTTTACCCAATGCAACGGCCAAAACAGGCCAGCACTATTCTAAAAAATCGCCAATGAATTTTCATTATTTTTTCATTTTTTGTCTCAAAAACATAGGTTATGACCCCTTGTTGGAATGAGCTCATCAAGCTTTTTCCAATGAGGGGTCATAACCTATGTTTTTGAGACGAAAAATGAAAAAAATTAGTTATTCAAGAATTTTTTTTTTGCAAGTGTTGTCTGCTTTTCGTGTTAGGAAAGGGTTAAACTGACACGATTCTTAATCTACAACAGGTACAATTGTGGAGATCAAATATGACCTGTATTTCAACAAACTTAAGATGTTTCCGAAACCTGAAAACAACTGGTTGTTTAAAACAGATTTTATCTGGTGAAATAAAAAAAACAAATTTGAACATTTGCATAAAAATCAAGCTCCATAACTTCTAAACTACATTTGGAATAAGTGCAAAGATCAAACCTGACCTGTATTTCAAACTTGAAATATTCCAGAAGTCTGGAAACAACTGGTTATTTGAAACATATTTTATCTAATGTAAACTAAAGAGAATCATAAATTTTAACTATTTTTTGTTCCAATTCAAGATGCATTCTCACTACAAGAGCAAAAATTGAACTTGACCTGTATTTCATTAACGTTAAGATGTTTCAAAATTTTGAAAACAAGCAGTGGTTGGTAAATGAATTTTGAAATCTCAAATTTTGCAAAGGATATTATGTACATTTACATCAAGGGTAATAACTCTGAAACCCCATAAACAATTGGCATAAATCTTGAGAAGTCAGTAAGTGGTGTCCACAATATATGTTTGTACTCTTCTGAAATGATTCCAGATGGAAGAATCGAACATGGCAGGTATGAGAGAAGTACAGGAAGCAGGATGCTAAAGTCCAACACTTTTGTGAAAGGCAGGCGATAAATTAATCCTCCCAGTGACAAAATTCTGAAAAGATCATGACGTAATGTAGTTAATACAGTGAATGTCACTTGTGTGGATATTACATAATAGAATGACCCAGTTAATTGCTTAAACAGAGGCCCCAAGGGGCCTGAGAGTGCTCACCTGACACTGACAACTATCAACCAAGGGTCCTGATTTGAACAAACTTGCATCTGCCCCATTAAGAAAACCATTCACCAAATATCAAAACAATCTGACTAGTGGATCTGAAAAAAACTTTTTTAAAAAATATTCCTCATATTGAACTAAGTTATAATTTGGGCTCACACAGGGAGCCCAAATATGAACACTGGGACTTGACTTGAACAAACTTGAATCTCACCTCCCTAAGGATGCTGTATTCCAAATATCAAAAGATTCTGACTACTGGATCTGAAGAAAAAAAAAAAAAAAAAAATATTCCTCATGTTGAACTAAGTTATAATTCGGGCTCCCACAGGGAGCCCAAATATGAACCCATGGACTTTGATTTAACAAATTTGAATTTCACCTCCCTAACGATACAGTATACCAAATATCAAAAGATTCTTACTGGTGTATGTGAAGAAGAAGATTTTTAAAGAATGTTCCTCATATTGAATTAAGTTACAATTCGGTCTCCCACAGGGGGCCAAAATATCAAGTCAGACACTTGGCTTGAACAAACTTGAATCACACCTCCCTAAGGATGCTGCATACCAAATATCAAACGATTCTGATTGGTGGATTTGAAGAAGAAGATTTTTAAAGACTATTCCTCATACTGCTCTAATTTAAACATTTGGGCTCCCACAGAGAGTCCAAATATGGACCCAGGGATTTGATTTCAACAAACATGTGAAACAATCTTCCAAAGATGTTAAATGTGGAACTTGAAAGCTTTTAGAGCAGTGGTTTGGGAGAAGAAGAGTCTGAAAATGTTTTCCCCATTACCCACAAGTGTTAAAAAATGTTGACTCAGCATTTTTTCAAAGTCCCGAAAAATTTAAATTTTATAGTAAATTTCCTTTCTTATTATACCTACCACAATTGTTTACTACAGGCTTGCACTACAGTGGAAGTCCCTAACTCAGAAAATATACTCTCTATTTTGATCTTTCCCAAGCGATTTGGGAAAGAAAAGTGGTGCAAAAGCACCAAGAAAAAATAAGCTAAAACTGGGTCGAGTGCTACTGGTGCACACCCAATAGGGGACGCTCTTCTCCTGGAGCAGATCCACGGCTTCCGGTACCAATGCGCAGATGTGTAACCAATGACTCATTCTTTTGAATCCGCCAACATTGGAGTTATGTGATCAGCTGGGAAGAAGGATTCTTACCCGAATAAGAAGACAGGAGGGCCTCCATCTAAACAATTGTGGTAGGTATAATAAGAAAGGAAATTAACTATAAAATTTAAATTTCTCATCAACCTATCTTACAATTGTTCACTACAGACTGAACAGACAACAGGAGGAGGGAATCACATAACCAACCCCCACATAACCCGACTGCACTGGAACTGTGAACAGAAGAAGAGTTCCCTAGGCCTATCAAACCATAGCAGCACAAACATTAGTAAAAGACAATGATAGATGAGGCGTGTGGCTCTGTGTGATGCACAGACAGAAAGGACAGAACAACAGCACAGGGCTGGAACTGACCTTGTAAAAAGCCTAATGGCTAGGGTAGACAACAGCCTGAGCAGAAGAAAGAGGGCCCAAAGAAAAAAGGTCCTCAGACTGCTCTTGCAACTGATGCAGATAGAAGGTGGAGAAAGTTGAAGCATTTCTCCAGTAGGCTGCCTGCATAACATCCGACAACTTGACAGAGTTAGCATAAGCCCAGGAGGTAGACAAGGCATGCACCTCATGAGCAGAAATACAATTGGTAATACAATCATCAGTCGCTAGACGAGAGTAGGCTGCACGAATAGCAAGACAAATCCATCGAGAAATGTATTGAGGAGAGATCTTCTGTCGACCAGGAATTCCTGCCTTTCCTAATGAATTGCATCCGGTTGAGATAAATGCGAAGTGCACGAACCGGACAGAGCAAAGGGTGATTACTCTCAGTAGAAGGAAGAGCCCTGATACAGATAGGAGGTGGAGTTGTTTCTGGTATCTGATTCTTGGCCTGATCTGAGGCAGAATCGAAACAGGTGGGAAGGCGTAGCCAACTAGACCGTTCCAATCGAGTGACAGAGCATCCATGGTGAAAGTGTCCACCTGATGGTTCCAATGGGTCGCAAAAAGATCGATGTGGGGACGACCCCAGAGATCGCAAAGTGACTGGAACACTGCCCTGTGAAGCATCCACTCGGTGGAAATGACCCTGCCCTGTTGGGACAGGGAGTCAGCTAGGACGTTCAGACGACCAGGAATGTGATGAACCACCACTCTGGCATTGACATCCTGAGCTAGCAGTAGAAGATCCCGAGCTAATTCGTACATGGGAACCGAGTGAGTGCCACCCTGATTCTAAATATAAGCGACCACTGTCGAATTGTCGGACAACAGAAGGACCTGATGATACAAAAGTTGGGGGATCCACTGCCGGAAACTCAGAAGAAGAGCAAGAAGCTCCTTCTGGCTGATGTGAAGAGCTGCTTGATCCTAGTCCCATACCCTGTGGAGGGAAAGACCTAGAGGATCCAACATCGTGCCCCATCTGAGATCGCTGGCGTCTGCCATCAGAACAAACTCAAACATGGGCAAGTTCAACGTAACACCCTGCATAATCCACTGAACATCCATCCAGGGAAGAAGGTGACGATGAAGAGATGCTGGTAACTGAAGTACCAGATCCGGAGGATCGGCATTCGGCCTCCAACGACTGACCAGAAAGTGTTGGAGAGGTCTGACATGCAGCCGACCTAGAGGAATAAGATCAATCACCAAACCGCAGAGAGTGAGCAGCCGAAGAGTACTCTGAGTTGTCATGGATATGGACTGGGACAGAGTAAGAGTGACAGCCATGAGAATCACAGGCCTTGCCCGGGAAACCGTCACTGTATTCAAATGAGTACGGAAGTCCATCCCCAGATGACAAAATGACTGAAAAAGGACCAAGTCCAACTTCTCGATGACTCTGAACTCTTGCGACATGAGCAGGCTCAACAGTGTGTCGACATCTGACTCCAGAAGAGCAGTATTGGTGTGCCTCTGGAGGATATCGTCCAGATACGCCGAAGTAGTCACCCTGGACTGTGTGCGATGGAAGGCTATCACATGTGACATCAGTTGGGTGAAGGACCAAAGAGCCAGGTTGCAGCCGAAAGGCATGGCCTTGAAAAGGAAAACTCGCCCCAGAAAAGTGAACCTGAGATGAATCGGAACGTGAAAGTAAGCGTCTCACAGGTCTACGCTGGAAGTGAAATCTCCCTGGTGAATGGAGCGGCGAACCGACCAGAAAGTCTACATGCTGAACTTGGGAGCAATGATAGACTGGTTCAGGATACTCAGATCGATAACCGGTCGAGGTCAGCCGTCCTTCTTCGGCACCAAGAACAGGCGGGAATAAAATCCTACTGAATGAAATTCTTGACAATCTTTGTTAGGCTTAGAATGGTCCCAGCCTCCAACAGTAGGTTGATCAAGCTGGCAAAGCAGCAGCTGATCTTTGGAATGACGCAGGACGTCATCCCGGCCCGTCACAATGGGACCATGGAATAGTTGCGGACCTGCCAAAGAAGCAGATCGAAATTCCAAGTTAGCCATGTTACTGGCATGCGTGTGAGTAAGATGCATGAGCGCCTTGGAAATCACACGCAAAGGAGCCTTATGCCGTCAAACTTATCTGAAGGCAGATAAGCAGCCAAAGCAGAGAGGACATGATCTGAGAGAGAAAGCATGCCCAGCATCTCTCTCAAAAAGCCCAACAAGGACTCCATAGTCACCATAGGAATAACGGTCAACTTGGGCTTGGAAAGCCCAAGTGAGGAGGAGTCCTGATCCAAGACCGTCAAAGTCTGGCAGACTGATGGATTGGCAGAATCGAAGGAACGATAAAGACAACAGGAAGGCTCTTGGAAAGAACCTGCATGATCAAAGAGAGGGCCTCCCTGAGCTCACGGCCTGTGTCAGCAGGATCGAAGTGGGAATGACCCGACAAAGTGGCTTCACTCTTGACTCTTTTAACCAGCGAAGGGTCACTATCCTCTAGTACTCCTGACACAGGGCGATGGGTGGCAGCCGAGACACTGAAAATTTTTTTTGACATAAATCAAGTACTTATGACCCATTAATACTTCATACCAAATTTGGTTCGAATCGGCCTCTTGGTTTGGAAAATAGAAATTTTGGGTGGGGGAAAAATTCTTGTCCCTCCCGTAACAATGACAAATATTGCCCTTTGAATGTCTCTTGAACAAATTTGAGTCTACACCTCAAAAGGAAGCTCTATACCACATATCAAGTCTCTGCTACTGCTGGTTCATGAGATTTTTTTTTAAATTACGAGCATTTTGGCCCCACCCTCTCCTCAATATGACAGAAACCCAATTTGAAGAAAACCCCAAATGCCCCTATATGACCACTACTCATGTGAAATTTCAAATTGAATTTGAGTCCCCTAGAGATGTTGTATACCAAATATGAAAGCATTCTGACTAGTGGTTCTGAAGAAGAAGATTTTTAAAGAAATTTCCTCATATTGCACTAAGTTAAAATTTGGTGAATCTGAAGAAGAAGATTTTTGAAGAAATTCCCTCATATTGTAAAAAGTTAAATTTTAGGTTCCCATACGGAGCCCAAATATTAACCCAGGCACTCGACTTGAACAAACTTGAATCTGACCTCCCTAGAGATGTTGTATACCAAATATGAAAGCATTCTGACTGGTGGATCTGAAGAAGAAGATTTTGAAGGAAATTTCCTCATATTGCATTAAGTTACAATTTGGGCTACCATAGCGAGCCTAAATATATACCTAGGGACCCGATTTGAACAAACTTGAATCTGCCCCCCCCCCCCCCCCCCCCCCCCCCCCCCCCCCCCCCCCAGTGATGTTGTATACCAAATATGAAAGCATTCCGACTGGAGGATCTGAAGAAGATTTTTAAGGAAATTTCCTCATATTGCACTAAGTTATAATATGGTCTACCATAGCGAGCCTAAATATATACCTAGGGATCCGATTTGAACAAACTTGAATCTGACCTCCCTAGAGATGTTGTATACCAAATATGAAAGCATTCTGACTGGTGGATCTGAAGAAGAAGATTTTGAAGGAAATTTCCTCATATTGCATTAAGTTACAATTTGGGCTACCATAGCGAGCCTAAATATATACCTAGGGATCCGATTTGAACAAACTTGAATCTGACCTCCCTAGAGATGTTGTATACCAAATATGAAAGCATTCTGACTGGTGGATCTGAAGAAGAAGATTTTGAAGGAAATTTCCTCATATTGCATTAAGTTACAATTTGGGCTACCATAGCGAGCCTAAATATATACCTAGGGACCCGATTTGAACAAACTTGAATCTGCCCCCCCCCCCCCCCCCCCAGTGATGTTGTATACCAAATATGAAAGCATTCCGACTGGAGGATCTGAAGAAGATTTTTAAGGAAATTTCCTCATATTGCACTAAGTTATAATATGGTCTACCATAGCGAGCCTAAATATATACCTAGGGATCCGATTTGAACAAACTTGAATCTGACCCCCCCCCCCCCCCCCCCCCCCCCCCCCCCCCTCCCTAGAGATGTTGTATATCAAATATGAAGGCATTCTGACTGGTGGATCTGAAGAAGATTTTTAACAATTATCCCCCATATTGCACTAAGTTAAAATTTGGGCGTCCATAGGAAGCCCAAATATTAACCTAGGGATTTGGTTTGAACAATCTTGAATCTGACCCTCATAACAATGATGTATACCAAACATTAAAAGATTCTGACTGGTGGTTCTGAAGAAGAAGATTTTTAAAGAATACTCCCCATATTGGCCTAAGTTAAAAATTCGGGCTCCAGTAGTCAGCCCAAATATGAACCAATGTGCTTCATTTTAATACACTTGTATCTGACCCCCATATGGGTGCTGTAAACCAAATATCAAAAGATTCTGACCATTGGTTTTGGAGAAAAGATTTTAAACTTTTTTTTGCAAATATGCTGACTCAGCATTTTTTCGATGTCCTCTACAGAACACCCTAATATAACCAATGGCAACTCTTTTTTACCACTCCATTCCACTGGTCCCAAGGAAGCTTCACACCAAATAGCAGCTCTCTGTTCCATGTGGTTTGGGAAATATGGGCGTTTGAAAATATTTCTATTTTTAGCTCCTGGGGTTCCCACGGGGGCATTTTGAAAATTTATTTTGGCATAAATCAAGTACTTATGATCCACTAATACTTCATATCAAATTTGGTTCAAATCGGCCTCTTGGTTAATAGAAATTTTGGGTTGGGGCAAAAATTCTTGCCCCCTCCTGTAACGGCGACAAATATTGCCCCTCAAACTTCTCTTGAACAAATTTGAGTCAACACCTCAAAAGGAAGCAGTATAACAAATATCAAGTCTCTGCTCCTGCTGGTTCATGAGAAGAGAAGAAGATTTTTTAAAAAATTGGAGCATTTTGTCCCCACCCACTCCTCAATATGAGCAGAAACCCAACTTGACGAAAAACCCAAATGCCCCTATATAACCACCACTCATGTGAAATTTCATTAAAATGTGTCCAGTGGTTTGGGAGAAAAAGGTCCAAACACCACATTCACGACAGACGAAGAGTGATCAGAATAGCTCCACCTAACTTTCAGTCAGGTGAGCTAAAAACACTCAGTCATGTACCGTACTTTCAGTACAAAATTACCTGTTATTCCAGAAAAAACACTATCATTAGTCAACTTTTTAGTGACAACCCCCATATGCCCAGGAAATACAAACCACTGGCTTCAGTACTTCCAAACTATGTATTTACTTTCTTATAGGATCCAATTCTGGTTAATTGGTCTCCAGTCAAATGAATATTTTTCTAAGGCAAGTGTCTATTCAATAATTTAGAATACACTGTACAATGAGAATGAGACGACATGCCATAAAACAGCCGAGTTATTTTTAATCTACATTCCAATTACAAAAGAAAGACATAATTATTCTAAGACGAGTGTTAATGCGGGTTCAAAACTGTCTGGTTTCAAATTTTGAGCCATTCTGGATATTTTAGTGCCAAACAAAGTGTTTTGGTGCCAAAACTATTAATGGGAGGGGTGGGGATGTTTTTTCGTTGTCTGATCCAAATATAAATTGATAAAGTTCTCAAATCTGAACTGGCAATTATTTCAAGAGTGAAAGGACAATTGGTATTGGAAAAAAATCTGACAGAACTCGAAAGTTCTGACAAAATACTTGGTTGGTAGAAAGGGTGCTCACTGATTCAAATAATGGCAAGGCTGTCGCAATTATTTGATTAGTCGACTAACTGTTGACTGTTGCAGTAGTTGATGGTTTTTATTTTTAATTGATCATCATCCATTTTTAAAGCGTACAAGTCAGGTTTAAAATGCACTGTGTAATTAGCTGAATGAACAGTTATATCATTCATTAACCTTTGAAATGTCTATCCATAGTTACTAGTAATATCCCATGGCCTTTGTTTTCTTCACAATTGTGAACAACGCAATTTTAAAAGCACTGAACCTTGCCCTTTGATCAATCTATGTACTCCGTAGTATTAACCAGCACTTTACCAAAGAGGTTCGTTCAAATGATGTGCCTTTGAATAATTTGTGATTTGAGAAGTTAGGCCTGAAATAGTCGACAGATTTTTGATGCGTCGAACCTAATTGTATTAAATCTGTCGCTGATGCGACACAGAGAAGTTTTGAAATATTCAGACGCATCACCTTCGCATCGAATCTAACTGATCAGCCAATCGTGGTCAACCGGCATACTTTAGGTTCCTTCGGTCATTTTGTTTTTGCATCCAGGGCGCAACATTTATTTATTTATTTATTTGTTTTCAGGGTGCACCGACACTTTCGAAAGCCAGTGTCAGAGCGTTTTACGGGTGAGGCCGGAAAACCCGGAGAAACACTGATCGGAGTGAGTAACTATCAAAGCTATTAACCTGGCACAAGCAGGGTTAGCAATGGTTGAAGGCATATGTACCTTTGACGTGGTATATGCCTCAGCACACTGCAACCATGATCCAGTGGAACCTGGAACTCCCCCCCCCCCCCACCCCTCCCTCCAAAGGAAAATTCAGTTAAGCTCCCCACCAGGCTGTTTGAGTCCAAGAGGTAAACAGTTTAATTGTGTTCTGGCTGTTTCAGACAATCATTAAAATGTCTAGTTGTTTCAAAAGAGGCATATCTTACCAAGCCAGCAGAGCTCCGAGATGTGTTGCCAGACATCACAGAACACGAGCTCATAATAATAAAAGTGTCCACGAAATGTCAAGTGAGTCTAACTCAAACAAAATACGCATTAATATCTCTATCCATATCGAATTACAAAGCACTCGTTAAATCAGAATTAATATGTTTAAACTTTGCATTCTGACTGTATAAAGAGTGAAGCAGAATTCTGAGGTGGGCAGTTGGCCGGAGGGCACTCAGAGAAGGTCCGAGTTTAGCCTTGGCCGTCAAGGGTCGTAGGCACCGAGATTGAAAGTCTGCGTATTGTCATAACCCTGTGAGGGCTGTAAGGAACCGATAGTAGTTTGCTAACGGCTGCGAACCATAGTGGCATAGTAGCCAAAGAAGTAAAAGCTGTAACGTTGAGGTCTAGAAACTGTATTAAGAGCTTGAGTAAGCACTTGAATAGCTCACAAGATCAGATAGTTTTAGGCGGTGTGAGAATTGGTGATGTTGAGAACACTTTGCAGAATATTTTTATGTAAGCTTTGTTAAGTATATATCTGAAGGCAAAAATAACTTAACCCCGTGAGAGCCAGGCAAGGCGCAAAGTGATCGTGAACTGTGGTAGATGCCGAATGAATTGTGATTGAACTGTGAGAACGCTGATAGAGTCACACAAGCAGAACATTATATGTGTTAAGCCCGAATGACTGTGAAGTTAACCCTCCGAGGAGGAAGCAACCAGAAGTGAATAGAAACTTTGCATGTATCAAAAACCATGAGAAAATGAAGATTATGTGAGGCTGATCCAGTGGACACAGCTAGCTGTGGGAGATGTCGAGGGCCCTAAAGAATAAACTTTTATCCACTAATTATTTTGGGCAAAAATTCTTGACCCTCCCATAACAAAGGCAAATATAGCTCCTCAAACTTCTCTTGAACAAATCTGAATCTACACCTCAAAAGGAAGCTGCACACCAAATATCAAGTCTCTGCTACTGCTGGTTCATGAGAAGAAGATTTTTTAAGATTTAAGCACACTTTTTGGGCATGGCCCTGCCGAGGGGCAAGGCAACTTGATTTGAACAAAATCAAAATGCGAGGTCATAACAAACTATTATCTCAAATATCAATTAAATTGGTTCAGCGGTTTCTTCGGATAAGATGCAAACACCATGTTCATGGACAACGGACGGTGAATGATCACTATGGCTCTCCTGACTGAAAGTCAGGCAAGCTAAAATAAAATAATCCAATATGGCCACTAGTCGGCCATCTTGAAACCGAGCGGGAAAAAAATTATGTCACACACTTCCCCTCATCATTTTCATCCTTTTTGTGAAATTTCATGAAAATGTGGCTAAAACTGTGGAAGTAGTTTGCTCCACAAGTTTACATGTGCAATGGACCGACGACAGACCGACCAACGGTCAAGTTGACTCCTATATACTCCCCCTAAACTTCGTTTTGAGGGGGTATAATTAATGAAGCATCGGGTACAACTTCATTAATTAAAATTTTGCTGGTGATTATTTTTATTACCTGGTAAACGCATATGTGGGCATCACTGCTCAGTCGTGGATTATGACCAGTCCACGACTACTGTACTGTGGCCTGTACAGTAGAGTAGTGCTAACTGAATAAACACTTTGCCATTTAAAAGTATTCAATTAACAGGAATATTCAATATCAGCATCTAATCTATTATATCTTGTTTGATGGAGATCTGTCCAACAAGATGTAATAGATTAACTCTTAACCCGCTGAGTATTTTCCCAAACATTTTCAACCAATCTAGTCATGGCTGCTGTGAGGCAGCCATGACTAGATTTGATGAAAAATTCATCTAAATTTAACAAGAGAATATTTGGTCAATAAGTCCCTTCAACTTACAGGACATAAATTTGGTTAAACTACATGTATAGCTATACTTCTTTCAGTGGCAAGATAGTTTGTGTACTGGGCAGGAATATCTGCCAGCAGCACGCAAGGAGTTAAATGCCTGAACTGGCTGCACTAAAGCCAAATAGGCCCACAAACATCAGGGATTCACTGTCTGTCAGAATAATTCTTAAGAAAAACTACAATTTTTTTCTCTCCAATTACCAGATTACTTAATAACTTATACGTAATTAACAAGAAATATTTGTATTGAAGGTCTTATGAATGGTTCATCAGATATTGAATTAAGCGAATTCCACTCTGTTGGATCAGATGATTTAGTCATTCCCCAATATTAGATATATGTGTCAGTGTGGCGAAAACAATCCTGGCTGGAGAGTCGAAGGCAGTCACAACATAAAACAAAATTCCATAGCTCTGACTCTCGTCAACTGGGTAAGAGTCTTGCAAACACAACTGAAAAGGGACAATTGAGAGACTTCAAAATAATAATAATAATAATTTTATATAGCATAAAACCACCTAGGGTGCTCTAAAATGCTTTACAACAAGCAAATTCAAATCGACTGACTGTGAGGAAAGTTAGAGTCTGGAAACGAAAAACACGTGTGCACTTACTGTGTATTAGTGGAGGCACTGAATAAATCAAAGTTTCCCTAATTTGCATAATTTTTGCACGATAACAAAACCCGTATTATATGTGATGTATTGCATGTTACTAAACATTTATACAAAAATTTATTCAAATCCGAACTTTCATATAGATGTTCTGTACAAAAAACTGATTACACCCAATTTCGGAACAAAATGGCCACTGGCGGCTATCTTGAATTTTGGACCAAACCCCAAAACACATATTCTGGTCTCACAATGATAACAAAGATACCAAAGAAGATTCGTGAAGATCGGTTCATAAATACGGCTTTTAGTCCGAGGAGCGTTGACGCACGGGGCAGACAGACAGGCAGACGGACAGATTTTAGGTACAAAATTTCCCACATTCGAACTTGGCCTAGGTATTGCTAAAAGTAATCCATATACAAAATTTCATAGAAATCGGTTGATTTTAAGGAGAGTTAGAGTCTGGAAACCGTCAGCCAATCAAATTTCAGCAACCTAATTGAATATGTGCAGAAAATGCCCATATTCGAACGTGGAGCCACAATTGATGAAAGTGATGCACGTTCAGGAAAATCCAACATAAATACAATAGCTGCACATGTGTACGGAGCAAACTGTGATCTGAAACTTTGAAATTTCAGTCACAAACGAGTGACACAGATTGATTTGAGGGAATAAGTAAATCAAGGTAAGCAAACTTACTGTCTTATTAGTGTGCCAGTGATGCGAACATATAAAAAAGAATGCATGTTGAACTGCATTATAAAGCTGTAGGCAATGTTAAACCCATTAAATTTGCTATAGCAAACTGTTACAGAAGAGGCAATTTCTGAATTGTGAGGGCAGCATCAGCCATGAATTTAGGCACCAGTGATGAAGAAATGTACACAGCAGGGTATTTCAGACAAAAATAAAATGAAATGGGTTGGATAACAATAAACTGCAAATGAATTAACCTTGGTCTAAAACTGCGAATCACTTTAATAGCATACCCATAAAAGCTATGGTTAGAAATGGGTTACCACAGGTTACGATCAATCAACACTCATGTAACCTGGCGCTGCCCATAAACAGGTTACGATCGTTAAATTAGCGTAACCTATAAACAGGTTACAAAAAAAAATCCTTATTTCGAGGCCTGTGTATGCCCCAACCTTTCTGTGGGATGTGAACCTTAGCATCTCCTGGATTCACTATAGCCATCCGGCGAGCACTGACTATAAAATTAAGATCGCTGGAAATGCCACTATCAGCATAATTTGTACTATGTGTCCTCTTATCGAAGTCAAATGGCACAACAGCATAGACAAAAGAGCCTGCACAGAAAGAAGTTATCAGTCCATCAGTAAGTACCTGGAAGTAGCGCTTACAGTGAGCTATAGCATTTCCTTGAAAGGCCTTTTGGCATGCACTGATTATAAAGGTGGCTTGAAATATCACAAATGGACATCCAGACCAATGATTCTTCTATAATGTTCTTCTTGATAGTTGATGAGCTGGTAGACGTTTGTATCAACAAGCATTGTGTGTGTGGAAGCCTGTGAATGCCTAGGGCACATACTTGTAAGTACTATCTCCTTCTGTACAATGCACACCACTGTTACTGTTCCTGTCTTGCACGTGTTCTCACTCTGACAACTCCTGTCTCTACCAGGTTGCAGAAAGAGTCATTTAGGTATCTTTTATCGGTTTTTGGATCAAGTGAAGAATTTTCAACTCATCCCTAATTTATAGCAAAATTTTTGAAACTTGTCCAGTAAATGGAGTCTGTATCTTGCCAAAGATTTGGACCAGGCCAAATTTACTGAACACATTTGTTAGTTTCTCAACAAACTGGAGAATCATTGCCGATCCTCCATGTATTTTTGTGTATTTACATCTGTATATTTATCATAGCAAACTTCAGAGATTTCATTGAAAGAGGTTTGTCCTTTCATGCAAATTTTAATATTTTGACATCAGTATCCTGAGGACTGAAGGTTGAGGATTTAAAGGTTTTAAAATTCTTGGACTTTTTATGCTCTTGGCAATGGGATTCTAAATTCCAGAGTTTCAAGGAATTGAAGGATTTGCAGAAACCCTGCAAGGTCCCAGTTATTAGGAAACCATTCACAGGGAAAAGCATAATGAGGTAAAGTTTAAACACTGAAGTTGTGCTGATATATTTGAGCTTTATGTGACAAACACTATGAACATACCTGGGTATCACCTATTAGTTGTAACAAGTTCTCTCTATGTTCTCTGTAACACAGTAGACTACTAACAGCTGATAAAACTGTTGCTCTTACATAACCTTCACCATCTTCTATACATTGCCAAACAGCTAGTGGAAGCTTCTTTGTTGTAATCCATGATGACAGCATTAAATTATCTGGAATTATTAGAGAGCTTTTCAACTATTCAGAAATAAGACCTATCAAAAAGTATTTCTTGTTTCTTGGACAATTTTTCCACAATTTTATGATGAGAGAGGGAGACTTTTTTCTGTTTATTCACAAAACAGTTCGGAAAATAGGTGGAATCAGAAATTTAACTACTTACACTATTATGTGGCAAACCAACGTTTTGAGCAGTGAAAATTTAAATTTTATAGTAAATTTCCTTATTTCTTATTATACCTACAACAATTGTTTACTACAGACTTGCACTACAGTGGAAGACCCTAACTTGGAAAATATACTCTTTATTTTGATCTTTCCCAAGCGATTTGGGAAAGAAAAGTGGTGCAAAAGCACCAAGAAAAAATTAGCCAAAACTGGATCGAGTGTCACTGGCACACACCCAGTAGGGGACGCTCTTCTCTTAGTACAAACCCATGGCTTCCGGCATCCAGCGCGCAGGCAGTAACTAATGAATCATTCATTCTTTTGAATCCGCCAACATTGAAGTTATGTGATCAGCAGGGAGGAAGGATTCTTATCCGAATAAGAAGATGGGAGGGCCGCCATGTCAACAACTGTGGTAGGTGTAAGAAAGGAAATTTACTATAAAATTTAAATTTCTTATCAACCTACCTTACAATTGTTTACAACAGGCTGAATAGACAATAGGATGGAGGGAATCACATAACCAACCCCCACATAACCCAATTGCAATGGAACCGTGGACAGAGGAAGAGGTCCCTAGGCCTATCAAACCATAGCATCACAATCATTAGTAAAAGACAATAAGAGATGAGGCGTACAGCTCTGTGCGATGCACAGACAGAAAGGACAGTAAAAGCACAGAGCTGGAACTGACCTTGTAAGAAGCCTAATGGCTCCTGCAACTGACGCTGATAGAAGGTGGAGAAAGTAGAAGCATTTCTCCAGTAGGCTACCTGCATAACATCCGACAACTTGCCAGAGTTAGTAAAAGCCCAAGAGGTAGACAATGCACGCACCTCGTGGGCAGAAATATGATTGGTAATACAATCGTCAGTCGCTAGACGAGCGTAAGCCACGCGAGTAGCAAGACAAATCCATGGAGAAATGGATTGAGGAGAGATCTTCTGTCGACCAGGAATAAGAGACAGAAAAAATTGTTTTCTGCCTTTCCTAATGAACTGCGTCCGATTGAGATAAAAGTGAATTGCACGAACCGGACAGATCAAAGGGTGGTTACCCTCAGCAGAAGAAAGAGCCCTGACACAGATAGGAGGTGGGGTCATTTCTGGTATCTGATTCTTGGCCAGAAAGGAGCATCAGTGGTAAACGTAACACTGTTGGGAGAGCCCCTGAAAAAGGCCGGGTCAACTGAGAGGGCGTGAAGCTCACTAACCCGTCTGGCTGAGGCAAAAGCCATCAGAAAAGCCGTCTTGTATGTGAGAAAACGCATATCCACCTGGGATAAAGGTTCGAACGGTACCCCCCCACCCCTCCTCCAGTTACCAGAGTCTCTTCATCGTCACATTCTCCCCTGGATAGGATGTTCAGTGAATTATGCATGCAGGGGGTTCCGTTGGACTTACCCACGTCCAATCGTGTTCTGATGGCAGACGCCAGTGATCTCGGATGGGGTGCGACGTTGGATCCTCTAGGTCTTTCAATTCACGGGGCATGGGGCCAGGATCAAGCAGCTCTTCAAATCAACCAGAATGAGCTTCTTGCTCTTCTTCTGAGTTTCCGGCAGTGGATCCTCCACCTTTTGAATCGCCAGGTCCTTCTGTTGACCGACAATTCGACAGTGGTTGCTTACATTCGGAACCAGGGCGGCACGCACTCGGTTCCCATGTACGAATTGGCTTGGGATTTTCTCCTGCTTGCTCAGGATGTCAATGCTGGATTGGTGGCTCGTCACATTCCCGGTCGTCTGAACGTCCTAGCGGACTCGCTGTCCCGACAGGGCAGGGTCATTTCCACAGAGTGGATGCTCCACAGGTGGTGTTCCAGTCGCTTTGCGATCTCTGGGGTTGTCCCCACATTGATCTCTTTGCGACTTGTTGGAACCATCAGGTGGACACTTTCATGTCCCCATGTTAAGGTCCTCTGGCTTTCACCATGGACACTCTGTCACTCGATTGGAATGGTCTTGTTGGCTACGCCTTCCTGTAGGTTCCAATTCTGCCTCAGGTTCTAGGCAAGATACGAACCTGCAATTGTCGAATCATTCTGATCGCTTCTATGTCGCCTCAGTGGGTGTGGATCAATCAGCTCCGCTCTCTGTTGGTGGCGGTTCCGGCACGTCTCCCTCTACGTCGTGACCTTCTTTGCCAAGGTCACCCGAGGAGGTTTCACGTCGACCCGACTTCATTGTGCCTTCACAATAACAGGCTGGAGACCACGAGAATCAAACAGATATACCAGAAACTCCACAATCTGTGAAATCGAAGGATTGGCATAATCAACAGAGTGATCGGCACACCATTGGCAGAAGACCTTCCACTTAGCCGCATAGGCTAAACCAGTGGAGTGCCTCCTTCAAGAGGAAATGCACTCCACTGCTTGTCTCGAAAAAAACTTCTACAGAGGAGACAGGACCTGACAAAAGATATGCGTGAAGGCACAATGAAGTTGGGTCAACGTGAAACCTCCTTGGGTGACCATGGCAAAGAAGGTCGTGACGTAGAGAGAGACGTGCCGGAACCGCCATCAACAGAGAGCGGAGTTGATTGATCCACACCCGCTGAGGCGACATAGAAGTGATCGGAATGATTCGACAACTGCAGGTTCGTATCTTGGCTAGAACCTGAGGTAGAATTGGAACCTGCGGGAAGGTGTAGCTAACAAGACCGTTCCAATCGAGTGACAGAGCGTTGACAGCGAAAGCCAGAGGATCTGGACATGGGGACACCTGATGGTTCCAACAAGTTGCAAAGAGATCGATGTGGGGACGACCCCAGAGATCGCAAAGCGACTGGAATACCACCTGTGGAGCATCCACTCTGTGGAAATGACCCTGCCCCGTCGGGACAGGGAGTCTGCTAGGACGTTCAGACGGGAATGTGACAAACCACCAATCCGGCACTGACATCCTGAGTGAGCAGGAGAAGAGACCGAGCCAATTCATACATGGGAACGGAGTGCGTGCCGCCCTGGTTCCGAATGTAAGCAACCACTGTCGAATTGTCGGACAACAGAAGGACCTGGCGATTCGAAAGGTGGGGGATCCACTGCCGGAAACTCAGAAGAAGAGCAAGAAGCTCATTCTGGTTGATGTGAAGAGCTGCTTGATCCTGGCCCCATGCCCTGTGAATTGAAAGACCTAGAGGATCCAACGTCACACCCCATCCGAGATCGCTGGCGTCTGCCATCAGAACACGATCGGACGTGGGTAAGTCCAACGGAACCCACTGCATAATTCACTGAACATCCTGTCCAGGGGAGAATGTGACGATGAAGAGACTCTGGTAACTGAAGCACCAGATCAAGAGGATCAACATTCAGCCTCCAAAGACTGAGCAGAAAGTGTTGGAGAGGTCTGACATGCAGCTGACCTAGAGGAATGAGAACCGTCACTGAACCGCAGAGACCAAGCAGTTGGAGAATATTCCGAGCTGTCGCGGACATGGACTGGGACAGAGTCAGGGCAAAAGCTGAGAGAATCACAGCCCTTGCCCGGGGAACCGCCACCGTATTCAGCTGAGTACGGGAGTCCATCCCCAGATGACAAAATGACTGAGAAGGAACCAGGTCTGACTTCTCCTCATTGACTCTGAACCCTATCGACGTGAGCAGGCTCAACAGTGTATCGACATCTCACTCCAGAAAGGCAGCATTGGAATGCCTCTGGAGGATATCATCTAGATATGCCGAAGAAGTCACCCAGGACCGTGTGCGATGGAAGGCTATCACATGCGACATCAGTCAGGTGAAGGCCCAAGGAGCCAGGTTGAGGCCGAAAGGCATGGCTTTGAACTGGTAAACTTGCCCCAGAAAGGCGAACTTGAGATACTTTTGCGATGTCCGATGAATCGGAAAGTGACAGTAAGCGTCTCACAGGTCGATGTTGGAAGCAAAACCTCCCTGGTGAATGGAGCAGTGAACCGACCTGAAAGTCTCCATGCTGAACTTGGGAGCAAAGATAGACTGGTTCAGGATACTCAGATCGATAACTGGTTGGAGTCGCCCATCCTTCTTCGGCACCAAGAACAGGCGGGAATAAAATCCCACTGAATGAATGTTCTTGATGACCTCAATTGCCCCCTTTAATAGGAGATTGTCTATCTCCGTGATCAAAAGCTCCCGACGTGAAACGTCTGAAGGAACTTGTGTTGGAAGAGGCACTCTCGATAGAGTGGGGTGTCTCTGGAAGGATATTCGCAGCCCGGACCAAACAACATCTAACACCCAAGGATCGGATGTGATTGTGGCCCAATGGTCTGCGAATTCTGATATCCTTCCTCCAACCTGGGACGAATCGAGGTGGAGACCTTCATTTCGAGCCCCAGCGAGAGGAGAAACCACCTCCTCTACTATATGAAGAATCCTGAGTCCTCCCTCTAGCTTGCCGACGCTTACCCTTACCCTGCGAGTAAGAAGTAGAAGCGCCAGCAGGAGGATCAGCCCTTGTCTTCGCAGAGGAAGCAGAAGGGTATTTGTTAGGCTCTGGACTGCCCCTGCCTCCAACAGAAGGCTGATCAAGCTGAGGAAGCAGTAGCTGATCTTTAGAATGACCTAAGACGTCATCCCGGACAGTCACCATGGAACCATGGAATAGTTGCGGACCAGCCAAAGAAGCAGATCGAAGAGCAGTGCACTGCCCTTCGGGAACGGCTTGTGTCCAACACAGCATCCCGGCGAACTAATTCCAAGTTAGCCGTGTCACAGGCATGCGTGTGAGTAAGATGTATGAGCACCTTGGAAAGCACACGCAAAGGAGCCTGTATCGTCAAACTGATCTGGAGGCAGATAAGCAGCTAAAGCAGAGACGATGTGATCTGAGAGAGAAAGCATGCCCAGCATCTCTCGATAAGCCCAACAGGGACTCCAGAGTCGCCATAGGAATAAGGGCCGACGGCTTGGAAAGCCCGAGGGAGGTGGAGTCCTGATCCAAGACCATCAAAGTCTGGCAGACTGACGGATTGGCGGAATCGTAGTAACAAAATAATGCACTGGAGGTAAAAAAGTGTCAACCCTGGTGAAGAACGAAGTCTTCATAGCATTGGAACTCAGCTTAGAGTCCAAAGCTGTAAATGCTTCAACCACCTGTACCGACTGGCACAGTCGAAGGTGCCCAGAAGCGGGTTGCTCCACAGGCTGTAGGCACGTGACCGATGATTGCAGCCTGGCTGACACTTCGATTGGTTTGACGGTTTGAGATCTGGAAAGTCAAGAGCTGCCCCCAAGTCAAAAGACTGTTGGCTCTCGATGTCAGGTATGTCGGACTCATCCTCTGAGTCGGAAGACACTTAGCCCATCATGGGCAAACAAACCGATGCCTCCTATGGTGTAGGCACACCTGAGGGATCAGAAAGTGGCCTGCTTCCAATCCCGAGAGGCGGCGCCGCAGGGAGCGCCTCGAAACCACTAGTAGCGTCGCTGGAAGCAACGGGAAGGCTCTTGGAAAGAACCTGAGTGAGCAGGAGAGGGCCTCCCTAAGCTCACGGCCTGTGTCAGCTGGTTCGATGTGGGAACGAACCGGCAAAGTGGCTTCACTCCTGACCCTTTTAACCAGCGAAGGGTCACGATCCTCAAATATACACGATGTGGGCGACGGGTGGCAGCCAAAAAAATCTGAAGGCAGATGTGTATAGGAGTATGACATACCCCGAGGATCTACAGAGCGGGAACTCAGGAGAGTCGCTGCAGCCTGAGGGACAGAAGGTCCAGGCTGCACAAAAGGCATTGGTCCCACAAAAGTGACCATGGGACCAGAGTGCATGGGCGGAAACATCACAGAGTTCATGGTGGCCCCACCATGAACATCCGAATCCAATGAGAAAACTGCGTCGCTCGACGGCTGAGAGGCCACAGCAGAGGGTTCGGTCGGCAGCTCCTTCCGACTTTGCCGAGTTGAAGTCAGGGAAGGCTGAGGCCGATACCCCACATCCACACAACCAGACATCGTTGCAGATCCCTTCTGGGATAAGCTGAGGCCAGCTGAAACGATGACTGATGACGTTGCAGACGGAACAGCAGTAGCAGTAGATACAACGAGAGCTGTTGAAACTGGTGGAAAAGGGGAGAGAGCAACCGAGCTCGGCTGGAGGAGGAGTCACAACCCTAGTAACAGCCTCAGATGTCGACTGGAGAGGGACCATAGTCCCCGAACCAGGCATCTCTTCACCAGACAACTCAACAGCTCCCGCATTATACACCACAGAAAAGACTGTACATCCCCCACAGAGGGGGTATAACTCTCACCAGATGTGGTCGTGTCAGGAGGCCCCGCATGACAGCGTTCTCCCCCCTCCCCCCGTGGGTGTGGGAGGAACGGCCACGAGAACGCACCACAAGCTTGGGCAAAAGGCATTGCCCTCAAGGAACAGTCCTGGGCATAACAGAGGTGAGAGCAGGAGAAGAAAAAGGTGAACTCAACAGATGTAGAAAGTAGAAGAACACTCCAACTACGAGAGAAAGGTGGCAGAAAATAAAGAACTGGAGGGAACACAACTGAACCCAGATGTCCGACAGGGACCCAAAAAACAGAAATTCTGCCCTCAACAGAGAGGAGAAATCCTGTCCATACAGCCCCCATTGACACCTAACTCCAATAATAATAATAATATCCAAAAGGATAACATAAATTTATCAACCGAAAACTTTTATGTCCGAACTGCACGGTAAGCGAAAGTCATGCGCGAACACAGAGAATATATAAAATACAATGAAAATGTGGTTGAAAATTTTTAGAATATATAAAACACAGTCCTGTTATTATACGATCCTCAGATCCATAATTCCATTGACAGGTAACCATTATCAACGAGTTGAATTATCACTATTTCTTAAAGCAAATATGGACGTCTCGCCACATGGGCGGATGAAAAAAAATGATTCATTAGTTACTGCCTGTGCACTGTTTGCATGAAGCCGTGGATTTGTACTAAGAGAAGAGCGTCCCCTACTCGACCCAGTTTTGGCTTATTGGTGCTCGACCCAGTTTTGGCTTATTTTCTCTTGGTGCTTTTGCACCACTTTTCTTTCCTAAATTGCTTGGGAAAGATCAAAATAGAGAGTATATTTTCCGAGTTAGGGTCTTTCACTGTAGTGCAAACCTGTAGTAAACAATTGTAAGGTAGGTTGATAAGAAATTACCCATAATGTAGTTGAAAATTTAAGCAACTATATCTTGTTGGACAGAGCTCTGTGAGCTCTGTCAAACAAGGTATAGTTGGTTAAATATTTGTCCTACAGTTGCAAAATAGTGTTACACAAAGAGATTTCCAGGTGAAAAAAAGGTGATGGTGCAGATTTTCTATGATGAGGGCGGTGCCCGAGAAACAAGAATCTTTTTTAATAGACTAATAAAGAAAATTTTTATTTTTTATGTAGAATTTTTTTTTTTCATCCCTACCATACTAGTTGTGAAAGTTCACTAGTCACTAGCAGTAAGTCACCAGCTTTCCAACATGTCATGTCACGGGATAATATCAGATAGAATCTTCTCACTCTTAAGTTTCAGCTTCTACCTTTCAATCAGCATTTATTAATACCATATATGCACATGAATAAGTTGCTTCCATGTTGAAGTTACACCCTAAAAATCTCACTCTTAACCCGGTGCTTCATTAATTAAAATTTTGCTGCTGATGATTTTTGTAACCTAGTAAACGCATGCATGAACATCACTGCCCATGTGTGGATTACAACTGTACTGTATGCTGTAAGATGCCAAAAATTCCAATTAAAATTCAACACACAACGGGCATGCAGTATTTCATTCAAGTTTTCAGATACTCTATTTTCAAGCACAGTTTTTAAGAAGAAAACTTATTTATAGCTGGATAGTTCAAGCCAAATCAAACTAAAATATGGTCCGATCATACAAAAAAAGTAATATGGTCCAAATTGTCTGTGGTTCAAATTGTCCATCATTACATAAAAACAAAAGCACAAAACTCATAAATAATGCTTAAACTTTTAAACACGGAGTTACTGAATGGGATTGATACATACAGTACAGCCGCCATGGACTGGTCATAATCCATGCATGGGCAGTGATGTCCACGCATGGGAAGTAATGTCCACACAGACATTTACCAGGTAATAAAAATCATCATCAGAAAATTGATAGCTCACATTTAGAGGTTACCCCAAACATGCATACCAAGTTTCAAACAGATCCATTCATAAATTCAACCTGCAGGGATTGCCAAAGGAAAATGTTGAAGCACAAATGCAATGAGTTCAAAGGTCATTGCCAATGGCAACATTTGACAACGTTTTTAGAGAGAAATGAAAGAAAATCAAAAACTCCCAACTAGAGGTCACACCAAACAAACACATAATGTTTCAAAGTGGTCAAATCGTAAATGTGAACTGTGCAGTGTGCAGTGTTCCAAAGGAAATTGTCGACAGAAAAAACAACAAAGTTGAAGGTCATTGCTAACAGCAATATTTTTTGGCGGAAATGGAAGACAATCTATAGTATTCATCTAGAAGTCATCCAAAACAAGTATATCTAGTTTCAAACTGATCCATTCAAACATGCACCCTGCAGAGCGTGCCAAAGAAAAATGTTGATGCAGCACAGTTCAAAGATCATTGATAATGTTTTCTTGGAATGGAAATGAAAGAAAATCAATAGCCCCTATCTAAAGGTTGCTCCAAACTAGCACACCAAGTTTCAAAGCAAACAGATCATCAATGTGACCAAAGGAAACTGTCGACGCACAAAAGAACAAAGTTGAAGATCGTTGCTAATGGCAACTTTTTTTGACGGGAATGAAAGAAGCTCCCAACTGGAGGTCAACCCCAAAACATACCAAGTTTCAAAGCGATCCATTCATGAATGTACCTTGTAGGGTATGCCAAAGGGAAATGCTGATGCACAAATGCACTAAGACTGAAGGTTGTTGCTAACCGCAATTTTTTGGACGAAAATGGTAGAAAATCGATAGCTCCCGTCTAGAGGTCACCCCGAATAAGCATACCAAGTTTCAAAGCAATTCAATGATAAATGCAACCTGTGCAGTGTGCCAAAGGAAATTGTCATCCAAACAGATAAGTTGAATGTTGTTGCTGATGGCAATGTTTCTCGACAGAAATGGAATAAAATCAAAAGCTCCCATCTAGGTGTCAGCCCAAACAAGCATACTTTGTTTTAAAGCGATCCATTCATGAATGCACCCTGCAGGGTGTGCCAAAGGGAAATATTGATGCACAAATACACAAAGTTCAAGGTTACAGCAACATTTTTTAACAGAAATGAAAGAAAATTGAAAGCTCGTATATAGACATCACCCCAAACATGCATACCAAGTTTCAAAGTGATCCAATGATAAATGAGACCTGTGCAAAGGAAATTGTTGACACACAAAATGGATAAGTTAAACATTGTTGCTAATGGCAACGTTTCTCAATGGAAATGAAAGAAAATCAATAGCTCCCATCTAGAAGTCACCCCAAACAAGCATACCAAGTTTCAAAGCAATCCATTCATGAAAGCACCCTGCAGGACATGCCAAAGGAAAAATTGATGCACAAATCCACAAAGTTCAAAGGTCATTGCTAATGGCAACATTTTTTGTTGGAAATGAAAGAAAATCAATAGCTCCCATCTAGAGGTCACCGCGAACACACATACCAAGTTTCAAAGTGATGTGATGATAAATGCAACCTGTGAAGTGTGCCAAAGGAAATTGCTGACGTACAAAATGGATAAGTCGAACATTGTTGCTAATGGCAACGTTTCTTGACGTAAATGAAAGAAAATCGACAGCTCCCATCTGGAGGTTACCCCAGACAAAAATACCAAGTTTCAAAGCAATCCAGTTGTAAATATGCACTGTAGGGTGCGCCCCAAAAAATTGTGTACGTATGTACGTACAAACTTACGTATGTGCATACACCGGCGGACTAGAAGTGGTGGCAATAGCACAGCTTGACTTCGTCAAGTTGAGCTAAAATTGCCATTCAAATTAAATTTGATTATTTTCTAAATTTTTACACAAAAAAAGAGTGCTTATGATGCTTCATTCCAATGAACTTGACAAACTTGTTTTAATAAAAGGCCGCTCGGCCACATGTCCCCCGAAAAAACAAGTCGAAAAAGGGGCATAACTGTAGTAAAAATGATCGGTCCGAACCCATATTCGAACTTGACCTGTATTATTACCCCAGAAAGTCACATACCAAAATTCTTTCCGATCAAATAATCCTAACTGGAGTTATCATCCGGACACCGCAAATCCTGAAATTTCTAAGTCGAAAAAGGGGTATAACTCTAATAAAAATAATCTGGCCGAACCCATATTCAAACTTGACCTGTGGTTTGGGCTAAGAAGGTCACATACCCAAATTGGTTCCAATCAAATGATCCAAACTGGAGTTATCATGGGGACATCAAGTGGGACAGATGCACAGACGGACAGATGGATGGACACCATTGATTTCTATAGTTCAATATTTGTAAAATTATCATACCTTTTGAAGCTGCAAAGATAATTCCAAGAAATTCTATGGTACAATCCCTTATTTCCCACTGCATACTACACATATTTCGCTTCATCAGAGATGATAAGGAACACAAGTGCTCTGATTCAATACAACCTAATTCATGGTGCTGGGTAAATTTCTTTAACAGTTTTATAAGTACTTTTAAGCACTTGTCATAAACCTGTGAAAATATATAAACAGAATACGGTTACCTTCTTTTATTTTCAGAACTAATCTTATCTCCAATCATAATTCACTGACTGGACCTGTGCTAGAAGCTCATATCTGGACCCTACTAAAAAGTGCTGGGACAACCATTAATCCTTTGACCAACATAATGGCCAACACTGGCCAGTGCTATTCACAACTAGAAGGGGTATCAGTACCCCGTGGCTCACCAACAGGTGGCCAATGTAAAGGGGTGGCTGGAGTGAAAAAAAAAGAAAGTCCAAAACCTGCACACAAAAGTCCAAAATTAAAGTAAATAAGCAGCTAAAGGGTTAAATAATATAATAATAGCCCCAAGAAGCATGCTAACATAAAATAGGAACCATGGCAATATGCTACAAGGTAAGTCTCCACTTTGAAGAAAAGAAACACAAACCGCACATAAAAGCAAAAAAAAAAGTATCACATTTGTTTCAATGGGTTAAAATTGAGAAAAATACCCTGATAATGTCACAGTAAACACCATGGCAATATACTGCAAGGTAAATTACTCCTTGGAAGAAAAGAAAGACAAATATCAAAACCAGCACACAAAAGTCAAAAACCTGCACATAGTAAAAAAAAAGTATCACATTTGTTTCAATGGGTTAAAATTGAGAAAAATACCCTGATAATGTCACAGTAACCACCATGGCAATATACTGCAAGGTAAATTACTCCTTGGAAGAAAAGAAAGACAAATATCAAAACCAGCACACAAAAGTCAAAAACCTGTACACAAAAGTCCAAAATTCCAAAACTAAGCATGGAACGAGTTGAATAAAATATTACTATCCCTGAAAAGCATGCTGACATAAAAAAAATCAAAATAAAAAAAAATCAAAAACTGCACACATAAGTTCAAAATGAATGAATCCGGATGAGGGCTATGCCATAGGTTCACAGAACTATCGTTGGTGAGCCAAAAATCACCATTCAACTTTCATTATTTTTTTTGTGTCAAAAATATAGCTTATGACCCCTCTTTGGAATGAGCTCATTGAGCACGTTCCAGTGAGGAGTCATAAGCCATGTTTTGACACAAAAATGAAAAAAATTAATTACTCAAGCAGGGTTCCCCCAGAATATTGAAAACAAAATTCAAGGACTTTCAAGGACCTTTTTGAAGAAAATTCAAGGATATTCAAGGACCGTCTCGAGGCTGAAATGTCCTAAGGCCGAAATGTCCCAATGGCAATACCCCCTTTACAATAAGTAGTTAATTGGACCTTGGTTCACAAGTTGTGAACCAAGGTAAAATTTACTACTTATTGTTTGTCAAGCAAACAGGTGCGCACGTTTTCATCACTGTGGCAACTGTTTCATCTGCTATGAAAGCCCTCATTTCAGTCGCATCTGTATCCACCCAAGATCGGGCAAGTGCGAATGGTTTCATGTTTGGGTTTTTTTCAAAGTATTGTTTGGCATATAAATTTGTTTGCGAAGTGCACAGTTCAATAAAATCATTGTCAAAAAATTTACTGAAAATGTCCAACTCATGCTCATTGCCATCCACAGAAAACTGAATGCCCGTGGGCTCGTCAATTGTTTTTAACCATGGGTGGTGGAAGGAATCCCCCCAAATCCCCCAAATTCAATGTTTTGTCAACATGAACACACATGCTTGATTGCTTGATTGATCAGCTGATTCGCCGGCATTTACATTTTCTTCCAAATTGCTTTCACACAACTCGAATTCATCTGACGAGTCTTCATTGATATTTCTTATGATAGAATATCCAGGAAAACCGTCCTCATCTGAATCAGAATCCTCAATAATGTCATAGAAAGTTGATAAATTATTTTCAATTGATGACACCATTTTCCAAACAAAGTCGAACTGGGACGTTTTGTCCCCCTGTCGGACAAAGTATTGGAACATGTGCGTTACTTTATATCGAAACTCATGACGATTCCGGTGGAAATCAAAAGGTTTTCATTGGTTGTTAAACATAATTCGACCAGGGAAGCCCCCCCCCCCCCCCCCTCTGTACTAATAAACATGACCAGACCGAGTGCTAAGAGTTAATTAATATTAATAACACCTACTTGTTTGGACTTGTCAACAAATTTATTTGTTCCTTTTCGGACCGCTATTATGCTTGTGATAAATCGGCGATCTAATTCAAGGACATTCAAGGACCTTTTACTGATATACCTCGTTTTCAAGGACTTTCAAGGCCTTGAAAATAGCGTTTCAAATTCAAGGACATTCCAGGTTTCAAGTACCCGCGTCTACCCTGTCAAGAATTTTGTTTGCAAGTGTTTTCTGCTTTTCATGTTACGTTAATGATTAACTGGTTGGATGATTTTCTATTTTATTCTGAATACTTTGTTTTTAAAAATACCATGCTACCAGCAAGGGGAACCTTAGTTTGGTATGTTTTTGTTCAGAAAAAATTGTTGTTATAATTTATTGGAGAGGACCTGTTGGTACTCTCCAATAAATTATAACATACAATTTTTAATAAACTTTTCTTTACTACTACTGAGAAAACAAGTTAATGCACCCAGCGTAAATCCACAAATGTGCCTTTCAGCACTTTTCAACTGTGCCATGATTGTGGCATCTAGCACTAAACCCACTGAAATATTTATCATTTGGAAATTTGCTTTGTTCTCCTCAGTTACCAGCAAAAGATATTCTGTTTGTATGGGTTTGTGTTTTCACAGTTCCTTAGAGAATGGTAATAGGCACTCCTAAATGAAATCTAACAAAAGAAGTTCAAAAAGCAACTAAAATTAAAAGAATAATAAGTTGCTAAGGCCCCTCCAAAGTAGATCTTCTGTTTCTCAGGCCATTGTTTTGTAAAATTGCATGTGGGCGGGCATTTTTTTATTTTATTTTTTATTTTTGTAATTATTTCTTTGCCATCAAAAGTTCATGTTCTTGGTTTGTTTTAGGCCTCATAATCTACAGAACTGCATGGGTGGTGGTTTATTTTGTCCCTTGAGTGCAAGAAGGCTTTGAAATGCTAAATTTATCTTGGGTAAAATATCAGACATAAACTATTTAATTCTTATTTTTTTTAAGTTTGCATCGGTTATAAAAGAGAGTGTATGGAAGCCAAAAGGACCATGCCCTCAAAAATCTCTATCTTGTTTCTATCACTCATGAAAATTTCTGGAAGAGCACAAACTACAATGTAATTTTCTATAGTCATCATAATTTTATTTCTCAGAAGGACTAAGGTGAAGTTTGTGTTGACATATTCTATTTATAGCACAGGTGTTCATGCAATTTGATTTTGGATTGTAATTGAAGATACATGTGCTGTGGGTTTTATTGGAAGCAAAACTGTGCTTTATTTAAAATAAAACAAAGTTGTTAATCTAATAATGTCCAATTATTGCTAAAACAATGCTGTTTGTGGCAGTCATTCATTTAGAATGGAGCAAACTTCATTTCCATGTGTACTGCAAAATAACGTCTCACCGATGTGTTTGCTTGTTGGGAATTCTTCTGATCACTTCCGGGCAACTATATTTATCTCTTTGCAATGTCAAATTATTTGTAAATTTGTTTGCATTAAACTTTTTTAATTACAGATTTACAGGCATGCAGATTTCACGGAAACAATCGTTCTGTTTCCGTTAGCGAAAATCACAGAAATGAAAAACAGGATCCCACAAATTTTTTAGCATATCACTTTTCATCATGAGGCACTACAGCACACGACAAGTTTTTCTGAGAAAACTAAAATTCTATTATTTATCATCAATGAAACAATGATCTGGTTCGTAACAGTAACAATGGCGCACTTGTTTTGATAATCTCAGTCGATTCAGATTGTTGAGCATGTTGCTAACAGTTTCTGATTCTTAATTACTAAAATCAAATGCACCCAATTTCAGAGGGGTTCGACAACAAATTTGAACCAAATCACATGAAGCAAAACACACAAAACTGTATCATATTTTATCACTGAAACTGCTTACAAAGGGTAAATTTCTTTTTAAAATGCAAGATATGTTTTTCCAATTTCACAGCTCTCCGTGCAGAATCACGGAGAAGAGGTGTGTTCAAGTTTAGTTTATAATCAAGTTTTACAGACATTTTGTCCCAATCAATTCAATATCGTTACCTTCCTAAATGGGATGTTTCACACTTGGACAATTCAGAATGCACAAAGAATTTTTATTTATCTTTTTTTGTTTCAGTTTTTACTTTTGGTTTCATCACATGTGTTCACAATCTTATCTACAGCAATCCACTTCATATTCTAGATCTTTCTTAACTGGTAGAGTCCTAAATTATTTTCGGCCTTCAAATCTTATACACATGTCTTTGCCTTGTTACAATTTATGGGAGAGTGCCCTTGGGCACTCTCCCATAAATTTTAACAAGGCAAACCCTTACAGATTAAATGATATCACCTCAAAGATAATACAAAGCTCATTGACTGAATACGAGCCTTCAAGCGGTGGTACCTGCACTTCAGAATAAAGCCCAAATATGGGCTTCCAGCACTCTACCAGTTAAACATTTGCAGGTCTTAAACCAGAAGTCAGGATAAGAAAATAGGTACAGAATCAATAAGAAATAAAAACAGGTTCCCTGCTTGTTGTTGGAACCCAAAAGTAGGTTCCATAGGGTTCCCAGATATCAAATACATGGAATCTGTTTTCAGGTTCCATAAATTTCTGAAATCTGCATGCCTGATTTAAGTAGTTTTGTATTGCTTCTGACATCTTACACTTTGCATACAGTGTTTTTTCCACTTGCTCTTTCACATACAAGCAAACTTTAGTCAATAATTTTTCAAATTAGCAACTTGTCCATTTAATCTATTGCTATGCCTAAAAATAAACACTCATTTTTGTCAATCAAAACAGAAGTCTTTATCAGCAGGAAAATAGAGCCTTTTCAACTGGTTGAGTGCTAGAAGCCACTATCAAGGCTATTCTGAAAAGTGCTAAAAGCAACTTTAGTGGCTTTACAATGTTTGCATTATCTTGTTATTTGTGCAGTAGCAGAAAAAGATGCTCACATAAAATTGTTTTATATTTATGAACAAAATCTTTGTTTCTTGGGAAAGAACTAGAGGCTCTACAGAGCCTGTAATCGCTCACCTGGAAATACATATAAAAATGTGATTTCCCATAGGCTTTCCATGGTAACTATGACCTGCAATTGTGGCCATGTTTGCAACATTACATCAAAATTACATGAGGATCATTGGTAGAAGGTGTCCCAGTCTTCAATCACGTGAAGTTTCAAAACATTTGAATCCATCAAACAGAATCATAGAATGTCTCTGGTGGCCATATTTTCCAGCCAATGGGAACAAAAAGAGGATCGTTCGTAGAGGGTCTCCTATAGACCATTCTTGCCAAGTTTTGGTTCACGTCAGCTCAATAGTTCCAGAGAGAAGATGAAAATGTGATTTCCTATAGGTTTTTTCTATAGTAACTATAAACCACAATTGTGGCCATGTTTGCAAAACGATCAACATTAAAATGAGGAAGGTTGGTGGAGGGTGTCCCAGTTATCAACCATGCAAAGTTTCAAAACATTTGGCCCTGTGGTTTCAGAGGAGAAGAATTTTCAAAATTGACCAATCAGAATCAAAGAATGCTTCTGGTGGCCACGTTTTTTCACCCAACAGGAATAAAATGAGTAACAGTTGTAGAGAACCTCTCAAACCCAATGCCTGCCAAGTCTGGTTCACATTGCCTCAGTACTTTCAGTGAAGATGATGAAAATGAGATTTCCTATAGGGTTTCTATAGTAAATATATGTCACAATTGCAGCCATAATTGCAACCCGATGAAGATTAAAATAAGGATCATTGTTGGTAGAGAGGGTTACAGTAAACAGTCACATTAAGTTTTTTCAAACCATTTGGCCTTGTAGTTTCAAAGAAGATTTTCTTGAAAATGCACACATTTATGAAATCTGTTTCAACAAACAAAAATCAGTAAAAAAAGGGTTAAAATATTTTTTTTTCAGACAGTATTCTCTTTCAAAATAGCTTTTGGATAGGTAAAGGGTTACAGGAATCTTAAAAGATATACAACAATTACTGTCATCTGAGCTAACATGATTGCAAGATAATGAACAAACTTCCCCAGATTTTCTAAACAATCTGTCAACATTTATCAAACATAATTAGATTACAGCTGAAGATATCAACCTACAGTTGCACTTGTTTTACAGTACAAGTCAAAATAAGTTGTGTTGAATAATCCTATAAACTATGTATCTTTTCTCTTCTTACACTGATAAGACCAGAAGCTGACATCATTTTCTGGAAAGCTCTCACTGATAGCTTTTCCAGAAAATGTCAGATTCTGATCTTGTCAGAGCAGAAGCTGCAGTCTTCTTGGTTTATTGCAGTTATGCTACAGCTTATTTTGACTTGTACTGTATACACAATATGTTTGGGTTTTTTTCCCCAGTTCTCAGTGGATAAAAAACTGGAACCAACCCTTACCAGATTCTCAAAAAAACAAATATTTTGCTGACAGTACTGATCTTCGTGCAGACAGAAGAGTCATTGGGTTAAGCATTAGAATATAGCCTCTGGTGGCCACATATTTCCATCCTCTCATGGACCGTTCCTGTGAAGTTTGGCTCACGTCGGCTCAGTAGTTCCAGAGAAGAAGATGAAAATGTGATTTCCCATTGGGCTTCTATAGTAACTATAAGCCGCAATTTTGGCCATGTTTACAACCCGATCAACATTAAATGAGGATCGTTGGTAGAGAGGGTCCCAGTCATCACTTATGTGAAGTATCAAAACATTTGGCCTGGCAGTTTCAGAGGAGAATATTTTTGAAAATCCACCTATCAGAATCAAAGAATGCTTCTGGCGGCCATGTTTTTCAACCCATGGGAACAAAATGAGGATCGTTTGTAGAGGACCTCCCATAGACCATCCCTGCCAGGTTTGGTTCACGTAGGCTCAGTAGTTCAGGAGAAGATTAAAATGTGTTTTCCCACAGGGTTTCAATAGTAACTATAAGCCGCAATTGGCCATGTTTGCAACCCGATCAACATTAAATCAGGATCGTTGGGAGAGGGGGTCCCAGTCATCCTCCAGGATTGGAAGCAGGCTGCTTTCTGATCCCCCTGGTGTTCCTACACCATGGGAGGCATCGGCTGGTATTCCCGAGATGGGCTCCGACTCTGGGGATGAATCAGACACACCTGACATTGAAAGCCATCAGTCTTCTGACTTGGGGGTGGCTCTTTACTTTGTGTTTAAGTTCCTTCCGGAGCTTAAACCGTAAGACCAGCCGGAGGTCTCAGCCAGGCCATGATCGTCAGTTGTGTGCCTCTAGCCTGTGGGGCAACCTGCTTCTGGGCGCCTTCGACCTGTACCACTCGGTACAGGTGGTCAAAGCTTTTGCAGCATTGGACTCCACGTTGAGTTTCAAGGATATGAAGACTTCATTCTTCACTCGGGCTAACTTTTTGCCCCCTGTGCATTATCATTCCTACGATTCCTCCGATCTATCGGTCTGCCAGACTTTGATGGTTTTGGATCAGGACTCCCTCGGGCTTTCCAAGCCCAAGTCAGCTGTTATTCCTATGGCAACTTTGGAGTCCCTGTTGGGCTTATCCAGAGAGATGCTGGGCATGTTATCTCTCTTGGATCATGTCTCTGCCTTGGCTGCTTATCTGCTTCCAGATAAGTTTGACGACATAAGGCTCCCTTGTGTGTGCTTTCTAAGGTGCTCATGCATCTTACTCACACACATGCCTGTAACACGGCTAATCTGGAACTAGTTTGTGGGGACGCAGTGTTGGAGACTAGCCATTCCCCTCCTTTAGTGCAGCATGCTGCTCTTCGATCCGCTTCTTTGTTGGGTTTGCGTCTGTTCCACAATTTCATGGCGACAGTCCAGGATGACCTCCTACATTATTCCAAAGATCAGATGCTGCTTTGCCAACTCGATCTGCCTTCTGTTGGAGGCCGGGGCCGTTCCAAGCTTAAGAAGCACCCTTCTGCTTTGTCTGCGAAGCCAAGGGCTGATCCTCCTCCTCTGCTTCTTCCTCTTACTGACGTGGTAAGGTTAAGTGTCGGCAGAAAAGAGGGAGGTCTCAGGATCCTTCTACTAGCAGAGGATGTGGTTTCTCCTCTCACAGGCCTCATCGGGGCTCGAAACGAAGGTCCTCACCTTGATTCATCCCAGGTTGGAGGAAGGATATCAAAGTGTGCAGACCATTGGGCCGCGATCACATCCGATCCTTGGGTTAGATGTTGTTTGGTCCGGTCTGCAGATATCCTTTCAGAGGCACCCCACTCTGTCATGGGTGCCATTCCAACCCAAGTTGCTTCAGATGATTCACATCGGGAACTTTTGAACACAGAGACAGACAATCTCCTGTCAAAAGGGAGTGATCGAGGTCGTCAAAAACATTCATTCAGTGGGATTTTATTCCTTCTTGTTCTTGGTGTCGAAGAAGGATGGCCGACTCAGACCAGTTATCAATCTGAGTATCCTGAACCTGTCTGTCATTGCTCCCAAGTTCAGCATAGAGACTTTCAGGTCTGTTTGCCACTCCATTCACCAGGGAGACTTTGCCTGCGAGATGCTTACTTTCATGTTCCGATTCATCAGACATCGCAAAAGTATCTCCAGTTTGCTTTTCTGGGGCGAGTTTACCAGTTCAAGGCCATGCATTTCGGCCTCAACCTAGCTCCTTGGGCCTTCACCTGACTGATGTCGCATGTGCTAGCCTTCCATCGCACACAGTTCCAGGGTGACTACTTCGGCTTATCTGGATGACATCTTCCAAAGGCACTCCAATACTGCTCTTCTGGCATCCGATGTCAACACGCTGTTGAAATTGCTTTCGTCACTAAGGTTCAGAGTCAATGAGAAGTCGGACCTGATCCCTTCTCAGTCGTTTTGTCATCTGGGGATGGACTTTCCCGAGATGGGCTCCGACTCTGGGGATGAGTCAGACACACCTGACATTGCGAGCCATCAGTCTTCTGACTTGGGGGCAGCTCTTTACTTTGTGTTTAAGTTCCTTCCGGAGCTTAAACCGTAAGACCAGCCGGAGGTCTCAGCCAGGCCACGATCGTCAGTTGTGTGCCTCTAGCCTGTGGGGCAACCTGCTTCTGGGCGGCTTCGACCTGTACCACTCGGTACAGGTGGTCAAAGCTTTTGCAGCATTGGACTCTACGTTGAGTTTCAAGGATATGAAGACTTCGTTCTTCACTCGGGCGAAGTTTTTGCCCCCTGTGCATTATCGTTCCTACGATTCCTCCAATCTATCGGTCTGCCAGACTTTGATGGTTTTGGATCAGGACTCCCTTGGGCTTTCCAAGCCCAAGTCAGCTGTTATTCCTATGGCAACTTTGGAGTCCCTGTTGGGCTTATCCAGAGAGATGCTGGGCATGTTATCTCTCTTGGATCATGTCTCTGCCTTGGCTGCTTATCTGCCTCCAGATAAGTTTAACGACATAAGGCTCCCTTGTGTGTGCTTTCTAAGGTGCTCACGCATCTTACTCACACACATGCCTGTAACACGGCTAATCTGGAACTAGTTCGTGGGGACGCAGTGTTGGAGACTAGCCGTTCCCCTCCTTTAGTGCAGCATGCTGCTCTTCGATCTGCTTCTTTGGTGGGTTTGCGTCTGTTCCACAATTTCATGGCGACAGTCCAGGATGACCTCCTGCATCATTCCAAAGATCAGATGCTGCTTTGCCAACTCGATCTGCCTTCTGTTGGAGGCCGGGGCCGTTCCAAGCTTAAGAAGCACCCTTCTGCTTTGTCTGCGAAGCCAAGGGCTGATCCTCCTCCTCTGCTTCTTCCTCTTACTGACGTGGTAAGGTTAAGTGTCGGCAGAAAAGAGGGAGGTCTCAGGATCCTTCTACTAGCAGAGGATGTGGTTTCTCCTCTCACAGGCCTCATCGGGGCTCGAAACGAAGGTCCTCACCTTGATTCATCCCAGGTTGGAGGAAGGATATCAAAGTGTGCAGACCATTGGGCCGCGATCACATCCGATCCTTGGGTTAGATGTTGTTTGGTCCGGTCTGCAGATATCCTTTCAGAGGCACCCCACTCTGTCATGGGTGCCATTCCAACCCAAGTTGCTTCAGATGATTCACATCGGGAACTTTTGAACACAGAGACAGACAATCTCCTGTCAAAAGGGAGTGATCGAGGTCGTCAAAAACATTCATTCAGTGGGATTTTATTCCTTCTTGTTCTTGGTGTCGAAGAAGGATGGCCGACTCAGACCAGTTATCAATCTGAGTATCCTGAACCTGTCTGTCATTGCTCCCAAGTTCAGCATAGAGACTTTCAGTCTGTTTTGCCACTCCATTCACCAGGGAGACTTTGCCTGCGAGATGCTTACTTTCATGTTCCGATTCATCAGACATCGCAAAAGTATCTCCAGTTTGCTTTTCTGGGGCGAGTTTACCAGTTCAAGGCCATGCATTTCGGCCTCAACCTAGCTCCTTGGGCCTTCACCTGACTGATGTCGCATGTGCTAGCCTTCCATCGCACACAGTTCCAGGGTGACTACTTCGGCTTATCTGGATGACATCTTCCAAAGGCACTCCAATACTGCTCTTCTGGCGTCCGATGTCAACACACTGTTGAAACTGCTTTCGTCACTAAGGTTCAGAGTCAATGAGAAGTCGGACCTGATCCCTTCTCAGTCGTTTTGTCATCTGGGGATGGACTTTCATACTTAGCTGAATACGGTGGCGGTTCCCCGGGTGAGGGCAGTGATTCTCGGCTTTTGCCCTGACTCTGACCCAGTCCACATCTGTGACAGCCCGGTGTATTCTCTGGCTGTTCGGTCTCTGCGGTTCGGTAAAGCAACTCATTCCTTTAGGTCAGCTGCATGTCAGACCTCTCCAACACTTTCTGCTCAGTCGTTGGAGGCTGAATGTCGATCCTCTGGATCTTGTGCTTCAGTTACCAGCATCTCTCAGTCGTCACCTTCTTCCCTGGATGGCTGTTCAGTGGATTATTCAGGAAGTTCCGTTGGATTTGCCCACACCTGATCGTGTTCTGACGACAGATGCCAACGATCTCGGATGTGGTGCGACGTTGGATCCTCTAGGTCTTTCCATTCACGGTGTTTGGGACGGGGCAGCTCTTCACATCAACCTGAAGGAGCTTCTTGCTCTTCTTCTGAGTTTCTGGCAGTGGATCCCCCACCTGTTGAAACGTAAGGTCCTTCTGTTGTCCGTCAATTCGACAGTGGTAGCTTACATTTGGGACTCTGGTGTGGTTGTTCATCACATTCCTGGTCATCTGAATGTCCTAGCCGGCTTCCAGTCCTGATGGGGCAGGGTTAGTTCCACTGAGTGGATGCTTCACAGAGCAGTGTTCCAGTCGCGTTGCGATGTCTGGGGTCATCCCCCACATCGATCTGTTTGCGACTCATTGGAACCATCAGGTGGACACTTTTGTGTTCCCCATGTCCAGATCCTCTGGCTTTGCTTTGGATGCTCTGTCACTTGATTGGAATGGTCTAGTCGGCTATGCCTTTCCACCGGTTCTGATTCTGCCTCAGGTTCTAGCCAAGATACAAACCTGCAGTTATTGAATCATTCTGATAGCTCTCCTGCCACCTCAGCGGGTATGGATGAATCAGCTCCACCCTCTGTTGGTGGCAGTTCCAGTACATCTCCCTTGACATCATGACCTTCTCTGTCAAGGTCACTTGAAGAGGTTTCATGTCGACCCGACTTCATTGTGCCTTCATGCATATCTTTTGTCCGGTCCGGTCTGCTCCGTAGAGGTCTTTCCGAGACGAGCTGTGGAGTGCATTTCTTCTTCAACGCGGCACCCCACTGGTTTAGCCTATGTGGCTAAGTGGAAGCTCTTCTGTCGACTCTGTTGATTATGCCAACCCTTCAATTACGCAGATTGCAGAGTTTCTGGTTTATCTGTTTGTTTCTCAAGGTCTCAAAGCTGTTACCATCAAGGGGTACAGGTCCATGCTTTCGGAGACCTTTTCGTATGTGGAAAAGCGTCATATGGACACTAATCCGTAACTCTACAAGCTTGTTCGGCACTTTTCTTTGAAAAGGCCCAGGGTTTTGCAGCTGACCCCAATCTTTCTTGGGTGCTGCTTTGCTTGGGGGTGGGGGGGGCACTTTCTCACATACAAGACAGCTTTTCTGATGGCTTTTGCCTCAGCCAGGAGAGTTAGCGAACTTCACGACCTCTCGGTTGATCCAGCCTTTTTCAGGAGCTCTGCCAACAGTGTTACTTTTACCAAAGATTGCTCCTTTCTGGCCAATGTATTTCCAATCATCCTGGAGGCAACAGGAAGGCTCTTGGAGAGAACTTGCATGAGCAAGGAGAGCGCCTCCCTAAGATCATGACCCAAATCTGCAGGTCTGATGTGGGAAGGACCAGGCAAAGTGGCTTCACACCCGACCCTCTTAACCAGCGAAGGGTCACGATCCTCAAGAACACCCGACATGGAATGACATGTGGCAGCTGAAGCATCTAAAGGCAGATGCTTATAGGGGTATGAAATACTCCGAGGATCTAGAGTGCGGGAACTCAGGAGAATCGCCATGAACCTCTGAGGGACAGAAGGTCCAGGCTGCACAAAAATGCACCAGCCCCGGCAAAACTGGCCGACGGACCAGAGTGCATGGACGAAAGCAAAACAGAGTCCATGGTGACCCCACCATGGGCATCCGAAACCAAAGCAAAACCTGCTTGGCTCGATGGCTGAGAGACCAAAGCAGAGGAATCGGCCGGCAACCCCTTCCGACTTCGCCAAGTTGAAGCCAGGGAAGGCTCAGGCCGATATTCCACGTCCTAATGAGCAGATATCCCTGCAGACCCCTGCAGGGATAAGCCGAGGCTGGCTGAAATGGAGACCAAAGATGTCACCGATGGAGCAGCAGCAGCAGAAGATACATCGGTAGCTGCTGACACTGGTGGAAAAGACAAGAGAGCAAGCGAGCTTGGCTCCAAAGGAGAAGTCACAATCCTAGTGACAGCCTCAGATGTCAACTGGAGAGGGACAACAGTCCCGGAACCAGGCATTTCTTCACCAGAAACGTTAACAGCTCCCGCAGTATCCACTGCAAGAATAGACTGCAAATCCCTGAGGGTAGAACTCTCACGAGACAGAGTCATGTCGGGAGGCCCCAAAAGACAGCGTCCCCATTTCCCGTGGGAAGAATGGCCACGAGAAGGCACTACATGGTTCACAGAAGCCCAAAAGTGCTGTGAGTGCTGATCGGATGAACACCCATTACACGCAGAGCATGAAGCATGAGGGTCCTAAACATGCTTCGGAAGCAAGCATTTCCCAAAAGGAACTATCCTGGGTATATATCTGATGAGAGCGCAGTAGATGAATCTAAAGAAAATAAAAATCAGTACACCCCCAACTACCAGAGGAAGGTGGCAGGAAACAAAGGCCCGGCGGGAACACAAAAGAACCCAAACAGCCAAAAAGGACCAAACAGGCAGAAATCTGATCCTCAATGGAGGGGGAGAAATGCTGCCATAAAAGCCCCCCTCCCCCCCCCCCCACCTCCACTGACACCTAACTCCAATATAAGCAATATCCAAAAGGATAGCATATATGAAAACAAAGACCGAACAGCACAGTACATGAAAATTACGTGTGAAACGGCACGGAGAAGAACATATATGACAAAAATATGGTGAATAACGAGAAAATATGCAAAAAACACAGCCCTGTATTATTGAATGGTAAAGCAACAGCTTATATATCATAATAATTCAGCACAGGAACATTTTGAACATCGAGTCAAGTATCACTGACAGAGCAAAATTCAAATGCATCTTCATAAGATGGCGGAAGAAAAAAGAATGACACATTGGTTATACATCTGCGCACCGGTACGGGAAGCCATGGATTAGTACACAGAAGAGTGTCCCCTACAGGGTGTGCACGGGCTGCATTCGACCCAGTTTCGGCTTATTTTTTCTTGGTGCTTTTGCACCACTTTTTCTTTCCCAAATCGCTTGGGAAAGAACAAAATAGAGAGAATACTTCTGAGTTAGGGACTTCCACTGTAGTACAAGCCTGTTGTAAACAACTGTGAGGGAGGTTGATAAGAAATGATATTCTTTTCCAGAATTGCCCATTATCAAACTTGGCTGCTATGCCTTCAAACTCAGCTGATATGTTGCCGATCTCGGCTGATATGTACAAAGCTAGAGTTGTCCCCCTTTATGCATTACTAGGCACAACCAATTTGTTTACATTGAAATGTTCACAGTTATTCACTGAATGCAATCAGGAAAGTTAAAAAATTTATAGTAATTTATATATTATTTATACTTACCAATGACCCAGACTTAGCTGGTGCTAACTCTTAAAATTCTAGGGCCAAACACAAATTTTGCCCCCCAACTCCCAAAATTTGCATCTAAAACCAAAAGAAATCATGTCCTGAAGGTCCTCCATACTTTGCCCTCACTGCGCATGCGCAGTGTCAAGGACGTCCCGAAATTGGCGCCAATTATCATTCTTACAAGCAGTGCCTGGTCAGAGCTATGTACTCAGCGGGGAGGTATGAGTTCCCAACTCCTGAGAGGGCCATCCCCGTCTGGGTCATTGGTAAGTATAAAAAATATATAAATTACTATAAATTTTTTAATATTTTTATACTGTACCAATGACCCAGATTTAGCTGAATAGTAAAAAGGCTGGAGGGCCTAGGACATAGAGGAAAATCCTATAAGCTCAACTATAAAAATAGAGTCAAACCCTCAAAGAGAAAAGGAGTATTAGGCTTTACATGTATCTTTCTTATTTTATGATAAATTAGAAAGATACAATACCCTCCATAATTGAGCATAATAACATTCATGTTCTCTATTAACATCCAGTATAACCACTTATACTAATTATTTTTAAAGTAAGCCAATAAATAAAGTTAGTCCAGAGAATTGAGACTCTTTATATTCTTTTAAAAGTGTCCGAGGATTGTATATTAACGCCCGTTTGATACTTGACATATACAAATGCTTCAAACCGAGCTACACTTTAAAAATATGACATGAATGAATTTTTAACATTAATATTACACTTTAAAACCATCCCGGTAACGACTCAGAATTACTGACTCCGGAGGAGGAATCTCCTTGCTTTTCACTATAAAGCAGGTGACCTAAGGGAACACCCTTCCCCCCCCCCCTTCCCCTTGCCCTGGGTCAAATAGCCCAGAGCGAAGAGGGCAGCAGGATGGAGTCACTGCCGGAACAGAAAGCCTGCATAACTATAGTTGCAACTGTTTAGTGGACGACATTCTGAGCAACAGATAACGGACCTAAACAATGCAGGTCTCCAGAAATGGACTCAATATTTCTGAGATAAAAATTTGTGAATGTGGATGGCTGAGACCAATAAGCAGCCTTCATTAAATCTGTAATAGCAACACTATTTGCGTAATCCCAAGATGTAGAAAGAGCTCTTACTTCATGAGCCGAAATCTTAAGCACAGACTGCTGAGTAGAAGATAGATTATCATAAGCAGTACGGATAGTTAATTGAATCCATCTAGCAATAGAATGGACCAAAATGTCCTTTCTATTAGGCATCAGAGACAGAAAGAAGCGTTTTCGTCCCTTTCTGATAAACTGAGATCTTTGTTTATAAATACGTAAAGCTCTAACAGGACAGAGTAAAGGCCTACGCCCGTCTGAAGACGGAAGAGCCTTAATAACAATAGGTTCCAGGTATTTATTAGGAGCCTGATTCTTAGCTAAAAATCCAACATTAGTAGTAAAGGTAATAGTGTTCCCGACACTATGATAGTGAGAATCGTCCACCGATAGTGCATGAAGCTCACTGACTCTTCTAGCAGAAGAAAAAGCTGTCTTATAAGACAAGAATTTGAAATCTACTGTCCCAAGAGGCTCAAATGGCTTTTCCTTCAGTTTAAGAAGAACCCAAGCTAAATTCCATTTAGGAATTAATCTAAGAGTTCTAGGTCTATTTATCGAGAAGTTTCTAACTAACTTAGATAAAGAGACATTAGATCCAATTTGTAAACTATCATGGTGTGCATAGGTATCAGATAACATAGACCTATAACCTTTAATAGTAACAGGCTGCAGTTTGATCTCGTCAAACAAGTATACTAGAAAGTTTGCAATGTCTGGTATGGAGGGATCAAAAATATCAACAGAATGATCCCTACACCAACGACGAAAGACCTTCCACTTAGCCGCATAATTTAGCGAAGAGGAGGTCCTCCTACAGTTAGAAATCGCATCCACTGCTCGTCCTGTAAAATGCTTGCCATGCAAGAAGGACCGCACAACGGAAATATGTGAAGGTTGAGACCTTGCGGGTTGTGATGAAGTTGACGCGATTTCCCCTGCGAAAGAAGATCCTCCCGTAGAGGAAGCTTTCGCGGTAAGTCCCACAGCAGACATCTGAGTAGATTTATCCATGGTCTCTGTGGAGACAGAGATGCTACCAACAGAATCCTGCATTGAGATTGTTTTATCTTTAGCAATACTTGCTGTATTAACGGCGCTGGAGGATACGCATATCCTATCATTCCGTCCCACGAGATCGATAGAGCGTCTACTGCATATGCTCATGGATCCGAACATGGTGACACATACGTCTGCAACTGATTGTTGAGATGTGTCGCAAATAAGTCTATCATTGGCCGTTCCCATTGGTAGCAAATCTGATTGAATACCTGTTTGTTGAGAGTCCACTCTGATGGCAACAAGCGACCCTTCCGTGAAAGGGAGTCTGCTAGTACATTCAGACAACCCGGTATATGACGGACCGAAAGTAGAACTTGGTGTTCTAGAGCAAACAGAAGGATTCTTTCCGTTAAATTGAATAACAGAACGGAATGAGTGCCTCCCTGATTCTGGATATACGCCATTACTGTCGTATTGTCGGACAGGATTTGGACATGAGCTTTCTGAATAATGTTCATCCAATGACGTAATGTAAGCCAAATCGACATCATTTCCTCGATGTTTATGTGCTTGCTTAGAAACAGCGGATCCCAAAGACCCTGGCACTTCGAATCCGTTGGGATCAATGTTGCACCCCAACCTGTTTGACTGGCATCCGTCATAATCATAAAACCCGGATCCGGCAACTGCAGCAGAACTCCCTGAGTCAACCACTGAATGCATGCCCAAGTCTGAATCTCTTGTTTCACTTGATCTGACAAGAGAACGTCTGAATCGAGCGAATGAATCTTCACACTCCAATTCTGAGTCAAGAAAATTTGGAGAGGACGAGTGCGCAACCGCCCCATCGGAATGAGATCCGCAGCGGCTCCGCACAGACCTACCAGTCTCATGAACTCCCTCACTGTGACTTTGTCTGCGTGAAGACAATAGCGAGCGTAACAACTGATTAACTTCGCTCTGGTTAACGGCAGACGAACGAGATTGTTGTGCATCTCGATTGTTGTGCTCATTCCCAGATGAGTGAATGACTTGGACGGCACCAGATCCGCCTTCTCCTCATTTATAACAAAACCGAGACGTCGGAGCAATAGAAGCAGATTCTGCACATCGTTCTGAAGCGTTAACTTGTTGCCGTACCTCTGAAGAATGTCGTCCAGGTAGGCCGACGTTACCGCAGACGAATGAGCTCGGAAATGCATCATTACCGAGTTCATTATTCGAGTGAAAGCCCAGGGCGCTAGGTTCAATCCGAAACACATTGCCCGGAATTGATATACAACTCCTAGGACTGCGAAGCGTAGATACTTTCTGAAAGTCGGATGTACCATGACGTGAAAGTACGCATCTTTGAGATCTATGCTTGTAGCATAATCGTTCACCTGAATACTCGCTCTGACTGATCGAATCGTCTCCATATAAAACTTCGGAGCGACGATCAGCTTGTTTATCCAGCTCAGATCTATGACTGGACGGAACAAGCCGTCTGGTTTCGGAACCAGAAACAGATGGCTGTAGAAACCCGGTGATTCCTGGTCTTCTACGACCTCTACCGCATTCTTCATCAAAAGAGACTGTACTTCCGATAAAAGAGCGTCTCTTTTCTGTGGATTTGACGGAAGCTGAGTCCATTTTGGACTTCGAGTTAATGGAGGCTTTTGTTTGAAGGATATTCTTAGTCCTTCCGAAATTACCCCTCTGACCCAGGGGTCGTCCGTAATCGACGCCCACTCGTCTGTAAAACTTGATAACCTTCCGCCAACCGGAACACGATAGAGGTTCAAACCATCACCTCCTGGACCTGCGAGGCCTGCGGAAGGAGAAACCACGTCCTCCACGACCCGCACCTCATCCCGTCGACCTCGGGACGTCAGACCGGTTGTCTCGGCCCGAAGAACATCCCGTACGTGAGTCGCTGCCCTGACGGTCTCTAGAATAAGACCTAGAGGACGTATAAGAACCTCTATAGGAACCTCTCTTGGGCGTATTTGTCCCAGAAGTACCTGTCTTACTCTTCTCTGCTGCATCCGACTTTTTGGAAGCGGAACTAAAAATCAGAGAATCCGAAGCTTTCTTAGTTATCTTATCATAGATTGCTGAAAGCTTGCCGTCAAAGAGAAGCTCTCCGGAGACCGAAGTGACTCTGAGAGAGTTCTTCACCTTACTATCCACACGTGTGGATGTAGCTAGGGCTGCGTCACGTCTAACCAACTCCAGGTTTGCCACTGAAAGGGCGGAGTTATACGTGGAATAAGCTACTGCCCTTGAAAGAAGTCTTAATGAGGATTGTATATCCTGGAATTCTTTCCCTTGAAGATGCAATGATAACGCCTTTGTAAGGTGGTCTGCGTATGATAAAGCGTCTAAGCTTGCTCTGTTAGACGTTATTGTTGTTTCCAACGTCGCGGTTGGAATAGACATAGACGACGGTAATGACAATTCCAAGTCTTCCGCCTCGTCGTCTAGACGCAGAGGAACTCTCGGTATTCCCTGTCCTGCCGGATTGAATTTATTCCTTGCATTGATGAAAGGCAGGTTGAGAGCATTAGCGGACAAGAAACCAGCTTTGCCTGTTTTGGAAGCAAGCTTATAGATAGCGTCGTTCAATAATTCAAATGTTCTTGTGACATTATTGGACTGTGTCGGAAACTCAGGGACGATATCTCTGAACCGCTCAAAAAATTCAGTGTCCAATGACGCTATCAGTCTCTTATCCGGCATCGCAGCAGTCTGGCCCGACGGAACAACTTGTGGAAGGAAGTGCCGGATGAAATCTACGGAAGCTTTATGTTGCTCCGAAAGGGATAGCTCCAAGTCCTCGGTATCCCTTTCGCCATCCTGTCGGACCTCATGATGATCTCGGACGTCCGCACCCGATGCTTCGGCGGAGCATACCGACCCAGCGTTGTCGGATAATTCTTGATCCAATACCGATTCTGTTGGTTGCTGGGATGCTGCGATAATTTGTGCTATCTGAGCTAGCACGTCCGTCACCGAGGCCTGCGGAGTAGCGGTCTTACGCTGCTTAGCCGCCGGAAGCTCCGTGTAAACTGACTCCTGCATACTTCTCTTATGCGAACGTCCGGAGTCTGCAGGCCTCTTGTCCCTGGCTACCGGATGGCGTGACCTGGTCGCCGTAGAATCCCTGATCGGCGAAGCTGGCTGGATATCGGCGGTCATGTAGCCAAGGTGCGTTCGTGTGCGCTGCTAAGAGGATGAGGAAGCCTTTTGTACAGTCTCTCCAGACTGTCTATGCAACGGAGCGTCCCGATCGGCGGACGTATGCTCCGCTTGTGAAACATTTTGTACCACAACATCTGGTCCCAGATGTTGTTGTACGAGAGAGGGGACTCTCTCGCTCGCAGCCCGGATGGACCTGGACGAGCTAGGAACCGGACTACTAGGCTTCCTCCGTTCTCTCCTCTTATCCGCCGTCACTGGGTGTGCACCTTGAATGTTTATAGTGCTCGCAACACTCAAATCTCCTTCCTGGACCGCAACGGACGAACCCGGCTGCCGAACCATTCGATGAATGGACGCTACACCGGGCGAGCTAGCGGACGTCAAGCGCCGTTGATCCTACTAGGGACCTCTTAGGCAATTGGCGTATCTCCATGAGCACTTTTGCCGCTAGCTCTACATTTGATTGTGACGATGGAGGCGCACCTTTGGAAGATATCACGGAAACATCACCCTGTTCTTGTTCCTCTGAAATAGAAACTGATAAAATAGAGTGACCCTACGGAGAAAGGACCGGCATAGCCCTTTCCCCGCTAACAACATACCATGACACACGTTTCCAAAGTTTGTCATCCCAAAATTCACATACTGAACAGGGGTCAGTGCGAGTACACTGACTACAATTTATACAATGATCATGAAAGTCAGAGGAAGATTTCCTCTCATTACAATTTGAACAATATCCTTTCATTGTGAAAAGAAAACAATAAGTACTAGTACTCGCACAAACCCCTGCAAACAAAGATACATAATAACATGATCCATTAACATAGAAAAAATAAATGAAATCAAAAATAATTTTTGAAAAAATATTTTTTCAGCAAAGCCCAAGTTTCTGAAAAGTAACGTTGAGCCCCAATGGATCCCAAGCCTAAGTGTGGACAAAAATTTTAAAAATATTTTAAACAATTAACGCAACACTTACGAATAATAATAATGTATCTTGTAATGAATTAAACTAGTACAAAGACAAAAAGTCCCCCTCAACAGAGACTGTTGCCAATGTAAACAAGAAGTGTAAAAACACCAGAAACATGACTCCCGGCACTGATAATCCTGGCCCGAAATCAGTTACCAATAATACACTATCTGATGCAAAACAGAGACTTCCAGGGAAGAATCTGCAGAACATCAGATGGTAGATGCAGAACACTACGCCTAAACACCCATGGGTGAGAACGAAAACATGGGGAAATGAACAGAATTCATTCTGTTACCCAGCTAAATCTCCCAAGAAATTTTAGTAATAATATTACTCAAAAATATGCCAAAAGCATGGGAGAATAGCAAGGGGGGATCTAAATGACAAGGAGAGAGAAAACACTGAATAAGCAATGAAATTTCATAGCAAGAATGACAACAACAGGCCCATGCCTCGAAAATAGGCAATTTAACATAATTTCATTAAAAAAATATAAGTTACAGCCCTGAATATTTTCTGTCACTCATTTTTCCTCTCCTCCTTCTATATGCACTTTATATCCACCATTTTTCTAATATTTATGTGTCTGGCATCATTTAAACTGAGATTTACAAGCACAAATATCAGTCAGATGTGAACTGATGAAGGGCCAAACGAAGAATGATAATTGGCGCCAATTTCGGGACGTCCTTGACACTGCACATGCGCAGTGAGGGCAAAGTATGGAGGACCTTCAGGACATGATTTCTTTTGGTTTTAGATGCAAATTTTGGGGATTGGGGGGCAAAATTTGTGTTTGGCCCTAGAATTTTAAGAGTTAGCACCAGCTAAGTCTGGATCATTGGTACAGTATAAAAATATAGGTGTTATCAGACATGGCGGAGTGGTTTGAAGAAGAGTTTTTCATAATAGGGAATTAATGATGGCAATAATTAATGATTAGGCAGATGATGAGAAGAAATAAGAGAGTTGAAATGAAAATTCAGAGTCATATGTGGAAATTCATCAAAGTGGGAGAAGAGGTAGCTCAGCTGCTGACACATTGTGCCTCCTCCTGGGGGGAAGTTGAGACATTCGTATAGCTAAACTAGGAGAAAAGGAAACTTTCGACTTTGTGAGAAAGTTAAAAAATTTATAGTAATTTATATATTTTTTATACTTACCAATGACCCAGACTTAGCTGGTGCTAACTCCACAAAAACCAGGGCCAAACACAAATTTTGCCCCCCAATCCCCAAAATTTGCATCCAAAACAAAAAGAAATCATGTCCTAAAGGACCTCCATAGTACGACTCTACTGCGCATGCGCAGTGACGCAGTCGTCCCGAAATTGGCGCCAAATATCATTCTTACTGGCAGTGCCTGGTCAGCGCTATGTACTCAGCGGGGAGGCAAGAGTTCCCAACTCAGGGAGGGCCATCCCCGTCTGGGTCATTGGTAAGTATAAAAAATATATAAATTACTATAAATTTTTTAACATTTTTATACTGTACCAATGACCCAGACTTAGCTGAATAGTAAACAGGCTGGAGGGCCTAGGACATAGAGGAAAATCCAATAAGCTCAATTATAAAATAAAGAGGTAACCCCTTAAGGAGAAAAGGAGTATTAGGCTTTACATGTATCTTTCTTATTTAATATTTAAATTAGAAAGATACACTACCCTTAATAATTGAGCACAATAACATTCATGTTCTCTATTAACATCCAGTATAACCTTTATACTAATTATTTTTAAAACAAGCCAATAAATAAAGTAGTCCAGAGAATTGAGACTCTTTATAATCATTTAAAAGTGTCCGAGTATTGTATATTAAAGCCCGTTTGACACTTGACATATACAAATGCTTCACACCGAGCTACACTTTAAAAATAAGACATGAATGAAATTAAACATTAATATTACACTTTAAAACCATCCCGGAAGCGACTCAGAAATACTGTCTTGGAGGAGGCATTCCCTTGCTTTTCACTATAAAGCAGGTGACCTAAGGGAACACCCGCCCCCCCCCCCCCCCCCCCTTCCCCTTGCCCTGGGTCAAATAGCCCAGAGCGAAGAGGGCAGCCGGACGGAGTCACTGCCGGAACAGAAAGCCTGCATAACTATAGTTGCAACTGTTTAGTGGACGACATTCTGAGCAACAGATAACGGACCTAAACAATGCAGGTCTCCAGAAATGGACTCAATATTTCTGAGATAAAAATTAGTAAATGTGGATGGCTGAGACCAATAAGCAGCCTTCATTAAATCTGTAATAGCAACACTATTAGCATAAGCCCAGGAAGTAGAAAGAGCTCTTACTTCATGAGCAGAAATCTTAAGCACAGACTGCTGAGAAGAAGATAAATCTTCATATGCAGTACGGATAGTTAACTGAATCCATCTAGCAATAGAATGGACTGAAATGTCCTTTCTATTAGGCATCAAAGACAGAAAGAAACGTTTCCGTCCCTTTCTGATGAACTGAGATCTCTGTTTATAGATACGTAGTGCTCTAACAGGACAGAGTAAAGGCCTACGCCCATCTGAAGACGGAAGAGCCTTAATAACAATAGGTTCCGGATATTTATTAGGAGCCTGATTCTTAGCTAAAAAACCGACATTAGTAGTGAAGGTGATAGTGTTCCCAACACTACGATAATGAGAATCATCCACCGATAGTGCATGAAGCTCACTGACTCTTCTGGCAGAAGAGAAAGCTAAGAGAAAAGCTGTCTTATAAGATAAGAATTTGAAATCTACTGTCCCAAGAGGTTCAAATGGCTTTTCCTTCAATTTAAGGAGAACCCAAGCTAAATTCCACTTAGGAATTAATCTAAGAGTTCTGGGTCTATTTATCGAAAAGTTTCTAACCAATTTCGATAAAGAGACATTAGATCCAATTTGTAAACTATCATGATGTGCATAGGTATCAGATAACATAGATCTATAACCCTTTATAGTAACCGGTTGCAGTTTGATTTCGTCAAACAAGTATACTAGAAAGTTAGCAATGTCTGGTATAGAGGGATCAAATATATCAACAGAATGATCCCTACACCAACGACGGAAAACCTTCCACTTAGCCGCATAGTTTAGCGAAGAGGAGGTCCTCCTACAGTTAGAAATCGCGTCCACTGCTCGTCCTGTAAAGTGCTTGCCATGCAAGAAGGACCGCACAACGGAAAAACGTGAAGGTTGAGACCTTGCGGGTTGTGATGCAGTTGGCGCGATTTCCCCTGCCAAAGAAGATCCTCTCGTGGAGGGAGCTTCCGCGGTAGGTCCCACAACAGACACCTGAGTAGATTTATCCACGGTCTCTGTGGCGACAGAGATGCTACCAACAGAATCTTGCATTGAGATTGTTTTATCTTTAGCAATACTTGTTGAATTAACGGCGCTGGAGGATACGCATATCCTATCATTCCGTCCCAAGGGATCGATAGAGCGTCTACAGCAAATGCTCTTGGATCCGGACACGGGGACACATACGTCTGCAACTGATTGTTGAGATGTGTCGCAAATAAGTCTATCATTGGCCGTTCCCATTGGTAGCAAATCTGATTGAATACTTGTTTGTTGAGAGTCCACTCCGACGGCAACAAGCGACCCTTTCGAGAAAGGGAGTCTGCTAGCACATTCAGACGACCCGGTATGTGACGGACCGAAAGAAGAACGTGATGTTCCAACGCAAACAGAAGGATTCTTTCCGTTAGATTGAACAACGGAACTGAATGAGTGCCTCCCTGATTCCGTATATACGCCACTACTGTCGTATTGTCGGATAGGATTTGGACATGAGCATCGTGAATAATGTCCATCCAGTGACGTAACGCAAGCCAAATTGACATCATTTCCTTGATGTTTATGTGCTTGCACAGGAATTGCGGATCCCAAAGACCCTGGCATCTCGAATCCGTTGGGATTAATGATGCACCCCAACCTGTTTGACTGGCATCCGTCATAATGGTAAAACTCGGATCCGGCAACTGCAGCGGAACTCCTTGAGTTAACCACTGAATGTTTGCCCAAGTCTGAATCTCTTGTTTCACTTGATCTGACAAGAGAACGTCTACATCGAGCGAATGAATTTTCACACTCCAATTCTGAGTCAGGAAAATTTGAAGAGGCCGTGTGCGTAGCCGTCCCATCGGAATGAGATCCGCAGCGGCTCCGCACAGACCTATCAGTCTCATAAATTCTCTCGCTGTGACTTTGTCTGTATTTAGACAATAGCGAGCGTAACAACTGACTAATTTCGCTCTGGTTAACGGCAGACGAACGAGATTGTTGTGCGTCTCGAAGCTCATTCCCAGATGAGTGAATGACTTGGATGGCACCAGATCCGACTTCTCCTCGTTTACTATGAAACCGAGACGTCGGAGCAATAGAAGAAGATTCTGAACATCGTTCTGAAGCGTTAACTCGTTGCCGTACCTCTGAAGAATGTCGTCCAGGTAGGCCGACGTTACCGCAGACGAATGAGCTCGGAAGTAGATCATTACCGAGTTCATTACCCGAGTGAAAGCCCAGGGTGCTAGATTCAATCCGAAGCACATGGCCCGGAACTGATACACCACTCCTAGGACTGCGAAGCGTAGATACTTTCGGAATGTCGGATGTACCATGACGTGAAAGTACGCATCTTTGAGATCTATGCTCGTTGCATAATCGTTCACCCGAATACTCGCTCTGACCGATCGAATCGTCTCCATATAAAACTTCGGAGCGATGATCAGCTTGTTTATCCAGCTCAAATCTATGACTGGACGGAACGAGCCGTCTGGTTTCGGAACCAGAAACAGATGGCTGTAGAATCCCAGCGATTCCTGGTTTTCTACGACCTCTACCGCGTTCTTCATTAAAAGAGACTGCACCTCTGATAGCAGAGCGTCTCTTTTCTGAGGGTTTGACGGAAGATGAGTCCACTTTGGACTTCGAGTTAATGGAGGCTTTCGTTTGAAGGATATCTTTAGACCTTCCGAAGTCACTCCTCTCACCCACGGGTCGTCCGTAATCGACGCCCACTCTTGAGAAAAACTCGACAACCTTCCGCCAACCGGAACGCGATAGAGGTTTGAGCCATCACCTCCTGGATCTGCGAGGCCTGCGGTAGGAGAAACCACGTCTTCCACGACCCGCACCTCGCCTCGTCGACCTCGGGGCGTCCGACCGATTGTCCCGGCCTGAAGGACGTCCCGAACGAGAGTCGCTATCCTGACGGTCTCTCGAATAAGAGCTAGAGGACGCACCGGAACCTCTATAGGAACCTCTCTTGGGCGGATAAGACCCAGAAGTGCCCGCCTTATTCGTGTCTGCTGAATCCGACCTTTTAGGAGCGGATCTAAACAACAGAGAATCACTAGCTTTCTTTTTAATATTATCATAAATAGCGGAAAGCTTGCCGTCAAAGAGAAGATCTCCTGAGACCGAAGCGACTCTAAGAGAGTTCTTCACCTTAGAATCCACTAGTGTGGATGTAGACAGGGCTGCGTCACGTCTAACCAACTCCAGATTTGCCACTGAAAGGGCGGAGTTACACGTGGAATAAGCTACTGCCCTTGAAAGAAGTCTTAAGGAGGATTGTATATCCTGAAACTCTTCCCCTTGAAGACGCAGTGATAACGCCTTCGTAAGGTGATCTGCGTAAGATAAGGCAGCTAAATTGGCTCTGTTAGACGCGATAGCTGTTTCCAACACTGCGGTTGGAATAGAAGCTGACGACGGTAATGATAGCTCTAAGTCTTCCGCCTCGTCGTCCATACGCAGAGGAACTCTCGGTATACCCTGACCTGCCGTGTCGAATTTATTCCTTGCATTAATGAAAGGCAGGTTGAGAGTATTTGCGGACAAGAAGCCTGCTTTCCCTGTCCTGGAAGCAAGTTTAAAAATAGCGTCGTTCAATAATTCAAATGTTCTTGCAACATTATTGGACTGCGACGGAAACTCGGGAGCGATGTCCCTGAACCGCTCGAAAAAATCAGAGTCCAATGACGCTATAATTCTCCTGTCCGGAAGCGCAGCAGTCTGGCCCGACGGAACAACTTGAGGAAGAAAGTGCCGGATGAAGTCTACGGCAGCTTTGTGTTGTTCCGAAAGGGATAGCTCCAATTCATCCGTATCCCTTTCACCATCCGGTCGGACCTCCCGATGTTCCCGGTCGTCCGCCCCCGATGCTTCGGCGGAGCGTACCGACCCAGCGCCGTCGGATAATTCTCGATCCGACACCGTCTCTGTCGGCTGCTGGGATGCTGCGATAAGCTGTGCTATCTGCACTAGAATGTCCGACGTCGAGACCTGCGGAGGAGCGGTCTTTCGCTGCTTTGCCGAGGGCAGCTCCGCATCAGATGGCTCCCGCATACTTTTCCTATGCGAACGTCCGGAGTCCATCGGTCTCGAATCCCTGGCTGCCGGATGGTGTGACCTGGTCGCCGAATAATCCTTCATCGGCGAAGCTGGCAAGATATCGGAGGTCACGCAGCCAAGGTGCGGTCGTGTGCGCCGGCGAGAAGAGGAAGCCTTAACATTCTCTGCGGACTGTTTATACAACGGAGCGTCCCGAGCGACGGACGTATGCTCCGCTAAAGACACATTTTGTACCACAACATCTGGTCCCAGATGTTGTTGTACGAGAGAGGGGCCTCTCTCACTCGCGGCCCGGCTGGACCTGGACGAGCTAGGAACCGGACTAAAAGGCTTCCTCCGTTCTCGTTCACTATCCGCCGTCACTGGGTGTGCATCTATTATTTTTATAGTGCTCGCATCACCCAAAATTTCCTCTTGGACCGCATCGGACGAACCCGGCTGCCGAACCATTCGGTGAATGGACGCTACACCGGGCGAGCTAGCGGACGACATTTGTCTAATCTCCATGAGCACTTTTGCCGCTAGCTCTGTATTTAATTGTGACGACGGACGCACACTTGAAGAAGATAACATGGAAACATCACCCTGTTCTGGTTCCTCTGAAATAGAAACTGAGAGAGTAGAGTGACCTTGTGGAGAAAGAGCCGGCATCGCTCTTTCTCCAGAAACAACATATCGTGACACACGTTTCCAATGTTTCTCATCCCAATGTTCACATACAGGACAGGGATTAATGCGAGAACACTGACTACAATTAATGCAATAATCATGAAAGTCAGAGGAAGATTTCTTCCTATTACAATTTGAACAAGTTCCCTTCATTGTGAAAGAACAACAATAAGTCCTAGTTACTCGCAAAAACCCCTGACACAAAGATACATAATAACATGATCCATTAATAAATGAAAAAACAATTGCAAAACAAAATAATTTTGAAAAAATATTTTTTCAGAGAAGCCCAAGTTGCTGAAAAGTAACGTTGAGCCCCGATGGATCCGATGGCAAAGTGTGGTCAAAAATTTTAAAATTATATAAAATAATTAATGAGACACTTTCGGATAATATAAATGTATCTTATAATGAGATAAACTACCTCAAAGGCAAACAGCCCCCCTCAAAAAAGGCTGTTGCCAATGAAAACAAACAGTGTAAACACAGAAGAAAACATGACTCCAGGCACTGAAAAAACTGGCCCGGAATCAGTCATCAATTACACTCTATCTGATGCAAAACAGAGACTCCCAGGGGAGAATCTGCAGAACATCAGATGGAAGATGCAGAACACAAACGTTATACACCCATGGGTGAAAACGTAACTATGGGGAAAATAACAGAAAACATTCTGTAACCAAGCAACTCTCCCAGGGAATTTTTAGAAATGAAACTTCTCAAAAATATGCCAAAAGCATGGGAGAATTGCAAGGGGGGACTTTAGAAGGTTAGGGGAGAGGAAACACTGAATAAGCAGTGCAACAATTAGCAAGAATGACAACAAGAGGCGTTTGCCTCGAAAATAGGCAACTTAACATAATTTCAACAAAAAATTTTAAGTACAGCCCTGATTATTTTTTGCCACTTCTTTTTTCCTCTCCTCCTTCTATCCTCCTTAGAATCACATTTTCTCCAAGAATTACGTGTCTGGCATCCTTTAAACTGAGATTTACAAGCACAAAGATCAGTGAGATGTTGACTGATGAAGGGCCAAACAGAGAATGATATTTGGCGCCAATTTCGGGACGACTGCGTCACTGCGCATGCGCAGTAGAGTCGTACTATGGAGGTCCTTTAGGACATGATTTCTTTTTGTTTTGGATGCAAATTTTGGGGATTGGGGGGCAAAATTTGTGTTTGGCCCTGGTTTTTGTGGAGTTAGCACCAGCTAAGTCTGGGTCATTGGTACAGTATAAAAATATACTAATCCAAGAACCCAGGTGAATCCAGAGATTTTCTTGACTACTTTGGGAAAGAGATCATGCTACCTCCAACTGGGAAATTTACCATCACAGGTAAAAAATTAAGAATTTTAAAAACTTATTGAAAGTTACTTTTCAGTTACTTCCAATTACTGTCCTTGATGATTATCTGTCAGACTGCTTGACCCTTTAAGCCAAATTCCCACTTTATCTAATTTTCACACCTCAGAAGAGGTGTGTATATACAGTGCTGGGGGAGGTCTTATGGACAATAAAATTACCCTCACTGTGGTGTCTAATTATGTCTTTGCTTCCTGCACAGGCAGCCAAGATTTGACTTGAAATCACTGACAGAGAATTAGAAAATAACGAATGAACATGAGCAAGTAAGGACCAATGTCCGCATAATGAACAACTGCAACACCATGGCATGGCCAATGCCCTACCATCTTGATCAATCAGGTTTGGCTTTGATATTATCTACTGAATGTCTGTCTTCAAGTAGGTCTTTTAAATTTGTGTTGCATTTTCCACCACAAGATCAATGTGGGAAAATCAGTTGTTTGGTGTGGTGGTATGTGAATAAAAGCCAAGATCTGCTTGGGGAGTAGCACTGCATCTTAGATGCTATTTTCATTTGCTTTTCTTGATCAGGGAGTAACATTGCATCTCAAGTGCTATTTTAATTTGTTTTTCTTGATCGAGTCCAAATTTTTAAAATCCTCAAAGTGATAAAGCATCAATCAATCTGTATGTACTGTACAAAATCAAAGTTTCATTATTTATTTAAACCCTTAACCAAAATGACTCGGAGCAGATGACACTTCAGAAAAAAGTCTTGAATAAGGCCCCACAAAGTAGATCTTCTGTTTCTCAGGCCATTTTTTGTAAAATTGAATGTGAGCAGGTGTTTTTTTATTTTATTTTTTATTTTTGTAATTATTTCTTTGCCATCAAAAGTTAATGCTCTTGGTTTGTTTTATGTTTTAGACCTCATAATCTACAGAATAACATGGGTGGTGGTGTATTTTGTCCCTTGAGTGCAAGAAGGCTTTGCAATGCTAATGCAATGCAAAGCCTTGCTGCACTCAAGGGACAAATTTATCAATTTTATACATGTATTAACTTGGGCAAATATCCTTTAGTTTTTATTTTTTTAAGTTTGCATTGGTTATAAAAAGAGAGCATGTGTCAGCCAAAAGGGCCATGCAGAAGGGCCTAGGAAACAGACTTTTAACTTTTTAGGCCTAACTGAAAATTTTTATATTCTGCCTCAAAACATATGGCTTATGACTCCTCAGTGAAACGAGCTCAATGAGTTTGTTCCGATGAGAGGTCCTTAACTAGATTTTATAAGCAAAAATCGGAAACAACTCTGAATTGTGATTTTTGTGAATAGTTCTGGCCAGATATGGTCATCACCTTTAGTAAAAGGCTAAGAAACAAGAAAATTGCTGATGTGCACTTCAACAGCCATTTTAATTCAGAGGTCAATGTCTTGTGGAATGCACATAAAACTTCATTAAACACAGCTAATTATAACCCTTACTGAAGTGAGCCTGTTGGCTTCCAAGAGGTTTCAAAAGTTATGTTGTGAAAGAAAAAAACCCTGATTTTCTGCATGAAAGTGTCAATGACACTGTAGCTGAACTTAACTGTATGTAGTGTATGATAGAAATGTTCAATGTTTATGAAAGGATTATGAAATAAGACAAGAATTGTGATAATTGAGAATATGTTAATTTTTGTTCCCTAAATGCTATGTTTTCATTAAGAATAATTTGAGGTGTAGACTGTACTAAAGAATTAAGTCATGGGTTAATGTGGCCCTAACAGTTAATGTCTGTCAGCTAAAGTTACCAAGTTACAGTAAAATTATTCCAAAACGAGTCATCCTACCAAGATACAATGAAATCCCTTCATAAATATAACTCATAGCCTCACTAATGGAATCTAGGTCATGTGATGGTCTGGCGGTCACAGATGACCAATCATGACCAAAAAAGGACTGTCCCATCTGGATACCATATCAAGTTATCCTACCAAGTTACAATGAAATCCCTTCATAAAAACAACCTTTAGACAGTGCTAAAGAAATCTAGGTAACATGCCCAGGCAGCGGAAAAGGCTGACCGATCAGGACCAAAATAGGACACTCTCATCTAGACATCATACCGAGTTATCCTTCCAACTTACAATTAAATCGTTTCATAAATATGAACTGCAGACTGTGCTAAACAAATCTAGGTCACATGCCTGTGCAGCCAACACTGTTGACCGATCATGTCCAAAATAGGATGTTCTCATCTAGACATTATACCAAGTCATCCTACCAACTTTCATTGAAATCCCTTCATAAATGCAAGCTGTAGACTGTGCTAAAGGAATCTAGGTAACATGCCCCTGTGTCCATCATGGTTGACTGAACCCAACCAAAATAGGACGTTCTCATCTGGACATTATACAGAGTCATCCTGCCAAGTAACAAGAGGCCCCAAGGGGCCTGAGAGCACTCCCCTGACACTGACAACTATCAACTGAGGGTCCTGATTTGAACAAACTTGCATCTGCCCCATTAAGAAAACCATATACCAAATATCAAAACATTTTGACCGGTGGATCTGAAAGAAAAAAAAAAAAAAAAAAAATTCCTCATATTGAACTAAATTATAATTTGGGAGCCCAAATATGAACCCAGGACTTGGCTTGAACAAACTTGAATCTCACCTCCTTAAGGATGCTGTATTCCAAATATCAAATGATTCTGACTCCTGGATCTGAAGAAAAATATTTTTAAAAAATATTCGTATTGTTGAACTAAGTTATAATTCGGGCTCCCACAGGAATCCCAAATGTGAACCCAGGGACTTGGCTTTAACAAATTTGAATCTCACCTCCCTAAGGATACTGGATACCAAATATCAAAACATTCCGACTGCTGGATCTGAACAAGAAGATTTTTAAAAAAATTCCTCATAATGAACTAAGTTATAATTTGGGCTCCCACAGGGAGTTTGAAATTTTTTCTATTTTTAGCTCCTGTGGTTCCAACGGGGCATTTAAAAAAAACTTTTTGGCATAAATGAAGTACTTATGACCCATTAATACTTCATATCAAAGTTGGTTCAAAATGGCCTCTCGGTTTGGAAAATAGAAATTTTGGGCAGAGCAAAAGTTCTTGCCTCTCCTGTTAATGAAGACAAATATTGCCCCTTGAACTTCTCTTGAACAAACTTGAGTCTATACCTCCAAAGGAAGCTGTATACCAAATATTAAGTCTATGCTACAGCTGGTTCATGGGAAGAAGATTTTTTAAAAAATTGGGGCATTTTGGCCCCACCCCCTCCTCAATATGAGCAGAAACCCAATTTGAAGAAAAACCCAAATGCCCCTATATAACCACTACTCATGTGAAATTTCATTAAAATGTGGCCAGTGGTTTGGGAGAAAAAGACCCAAACATCACCTTCACGATGGATGAAAAGTGATTAGAATAGCTCACCCTGACTTTCGGTCAGGTGAGCTAAGAATGAAATCCCTTCATAAATACGACCTGTAGACTGTGATTAAAGGTTTTGGGGCTTGTGTGGCCATCATGACTGTCCAATCGCGACCAAAAGGGGATGTTCTTATCTAGACATTATACCGAGTCATCCTACCAAGTTACAATGAAATCCCTTCATAAATACGACCTGTAGACTGGTGCTAAAGGTTTTTGGGTTTTGGGCCCATGTAGCCATCACGGTTGACCAATTGCGACCAAAATGGGATGTTCTCATCTAGACATGACCTCAAACCTGCATATGAAATTTTGTAATGATCGGACAAGAACTAGGGGTGTCGTGTGTGCTAAAGAAAATGTGAACAGACTCACACACTCACAGACTTGCAGACTAACATACTTCCGTATGAGTGATGGCAATAGGTTATCTTGACTTTGTCAATTTAAGCTAAAAATGTGTCAAATTATGGGCTGAAAAACTTCCAATGACGAAGTAAATTGTACTTACAGTTTCATCGATGACTATTGCTTGCAGTATCACCAATAATACTGTAACAATCCTGTTAACATTATTCTTATCCAACCTATCAGATTTATCTGAATAAAAAAACAACATTATGTCTTTTTTCTGAATGATGACTTTTATTTCAAGAGTGGACATTAGAAAATATATATTTCATACTAATGTACTTTGCGAGGCTATTCAGAATTTCAGATTTATTCTCACTTAACAGCTTTATCTGATTAATCCTTTGTCTAACATGAAAATGACACTTGCCAAACAAATATTTTAATTAGAAATTTTAATTTTTTGTCTCAAAACATGAATAATCACCCTTCATTGGAAAGGCTTGTTGAGCTTGTTCCAATGAGGGGTTATAAGCTAGGTATTTGTATTGTTTGGCAACTGAAAGTGTCCACAGCCACTCAATTTATCCTTTGAGTGAGGAAGGATAAGGATGATGAGGAGATAAATGAGGATCTGCATGAGTGAAAATAAAGTAAATGGTACAGTAAAACTCTTTTTAAATAATTGAGTGCTGGAAGACCAAATTTGGGAACAGCTGGAAAGTGTTGGTACACAATTAAAACACTTCATTCTGTAGATGTGTTTTATATTGAAGCTTTAAACCTTCACCCAACGTAACGGCCAAAACCGGCCAGTGCTATACAAAAAAATCGCAATTCATTTTCATTATATGTCTCAAAAACATAGATTATGACCCCTCACTGGAATGAGCTTATCGAGATCATTCCAATAAGGGGTCATAACCTATGTTTTTGAGACAAAAAATGAAAAAAATTAGTTATTCAAGAATTATTTTTGCAACTGTTGTCTGCTTTTCATGTCAGGTAAAGGGTTAATATTCCAGTCATGTGAAATTGCTTTATTAGTAATTATTGGAAAGTGGGCTTTTAACAAAACAGGCTTTTAAAAATTTAAAATTTGCTCAAATGGAAAAAAAAAACAGGCAAAAAAATTCAACCCTTTTTGTTTGCTTAACTTATTTTATTGTTTTTTTTCTACTGACATGTTTAGATTTTCAAAGGAGTGTGTGATTCCATTTTTGGAGGCATTTGGGAACTGGGGGGGGGGGGGGGGGGGGGGCTAACTCCTTGCATGCTGCTGGCAGATATTTCTGCCCAGGACAGGAAAACTCTTGCCATTAAACTAAGGATTTATTTAAGGATAGTTAACCAAATTTTCCCCCTGTAAATTGTATAGTCTTTTTGCCCAATGATTTCCGAAGACAAATTTTCAGGAATTTTTATCAACGATCATATGATGAAAAATACCTTAAAATTACTTAGCGGATTATGAGTTAAATGCAACTTTGTTATCACTCTTTCTCAATTTGTTGAGGGTGAAAATCATGAAGGAAACCTTGTAAAATGTGTCACTGTACATTTATGGGGGAATGTAGATCACACTGTTGATATACAGTTTCTGTTTTGCCAGCCATTTTTGCAGACTGGTCAACAGGTAACAGTAAAATGCATTCCTAAAATGAAACTGTTTACTCTTGGAATCAGAATAACACATGCACACATGCATGTCATTTATTTATTTATTGGTGTTTAAGGTCACATGCTTCCTCACAATGGCGACCACAGCATGGAGATAAAGTCATGGTCAGTCAATCGTTTGTGGCCCACATTGCCTATTTTAGAGGACATGCACCCCAAGCATTAGTGACTGGGTCCTATTTTACTAGGAAAATGGTTCTTGTTTACCACAGTAAACAAGCACTGCCTAACTTCACAGGGTTCCCACAGGGGGTGCATGTCATGAGTCATGCATCTGGTGACATGCTTGACAATGCTGCATTTAGAGTGCTTATTTTCAGCAAAACAGCAAGATACAGCCATGCTCGGAAAATGTGTTGATAGCCAGTTTGGTTATTCAGGTCCCAGTTTACAAACATGTGTACAATTTGGCATTAACAGAAAATCAGTTAAGTTACAGCAACTTTTCTCAACAACAGCTCCAACATCATGGTCATTCATGCAATTTTTCCCATAATGCAGCTTGAAATATAACCATTTCAATCTTGTTGACAGACTTCAACAAGCTCTGTCAAACAAGATTATATGGGTTAAATTCCTAGTTGCATTATGGAATTTTTTTTTTTCAATACATGTATTACAACATCTGTTTACAAAACGTAAAGTGGATACCAAGCTTGTGAGTTAAATGGTATTGAATTAATAGATGAACTCCACCAAGTCTTAAATTTATAGTAAAATGTATGAAACAAGTTCTGTACATCAGATCTAGACCCAACATTCGGCAAGGTAAGGATGTGATTTAACCCTTAAGGGCCCATTTTTAATCATATTTTTCTACAACAAAACAGGTGCCCCAACATACAGTTTTGAGGTAAGCTTGCAAGTTACATTCAAAGTGCCATGTCTTGGCTGCCTACATAGGCAGACAAGACTTGCCAAGAAATAACTGCAAAGTGATAGGATGTGGTTTGTCAAAGTAAAGCAAAAATGTTCTAAAAAAATATTAAGAGCAAGTTTCATAAATTCCATGACAAACCGAGGAAAGTTGCTCCAAAATCTGATAAAAAATACCAAAATGGATCAAGAAATAAACAGCACTTTCTTTGGATCTTGAATCATATTAATTAAAACAATACATTGTTTGCCAGAGCGTCAGCTCCAAAAATAGTCTCCCTTTAAATCATTACTATAGTTGGTCACCATCTCCTGCCCTTTGCATTAAACTTTTACGATTGAAATTGATGGAAATATACCGTTTGAAGCCATAGTTTTTATGCTTAGTCTATTGATAAAAAAATTTCTTTTGCAAGACAATTTTACATGAACTTTTTATGAGAGAGGGAGGCTTTTTTATCTTCAATCCCTGAAAACTGTTTGAAATGACAAAATAAAACAGGTAAAAAAAAATCCATAGAGTTTTGATGATGTGGAAGGATATTCGCTGAATTATGATGTGGGAGGTGCCTGAGAAAGAAGATTTTTTTAATGGTGGTGAGACAGAAATTAAAAAGAAACAACCAGAGGTCAAGTATTTAGTTTCATGCAAGAAAACAACTGTGCTCACCAGGGGAAACTTCCAAAATGTTATTGAATGACTGTGTTTTTCCAAGTTTAATGTTTAATGATCAGAAATACAGCCATATTATGAGATAAATATTCAATTTATTGGAATGTGGCGACACTTGAGGGCCTTCTTTGGACTTAGAACAGTTTTTGTACTCCATAATGGGTGATCTAAATCACAGCTCTTATGTTAATTTACCAGTAAGTTACCACTTATATTTGAAGTTTACTGGCAGTGGTTTATGGTCCAGTCTTAGCTGCCTTTATAGCCAGCTAAGACTTGACTAGTAACCACTGAAAAGCCATGGGACAGAAGTATGGCAAATATTGAGAAAAGTTCAAGGGTTAATGTACTAAACTGGGAGTGCAGTGGCTCAGTAGATAGAGATGCAGGCTGCAAGCCAAGAGGTTCTCGGTTCGAATCCCACCTGTGGTAAGCACGTTGTGTCCTTGGGCAAGGCACTTAATCCTAATTGCCTTCATGAGGCACGGTGGCATTGTGTACAAAGGCGTACTACACATTGATGGTGCACTTGTCTTCAACCAATGCTAACCCTGCTTGTGTGGAGTTAGTACGTTGGGGAGTTTCTTAGTTGCTCGCCATTGCTTGGTGGTTCTCTCTGGGTATTCTGACTTACTCCACCTGTAAAACTGTCTGACACGAGGTGACCCTGGCTGTTGAAAGTGTGTTAAACCCCAATATATAAATAAATAAATGAATAAATAAATAAATAAATAAATAAATAAATAAATAAATAAATAAATAAATAAATAAGTGTACTAAACTTTTTCATTCATTTACAGGCCGTCTTGAATATGAAATAACCATTTAATGACTAAAGGCAGTGTTATAACTAAACACAACCAAAGAATACATGTAGAAAATATGAGAAAAGATTTTTCTTGCACTGTAATTTATTTCATCATACATTACTGGATCCACCCCAATCATTCAAATATATCCACAAACTGGCTCCAGTTTACCTGCAAGAGCTCCTCACTGTATATAAACCATTACGCAGTCTCAGATCTAAAAACCAAATTCAACCAGTTGTACCTTTTACCAGATCTAATCAGGCTCATGATCGTGTGTTCTCCATCGTGGGTCCCAGATTGTGGAATTCCCTGTCAATTCGTGTCAGAATTTCAGAAACTCTCGATGTTTTCAAAAGAAATCTTAAAACTTTCCTATTTACTGAAGCATTCTCCTGAACCTCTCTAAGAGGCAACCAAAACAGATGTGACTCTTTATTTCAGAAAAGTGTATTTATTTCTGTCAAGCGTTTTAGAGCACTATTTGTGGTTTTACGCTCCAGAAAATCAATTATTATTATAATGTCTCATGAAAGCTGGAATTTAGGGGTAAAGTTGGAAAAGTACACCCCCCCCCCCACCCCCTCTGTAAAATATTGCTCTAAAATGTCTCAGTTTATGATTCTGATACTTAAAATTAACTTTGATGGCTGAAATTTGTTTTTATAGTGTTTTGGGGAAATTTACATGACTGTGGCAAAAACTTGTTTTGCCACATGAAAACCACCCACCCAGCCAGACCTAGTGACCTGTCATTTTCTTGTGTCCCATGAAAGCTGGAATTTAGGGGTAAAGATGGAAAATTACACCCCCCCCCACCCCCTACCCCCTCTGTAAAATATTGCTCTAAAATGTCTCAGTTTATGATTCTGATACTTAAAATTAACTTTGATGGCTGAAATTTGTTTTTATAGTGTTTTGGGGAAATTTACATGACTGTGGCAAAAACTTGTTTTGCCGCATGAAAACCACCCACCCAGCCTGATCTAGTGACCTGTCATTTTCTTGTGCTCCCCCCCTGATATTTATAAAAAAAAATATTTATGCATGCTTTCATTTCTCTTGTTACCTTTGCAATCTGGCGGAGTACATTCTGCCTGCTCATGACACTTATTTTGAAACTTGCACTTTCCAGGCATACCATCACCACAAGGTAATATATATAGGTCTACCTCATCAACTTTCAAAAATATCCAAACTGTCCCTCAATATTGGAGGTTCTGCAATAAAACCCAGTAGCTGTGTTCGAAACTTAGGTTATTTCATGGATGAAAATTTGGCCGCTGATGAACATATCAAACATGTCTCTCGCAGTGCATTTTTTCATCTTAGAAATATTAGCAAAATTTGATCCTTCATTGATACGCAGACGTCATAACAGCTTGTCCACGCCTTTGTTACCAGTCGCCTCGACTACTGCAACTCTCTTCTGATTGGTTCTAAAACACCTATTCTTGAAAAGCTACAACATCCAAAATTGTGCTGCATGGGTCATAACCAGAACTCAAAAGTACTGCCATATAACACCAGTACTCTCTGAGTTACACTGGCTACCTGTTAAGCAAAGAATTCAATTTAAAATTGTTCTTTTGGTGTTTAATTGTATCTCGGGATCTGCACCACCGAGATCTCTTAGGTCATCAGATCAACTCAATCTGGTTCAGCCCGTATCTAAATTTACTAGTGCTGGTGATAGGGCCTTTGCGGTTGCTGGCCTAAGGCTTTGGAATTCTCTTCCAATCGATATAAAAAGTATTAAATTACTTGAATCATTCAAGTCTGGTACTTAAACCTACCTTTTTCAAAAGGCATTTCCTTGAGTGGTCTTTTAATTTCGGTCATGAACTGACATTACAAGGTGCGTGGGTGTGACTGAGTCAGTGAGGATTGCCTCATTACTCATCAAGTTACACTCACATACTTGTTTTGGTAAAGTTGTAGTTTGTTTTGTTTTTGTTTTATTCTGTTTTAATTCAATACCCTTTTTCTTTTAGGTTCTGTCGCTTATCGGCACGATATAGCCTCGGTTGCTGATGTGGCGTTGGGCACTAATAAATGATAATAGTGATCCATGTATCAATGTATCTGTGAGAGAATGTATGTGTATGTGTGTATATGTATGTATGCAATATATTATTGTACAGCTGCTGAGCACCATGTGTGGATTCTAGGCTTTAAAATTATTTATTTATTTATTGATGTTTAAGGTCACATATTTATGCACAATGGCCAATCACGACTGTGACAGTTTTACGGGTGGAGGAAGCTGGAGTACCCCGGAGAGAACCACTGAGCAACGACGAGCAGCTGCCAGCTCCCCAACATCGTAACTCTGCACTGCAGCACAGGCAGGGTTAGATTGGTTGAAGACATACGTACCATCGATGTGCAGTACGCCTTAGTACACGGCATCATCGTGCCCCCACATGGGCAATGGGGGTGAAGTGTCTTGCCCAAGGATACAACGTGGTTGCCACAGGTGGGATTAGGCTTTAAAATTATTATTATTAATTATTATTAAGGATAATACAAGCATTTGCACAAACAAGAACATTTAAGAAATATATAATACTTACTTGAAATAATGAGAAGTGAATCTAAAATTTTCAACTGGACTCTTCTTGTTTTGATGATAGATGAATAGGTATGTGCAGGATGACATGCTGAACTCTCAGAAAATGTGGAATATATAGTGGATACCACCAAATCCTCAACATCTTGATACTGCTCCAAAAAAAATTTATAAGATACTATACATTTATTAATCCTTTTTATTGGGGTTTAATGACACTTTCAACAGCCAGGGTCACCTTGCATCGAACAGTATGGGTGGAGGAAGCTGGAGTACCAGGAGAGGACCATTGAGCAGCAGTGAGAAACTGTCACACTCTACAATATATTAACTCTTCACAAGCAGGGTTAGCATTGGTTGAAGACAAGTGCACCATCAATGTGCAGTACCCATTAGTACACAGTGCCACTGGGATTAAATGCCTTGCCCAGGGACAAAATGCAGTTACCCCTTGAGGGGATCAAACCATGGATCTTTTGGCGTGAAGTCCAATACTGTGACCACTGAGTCGCCATGCTCCCTATTGTCACTTTACCTAATGAATTGGTCATATTTGTCGGTGAAATGTACAAATTCAGCAGTTGAAAAGTTTTTTTCCCAACAATTTCAACAAAACAATGTGACCCCCTTAATGTACTAATCTCCTCGAACTTGCTGCAATGAGGGATCACATGATACAGTTTTGTTGAAATATTCTGAAAAATTTGAAAAAATAGTATTTAAAATAATAACTTTTGACATCATCTTCATTGGGTAAAGGGCTAATATTCTTTTCTGAAAGGGACCTGCTGTAACTCATGTGTGCCTTGTTCTTGTCTGGATTGTTTCTTGGCATTATCTCAGGCACTCAAATAAAAATTGACTTAATTCTGCATTGTATTCAACTGTGGATTGCTACAAAAACACTTTTGAGGTGGAGCGTCTAACTCGGCAATAGCTCATATTCTGTTAACCTATCACCTAATATATTGGCCACATCCTACCAGCATGACTAACCAAAATGACCATTCAACTTTCATTAATTCTTCAATTTCTGCCTCAAAAAACATAGCTAATGACCCCTCATTGGAATGAGCACACAGTGCTCATTCCAATGAGGGATCAAAAGCTACTGGGGTATGTTTGTGAGGCAAAAACAAACTTTTTCAGCTACTACAGTTGAAAATCCTGTCACAATTAGCGCAGAAAATGCTAGTTAGTTACAGCATTCTTTACGACAGAATAATGAAGTAGTCTGAAATATACAAGAGCATTTGCGTTGTGCAATGCAAAATGTAATGTGCTATTAGTGAGGTCGGTAGTGAAATCACGAAGTGAACTGATCAAAGAGAAAGAAAATATTAAGACTACAATATGTGGAGGGTGGGTTATGACTAAATCGCTGTGGGATAGATTTTTCACTAAGTGATTATTTACAATTTCTGAGGACAAAACACAAGACACGCTTGCAAACTTCCATCACATGGACCACTGGATTACCCCCGGTGGTCCATGTGATGAAAGTTTGCAAGTGTTTCTTGTGCTGTTATAAACAATTATAAATACTTTTCGAGTTGAGAACATATGGCTCTGCAATTAAGTAGTAATCCACTCTCTTCATTCTGTATATGGAGTCAAATTTTAATATCTATTTATGTCATTACATATATGTGTATCCTAGTAGAGGTTATGAATGATGTTAATTTATTTATTTATTTATTTATTTATTTATTTATTTATTTATTTATTTATTTATTTATTTATTTATTGTTGTTTAAGGTCATGCACTTCTGCACAATGGCTAATCATTACTACAACAAGGAAATAAAGTCAAGGTCAGTCAATCATTTATACCCCATGTTGCCTATTTTAGAGGACTTGCACCCCAAGCATTAGGGACTGGGTCCTATTTTACCAGTGAAACAGGAATGATGTTAATGATCTCTGTTTACTAGTGTAGAAGTGTACACAGTTGGGCACACTGTTTATTCTACAGGAAATGTATTATGTTAATGCTGCAGTTCGACAGGGACAAATGTGCACTTACTCAGCGCACTATTACTTCAAATTAGTGCACAATGAAGTCACAGGACCTCTAGTTTCAACTGTATAGAGTTTATATTGCAAGCAACTGAATCACGATCTGCTTGAAATTCTCATTATATCTTACTTGCAATAACACTATAGAATTTCACCTGTGGAAAGGGAAATGTGAGAATGTTTTATGTGGAAGCATTCGTTTTCGTGATGGTGAAGGCATCTCTTGATGCTTAAGGTACTGTGAGTGGGGGCGGTATTGGTATACCCTTGTTGAATAACGTTTGAGAGAGCAAAGCAAAAATTCACTCTTGTAATGTGGGTTATGAGTTCAAAGTGCACTTACCGGAAAATTTGTTTACACAGCGAACAAATCCCGCCTTCCCAGGTTTAACCCTTTATCCATCACATACGATATCAAAATTTGTTATTTTAATTATTTTGTTTCAATATTTTGTAAAAAATTAACTCTTCAGGACCTGGAGATTTTTATACATTTTTGCTATACTTTGAAAGTCTACCTCCTGTGGCTTTGCAGTTGTTTCTAGTCATGTCTTGGCTGCCTCTGTAGGCAGCCACTCAATGGAATGAGCTTGACAAGGTCACATGATATGGTTTTGTATAAATTTCGTGAAAAAATTTCTTTTTCAACTGCTCAGTTTGTAAATTATGCAGGCAGATGCAGCCGATTCATTACATAAAGGGTTAAAGTATGAGCTGAATAGTCAAGAAATGGGTGAGATCATATTAAAAAAAATATTCAAGAGTTTTTCAGCTGAAGGCACAACTGTAAATTTTGCCCACAAATAAGCAAAAATATCTGCCTGCCAGTATATCTGGCAATGCAGAAAACATATCCATGTTTTCTATTTTTCATTTTTTTTATTTTTGACACATACCTTTTGACCATTCACTGGACAGGGCTCACCAAGTTTATTCCAGGGAGAGGTAATACATTTTCTAAGTAAAATTCGGTGCGTAACATGAACCCTGATCTGTGGTCATCTTTTTAAACCAATTAATCAATTAACCAATGATCAACAATATGATCAATCAAAAAAGTAATTGATTGATTAAATGTTAGTTTTGAACTACTGTATTATGTGGGTGAACAAAGGAACAAACTTGCTCCAAACAGGCAAACATTGGCACACTGATCCACATGAATTATATGAGACAGAGTAAAGCTTGCAAGTGACTTGCTGACATACTTGTTCACTTGTATGATCATTATACTGTATCAGAAGCTGGAAATGGTCATTCTTAACCATTTACCCAATATAGGTAGAAGACGATACTTGCAAAATAAATTCATGAATTACTAAAAAAATTTCAATTTTTGTCTCAAAAACATTGCTAATGAACCCTCATTGGAACTAGCCTCTTGAGCTCATTCCAATGAGGGATCGTAAGCTATGTTTTTGAGACAAAAATTGAAAACCAAATAAAACTTGGAGATTTTTACATTAATGCTGGCCAGTTTTGTGCGTTATGTCGGGTAAAGGGTTAATGTTGTAAATCATCAACGGAATGACGATTAATCAGCTACCTATTAGAGCAAGTGATTAATTGGTTAACTACGGTTAATCCAATAAATCCATGTGATTAATCGATCAAGAAAACCCTTTAACAATTTCAGCTCTAATCAAGTCAAGGCTGCTTTACTTGATTTGATGAAAAACTCAAGAGAAATATTTTATAGAAGTACTCCCATCTGTAGGGGTACATTCTCTTAAGAACCAGAATTATATTCTTACTAGGTAACATGGTATTGTTGTACTAGCAGGAAAATCCAAAGAGTTAATGAGATTTGAAGCCTGTATTCTTGTGATAAAATTCTATTATTAACCCTTTACCTAATGAATCGGCTGCATCTGCCCACATTATTTACAAACTGAACAGTTATAAAATACAATGACCTCTCACAGGAATGAGCTTGTTCCAATGTGGGGTCATATGATATGGTTTTGTTGAATTTTTTTTAAAAAGTTTTATAAAAATAACAAATTTTGATATCGTGTGTTGGTTTAAATGCTTCAAACTATATGCATCATTAGGGATTATTTTTCTGAGCTGATGCACTGTCAAGCCTTGCATTGTTTAAAAACCTTTTACCAAGTGCAAACAATATCAAAATTTGTTATTTTAATTAATTTTTTTCCCATTTTTCAAAATATTTAACAAAACCATATCAAGTGACCTCGCACTGGAATGAGCTCGAAGAGCCCATTCCAATGAGGGGTCACATGAAAAAGTTTTGTTTAATTTAATTTTCAAATTTATTTTTTCAACGATTCAATTTGTGCATTATGCAGGCAAATAATGCAGCTGACTCGTTAGGTAAAGGGTTGGAAGCTCAGTGGGTACTAAATTGGATATCAAACCAAAAGGTTCACAGTTCGATCCCCGCCAGGGGTAACTGTGTTGTGTCCTTGGGCAAGGCACTTAATCCTGATTGCCCATGTAGGGGCACAGTGATGCTATGTACTAAGGCATACTGCTGGTGCACTTTTCTTCAACCAATGCTAACCCTGCTTGAGTGGAGTTAGTATGCTGGCAAGGCTGGCAGTTGCTCGCCATTTTTCGGTGGTTCTCTTTGGGCACTCCGGCTTCCTCCACCCATAAAACTGTCTGACACGAGGTGACCTTGGCTGTCAAAATAAATAAATAATTAAATAAATAAAGGGTTAACATCATTCTCTCCATCCAGTTTGGCATCGATTATTTGGTTTTTGGTCAAGTGATAACTGAATCTTCAATCTGACCCCACTTTAAAGCAAAATTAAACAACAGGTACCTCAGTCTAGACAGCTCCACCCAGGGTTAATGCTTTTAGGGGAAGCTAAATACAAGACAAGATCCAAGTTTTACTGCTTGTGACCTTAACCTTCATGATATGACACTCGGTCAAGTTCATAACACAATGTTAGGCTATGGGTAAGAATTGTGCAAAGTATGAACAAGATCTGTCACATAGATTCAATTATACGGACCAGACAAGGTCTGTACAATATTATACTACTCAAAGTTTGTTAGGCACCAAATATTTGACACATCATTGTGAAATTTGCTTGTGACATATTTGCGATATTTGGGGTGGATATGTATTGAGATGGTCGGTTCCCAGTGTTTACATTAGCTCTCTTGACAGGCAGACTTTTTGTGACAGTCATGGAAAGCAGGTACCCCTTGATTTTCATGATGTTTTCGTGTACTGTCTACATGTATATGACATGTGTAGAGTATTCAATCTTCATTTCAACACAAACCCTTGTGATTTAATGATTGAATATGGCAAATGCAAATGTAAGAAGACATTTGTCTGAAGCAGAAATGTGGTGGGCTGTAGGGATGGTGGCACAAGGGGCTATCCATCATGAGATTGGTGAAGCCCTTCGTGTGCACCATACGTTGATCACAAGAGTATGGGCAAGATTTCAGCAGTATGGCACACCAGTAAGACGGCATGGTGGTGGCAGAGACAGGGCAACATCTGCAGCTGAAGACCGGTTTTTGATCATTCAGGCCCGTAGGAACCGCTTTCCCACAGCAACCCAGCTTCACAGTGACCTTCAGAATTCATCCGGGGTAAATGTTTCAACTCAGACTATCCGGGCAAGGTTGCACGAAGGTGGTCTCTGATCGAGAAGACCATGTATTCACATTCCGCTGCCTCAGGACCACCACCAGGCACGATATGAATGGGCCATGGACCACATTGGATGGACCAGAGAAGATTGGTGACCTGTCCTTTTTACAGATGAGTCAAGGTATTGCCTAGACCACACAGATAGGCATTCGAGGGTAAGAAGAAGACCAGGAGAGCGATTCCATGCAGCCAACATTGCTAAGCATGACCGCTATGGTGGAGGTTCAATCATGGTCTGGGGCGGCATCAGCAGGGATGGACATACAGAGCTCTGTGTCCTTGAACGTGGTACATTAACTATACAGCGGTATATTGATGAGATCCTGGATGTCCATGTCAGATTGTATGCAGGTGCAGTGGGTGATAGATTCATTCTGATGGACAATAATGCCCATCCTCATGTTGCCTATGCTGTTGGGGAGTCCAACAGAAGGAGGGGATTGAGTGTATGGACTGGCCAGCAAGATCCCCTGGTCTCAATCCAATCGAACATGCCTGGAATGAGTTGCAGCTTGCAATTTCAGCCCATCCAGTCGTCAAGAAGTGTCCTGGAGCTTGGTGCCATGCTAGTCCAAGAATGGAACAACATCCCACAGGAGACCACCAGGAACCTGATTGGGAGCATGAGAAGGCATTGTCAAGCTATAATTAACAGTAATGGGTCTCATACTCGATATTGAACCCATACCAGTTCGCTCATTCAACTTTTTGGCAAATTTAAAAAATTTCCTCTTTTACCAATAATATCCATTTTCCATGGTTATCGTATTCAAAAGCTAAAAAATAATGTTAAACACAAATAAAATCTTAATTTCTGTTCTTAAATCATTAAAGATATAATTAAATAAAAAATATATACACTTTTCATTACAATATTTCAACTAAAACGTAAAACAGGAAGTTGGATATACTTGGTGCTTAGCAAACTTAGAGTAGTATATAAAAGTTTTGCTTCTGTGATCATAATCTTGATGATATGACCTTTCGACTAAAGTCACGACACACCTTTGAGTCATGACAAATAATTGTGCCAAGTATAAATAAGATCTGTCAATCATACCAAGTTATATGGACTGGACAAGGGCTGTATAACAATATCAAAGTTTTGCTGTCTTTGACCTTGACATTGATGATATGACTTTGGATCAAAGTCGCGACACACCTGGGAGTCATAAGCAATAATTGTACCAAGTATGAAAATGATCTGCCAATTAGATCAAATTATATGGACCGGACAAAAATGATAGTAAAATATCAAAGTTTTCTTGATTGTTACCTGATTTATGGGGCCAGTGACTTTCATCTTGAGGGTACAGACCTTACTATGACTGATGACACACTGTCTAGTGACAATACATACGGTTACAAAGTTTTGTTAAAAAATATTCAGCAGTTAAGAAATTATGTCCTGGACAAACAAAATGTTGACAAGGGACGGACAGATGACAGATGATTGACAACTTAGCATTAGAAAAGCTCAGCTGACATTTTGTCAGATGGAGCTAAAAAAAAAACTTGTCAAGAAAATTAGGTTTGCACCCAGTCTTCCTACATTACTGAATTCATTTGGCAAATTTCACTACAAACCAGGGGCTCATTGGAGATACTCTATTTATATAACCTCTGCATTTTGAAGTCATTGGTCATAAGAGAATATAGATGAACCTCTCGATATAAACCGGTCAAATAATTTTTTTACACATTTGGCCTAAGAAAGTTAAGAATCTGTTTCTCAGGCCCTCCTGCATGGTCGCAGCCACATACTCTCTTTTTATAACCAATGCAAACTCAAAAAAAATAAAAATTAAATAGTTTATGTCCGATATTTTACCCAAGTTAATAAAATTGAAGACATTTGTCATTTGAGTTCAAGAAGACTTTGCATTGTCTTAGCATTGCAAAGCCTTCTTGCACTCAGGGGAGTCAAGGGAAGAAATACAACATCACCCATGCTATTCTTTAGATTATGAGGCCTAAAACATAAAACAAACCAAGAACTTGAACTTTTGATGGCAAAGAAATAATTAGAAAAATAAAATAAAAAACCACTCGCCCGCATGCAATTTTACAAAAAATGGCCTGAGAAACAGAAGATCTACTTGCCCTAAGTATGCTTATTTTATGCACAAAGTATTTTCTTGTAACGAAATAGCTGAAACCTACAAAATATCATGGCAAAAACAGGAATTTTACAAACAGAGTAAACATGAGTTGTCTCCCTTATAACACAGATTTGAACTATATAATAATTATCAAAATTATAAGATTCACTGCAACTGACAGGTAGGTTTGAACAGTCTGACTTTTGTTGTTTACAGTACAGTAGAACCCTGTTAATTGAATAGTCACTTTGTCAGATAAAAATATTCAATTAACAGGAGTATTCAATTGAGAGGAATTTGGTCATTTTCCTGTATTCTAGTGATAAACTGAGCATTTATTCTTTTATATCTTGTTTGACAGAGCTCCTGGAGATCTGTCAAACAAGACATAATAGATTAAAGGCCTGTATTGGATATATTGAGACCAAATAAGTCTAAAAACATAGGGAATTCAGTTGATGTCAGAGAAATTCTTCAATATAAGGCCGAAAAAGTAAAAAAATATGTTTCTCATGGATTGAAAAATGCAAACTTGAAAAAAAAAATTAAATGGTTTATGTCTGATATTTTACTTAAGTTAATAAAATTGATAAATTTGTTCCTTAAGTGCAACATGGCTTTGCAATGCTTTAGCACTGCAAAGCAGGCCTGAAAATAAGCAGTCTGACATTTGCAGAATGAAGTCCCCAGATGCTATCCCATGAAATACACCACTACCCATGCTATTATTCAGACTATGAAGCCTAACAATTAAAACAAACTAAGAACACAAACTTTTGATGGCAAAGAAATAATTACAAAAATAAAACATAAAATAAAAAAAATGTCTGCCCCACATGCAGTTTTACAAACAATGGTCGGAGAAACAGAAGATCTACTTTTTTATTCAGTTCACAAGAGTTTACTCCATAGCCTAAATGCATTTAACAGGTCAATTTTGTTCTTAAGGTATAGTAAATGGCATGGTGTTTGGATGTTATATTCAATTAACAGGGTTATTCAATTAAGAGATATCAAATTTTGTGGCCTCCACTTTATTGGAAAGGACAGAAACAAACAATAAAAACTAAACTAAGCAAGGTTTATTCATACAAGTTCCAGCCTTACATTCTTGGACAGTCTGATCAAACACTTATCAATGATTAAAACCAGCTGGATACCGCACATACACCAGAAATTTATATCTTAAAAACAGCTGCTAAATTTCATAAAAATCCGATCATATCTGATTGAGTTATTATGGTAAAAATGTTCAAGCTCATTTTTCACAAAAAAGGGGAATAACTCTGACAAAAATCTGAGAACTCAAAGGCACATTGAACTTCAGCTTAACATTTATATCAGATATAAACTGAAGAACTTTAGAAAAGAATCTGGTTAAATTCAATAAAACTATATAAAAATTTTTGCAGCCAACAATTAGTAAATTACTACATCTTACTTTACCAGGCCTGTAGTTTAGAAAGAGCATTTGAGCAACTAATGACCTTATGAAATCCATTTCAAGAACATTTCTATCCCAATAGTTTAACAGTTGTTTCATTATTACAGGAACCTCTGTTCTTAAAGTCTTTTAATACTATCCCTTGGTAGCTGTAAAAAGAAAGTTTCTTCATCAAATTTCATTTTTCATTTTTTTAAAACAGAAAAAAACAGTTTGGTTGGTTTGTACTTAGAAATAGTTTTTTTATTTTATCAATTTTCAAAGAGCAAATGTGAAAAAAACCCAACTGAAAACTTTTGAGTGGGCTATAACCTAGTGGGCATACACCTTGCCTCTGTAAGACACTTCATCATCTCAGACCTACCTGGGCTCAGTTGAGTCCAGGGAGGCTGAAGTGATGCAGACACTTACAAAGAATAGAACATATCTTGTCCCATTCAGAGGTGGGCGGTATTGGAATTTTGAGCTTGGTATCAGTGTTTGTATTTTTAGAGAGGCATACCATGGCATAGGCTTGGTATTTAATATCTGACTTAACAGAGATTTTCTGATAGTACCAAAAAGAAAGTTACACCAGGAAAATACAGAATAAGTTGTTCTTATATCATTCTACCACACTGCTGCAAATGTCACTGCCAATGAGCTCAACACTGGCATTCTTTTGCCAACACAAATCATATCTACAGTAATTCTGTGACTTGTTCCAAATACACCTCCTTAACCTTTAAAGGCCTATTTCAGGCTTTTGCGATCTCAGAGCATGTGCTTTTAACATGCTACCATTAGGATGTCTGCTGATAAACGACAGATCATCTGGGCAGTGATTCCTAGTCAAGTCTTGACAGTCTGTTAAGGCAGCCAAGACTTTACTAGAAATCACAGTTAAGCAATTGGACATGTACACATTGCAGTCTAGTGGGAATTCAGGACAACTGACCAGGCCCTTAAGAGTTAACAAAACTGAAAAGAAAATTAGTCAATTTTTTCATAAAAACAAACACTTCAACAGCTATCAAGTCACAAGGCCTTATAAATAGCGAATGTAGGAAAATTTGAAAAAGCAGATGGTTTCAGTATTCAATGATTGGTTTGGGTTTTCCATTCTGTCTTTTTTGATATATTACCCATCTCTATCACTTGCCTTAAACTTGAATTCATGTTTAGCTAATCGCTTATAACTATCACTTATCAGGTCCTATTCTACAGTGGAGCCCACTTAACTGGATATATCCTAGTTGAATAACCCTGTTGACTGCATATAACTAACAAACATTAAACCATTTACTATACCTTAAGTACAAGTCTCACCTATTAACTCCATAGTTTGCATCTGTGTGATGGTGGCATTATCACCTAATAACCAATTCTAATCCCAACCCTTCAAGCTGATACAGTGATTAATTTTGGAAGCCAAATTTTCCATCATTACTGTTTCATTATAATTTATATTATTTAGTTGCAAGGCTCCCTCCAAGAAAATAAAACAAAACAATCCATGTAAAGAAATGTTAGCACAAATTATGTAAGCCCATTTCATGTGAATACAATTCCACGTAAGCATGTTTAACTGGTAGAGTGCTGAATTATTTTTAGTCATCAAAATTTGTTCAAATATCTTTGCCTTGTTAGAATTTATGGGAGAGTGCCAATAGGCACTCTCCCATAAATTCTAACAAGGCAAATCCTAACAGACTAAATAGTTTATCTTCAAAGGTGATATGTTGAACAGCCACTGAATTTGAAGCCTTTAAGTTGTGGTACCAACACTTTAGAACAAAGCCCAAATATGGGCTTCCAGCACTCTACCAGTTAAAAAACCCTAATTATTTCCTGTATGCCCTAAACAAAAAAACAAATAGAAAATGAACTTGTAAAAAAAAAACAAAAAAAACCCTCTTGAATAAGGCCACACAAATTAAATCCTCTGTTTCTCATGCCATTTTTGGTAAAATTGCCTGCGGGAGGACGGATTTTTATTTTATTTTTTATTTTTGTAATTATTTCTTTGCCATCAAAAGTTCATATTTTTGGTTTTAGGCCTCATAATCTACAGAATAGCATGTGTGGTGGTGTATTTCATCCCTTGAGTACAAGAAGGCTTTGCAATGCTAAAGCATGCAAAACCTTGTTGCACTCAAGGGACAAATTTATAAATTTTATTAAAATTCGGCAAAATATCTGACATAAACCATTTAATTTCTATTTTTTAAAGTTTGCATTGATTATAAAAAGAGAGCATGTGGCAGCCAAAATGACCATGCTGTATGGCCTGAGAAACAGATTTTTAACTTTTTTAGGCCTCCCTAAAAATTTTCATTTTGGGCTTAAAAATATAGGTTATGACTCCTAATTTGAAAGAACTAAGCCAGCTGGCTCCAATGAGGGGTGACAATTTATGTTGTGGAGATAAAAATTGAAAAAAAATAATAAAATTTGAATGAGGATTTTTGTGAATAGCTCTGGCTGCAAGAGGCCAGCTAAAGCACTTTTGTTATGCCATAGGAAGTATATTTCACACCTTCATGTATCTTCCATAAGGATACATGAACCAAGTAATCAAGAGAACTTCAGCTGATATCCTACAGTACAGCCGCCATGGACTGGTCACTTCCATGTGTGGGCAATATATCCACGAATGCAATAATAATAGATTCCAAACACTAATTATAGGACTAATCATCAAAAATTTAATTAATGAAGCACCAGGTACAACCTGGTGCTTCATTACTTAAAATTTTGCTGATTATGATTTGTATTACCTTTGTCGTAATCCATGCATTACATCACTGCCCATGCATGGATTACGACCAATCCACGGGCACTGTACTGTAGATCCAATCCATCATTTTTGATGTATGCTGGTGTCTAGTGGTGTTTTATCATGCTGTAGCATACATATTTCACCCGTTCATGTACATGCCTTGAGGAATACATGAACCAAGTAATCAAGAGCACTTCAGCTAACATACTAGATTCAATTCAGCATTTTTGATGTGTGTTGATCTAGTGGTGTTAGACTTCGGATTGCCAGGCAAAGTTTCCAAGGGTTCAGTTTATGGTGAGGGATCAGTAACCAATATTCTAATTGCCTTTAAAGTATGATTGTGTTCCTTCAAAATGTACACTTACTTGCTAGAACAGTAGAGTCTAGAGGAATGGGAATAAACAAATTTGCTGTTCATGGGACTATAAATTTGTTTGTTGAATCTGCCATAGATTTGCCAGGTTCTACAAATAACAAGACAAGCAAGTACCAAATCACCTTGTCTATAAGGTACTAGTGAATGGAATGAAAATTGATCTGCATTTGCTTTTGATATTGAGCCTTCTACCTACATGAGTGAATGCCAGTCAGGTGGAACTGGCACATTCTTGTTTCCGACCACCATCTTGGAAAAAATCTCTTTTAACACTACTGAACATCCCCAATGCCACAGTTAGCACCAGTCAGAGAAAAAGCCTTTGGCTTCCAATCATTTGGTACTCAAAAACATTTTTCTTGGATACTGCATTTACATATCACAACATATACCTGGTCAAAATGAACAGAGCCAGTGTTATCCAGTGTCCAACAGAGAGATTTGGATAACTCCTTTGGTTGTCCTTCCAACATTTTAAGAAGTGAATCATCAAATTCTACACATAATAACTGTCTTCTGTTGATAAGAATCAATGGTAGGAGTTCTACATCATGAAGTAAATTCACCACTTGACTACCAGCAACTTTTGTGCTGAAATGAAATATTACTTTCATGAATATATAGACAGAACGTGAAATATGACTATGCCATTCTAACTAGTTATGTAAAACACGTACCGATTCAAACACACATTGCATTTTGTGTTTATTACACATCCTATACATTAAAAATCATTTAAATAAACAAATTTTTATTCCAATGTTTAAACCCAAAGGTGAAGAGTCCGTTTGTTTTGCTTGAAGCTGTTCTGATCAAATGGGTTGGTAAAAAATCAAAACAACCTTGTTTTGGGAACATTCTAAATTACATTCGTTATCTTTTCTATTGCGCGTGTTTGTTGAAATTCATATTGCTGTTTCTCTTCGGCTGGAGTCCATTCACACCTAACCATTAGGTGGCTAATACTGATCGTAAAAGTTCAAATTTGGGCAGATTTGCAAAACAGTCGAGAGAAACCTTTTTAAAAGAAGTTCGAAGCATGTCAGGATGTCCGAAGATTTACCAAATTAAAGTTGACCAATTTAGATATATGGGGATCCGCAGACGAAACGGCCACAGGACTGGGTTAATGTTGTGGTTGGAAATGATTGTTTTTTAATATTATGTCATTTTTGGTTAACTAATTTTTTTGTGAACCGACTTTATTTTGCTTTGTACCTTTTCATTTCCACACTATGCGACAGACGATCGATAATTGTATAACAAAATTTGGAAACTATCCGAAGCATAACATTTCCCCTTCACCCCAGTTAGAGCTGTCTGGTTAACAGAAAAATGTACCTGGTGTCGGTTGTTGAAAAGAAAAACAATCACCATCGTGCATGTCTGAAAAAAACGTACTTTTGGTTTTGTCATTTACATCTAATTGTCAGTCATAGCTGAGAAAGTTGTGCCTACTGATTGATGAAACATAACATGCTGGCAAGGATGATAAAAGTCTTGTACGGACACACTTTGAAAACAGAGTTAAAGAGACTATTATTATCTCTGATGGTTGAGGGTGGGAGATAGGGAAATCTCACCCGAGGGCAAGATATTTGGGCCAGACACGAGGCTTGCCAAGTGTCTGGACCAAATTTCTTGTCCTGAAGGTGAGATTTCCCCATCTCACACCCACCCCCATTAGGGATAATTTTTCTCCCCCCAGCAAAACAGCCTGATGTCATCAAAAGTAATTCAGGGGCGTGTGCAGCTATATCGAACAATTTAGTTGTCCATTTCTGAAAAAGCTAATTTGCTTATCGGAAAGAGCGCACAAAAGTTCTGTATATCCACAAAATTAAATCCAAATGCCGGCAAGACAGGGGTTAAATATTTATAGCGAAATGAACATTGACACATTCCGATGATGTCATATTATGAATTCTATAATGTATTTGCATAACTTTTCGACAGGAATTTCGTGCAAATCGCTCCACTCATAATGGCGTTCATCCAAAAATTAGAGTCAAAGGTCCTTTGGTTTTGCGGTCTGCGTTTTTATTTCTATTTTCTTCGACAAATGTTTGTCGGCTAATATTTCCGAAACGTGAAACCATGTTGTTTGTTTACATAACGTGCAATGACTGAATAGTCCTGTGCTCATTAAATATGCTAATAAGCCAATATGGGTTGGTCACGTGGGTGGGGTGAGATAGCTTTCACGTGGGTGGGGTGAGACAGGCATATCTCTCCCAGCTGTGTCAAACAACTTTATATGTCTCAGTACCTTAGTGGTGGGAGAAAAATACGTCACACGTCAACTCTGTAACATTATGGCAGAATATGGAAACACACCATTGAATTGGAAATTTGTTTTGTAGGGGAACAAAACAAAAAAAGACTAAGAAATTTTACATTTGACTGAAACACAGAACATAAAGCCCAATACTTAAGCAACTACATGCATACTATAAGTTTTACAGCAAATAGTCACATGGAATCATGTTCATCCCAGTCTCTGTGGCCTCTATTAAACTGTTGTTATACTATTAAAGAAGAACTTGTCATTTGCCTTTGAATTCAGATCCTTTCTAAGCTTCATTAGATAAACAATTTATATTTAATGCACTTATAAGTGGTGTCTTGAACTGGGTGGTCATGTGGCCTCAGAAAACCAATGATTTGGTTTTCTGGTGCCTTATGACCATCCAGTTCAGAACACCAACTCTGCATTAAATTTTTGTTCAAGTGGAGATTGAGATTGGGAAATTTGGGGTTGAGAATTGGGAAAAGTTAAAAAATTTATAGTAATTTATATATTTTTTATACTTACCAATGACCCAGACTTAGCTGGTGCTAACTCTAACAAAACCAGGGCCAAACACAAATTTTGCCCCCCAATCCCCAAAATTTGCATCCAAAACAAAAAGAAATCATGTCCTAAAGGACCTCCATACTACGCCTCTACTGCGCATGCACAGTGACGCAGTCGTCCCGAAATTGGCGCCAATTATCATTCTTACTGGCAGTGCCTGGTCAGCGCTATGTACTCAGCGGGGAGGCAAGAGTTCCCAACTCCAGGGAGGGCCATCCCCGTCTGGGTCATTGGTAAGTATAAAAAATATATAAATTACTATAAATTTTTTAACATTTTTATACTGTACCAATGACCCAGACTTAGCTGAATAGTAAACAGGCTGGAGGGCCTAGGACATAGAGGAAAATCCAATAAGCTCAACTATATAGTAAAGAGGTAACCCCTTAAGGAGAAAAGGAGTATTAGGCTTTACATGTATCTTTCTAATTTAATATTAAATTAGAAAGATACACTACCCTTAATAATTGAGCACAATAACATTCATGTTCTCTATTAACATCCAGTATAACCCTTATACTAATTATTTTTAAAGCAAGCCAATAAATAAAGTAGTCCAGAGAATTGAGACTCTTTATAATCATTTAAAAGTGTCCGAGTATTGTATATTAAAGCCCGTTTGACACTTGACATATACAAATGCTTCACACCGAGCTACACTTTAAAAATAAGACATGAATGAATTTAAACATTAATATTACACTTTAAAACCATCCCGGAAGCGACTCAGAAATACTGACTTGGAGGAGGCATTCCCTTGCTTTTCACTATAAAGCAGGTGACCTAAGGGAACACCCCCCCCCCCCCCCCCCCCCCCCTTCCCCTTGCCCTGGGTCAAATAGCCCAGAGCGAAGAGGGCAGCCGGACGGAGTCACTGCCGGAACAGAAAGCCTGCATAACTATAGTTGCAACTGTTTAGTGGACGACATTCTGAGCAACAGATAACGGACCTAAACAATGCAGGTCTCCAGAAATGGACTCAATAGTTCTGAGATAAAAATTCGTAAATGTGGATGGCTGAGACCAATAAGCAGCCTTCATTAAATCTGTAATAGCAACACTATTAGCATAAGCCCAGGAAGTAGAAAGAGCTCTTACTTCATGAGCAGAAATCTTAAGCACAGACTGCTGAGAAGAAGATAAATCTTCATAAGCAGTACGGATAGTTAACTGAATCCATAATAACAATAGGTTCCGGATATTTATAAGGAGCCTGATTCTTAGCTAAAAAACCCACATTAGTAGTGAAGGTGATAGTGTTCCCAACACTACGATAATGAGAATCATCCACCGATAGTGCATGAAGCTCACTGACTCTTCTGGCAGAAGAGAAAGCTAAGAGAAAAGCTGTCTTATAAGATAAGAATTTGAAATCTACTGTCCCAAGAGGTTCAAATGGCTTTTCCTTCAATTTAAGGAGAACCCAAGCTAAATTCCACTTAGGAATTAATCTAAGAGTTCTGGGTCTATTTATCGAAAAGTTTCTAACCAACTTCGATAAAGAGACATTAGATCCAATTTGTAAACTATCATGATGTGCATAGGTATCAGATAACATAGATCTATAACCCTTTATAGTAACAGGCTGCAGTTTGATTTCGTCAAACAAGTATACTAGAAAGTTAGCAATGTCTGGTATAGAGGGATCAAATATATCTACAGAATGATCCCTACACCAACGACGAAAAACCTTCCACTTAGCCGCATAGTTTAGCGAAGAGGAGGTCCTCCTACAGTTAGAAATCGCGTCCACCGTTTGTCCTGTAAAGTGCTTGCCATGCAAGAAGGACCGCACAATGGAAAAACGTGAAGGTTGAGACCTTGCGGGTTGTGATGGAGTTGGCGCGATTTCCCCTGCGAAAGAAGATCCTCTCGTGGAGGAAGCTTCCGCGGTAGGTCCCACAACAAACACCTGAGTAGATTTATCCACGGTCTCTGTGGCGACAGAGATGCTACCAACAGAATCTTGCATTGAGATTGTTTTATCTTTAGCAATACTTGTTGAATTAACGGCGCTGGAGGATATGCATATCCCATCATTCCGTCCCAAGGGATCGACAGAGCGTCTACTGCAAATGCTCTTGGATCCGGACACGGAGACACATACGTCTGCAACTGATTGTTGAGATGTGTCGCAAATAAGTCTATCATTGGCCGTTCCCATTGGTAGCAAATCTGATTGAATACTTGTTTGTTGAGAGTCCACTCCGACGGCAACAAGCGACCCTTTCGTGAAAGGGAGTCTGCTAGCACATTCAGACGACCCGGTATGTGACGGACTGAAAGAAGAACGTGATGTTCTAACGCAAACAGAAGGATTCTTTCCGTTAGATTGAACAACGGAACTGAATGAGTGCCTCCCTGATTCCGTATATACGCCACTACTGTCGTATTGTCGGATAGGATTTGGACATGAGCATCGTGAATAATGTCCATCCAGTGACGTAACGCAAGCCAAATTGACATCATTTCCTTGATGTTTATGTGCTTGCACAGGAATTGCGGATCCCAAAGACCCTGGCATCTCGAATCCGTTGGGATTAATGATGCACCCCAACCTGTTTGACTGGCATCCGTCATAACGGTAAAACTCGGATCCGGCAACTGCAGCGGAACTCCTTGAGTTAACCACTGAATGTTTGCCCAAGTCTGAATCTCTTGTTTCACTTGATCTGACAAGAGAACGTCTACATCGAGCGAATGAATTTTCACACTCCAATTCTGAGTCAGGAAAATTTGAAGAGGACGTGTGCGTAGCCGCCCCATCGGAATGAGATCCGCGGCGGCTCCGCACAGACCTATCAGTCTCATAAATTCTCTCGCCGTGACTTTGTCTGCATGCAGACAATAGCGAGCGTAACAACTGACTAATTTCGCTCTGGTTAACAGCAGACGAACGAGATTGTTGTGCGTCTCGAAGCTCATTCCCAGATGAGTGAATGACTTGGACGGCACCAGATCCGACTTCTCCTCGTTTACTATAAAACCGAGACGTCGGAGCAATAGAAGAAGATTCTGAACATCGTTCTGAAGCGTTAACTCGTTGCCGTACCTCTGAAGAATGTCGTCCAGGTAGGCCGACGTTACCGCAGACGAATGAGCTCGGAAGTAGATCATTACCGAGTTCATTACCCGAGTGAAAGCCCAGGGTGCTAGATTCAATCCGAAGCACATCGCCCGGAATTGATACACCACTCCCAGGACTGCAAAGCGTAGATACTTTCGGAATGGCGGATGTACCATGACGTGAAAGTACGCATCTTTCAGATCTATGCTCGTTGCATAATCGTTCACCCGAATACTCGCTCTGACCGATCGAATCGTCTCCATATAAAACTTCGGAGCGACGATCAGCTTGTTTATCCAGCTCAAATCTATGACTGGACGGAATGAGCCGTCTGGTTTCGGAACCAGAAACAGATGGCTGTAGAATCCCAGAGATTCCTGGTTTTCTACGACCCCTACCGTGTTCTTCATTAAAAGAGACTGCACCTCTGATAACAGAGCGTCTCTTTTCTGTGGATTTGACGGAAGATGAGTCCACTTTGGACTTCGAGTTAATGGAGGCTTTCGTTTGAAGGATATCTTTAGACCTTCCGAAGTCACTCCTCTCACCCAAGGGTCGTCCGTAATCGACGCCCACTCTTGTGAAAAACTCGACAACCTTCCGCCAACCGGAACGCGATAGAGGTTTAAGCCATCACCTCCTGGACCTGCGAGGCCTGTGGTAGGAGAAACCACGTCTTCCACGACCTGCACCTCGCCTCGTCGACCTCGGGGCGTCCGACCGATTGTCCCGGCCTGAAGGACGTCCCGAACGAGAGTCGCTATCCTGACGGTCTCTCAAATAAGACCAAGAGGACGCACCGGAACCTCTATAGGAACCTCTCTTGGGCGCATTAGACCCAGAAGTGCCTGTCTTATTCGTGTCTGCTGTATCCGACTTCTTAGAAGCCGATCTGAACAACAGAGAATCATTAGCTTTCTTTTTAATTTTATCATAAATAGCGGAAAGCTTGCCGTCAAAGAGAAGTTCTCCTGAGACCGAAGCGACTCTAAGAGAGTTCTTCACCTTAGAATCCACTAGTGTGGATGTAGCTAGGGCTGCGTCACGTCTAACCAACTCACTGAAAGGGCGGAGTTACACGTGGAATAAGCTACTGCCCTTGAAAGAAGTCTTAAAGAGGATTGTATATCCTGAAACTCTTCCCCTTGAAGGCGCAGTGATAACGCCTTAGTAAGGTGATCTGCGTAAGATAAGGCATCTAAATTGGCTCTGTTAGACGCAATAGCTGTTTCCAACACCGCGGTTGGAATAGAAGCTGACGACGGTAATGATAGCTCTAAGTCTTCCGCCTCGTCGTCCATACGCAGAGGAACTCTCGGTATACCCTGTCCTGCCGTATCGAATTTATTCCTTGCATTAATGAAAGGCAGGTTGAGAGTATTAGCGGACAAGAAACCTGCTTTCCCCGTCCTGGAAGCAAGTTTAAATATAGCGTTGTTCAATAATTCAAATGTTCTAGCAACATTATTGGACTGCGACGGAAACTCGGGAGCGATGTCCCTGAACCGCTCAAAAAATTCAGAGTCCAATGACGCTATAATTCTCTTGTCCGGAAGCGCAGCAGTCTGGCCCAACGGAACAACTTGAGGGAGAAAGTGCCGGATGAAGTCCACGGCAGCTTTATGTTGTTCCGAAAGGGATAGCTCCAAGTCATCCGTATCCCTTTCACCATCCGGTCGGACCTCACGATGTTCCCGGTCGTCCGCCCCCGATGCTTCGGCGGAGCGTACCGACCCAGCGCCGTCGGATAATTCTCGATCCGACACCGTTTCTGTCGGCTGCTGGGATGCTGCGATAAGCTGTGCTATCTGCACAAGAATGTCCGGCGTCGAGACCTGCGGAGGCGCAGTCTTTCGCTGCTTCGCCGAGGGCAGCTCCGCATCAGATGGCTCCCGCATACTTTTCCTATGCGAACGTCCGGAGTCCATCGGTCTCGAATCCCTGGCTGCCGGATGGTGTGACCTGGTCGCCGAAGAATCCTTCGTCGGCGAAGCTGGTAATATATCGGCGGTCACGCAGCCAAGGTGCGGTCGTGTGCGCTGACGAGAAGAGGAAGCCTTAACAGTCTCTGCGGACTGCTTATACAACGGAGCGTCCCAAGCGACGGACGTATGCTCCGCTAAAGACACATTTTGTACCACAACATCTGGTCCCAGATGTTGTTGTACGAGAGAGGGACCTCTCTCGCTTGCGGCCCGGCTGGACCTGGACGAGCTAGGAACCGGACTAAAAGGCTTCCTCCGTTCTCGCTTACTATCCGCCGTCACTGGGTGTGCATCTATTATGTTTATAGTGCTCGCATCACCCAAAATTTCCTCTTGGACCGCATCGGACGAACCCGGCTGCCGAACCATTCGGTGAATGGACGCTACACCGGGCGAGCTAGCGGACGACATTTGTCTAATCTCCATGAGCACTTTTGCCGCTAGCTCTGAATTCATTTGTGACGACGGACGCACACTTGAAGAAGATAACATGGAAACATCACCCTGTTCTGGTTCCTCTGAAATAGACCGCATCGGACGAAACCCGGCTGCCGAACCATTCGGTGAATGGACGCTACACCGGGCGAGCTAGCGGACGACATTTGTCTAATCTCCATGAGCACTTTTGCCGCTAGCTCTGAATTCATTTGTGACGACGGACGCACACTTGAAGAAGATAACATGGAAACATCACCCTGTTCTGGTTCCTCTGAAATAGAAACTGAGAGAGTAGAGTGACCTTGCGGAGAAAGAGCCGGCATCGCTCTTTCTCCAGAAACAACATATCGTGACACACGTTTCCAATGTTTCTCATCCCAATGTTCACATATAGGACAGGGATTAATGCGAGAACACTGACTACAATTAATACAATGATCATGAAAGTCAGAGGAAGATTTCTTCCTATTACAATTTGAACAACGTCCCTTCATTGTGAAAGAACAACAATAAGTCCTAGTTACTCGCAAAAACCCCTGACACAAAGATACATAATAACATGATCCATTAATAAATGAAAAAACAATTGCAAAACAAAATAATTTTGAAAAAATATTTTTTCAGAGAAGCCCAAGTTGCTGAAAAGTAACGTTGAGCCCCAATGGATCCGATGGCAAAGTGTGGTCAAAAATTTTAAATTTATATAAAATAATTAATGAGACACTTTCGGATAATATAAATGTATCTTATAATGAGATAAACTACCACAAAGGCAAACAGCCCCCCTCAAAAAAGGCTGTTGCCAATGAAAACAAACAGTGTAAACACACTAGAAAACATGACTCCAGGCACTGAAAAAACTGGCCCGGAATCAGTCATCAATTACACTCTATCTGATGCAAAACAGAGACTCCCAGGGGAGAATCTGTAGAACATCAGATGGAAGATGCAGAACACAAACGTTATACACCCATGGGTGAAAACGTAACTATGGGGAAAATAACAGAAAACATTCTGTAACCAAGCAACTCTCCCAGGAAATTTTAGAAATGAAATTTCTCAAAAATATGCCAAAAGCATGGGAGAATTGCCAGGGGGGACTTTAGAAGGCTAGGGGAGAGGAAACACTGAATAAGCAGTGCAACAATTAGCAAGAATGACAACAAGAGGCCCATGCCTCGAAAATAGGCAACTTAACATAATTTCATCAAAAAATTTTAAGTACAGCCCTGATTATTTTTTGCCACTTCTTTTTCCTCTCCTCCTTCTATCCTCCTTAGAATCACATTTTCTCCAAAAATTACGTGTCTGGCATCCTTTAAACTGAGATTTACAAGCACAAAGATCAGTGAGATGTTGACTGATGAAGGGCCAAACAGAGAATGATAATTGGCGCCAATTTCGGGATGACTGCGTCACTGCGCATGCGCAGTAGAGGCGTAGTATGGAGGTCCTTTAGGACATGATTTCTTTTTGTTTTGGATGCAAATTTTGGGGATTGGGGGGCAAAATTTGTGTTTGGCCCTGGTTTTGTTAGAGTTAGCACCAGCTAAGTCTGGGTCATTGGTACAGTATAAAAATATTATGCCATTGGGAAAGGGCAGGCCTGTTGATTTAAGGCAAATGGCTGTTTGGGTCGCGTGGAGGTTACCTGAAATGAAAAATACACAAAGGAAAAATGAGTCTCCCCAAACAGTCGCCGAGTCACACAAAATTTTCGCCAAGTTGAATATTTAGTATGAATGAATGGTGGAATGATGTTAAGCATCCACCAATCATCAGCTACATAGGTGTTTGCATCTGCTTTAAGTATAGCTGCTCTGTGTGCCAATTATTGGCCAGCAGAGCACACTTCAGGCAGATGCAAACACCTATGCTGATGATTGATTGATGCTCAACATCATTTTAAACTGTTGATTATCTTAAGATGTAACATAGGAACAAAATCAGGAAATGACAATAATTCATGTCTCTACCACAAATAGTGCTTATGGATGTCATACTCTTCTGTGGCATGCTAGCCCATGCCAAGATTAGATTGTAATTGCAACTAATTTGTATCTGAAGGGCTGCAACACGGCCTCATTATTGTTCCTAAGGATTCATCTCTATTCATCAGAATATTGCCCATAGGTGCAAAAACTTGGCTGTCATACAACAGTACATACATCAGCATAGTTGCGATATATATATATTTAGGTTACTTAATGGGTTACCTGAATCAAGTACAGGGGAACGAACGATAAGTAACCAAAGCTCAGACCATGCAAAGGATAAATGGGTTATGTAAAATTTTGAAAACAGCAGGCTTGAAGGGTCCTGTAATCAACCCCTGCTGACAACCAAAAGAATCCCTGTTGATTCAGTCTGGATTTTGCAAGAGTTTATTTATGAAATCTTGTCCCACCAGTGTGTGTCACAACCCTATCACGATCTAATAAAAAAAAAAAAATACAAGTCTCACCTCAGCCTGTTAACAAAAACAAAGAGATCTACACATTGTACCAACCTTGATATTCTATAGATAATGCAGAGCTTTTGAGCTTCCACTATTTTCATGCTCATCACTAATCTGACAATAGTCTGTTGGAGTGCTTCCTGTACTACTGTAGCCACTGCTTGTTCTTCTGTCAGTCTTAATGTAAAAGAAGACAAAATATTATCTGATGTTGATCAATAGAACTCATATTCTTCACTATGGAGTTGTTTGGTTTTGAAAAATCAGTTTTGTCTTGGTTAATGCTGTTGTTACACAAATGCAACACCCTAATTATTTATTTATTCATATTTATGGTCACATATTTCTGCACAATGGATAATCGTGACCACAACATGGATACAAAGTCAAGTCCAGCCAATCATTTATACCTGTGTTGCCCATTAAGAGGACTTACACCCAAGGCAATGGTGACTGTATCCTATTTTACAAGTAAAACAGAGCTTATTTACCACAGCAAACAAGCACTGCTTCACTTCTCTGTGTTCCCACGGGGAATGCCCTAATGAAAGTCTCCACTGCCACAGTAAATCAGGCATGTTCAACCTTGGGGAAAGATCATTTTTGCTCACTTTATTGTTTGTGTCAAATGAAATAAGGCAACTGATTTCTTATTCACCAAGTGGAGCCGTGAATCTCAAAATTTGGGTAAAAAAATCAGGCAGAATCCTAAATCGAATCTTGACACCCACAAGCCATAAAACATGTAGAAAATGCACCTTCTTACAACCATAAAATACGACAAATAATCTCAATATTGTATTGTTACTTATTGAACTCCACTCGTTAAACAGTGACTTGTATATTTTTCTGCAAAATATTGCCACCAAACATGTCAATACAGTTATATCGGATAAAAAAAAATACACCTGCCGGGTTTGAAGTTGATCAGGCCCATAGTGAGCTCTATCAAACAAGACTCTTGAAAACTGAATTGGTTAAATTTGTATATGCAGTTGCATTAGGCCCCACAAAGTAGATTTTCTGTTTCTCAGGCCATGTTTTGTAAAATTGTATGAGGATGAGCATTTTTTTATTTTATTTTTTATTTTTGTAATTATTTCTTGGCCATCAAAAGTTCTTAGTCTTAGTTTGTTTTATGTTTTTGGCTTTATAATCTACAGAATAGCATGTGTGGTGGTGTATTTTGTCCCGTGAGTGCAACAAGGCTTTGCAATGCCGTAGCATAAATTTATCAATTTTATTAACTTGGGTAAAATATTGGACATAAAACATTTAATTTTTATTTTTTTTAATTTTCATTGGTTATAAAAAGAGAGCATGTGGCAGCCAAAATGACCATGTGGGAGGGCCTAAGAAACAGATTCTTAACTTTCTTAGGCTTTACAGGAAATATTTACAGATTGAAATTTTGATATTATGTCTCAGTGTACAGAGAGCTAAGATTTCCTGGATAAGAAATGAGCACTTTTTGTTATGCACCTTTCTGCTGGATAAGAGATTTGAATTTTTTTTTAGGAGTGCTGTGTTTGAGAAGTTTCAACCAAACTGGTTACACACCTTAGAGCTCCATTCACAATAATTCTGAAGCAATGGGATTAGGCAAAAAAAGAAAAATTCCTATTGATTCTCAGGCAATCACTCATTGAAACTGACCACCCCCCAATGTTTCTGTGGTCTTTCAGTGTCTTGAAATATTAGTAAAAAAAAATTGGGAATCTCTAAACTCTTTACATTTTTTAACTGATGTATATTTATTTGCGGGTGTTTGGAACTAAGCATGATTAAAATACAGCATTTGTTTCTAGGAGAATGTTCTATCCGAGAGGATGTTGTCAATATTTCCATTCCAATGACAGGGTCTGTGATTGAATATTTATATGGTTGGGACTCGGATAGGGTCCTGCGAATATTTGAGATTCGATTCGATATCGATATCATATGTCTGCTTCGGGATCGATCCCGAATCAGTCTCAAGATTCGATTTTTTTTCGAATCTCTCGTGCTTAATGCAATTTGTTACATTTCCAATGCCAGAATAAAGGAAAGAGACACAATCCCTGCTAATTGAATACTCCTGTTAACTGAATAATTTTCATTGGTAAAGTAGCTATTCAGTTAACAGGGTTCCACTGTACTGATGCTGCTGCAATGTACAAACCTATCATACTATAAATACAAGTACGGATGGAATGCTGGATATAATGAAGAACAGAAGCAGCAGTGCACAATTTAATATACATCCACAAACGTACCCCCAACCCATCACACTTTTCTATGTGCCGAACTGAAGGAACAATATTGATTGATACTAAGGAGATAAAATTTGGTGGTAAATAGTAACAAGCTAAGCCTTCAAAACCTAAAACTTTTGTATAATAGGATTGCCTGTTTTAGCGACAGTGCTACAGAGAATATTTATTTACTGGTGTTTTTTTATTTGATTTTGCGAGATTGAAAAATTCAGGAGAGTGATTTTAACACCTTACCTATAATGACAGCCCAAACTGACCAGTACTATACACAAAAATGACTATACAAATTTTGTTATTTTTTCATTTTTTCTCTAAAAACATAGCTTATGACTCCTCATTGGAACAAGCTCACTGAGCTCATTCCAATGAGGTGTCACAAGATATGTTTTAAGCAAAAAATTAAAGATTTTAGTTATGTGAGATACTGTTTTGCAAGTATCATCTCCTGGTTGGGTCAGGTAACGGATGATTGAAATGCAATATATAACTTGATGTTTAGACATAATTTCTACACACATTATGAAGGCGTGTGATTAATTGCTCCCTTAGTGAAACGTTTAGGAGAGTGATGGCGAGTGAGAGTGATCACTCTCCTTTACCGTCAGCCTCTGGATCTCAGGCCCCTACATCGTCACTGAAAAGCTGCCTCATCACTCCATTTTTATTACCCGGAAATCCCTTCACTATTTTGCACTTGTAGGATAAAAATCTAACAACTATATCTTGTCTGACAAAGATCGCTCAGCTCTGTCAAACAATATATAGTTGATTAAATTTGCAACTACACCATGAGAAATTTTCATTGCTGAAAAAACGGCTTTTTCAACATAATAGTGTAAGTAATTAAATTTCTGGGACTGTCTGTAGATTAAAAAGAAATAAAAAAGCCTCCCTACCCCATGATGAAATAGAGAGAAATTTGTCTGAGAAACATTTTTTTAATAGGACTAACTTGACCTTGTTTGAACTGACAACTTCACAGTCTTGTGAAATGGTCAGTTTCAAAGAGCCATATGAGTGTACAACAGGTGAAAATACCTATGAATATAAGAATTAACTTATGATTGTAAATTTATGGAATTGAGAGGAGATCAACCCCCCTCCCCCCATCACCCCCACAAAAAAATGCTTAGGAATACAGCTTTTTTATTTTTTGCCTTAGTATTTGTTCAGTGTATAACCCTTCAGTATGAACACTGTGATATCTCCACCTCCAACCTCTTCAACCTTCATTGGCCAAGTATATAACTGGTCAGGCCAGGTTATAACTTGGGTCTTCAAAATACACCACCCGTAAGGCAGGTGAAAGCACAATCCCTTAAATTCATATTAATTCCCAACAAATTGACTAGCAATAAATATTAATAAAAAAAAATTCAAAATAGAAAGAAAACATTCCACAGTCGTAAAGAGTTTATGATAAATTTGTTTGAAACTCTAATTTAGAGGAGTGAAAAAAAGTTATCCTAGAAAATTTTGGATAACTTGTGGGGGAACATAAAGCAGGGTTATCCAATTGGTGCATCCCTGTGGCCATTCCGTTATATTATGGGGGTTGTGAAGAGGATGTACCCAACAATAATCAAAGATATTTTTAATATTATCCACATCTGGAAGATAGAATTTATTGTTGTCAAATGCATGTATTTCTCTAGAAATTGGATGTTCAGTGAAGAAAGATAATTAATGTCCCATTGGGGTCTGGTGAAAGGGATGCTGGCTCAATTTGGGGACTACAGGACCCCTCAAAAGTTAATCTGGCTCAAGTGATTTCAGACATACCCAAACTGATTTTCAAATGGTACTGTTGGTGTTTCAATGGGCTTTCAGTACCTGAAAATTGGCAGAATTTGGAGGCATTGGAGCGACCATGGAAGGTCCAGTGCCTTAATACTCAACCAATTTCAGTGTACCCAATTCAAATAAAATAAAGGCCTAATTCAAACATAAACAGCTGAATGCTTTCCCACAAGAAAACATGTATGGCCAAGATTGTATATACATGTAAGTTCTTGCAGATACTCTTGACAGTATAACAGTACATGTACTAAATATTTTCTCACAGACGACCATTATAATGTTTGGGTGAAAACAAATATGATCACTTCATTTTAATTTTAGGTATTCAAATATTTTTGTCAAGTTTTGCCTGTTAGATATCTTTTTCTTTTCCAAAAATGGGATGTCATGCAACAAATAAGAGGAAAAAAATGGACAAGGACAGTACCAGTGACATGCACATTTTTTTTAATTTTTTTTTTTTGGGGGGGTGGGGGGGTGGGGGGGGGGGTGGGGATTCACAACAAAAACATTCCAATAGTCAATTATAATTTTTATATCTAAAAATTCAGCAATTCACCCTTTTTTCTCTGAAATAGTATAAATTTAAAGTAATTTGTATATTTTTTATACTTACCAATGGCCCAGACTTAGCTGGTGCAAACTTGATAAAATCCAGGGCCAAACACAAATTTTGAACCTCCCAATCCCCAAAATTTGCATACAAAACCAAAAAATTGAAGTCCTATCTGGTCCTCCATACTTTTGTTTACTGAGCATGAGTGGTAACCAGGAATGTACCGGAATTGGCGTCAAGCATCATTCTTTCTATAGTGCCTGATAAATGTTATAATCAGCGGGGAGGAATGAGTGCCCACTCATGAGAGGGCCATCCCCATCTGGACCATTGGTAAGTATGAAAAATATACAAATTACTTTAAATTTATAATATTTTTATACTACAACCAATGGCCCAGACTTAGCTGAATAGTAAAAAGGCTGGAGGGCCTAGGACTTAGAGGAAAATCCAATCTCTCAATTACTTTGATAAAGAATAGCTCCTACAGGAGAATAGGAGAAGACAGAGGAATTACATATGTCCTTCTCTTATAAAAAGAGAGAGAATGACATAACACCAACAATGTAATTGAGAATTACATAATTTCTCCATTTAATGCCAGCATAACCCCTTATGCTAATTCGGTGAAGGAAACCAATTATAAAGCTAGTCCAGAGAATGAGATGCTTTATACTCATTTAAAAGTGTCTGAGGATTGTATAGAAACGCTTGTTTGACATGTGACATATACAAATGCTTTACAGTGAGCTACACCTTAAAAACATTACATAAATGAGACATAGTTATTGCTTTACACTGAGCTACACATTAAAACCACCCAACACCGATGCTGGACTACTGTCTCTGGAGGAGGTATTCCCTTGCTTTTCACTATAAAGCCAGATAACATAAGGGAAAAACCGCCCCCCACCCTGCCCTTCCCCTTTTTCTGAAGAAAAATTCCTCAGAACGAAGAGGACAGCGGAACAGCATCAGTGCTCGAGCAGACGGCCTAAGACATCTTCTAGATGTAAGATTAATGGACAGTATTCTGAGCAACAGAAAGAGGACCTAAAGATCTAAGGTCACAGGAGATAGACTCTAAATTTCTAAGGTAAAATTTGGTAAACGAAGAGGGCTGTGCCCAGTAGGCAGCCTTCATAAGATCAGTAATGGCTACACTGTTAGAATAAACCCAAGCAGACAGTGCTCTAACCTCATGCACTGAAATCTTGTTGACAGAATGTTGAACCGAAGTTAGACTTTCATAGGCAATACGTATTGCCAGTTGAATCCATCTGGCGATAGAATGAACAGATATATCATTTCTGTTAGGAATCAGGGAAAGAAAGAATCTTTTTCTTCCCTTTCTAATAAAACTTGATCAACGTTTATAAATGTGCATTGCTCTAACTGGACACAGCAAAGGTCTATGGTTGTCCGAGGACGGTAAAGCCTTAATGATAATAGGCTCTGGCCGCTTATCCGGAATCTTATTCTTAGCCAAGAATCCCACTTTCGTAGTGAGGGTAACAGTATTACCCACACTACAGTAATGGGAATCATCAACAGATAATGCATGAAGTTCACTCAGTCTTCTGGCAGACGCAAAGGCTAAGAAAAAGGCCGTTTAATGGGTCAAGAATTTGAACTCTACATCGTCTAATGGCTCAAACGGAGCTCAACAGAACCCAAGCCAAATTCCATTTAGGAATTAATCTGAGGGTTCTTGGTCTGTTAATAGAGAAATTTATAACTAGCTTGGATAAAGAAGAATCTGATCCAATAGCCAAGTTATCATAATGAGCATAAGTGTCTGATAACATAGGCCTATAATAATAATAATAATATACATTTATATAGCGCAAACATCTCACAATATTAAAAAAAGTTCCATGGCGCTTTACAACACTGCTCATAAACAAAATGATGACCAACATAGGATTTAAAAATATTTGTTAAATAAATGGGATTTCAATCTAGATTTAAATGCTGTCAAAGAAGGGGCTGTTTTAACAAATTCTGGTAGCATGTGATGTTAAGCAGTCTAGGAGCATTATAGCTAAAAGAACGTCCACCGTAGCTAGCGAGAACATAGGATTTCTCTTCCAAAAGATTTTGGTTTGTGGAACGGAGGGGGCGTTTCGGTATATATGGTTTTACTAGATTAGCAATGTAAGCTGGGGACTGCTTCATATGTACTTTATATGTGAAGAGGAGAATTTTGAACTCAACTCTGGCCATAATAGGAAGCCAATGAAAACTTTTCAACTTAGGTGTTATGTGATCTCTCTTTTTCGCTAATGTCACAATGCGTGCTGCTGTGTTTTGAATAGACCTATAGCCCTTAATTGTGACGGACTGCAAGTTTAATACGTCAAACAAGAAGACCAGGAAATTGGCAATCTGAGGAATGGACAGATCGTAAATGTCTACAGACTGGTCCGTACACCAACGAAAGAAAACCCTCCACTTTGCTGCATAATTCAACAAAGAGGAGGTCTTCCTACAGTAAGAAATTGCGTCCACTGCTCGTCCTGTAAAAGACCTTCCGGGTTGTGATGCAGTGTGCAGGACTTCCCCTAATACCGAAGGTCCTTTCGAGGAGGAAGCTTCTGGGGAATGTCCCCTAACAGACACCTGAGAAGATTGATCCGGATTTCTGTGACGACAGAGGTGATACTAGCAGGATTTTGCAGTGAGACTGTTTGATTTTTAAAAGAATCTGCTGAATCAACGGAGCAGGAGGATATGCATATCCTAACATTCCGTCCCATGAGATCGATAGCGCATATACTGCATATTCTCGATGATCTGGGCATGGCGACATGAACGTCGGTAATTGATTGTTCAGGTGTGTCGCAAAAAGGTCTATCATGGGACGATCCCACTGGTAGCAGAACTGACTGAATACTCGCTTGTTGAGAGTCCACTCCGATGGTAACAGGCGATATTTTTGAGAAAGCGAGTCTGCTAGTACGTTCAGACGACCTGGTATATGACGAACTGAGAGATGAACGTGAAGACTCAGAGCGAATAGGAGAATCTTCTCCGTTAATTCACATAACGGAATCAAATGAGTGCCTCCCTGATTCCTGAGATAAGCCACTACCGTCGAGTTGTCTGACAGAATCTGAACATGGACGTTCGCTAATTGAGCAATCCAATGTTATAGTGCTAGCTAGACAGACATCATTTCCTTAATGTTTGTGTGCTTCTCTAGGAACCGAGGGACCCAAAGACCCTGACCCTTCAAGTCTGCGGGACTTAGGGACGCACTCCAGACAGACTGGCATCCGTCATAATTGCGAAGACCGGATCCGGGAGTTGAAGCGGAACTCCCTGAGTCAGACAAATCTGAACCTTTTGTTTTACTACATCCGTTAAAACAATCTGGGTTTCAAGCGAATGCGTCTTAACACCCCAGTTCTGAGCATGCGCAGGTGGCCCATCAGAATAAGATCTGCAGCCACTCCGCACAGCCCCATTAGTCGCATAAACTCCCTCGCAGTCACGGCGGGAAAGTTTAGACAAAAGCGAGAAAAACAACTGACTAATTTCGATCTGGGTAACGGCAGACAAACCAGATTGTTGTGAGTCTCGAAGCTCATTCCCAAGTGAATGAAGGACTTGGACGGAACAAGATCCAACTTTTTCTTTTTTACTATGAAACTGAGAGGTCGGAACAACTGAAGCAGACTCTGAACATCATTCTGAAGAATAATTCTGTCGCCGTATCTCTGAAGAATGTCGTCCAAGTAAGCCGATGTTACCACTGCCGAATGAGCTTGGAAGTATGACATTACTGAGTTCATTATTTGAGTGAAAGCCCAAGGAGCCAGGTTCAGATCGAAGCACATCGCTCTAAACTTATAAACCTCTCCTTGCTCGGCAAAACGCAGGCACTTTCTGAATGCCGGATGTACCAGGACATGAAAGTACGTGTCCGTTAGATCTATGCTTGCCGCATAGTCGTCCACTCGAATGCTCGCTTTTACCAACTGAATGGTTTCCATATAGAACTTAGAGCTATGATCACTTTGTTTATCCAGCTCAAGTCTATTACCAGTTGGAACAAGCTGTCTGGCTTCGGTACGAGAAACCGGTGACAGTAAAAACCTGGAGAATTTGGATTCTCGATGACCTCTATTGCTTTCTTTGATAGGATAGACTGTACCTCTGCAAGGAGAGACTCTTTTTTGGAAGAATTCACTGAAAGATTTGTCCAACGCGGACTTCTTGTAAGTGGGGGCATTGCTCAGAATGATAGCTGCAGGCCTGCCAAGACTACATTTCTCACCCACTGATCTTCCGTAATTCCCATCCAGTTTTTGTGAAGTTTGATAACCTTCCACCAACTGGAAAGCAACAGAGGTCTAGACCATCACCTGTATAACTTGTGAGGCTTGCAAGAGGAGAAACTACATCCTCCCCACGAAGAAGCTCATCCGTCGGTCTAGGGTCATCTGACTTATAGTCTTGATAAGACTTGAGCCCCTTTCCCAAGTCGCTATATTGACGACCTCCAGAGTAACTGTAAGAGGGTTTCCTAGACCCTCTCAAGGAGCTCCCTTTCGATGATTGGGAACTGGAATGACCTCACCTACTTCGACCAGCTCATGCATGTTGATGAGACGCTGATCTCAGTAGCAGTGACCTGGAAGCTTTTTTGGGTATCTTGTTCATAGACTAAGGAAAGCTTGTCGTCAAACAGTGTGTCCCCGGAGCGACTCGGAGAGAGCTTTTCACCCTGTCATCGATAATTGATGATGACGATGCAAGGGCTCCATCATGTCTAACCAACTCCAAATAGGCCACTGAAAGGGCGGAGTGGTACATGGCATACATGACTGCCCTGGAAAGAACTCTTAGCGAGGAACTAACATCCTGAAATTCCTTTCCATTTAGACGCTGTGACAGAGCCCCGATGATATGATCTGCGTGGGACATAGCGTCCAGAATCGCTCTATTACAATAGAAGATTCCATCACATCCGAGCGAAAATTGAATGATGTAGGCAAGGATATATCCAAATCCCCAGCCTGTTCATCTAGACACAGAGGAGCTCTCTGAACATCTTCTCCAACCGTTTTAAAATAATGTGATCCAGGAAACGGTATACTGATTGAAGATTCAGATAAGAAACCGCCATTCTTTTTCAAACTTTCTAGGTTGAATATGGCGTCGTTAATGTGGGCGAAGGCCTCCGACACTTGCCAAGATAGTCCCGGGAAGGAAAGAACATCATCTTTCCTTCGCATGACATCTCTGTCTAGGGATAACAGCAGTTTTTGCCTAGCAGAGGCAGCTTGCTGATCAGGTGGAACAAGGTCAGGATAGTAATGATGAATGAAATTCATCGCTACCATATGTTGTTCCGAAAGGGAAGGGTAATCCTCCTGCTCACTTTCACCATGTGCCTGATTCAGCTGAGAATTTCGGTCAACAGTATCTGAATGTACAGATGATCGGACTGACCCAGCACTGTCTGACAGCTCCCCACTGGAGTCTGCAGAAGGCTGCACTTGCTGGGAAGCTGCGATGAGCTGCGCAATTTGCGACAGCAATTTCGTTACAGAGGCTTGAGGAGCAGCGGTCTTTTGTTTTTTCGCCGCTTGCTGCTCCTGGGACAGAGATCCAGATGTAGATCTCTTCTCCGAATGTCCCAATGAATGAAGCCTCGGATCATTAGCTACCGGATGGCCTGACTTAATGGGTGAAGACTGGGAACATCTTCGCATGGCTGCCCGGATAGCCAAAGTCGGGTAGCTAGTGTGTGGTCGTGTGTGCTTATCTGAACCTGAGGAAGAAGTCGTAACTGTAGCTGACCCCGGATGCAGTTTAGACGAACGTCCCGAGCGGCGAGAGTGGATGTTAGCTCCGACTCAGTGAAGTTTCTCAAAACAACGTTTGGCCCGAAATATTGCTGGGTTAGAGAAGGCTCCTCTGCTCGCGGTCTATTAGACCTCGCCAAGCTTCCTAAAGAGAAACTTGCAGGTTTCTTCCCTTTTGCTGCCATCGCCGGGTGAGCTTTAGTTTTTGAGGTGCTTGCTCTACCCGATTCTACACTTCCCTCCACCGCAACAGACTTACCCAGTGTTACGGCTCCCACTGTCGGGTTGGCCGCTTCACCGGTCGAACTGGCTGCTGGAATAAGAGGCCTTATTCCTTGTTTAACATTCAGGAGCACATTAGCAGCCAGTTCTGTTTGCTCATTGGAGCGCTACAACGGCAGCACACTTTAGATGGGTGTTGCAATACCATCACCATGTTCTTGTTCCTCTGAAAACTTGATTTATCCTGCGGTGACAGCTCCGGCACCGGAACTTCACCACCGACGACGTACCGCGACAGCCGTCTCCAACGTCTGGCATCCGAATGTACACAAGTAGGACAAGAATCTGTAGGAGTGCATCGACTAGAGGCAAGACAACAAGCATGGAAATCCGAGGTAGACTTCCTTGCCTTGCATTTAGAGCAGTAGGCTTTCATAATTAATTACAATCAAAAACATAGTCGATAGCACTCCTACAAATTCAACAACAAAAATACATGATAAGGATACATGATAAGAGCAATCAAAGTAATTTCGAAACAATTATAAAAAAATCACGATAGAGCCTAAGTGTGGACAGAAGACAATTTTTTCAGAGCTACACTACCGGAATCATAATCAATGTATCCTACAATAATTCTGAAGTATTATAATACTAAATACTACATGTTAAGGGTGTTGCCAAATGTAAACAACGTCAAGAGAAAACAAGCAAACTCAGTGAATTCATGTCTCCCGCTGGGCAGCAGTTTCAAGGGGAATTAATGCATCCAGTGGAATATAGTTGAGTTGCAAGTGGAATCGGTTGACTCTAAGAAAAGTTAGAGTCTGGAAACCATCAGCCAATCAAATTTAAGCAACCTAATTAAATATGCGTGGAAAATGCCCATGTTCAAACTTGGACCCACAATTGATGAAAGTGATCTACTACCCAAATTTCATCGAAATCGACTGACTGTAAGGAAAGTTAGAGTCTGGAAATGAAAAACACAGATGGTGTGCACTTACTGTGTATTAGTAGTAGCACTGAATAAATCAATGTTTCCCTAATTTGCATAATGTTTGCACGAGAACAAAACCCGTATTATATATTGCATGTTACTAAACATTCATACAAAAATTTATTCAAATCCGAACTTTCATATAGAAGTTCTGTACAAAAAACTGATTACACCCAATTTCAGAACAAAATGGACGCTGGTGGCCATCTTGAATTTTGGACCAAACCCCAAAACACATATTCTGGTCTCACAATGATAACAAAGATACCCAAGAAGTTTTGTGAAGATCAGTTCATAAATACGGCTTTTAGTCTGAGGTGTGTTGACGCACGGGGCAGAAGGACGTGCAGACGGACAGATTTTCGGTATAAAATTTCCCACATTCGAACTTGACCTGGGTATTGATAAAAGTAATCCATATATGAAATTTCATCGAAATCGGTTGATTTTATGGAAAGTTGGAGTCTGGAAACCGGCAGCCAATCAAATTTCAGCAACCTAATTAAATATGCGTGAAAAATGCCCATATTCGAACTTGGACCCACAATTGATGAAAGTGATCTACTACCCAAATTTCATCGAAATCTGGTTGCTGTAAGGAAAGTTAAGAGTCTGGAAATGAAAAACACGGAAGGACGGAAGGACTCCCCAAATTTAATATCTCCTGTTTTTTTCAAAAAGCGGGAGACAAAAACGGAAACAAGACAACAGGCACACAAAAAGGCCCACAGTCAGTAACCGAATTAAATGCTACCAGATGCAAAGCTAGGTCTTCATACGAAGAAAAAACGATACATCGGATAGAAGATGCAAGACCAAAATGCCCCAACACCCCAAGGGTGAGGACGTAACCATGGGGATAAACAGAATAAACATTCTGTAACACACGTTAAACTCCCAAGATATTTAATAAAACATTTCTATAACAAGAGGCCCCACGGGGCCTGAAGTACTCATCTTGAAAAGAACACAATATAAACAGAGTCCAAGAATGAGTCTACATTAAGCAATCCATATCCATAGGCTACACTCTCAATCCTTGAGTCCCTCAGGATTGACAAAAATAATCCGGGCATCATGCCTTTTCTTCAGTTGATCATAATGTAAAATGTACAGCTCCCCTATGAAGCCCCTTGATACAACCTATGCAGATTAATCTTAGTTACACACCTCTAGAGGGTACTGAATACATAATTTTTAATTCTTCAGCAAAATGGCCAATTCCGGCTCCCATAGGGAGCCCAAATATTAACCCAGGCTCTCGATTTGAACACAGTTGAATGAATCTGATTTCCCTAGAGATGATGTGTACCAAATATGAACGCATTCTCACTGTTGGATCTAAAGAAGAGAAATTTTAAAGAAATTTCTTCATATTGCACTAAGTTAAAATTTGGGCTACCATAGCGAGCCCAAATATTAACCTATGGATCCGATTTGAACAAACTTGAATCTGACCCCCCTAGAGATGTTGTATACCAAATATGAAAGCATTCTGAATAGTGGATCTGAAGAAGAAGATTTTTGAAGAAATTCCCTCATATTGTAAGTTAAATTTCAGGTTCCCATATGGAGCCCGAATATTAACCCAGGCACTCGAATTGAACAAACTGGAATCTGACTCCCCCTAGAGATGTTGTAAACCAAATATGAAAGCATTCTGACTGGTGGATTTGAGGCTGGTATTAAAAATATCTTTGTTTGCCTATTCCATACCCAGGTATTGAAATCTGGGTAGGTAGGCGGGAAAATATTTTTATTTAATTACTGGATCACACTTGAAAGGTCTGTATAATGAACTGAATAGACCATTCGTTGTTTTTCCTTTAATTTCACAATTGCGACTCAAGAATAAATCTCGAGGACACACCGTGAAACTACTATGACATAGAACTCCATCCATAGGTTCTATACAGACGTGATGACAAAGCATGTTACAAAATTCTATAGTGATAACACAGCCCTGGAAATTAGCCTAGGCAACCTGCAATGGCTAGGGTTTTGCCTGGGCATTTTCAGTTTTCCTAGGCAAATTTATTGCATACAATGCATTGGAACAAATTGATATACATTTTTGCCTAGGCAAAATTTTCTAATTCCCAGAGCTGATAACAAAGAGAGAAATGAAAGTGTCAATGACACTGTAGCTTAACTTGACTGTGTGTTGTGGTTGATGAAAAGGATAATGTTCAATGTTTATGAAAGGATTATGCAATAAGACAAGAATTGTGATAATTGGGAATATGTTAATTTCTGTTCCCTGTATGCTATGTTTTTAATAAAAATAATATGAGGTGTACACTGTACTAATGGGCGGAGGGGTTGGTTAATATGACCTCGCAGTTAATGTATGTGACCCTCACAGTTAACGTATGTCAACGAAAATTACCGAGTTACAGTGAAATTATTCCAAAATGAGTCATCCTCTCAAGTTACATTGAAATCCCTTCATAAATATGGCCTGTTGACTGTGCTAAAGGTTTTCGGGCTTCAGGCCTGTGTAGCCATGAGGGTTGACCGATTACTACTAAAAGGGGATGTCCTTATCTCGACATTATACTGAGCCATTCTACTAAGTTACAATGAAATCCCTTCAAAAATACGACCTGTAGTCTGTACTAAAGTTTTTCGGGTTTTGGGCTCAGGAAGTCATCATGGTTGAATGATCGCAACCAAAAGGGGAAATTGTCATCTGGGCATCATCTGGAGTGATCCTACGAAGTTACAATGAAATCCCTTCATAAATATGACCTGTAGACTGTGCTCAAGGTTTTCGGGCTTCGGGCCCCTGAAGCTGTCACAGTAGACCAATCACGACCAAAAGGGGATGACATCAAGTAGGCATTATATGGAGTCAACCTAACAAGTTACAATGAAATCTTTACATAAATACGACCTATAGACAATGCTAAAGGTTTTTGGGCTCGGGCAGCCATCAAGGCTCAATGATTGCGACCAAAAGAGGACTTTCTCATCTAGACATTATTTGGAGTCATCCTACCAAGTTACAATGAAATCCCTTCATAAATGTGACCTGTAGACTGTGCTAAAGGTTTTCGGGCTTCGGGCCCCTGTAGCCGTCACAGTTGCCCAATCCAGTCCAAAAGGGGATGTTCTCATCTAGACATTATATGAAATCAACCAGTTGCCCAATGGTTCCAAAAGGGGACGTTCTCACCTAGACATTATGTGAAGTCAACAACCAAGTTACAATGAAATCCCTTCATAAATATGATCTGTAGACTGTGCTAAAGGCTTTCAGGCTCGGGAAGCCATCATGGTTGAATGATTGCAACCAAAAGAGAAATTCTCATCTGGGCATCATTTGGAGTGATCCTACGAAGTTACAATGAAATCCCTTCATAAATTTGACCTGCAGACTGTGCTCAGTTTTTTCGGACTTTGGACCCCTGTAGCCGTCACAGTTGACCAAGCACGACCAAAAGGGATGTCATCATCTAGACATTATATGGAGTCAACCTAACAAGTTACAATGAAATTCTTCCATAAATATGACCTATAGACTGCTCGGGCAGCCATAAAGGCTGAATGATCGTGACCAAAAGGGGACGGTCTCATCTAGACATTATTTGGAGTCATCCTACCAAGCTACAATGAAATCCCTTCATAAATATGACCTGTAGACTGTGCTAAAGGTTTTTGGGCTTCGGGCCCCTGTAGCCGTCACAGTTGCCCAATCCAGTCCAAAAGGGGATGTTCTCATCTAGACATTATATGGAATCAACCTACCAAGGCACAATGAAATCCCTTCATAAATAGGACCTGTAGACTGTGCTAAAGGTTTTCGGGCTTTGGGCTCAGGCAGCCATCATGGTTGAATGATCGCAACCAAAAGGGGAATTCTCATCTGGGCATCATCTGGAGTGATCCTACGAAGTTACAATGAAATCCGTTCATAAATGACCTGTAGACTGTGCTCAAGGTTTTCAGGCTTCGGGCACCTGTAGCCATCACAGTTGACCAATCACGACCAAAAGGGGATGTCATCATCTAGGCCTTATATGTAGTCAACCTAACAAGTTACAATGAAATCCTTACATAAATACGACCTATAGACCATGCTAAAGGTTTTTGGGCTCGGGCAGCCATCAAGGCTGAATGATCGTGACCAAAAGAGGACGTTCTGATCTCAACATTATTTGGAGTCATCCTACCAAGTTACAATGAAATCATTTCATAAATATGACCTGTGGACTGTGCTAAAGGTTTTCAGGCTTCGGGCCCCTGTAGCCGTCACAGTTGCCCAATCACGTCCAAAAGGGGACGTTTTCATCTAGACATTATATGAAGTCAACCTACCAAGTTACAATGAAATCCCTCCATAAATATGACCTGTAGACTGTGCTAAAGGTTTTCGGGTTTTGGGCTCAGGCAGTCATCATGGTTGACAGATCGCGACCAAATGGGGAAGTTCTCATCTAGACATCATCTGGAGTCGTCCTTCCAAGGTACAATGAAATCCCTCCATATTAAATATGACCTGCAGACTGTGCTAAAAGTTTTTGGGTTTCGGGCTTGGGCAGCCATCAGATCATGACCAAAAGGGGACGTTCTCATCTAGGCATTATACAGAGGCATCCTACCAAGTTACAATGAAATCCCTTCATAAATACGACATGTAGACTGAGCTAATGGTTTTCGGGTTTTGGGCTCAGGCAGCCATACCGGTTGACCGATCGCAACCAAAAGGGGACGTTCTCATCTAGACATGACCCCAAACCTGCATATGAAATTTTGTGATGATCAGACAAGAACTACGGGGTGTAGCCTGTGCTAAAGGAAAATGTGAACAAACTCACAGTCTCACAGACTAACAGACTTCCGCACGCATGATGGCAATAGTTCATCTTGACTTTGTCAAGTTGAGCTAAAAATTACTTTCATTTGGACATTGCATACTGTTGATCAACATGAACACAACTTTTATGATAACATTTGTTTAGTTATCAATTAGCATTAATCCCAATTTTCCATGTATAGGAAAAATGTAATGGACACACCAGTTAAAATCAACTTTTGGACTTTTGAGAAAAAGAAGTTTCTAAAAACTGACAATAAAAACTTTCGAGTTGGAGTAATTTTGCTGAGTAGGTAGGCAATAAGCAAACAAACATTTTTTTGTTACAGCCTGAAGAAGAAGATGTTTAAAGAAATTTCTTCATATTGCACTAAGTAAAATTCAGGCTACCATAGGGAGCCCAAATATTGTGGAGCAATTTCCCCCACCCCTAGATATGGGGCTGGGTATGCTGAGTTGAACAAAAATGCAATGCCTCTTCGGGACCATCACTCACACAAACTTTTACTTGAATTGGCCCAGTGGTTTTGGTGGAGAAGTCTGAAACATAGTGTTGATGGATGCCAGATGATGGCCGGACGACAAACGCCGGTTGGAGAGCAATCAGATAAGCTCAGCCTCAGTTCGTCAAGTTGAGCTAATAAAAGAGAGCATTTGGCAGATTGTAGTCTTATTGGGGGGGGGGGGGGGATGGGGGGAGCAGCAGGATTGGGGTGGGTCATCAAAAAGTAAGATATTAATTTCTTCTGAATACTTACTGTGTGATAATAGTTCTCATACTCTGCAGCAATTTTGAATCAAGGTTGTCTGTAAACATGCCATATATTTTCAAGAGCTCAAGAAAAAACTCTTCAGACAGAAAAAGACTCATTATACCTCCTCTTTCTTCTGATAGACTAGATAATGCATTAGTCAAAAACTTTTCATCATTTTTCATGAAATCCAAGCATCTCCCACTGTTTAGTTTCTTCAAAATTTGGAACACTTTGTTTTTGAAATTTTCTACCCAGTTTCTGTGAGCATCACAAATATTACTTGATGGAAACAAACTAGTCCCAATGACAACTCTGATGAACTTCATTGATTCCTTTAGGAGAAATAGGTTGCTTCCTACTGATAAGGAGTGCAAAGCATGTTGTAATAAGCCTGAAAGACAGAGACAGAATCTAGAATTTCTTTAATTTTTCACTTAATCTAAAAGCAGACCAACATTATTCAAATTTTATTATTCGTGTAATCTTAGGCAAATAAAAGGCCGCCCGGCCACACAAACCCCGAAAAAAAGTGTGCAATTCAAATTTTGAAAAAATTTGAATTTTCAAAGTTGAAAAAGGGTCGTAACTCTGGCAAACACTTTCGGACCAAACCCCTATTTGAACTTGACCTGTATGTTATGTTGATACACCCACATACCAAATGTTATTTGAATCGGTGAACAACAACAACTAAAGTTATAATCTGGAAACCCCCAAAAAAGAATTTTCTATGTTGAAAAAGGGGTATAATTCTGGGAAAAAATGTCAGACCACACCCTTATTTGAACGTGACCTGTATTTTATCTTGATACACCTACATACCAATTTTCTCATTTAATTTGGCCAACTATAACTGAAGTTATCATCAGGAAACCAAAAGAAATGAATTTCTGAAGTCGAAATATCTGAAGGGGCATAACTCTAGAAAAAATTGTCAGACCACATCCCGTTTCGAACCTGACCTGTATTTTATGTTGATACACCTACATATCAAATTTCATTTGATTTGGCTAACTATAACTAAAGTTATCATCGGGAGACCAAAGTGGGGCGGATGAATGGAATCATGCACATATGGATGGACAGACAGATGGATGGATGGATGCACGCACGCATGCACAACCGCTAGTTTAATAGTCTGCTGAAAAAAATTTTCGGGGGACAAAAAAAAAACAAGTGCAATGCCAAGAGTGGCTATGCCCCCAACCCCCACTGCCAGACATGAGTTTCTGGTCATTTATCTTTGTTGATACTGAATTAATAAATATCTTGTCTTATCTTATCTCCATTAAACCATAGCACCAATACAGCAGGCCACCAAATGTGTCAATGGGACACTAATGCCCTCGCTTTATGATAAACCTTTGTAAATGTAAATCTTATTTCAGGCTAATCTTAAATATAAAATAACAAAGTCCAAAAAGGGGCCATAACTCAGATAAAAATTATCGCACTACACTCAAAATCAAACCCATCTGGTATATTGTCTACAGTAAGCTATATTCCAAGTTTGATTGAAATCAGACACCTATAACTCAAGTTACCATCTGGAAACCAATTTCAACATGTCTTCTAAGTCAGAAAAGGGTCATAACTCTGCCCCAAAATACCGGAACAAGCCCTTTATCAATCCAAACCTGTATTATGTGGTTATAAACCTATGAATAAAATTTTGTTTCATTTCGTGCAGTCAAACTAATATTAGTGCTTGGAAACCATATTTGTATGTTAAGTATATATGTACAGGAAAGGGTCTCATCGGTTATAGAGAATTTACTATGTAAGGGTTGTGCTAGACTTGGCAGTTAAAGTGCTTTCTTGTGGATGACTTCCAGCTTGGGGCCTTCTGACTGTGTGCTGCAAATGAAGCGATCTAAATTGAGCAGTTTGAGTGAAAGAGATATATAAATTTGATTCAATCATTTATTTATCTTGAGAGCGGCCCACAGCTATAAGACATCCCCAGGCGAGGTCATTTCACGCGGGCAGGGTGGGTAAAATTACTTGGGGGACAGGGTGTCTTTTCGTCTGGTCATTTAAGTTGTTCATATATAGGTAAAGTAAAGCAGGAAGACGTGTTATGACGGTGTCCAAATCAGCAACAGCACACCCCCTCTCAATCCATGGGTCGTACTACCGCTGATGTGATCGCTGCCGCCACGGTGTCTTATATAGTGCAATCCGGACAATAAGGATTGCTACATTCAACATTGTCTGAATAAAGTGCTAGAAGCCTGGACAACAGCTTCTTTTTAAATATGTTTCTATTGTTCATCTTACGCAGATCTCTATCTAGCACATTCCAAATTCTGGGATACAGGTTAGTAGGAAGGCGGTCCAGGGCTTTTGTTCTTGTTCTAGTTATTTGGAGAAGATCACGTTGTCTAGTGGTTCTGACAGGCATACTAGCCACTCTGAAGAAGTTATCAAATGACCGGGGAAGACTGTCATTTTTCCAATCAAAGACAAAGAGGGATACATGGAATTTATACAGGTCAGTCACCTTGAGTATTTTGTCCCTTTTGAAGAGTGGTTCTGTGTGGGCATTATACTTTTTGTTATTAATTATGCGCAGGGCTCGTTTTTGGAGAGTTAGAATTTTATTGATAGATCTCAAATTTCCCCATGCTTGGATTCCATATACTAAGTGACTACGTATCAGAGCAAAGAATAGTGTTCTCATAGTTTCATGAGAAAGGATTGCCTTTACCTTGTTAAGTGCAAAGTTTGCGCATGCAATCTTGGAACAAAGTTGAGCTATGTGGACGTTATATGATAGACAATTATCAATGGATATACCTAGAAATTTCAGTGATTTTTCAGCTTCATTTGGTCCAACCTTATTTATTATTTGGTTGTTGACGAAAATATTATATGTATTTCACTTGCATATGTTTGCAACAAAGCATGATTAAAATACAGTGTCAGTTCATTACAACTGTATTGTAAATATTTAGTTTGCTATGGTCTGTAAAAATTAAGTCATATAATATTTATTTTTCCAGAAAGGTGCATAAATATAATCTAACAGAGGGATATTTCTTATTTGTTTGTTAATGAAAGTGTCAATGACACTGCAACTCAACTTGTCCAAGAGGGGACTGAACTGAATTTACTGAATAGAAAGATCCAGTAATCCCAAGACACTCATTCACTCAAGTTTCTACAGAAAATAAATAACTCCAAAGTTACATATGAAATCTGAAAAAGATCAGATGAGGGATATGGCCTGTGCGAGGTACTAATGGAATTGTTGTTAATTTATAGGTCAAATCCAATGGCGGCCATGTTATTGAACGAAATTCAGAAAAATTTGATAGCTCCCATCACAACAAAGCTACACATGAAATTCAAAAAAAAAAGGGTGATAGATGCAGACTGTAGGGTGTGTTAATGGAATTGTTGACAATTTATATGCCAAATCCAAGATGGCTGCTGGCGGCCATATTTTGCAACAAAATTCAGAAACATTTAATACCTCCCATCTAGACATCACACCAAATCTACATATGAAATTTGAATAAGATCAGCTGAAAGATGCTGTCTGTAGGGTGTGCTAATGGAATTGTTGAAAATTTATATCCAAATACAAGATGGCTGCTAGCAGCCATATTTTTCAACAGAATCAAGAAATATTCAATAAATCCAATCTAGACGTCACACCAAAGCTACATATGAAATTTGAAAAAGATCAGGTGACAGATGCGGCCTGTAGGGTGTGCTAAAGGAATTACTGGACAATTTATATCAAATCCAAGATGGCCACTAATGGTGATGTTTTCCAACAAAATTCGGAAAATTTTGATAGCTCCCATCTAGACATTGCCCAAAAGCCACATGTGACATTTGGGATGGATCGGGGTGAGAGCTGTGGCCTGTAGGGTGTGCTAAAGGAATTGTTGGACCATTTTATATCCAAATTCAAGATGGTCAATTGTGGCCATGTTTTCCAACAAAATTCAGAAAAATTTGAAAGCTTCCATCTAGAATTTGCCCCAAAGCCATGTATGAAATTTGGAACTGATCAGGTGAGAGCTACGGTCTGTTGGGTGTGCTAAAGAAATTGTGGATGGATGGACGTACGAACGGACGGATGACAAATTGCAACCCATCCCAATAGCTCATACTTGACGTTGTGAAGTTGAGCTAACTGCATATGGAAGAGTGCTAAATTATTTTTGGCTGTCAAAATTTGTTAACATGTCTTTGCTTTGCTACAATTTATGGGAGAGTGTCTACAGGCACTCTCCCATAAATTGTAACAAGGCAAATCCATACAGAAAAACTAAATTTTACTTCAAAGATAATGTGAACCACATCCACAGAATATGAAACCTTTTTATTTGGCCTTATTATTCCTTATTGGTACAAGCTTGTTAAGTAATCTCAGTGTCGAGTGTCTAATAAACATATTACCCAACACTTGGCCTGAAAGCTAAGTGATGATAAATGTACACACAACTAACAAATCATCAAAAAATGAACGTACTTACAGACAAACTCCATTAAAGGGACAATAAAAAAATAAGTTTTTTTTAAACAATATTTTATTCTTGAAATGGTTCGGTAAACAGGCTATAAGCCTACATAAATACCTTACCGTTACATATAAATACTTTTTTGAATTACAAACTATGGTGCATGAACAAGTGTGGAAATATGAGTAGAGTTATAGTTTATGCTGGAGTCTCATAAGATTTGGTATTGAATCTGAACGTCTTAGACATTACTTCAATAATTCCATGTGCAAGTGGATACTAAACAAGCTATGTTTGGGAACAAAAACAATATCAATAAGGGGGAAAATAAAAAATAATAATTAATCCCATAACAATAATAACAAGAGAGATGTTACATCCCAACGCTCACCTACATTCGCGCTTGATAATGTCGTTCCAATGTAACATGCCTAATATTTAGTTAATATAAATCATTAACTAGGCATCAAATGATTAATGTGGTTTATGTGATGTCTTTGGAAAGTCTATATTTCTGCATTTATTATATATCAATTCAACACAGAATCATTGGATACATCTTTTAGAAATGTTTATGATTAAGAATATGAATCGTGAGGCCAGATATTAAATCATAAATAAGAATTAGGAAAGGCTTTCATAAATCACTGAAATTTTAAATGAAGTACATTCATTGGTTAAAGAGGAGTTGCGGAAAAACATTCGTTCAAGAAAGTGACTATAAGTCCCAACAAAAATACATCACATCAACAACTAAAATAAGCCTTAATGTTACTAGTAACAAGTATGAAATGAAAAAGTATTAAACAACAAAAAAAAAAAAATAAACAAATTTTTTTTTAAAGAAAGTGAATATAAGTCCCAAAAATCCCCGTCAAATTCCTCAAATATGCATGTAATAAGGGCACAACGTTACCGCAATGTAGTTCAGTAACCCATGCGTACAATATCAATTGCCTGGAAAGACACACAGAAACAGAACTCACCTTAACACCTCACCTTAACACAAACTTTTAGAACTTAAAATTGAGTAAGTCAGACAAAAACGTGAACATTGTGACTGAAAAAAAGAAAAGAAATCAGTTAAATTTCTACATACAGTAGGGTTAATACCTACAGTTGTTATTGAAATGAGAAAATAAACAGTAATGAGATGTTAAGGCACCACAATCTGCACAAAAGCTGACTTTAACGTAAATTCTCACAACACCTAAACGCAAATTCTTACAACAACTTTTGGCAGAAAATTTTAGGTGAAATTTGGAAAAAGGTCATAGTATCAGGGTTAAATACTGTTCTGATAGTTCCCTACAACCTACATATGCAATATCAAAGGCCTGAGCCCACTGATCTTTGAGAACTCACCTTAACACCTCACCTTAACACAAACTTTTAGAACTTAAAATTTACTAAGTCTGAGAAAAACATGGAAATTTTGACTGAAAAAAAAGAAAATTTCCGTTAAATTTCTGCATACAGTCGGGTTAATACCTACAGTTGTTATTGAAATATGAAAATCAAGAGTAATGAGAAGTTAAAGCACCACAATCTGCACAAAAGCTGACTTTAACGCAAATTCTTACAACACCTAAACGCTAATTCTTACAACAAGTTTTGGCAGAAAATCAGCCTCAAATTCCTCAAATATGCATGTAATGAGGGTTAAATATTACTGCAATGGAGTTCAGTAACCCAAGTGTAGAATATTAATCGCTTGGAAAGACACATAGAAACACAACTCACCTGAACACAAAGGTTAAATACTGTTCTGATAGTTCCCTACAACCTACATATGCAATATCAAAGGCCTGAGCCCACTGATCTTTGAGAACTCACCTTAACTCCTCACCTTAACACAAACTTTTAGAACTTAAAATTTACTAAGTCCGAGAAAAACATGAAAATTTTGAGTGAAAAAAAAGAAAATTTTCGTTAAATTTCTGCACACAGTAGGGTTAATACCTACAGTTGTTATTGAAATATGAAAATCAACAGTAATGAGAAGTTAAACCAGCACAATCTGCACAAAAGCTGACTTTAACACAAATTCTTACAACACCTAAACGCAAATTCTTACAACTTTTGGCAGAAAATTTTAGCTGAAATTTGGAAAAAAGTCATAGTTTCAGGGTTAAATACTGTTCTAATAGTCCCCTACAACCTACATATGCAATATCAAAGGCCTGAGCCCACTGATGCTTGAGAAATTCACCTTAACATTAAATCTTACAATATTGGACACGCCGGACGCCGACGCTGACGCCCGAGGTTATCACAATAGCTCACATCTTACAGATGTAGGTGAGCTAATAATTATAATAATAATAATTGTAATGGGCAACTGAACTCAACAGTCTTGGAATATCTGTTAAACATCGAGTTTTCAGCAAAATCTTCCTGTTTTTATAATAAAGTTCTGTGTAGATATGACGATATTCCTATTTTCTATATCTGACAACATGGAGCTGCCAGATAAAAGTATTTCTGTGTCACATATTGTATAATCAATGCTTTCAAATAATATTTGTCGCTGTGTAATATATTTTGGACACGTTAGAAGAAAATGCTCGGAATCTTCATAATTGAATCCACATGAACATCTTGGATCGCTAACTAAAAATCGTTCAAACATATGACCTTTTAGGTCACTACACCTTTGTCTAAGTTTGCAGTGCAGAATCTGGCCATTCCTCCCACCAGAATAGTAATGCTTCGGAACCGCTATGTCGTTCCTTTTTAAATATCGCTTTAGGAGTTCTGTTGATTCACAGGATCTAACATTTGGGGCCAAAGCATTCCAAAGCTTTACCGCAGATGGCAGGAATGAGTCTGCAAAAAGCAAAGTGCGACATTGTATTTCCCGTATATTACACAAAGAACATAGAGAGCGGGTAAGTTGTTATTTCAGACACTTGGCAGGAAATCATAGACCTTAGGCACAAGGGCACATTTCCGGTTATAATTTTGTGCATTGTGGTGATTTTGTGCCTTCTTCTGCATTCTTTTAGGGTTATGAATCCAGTTTCTGAATATATACGACCATGGCTTGTGCCTCTTGGAATACCACATATTGTACGCAGAGCATCAAGTTGTAGATTTTCTAATACAATTAACTTGTTCTCTGGACAGTTATCCCCGATGATATCAGCATAGTTAAAGAGTGGAAGAATAAATCTGATATACATTGTTTCCAAAGCTGATCTGGAAAGTCTGTATTTCAAGCTACGAAAACTGTTTATCATAGGACTGACTTTACCGATTATTGAATCTACATGAGTATTCCATGATCCTGAATAATGAAAATTCAGACCAAGATGTTTATGAGTTTCACCATCGCTCACAGGAGTGTCTATAAAATAGAGAGTTGGCTTTGGAAGGGGATTACACTTCTTTGTGAAGCTAAGCGCCACTGTTTTCGTTGGGTTAAAATTAACCTTCCATGTTTTCGCCCAGAGACCAATACACTCAAGATCTGTATTTAAAATATTTGAGGCCTGGGTTGCATCTTCAACAATTAAAAATATGGATGTGTCATCTGCATATAGCCTAATATTGGACTGAATATTGTCCACTAGATCACTTATGTAAATGTTGAATAAAAGGGGTCCAAGAACAGATCCCTGAGGGACACCAGCAAATATGTGGTTTGGTTATGAGCTGCTACCATTAATTACAACTAGCTGTGAGGGATCGGTTAAGTACAGTAGAACCTGTCTTGAGAGACCGCCCTTTGGGCCACACAAAAGTGGTCTCTCAAGACAGGTGGTTTCTCATAACAGGTTTCAGGTTTTCTCAAGTCAGTGAATAACCAACCACAAAATTCAGAAATGGAGAAGAATGGATTTTTGTAATTACTTTGTAGTTGTTCTTTTTTATGAAGTTTTTGTAACAAATTGAAATGGACTGTTATAATGAAAGTGTCAGTGACACTGTAGCTCAACTTGTTAAGACATGTACATATATAGTATGTGACATAGCAATGACAAACATCTAGGTAATGACCTGATAACAAAGGTACATATAAAGTATTGTAACGGTCTGTACATAAATACTGACCGTAGCCTGTAACAAATGTATAGGTAAAGTATTGTAAAGGTGGGTGACAGTCAGATGCTAAACTAGAAAAGAAATCTTTGAGTCTCAGAGTGGGTCTGACTAAACCCCAAAATATTTGTTCTCATAGCACAGTGATAGCAAAGGCACCCCAAAACACACTCGTTCCTGTCCCAAGGTGAAAACAAAGGTACCCAAGAAGTTTCGTGAAGATCAGTTCATAAATACGAGCTTATAGAAGTTGTGACAAAAAACTGATTGGACCTAATTTCGGTACAAAATGGCCACTGGCAGCCATCTTGAATTTTGGACCGCACCCAGAAACACTCGTTTTCGTCCCAAGGTGATAACAAAGGTACCCAAGAAGTTTCGTGAAGATCGGTTCATAAATACAGCCTCTAGCCTGAGCCGTATTGACATGTGCACTTACAGTGTATAAGTAGCACTGAATAAATCAAAGTTCATCTAATTTGCATAATTTCTGCAGAAGAAAAAAACCTGTACTATATGTGATGTATTCCATATAACTAAACATTCATACAAAAATTTATTCAAATCAGAACTTTCATACAGAAGTTCTGTACAAAAGACTGGTTGCACTAATTTTGGTACAAAATGGCTGCTGGTGGCCATCTTGTATTTCGGACCACACCCAAAAGCACTCGTTCTCATCCCACGGTGATAACAAAGGTACCCAAGAAGTTTCAAAAAGATCGGTTCATAAATACGGCCTCTAGCCTGAACTGTATAGAAGTTGTGTACAAAAAACTGATTAAATCTAATTTCGGTACAAAATGGCCACTGGCAGCCATCTTGAATTTTGGACCGCACACAGAAACACTCGTTCTCGTCCCAAGGTGATAACAAAGGTACCAAGACGTTTCATGAAGATCGGTTCATAAATACAGACTCTAGCCCGAGCCGTATTGACATGTGTACTTACTGTGTGTAAGTAGCACTGAAAAAATCAAAGTTCATCTAATTTGCATAATTTCTGCATGAGAAAAAAACCTGTATTATATGTGATGTATCCCATGGTACTAAACATTCACACAAAAAATTATTCAAATCAGCGCTTTTATATGGAAGTTCTGTGCAAAAATCTGATTGCACCTAATTTTGTACAAAATGGCTGCCATCGGCCATCTTGAATTTCGGACCGGACCCCAAAACACTCGTTCTGGTCCCACGGTGATACCAAAGGTACTCAAGAAGTTTTGTAAAGATTGGTTCATAAATACGGCCTCCAGCCCGAGCTGTATTGGCATTTGCACTTACAGTGCTGAAAGTAACACTAAATACATCAAAGTTAGTCTAATTTGCATAATTTACGCACGAGAAAAAAACCCGTATTATATGTGATGTATCCCATGGTACTAAACATTCGTACAAAAAATTATTCAAATCAGCGCTTTCATATGTAAGTTCTGCGCAAAAATCTGATTGCACCTAATTTTGTATTTTGTTGTGGGTTGGAGAAAAAGGAAGAGAAATTTTCAATACGTGGACATTGACTTCTGCTGAGTCAAAATCACTCAATACTCACTACGACAAGTTTAAGGCATATGATCAGCCCAAGTTGAATCCAGTTTTTGTACGTTATAAGTTTAACAACCAGACACAAGGCACGGACACAATTGAAGAATTTTTGACTCGTCTTAAAACATTTGCCCGTGACTGTGATTTTCAGGACTCTTGACGAAATGATTAGAGACAGGATTGTATTTGGTGTATCCAGTACGAAAGTTTGTGAGAAACTTATCAATGAAGGGGCACAATTAACTTTGGATAAGGCTGTTCAAATTACACAAAATTTCCAATATGCTCAACTTCAGAAACAATCGATGGGGAATAATGGTCAAAATCAATGGGGAATAATGGTCAAAATGCCCATGAAGTGAACTTCATTCACAGTAAGACTGAACATTCTCGCAAATCTGGTGGTCGTCAACAAACTTTTAAGTCTAGCACACCTAAAACAGGTGAACAAAAGCATGTGCCATCAAATACTATGCGAAAATTCAACAAATCGTCAAAAGTATCTCGTTGTCGATATTGTGGCCGTAATCATACATCTGAACAGATTTGCCCAGCAAAGGGAAAGAAATGCTTGAAGTGCAATAAGTGGAATCATTTCGCATCAGTTTGCCGATCCAGTGGCTCAGCTTCGCAGCGACATGTACATGAAGTTAATGCGAAGAACAATGTAGAAAATGACAGCGATTCTGATTTCTTCGTTTGCAGTGTAGATGCAGATCCAAAGCAAATGGACGAGGCATTCGTAATCTTGTGCATAGGACAAAATGAAACTCCTATTGAGTTCAAGCTTGACACTGGTTCTCAAGTGAACATAATACCTCTCAAACTTATGAGGCAACTTGGTGATACTGCCCTCAAAAAGCCCTTGAAACGTCTAATAGCTTATAATGGCCATAACCTAAAAACTTGTGGCCAGTGTGTCCTTTCATGTAGGTTTAAGGATCATGTTTCAAGTATAAATTTTTATATAGTTGAAACAGATGCAAAACCTATTCTCAGCCTACAGTCCTGTATAAGCCTAGAATTAATCAAACTCATTTACACTGTAGATTCACACAGTATTAGTAACTTTTCTGATAGAAAATTTCTTGACAAAAATACTGTTTTAGCAGAATATGGTGATGTTTTCAAAGGTGTAGGGCTTTTTCCCGGTGAGTGTACAATCCAAATAAATGATAATGTACCACCAGTAATACATGCACCTCGCAAGGTACCAGTAGCTTTGCGTGATAGACTCAAAAATGAACTTGATCGAATGGAGCATTCTGATATAACTGTTAAGGTCCAAGAACCTACACAATGGGTAAACTCACTGGTAGTCGTCGAGAAACCGAAGTCTGGTAAACTACGTGTCTGTTTAGACCAGCAAGATTTGAATTATGCTATTATGCATCCATATTACCCGTTGCGCACTCTTGACGACATACTGCCCACCCTTTCAGGAGCACAGTATTTCACCAAGCTTGATGCACGGTCTGGCTATTGGGCCATAAAGTTGTCTGAGAAATCGTCTTACTTGACCACATTCAATACACCTTTTGGCCGTTACCGTCTCCTCCGTTTACCATTTGACTTGAAGTCGTCGCAGGACGAATTCCAGCGCAAAATAGACGAGATATATGAAGGTCTCGATGGGGTTGTAGCAATAGTTGACAATATTTTGGTCTATGGCAAAAGTCGTGATGAGCATGATCAAAACCTTCGCAATGTGCTGAAATGTTCTCGTGAAGTGGGATTAAATTTAACCAGGACAAATTGGAAGTAGGTGTCACTGAGGTACCCTATTTTGGACATTTGTTAACAGCTGAAGGTGTTAAGGCAGACCCATCAAAACTGCTTGTGGTCCGTGAAATGAATGCACCCCCAAAATAAGTCAGAGTTGGAAACTGTACTTGGAATGGTGAATTACTTAGCAAAATTTGCCCCAAACTTAGCAGAGATTACAAGTCCTCTTCGTAAGCTCTTACATGTATCTAAAGATGTAGAGTTCTCCTGGGACCAACCACAAATTGAGGCTTTTCAAAAAGTTAAAGACACAATAACTCAGTCACCAGGCTTAACTTATTACGAACCTTCAAAAGAGTTAACCCTTGAGGTGGATGCGTCAAAATATGGATTGGGTGCCACGCTATTGCAGGAAGGGCGACCGATCGTTTATGCCTCAAAATCTCTCACTCCATCTGAGATCAATTACGCTCAGATAGAGAAAGAGATGTTTGCAATTTTGTTTGGCTGTAAACGCTTCCACCAGTATGTTTATGGAAGGAAGGTAAGAGTGGAAACTGATCATAAACCTTTAATTTCTATCCTCAAAAAGTCATTGAGTGTTGCACCTCCTCGCCTTCAGAGGATGATGCTTCAGTTACAGAGATATGAGATAGAAGTAAATCACAAGCCAGGAAATAATATACCAGTAGCCGATACATTATCCCGTAAATCATTACCGGATACATTTCCTGAGTTGGGGGAGCAAATAGATTGTCATGTGCATACAATCTTAACTGCCCTACCTGTCAGTGATGATAAATTAAAGCAGATTTCTTTGGCTGTTAAGTCTGATCCACAATTTGTGACATTGAAACGAGTTATCCAAAATGGATGGCCCGAAGTTAGAAATGATTGTCCTCCCACAGTTATTGATTATTGGAACCACTGTGATGAATTGTCTACAGTAAATGACCTTATATTAAAAGGGCAAAAGTTAGTCATTCCGAGAAAATTGAGAGCCTCACTACTTGAACTGATACATGCAGGTCACATGGGTGTGGAGAAATGTTTGAAAAGGGCACGAGATATTCTCTTTTGGCCCAAAATGTCAAATGACATTAGGAATTTAGTATTATCATGTAATACTTGCTTAGAGCACAGAAATAATAACCCAAGGGAACCATTACATTCCCACGAAGTTCCTCCACATCCATGGCACACTGATGGTACCGATCTATTTCACTTTCAGAGTCAGGATTATATTGTTGTTGTTGATTATTACAGGAGGTACTTAGAAGTAAGTCATTTACCTAGCACAAAAGCATCTACTGTCATTCATAAGATGAAATCTATCTTTTCACATCATGGAATACCAGTTAGAGTAGTATCGGACAATGGTCCACAGTACTCTTCAGATGAGTTTAGAAAGTTCAGAGAAGAATGGGGTTTTTCACATATTACCTCAAGCCCTTGGTTTCCTCAATCCAATGGGTTGTCCAAACTTACAGTGCAAACTATCAAACGCATTTTTTCAAAACTAAAGCAGATCACAAGGACCCTTATTTGGGAATTTTGGAATATCTTAATACACCCATTGAATTTGACTATGCTATATCGCCAAAACCGATGCCATATTTTACAGTCAAATGAATATGAATCAAAATTCCCAGGAGATTTACCAAATACAAATGTACTTGAGGGTGATATTTCTGAACCTGCATTGCCTTGTGATACTGGTGATGGGTGTATAAACATTACCCAACACACACCACCACTACCACAACCTTGTTCTGTGGACTTGGAACAACCTACCTCAGTCAATCCCACATTAGGAACTGGTCACAACATTCCCTCCAATATTTACAACTCTCCAGTAAATAATAAATCCGAACATTATGTAACTCGTTCTGGTAGGGTGGTAAAACCAAAGACTGTTATATCTATGTGACCTTTAGTTGTCTCCTGTGTGTAAAAAAAAACAAAAAACTGCAGTCCCCTGTGTCTTATAGATGTGGTCTAGTGATTTTCATTTTAAGAAGGGAGATGTAACATTATCACTAGCTTAATTTAGAACTCATCAGTTCAGTACTGTCAGTACTTTGACTTTTGAAAGTTTGTGATTATCTCCCTTAGCTCACTGGACTCCCTGCTGACCACCTCATAGACATGATTGTACAACATGAAAAGGCATTGAATAAACAACATGTGTTGAGCGTTACACTCACTGTCTTTGTCAGCTTATTATTTTTTATGATATTCCCAGACACTGTTACACTCAATACCCCAAACAACACTGAATGCCCCAATCCTTGCACGATAAGTACTGATATCAACCGCCATGATAACTGTCTATGTAAAATAATTTTGACATCAGTATTTGTGTGCAAAGCCGGACAGTATGGTAATCATTTCTCTCTGATGTGGGTGATTTTTCAAAATCCTGTTCACAGTGAACAGGTTGTGACTCTACTTGTATTTTAACAATTGTGCAGATTCTATATACATAAAAATAACAATAAATAAAATGTGTCATAAAGACTATAGTGTGTGGTTACTTCTGAGGTTCAGATTGGATGTGCGATCATTAGGCTTTTTCTATTTTTTTTACTCTGTACATCGCACAGTGGTATAGAGAGACTTCTCGTAATTTCACCACGGCTTTCCACTGATTCAGATTATCAATTTTTGTCTTAAAAACACCGCCCAAGACCCCTCATTGGCACGAGCCTAACGAGCTTGCTCCAATGAGGGGCCACAAACTATATTTTCGAGACAACAAGCTATATCTTTGATGCAACAGTAGTGGCTATTTCAGCAATCGATTTTGAATCCATGTTCTGTTTTTTTAACAAGTCGCTATATATGGGTAGAATTACGTTAATTATACATGTAAAGTGGAAGTATACATTTCTTAGAGAACACTTTCTCTCCAATAACTCCTAATTAAACTATTATTTGTGTAGAGGTTGACATGAGAGATAACAGTGTTGTTGATTATTTTGGAAATTGTTTATTTGGATTGAGTCGAACATGTACTGCTCTGCTATGCACTGCTGTAAGTGGAACGAAGAGCCCTTTCCAGCAGAGTATTGCATCCCAGCGCTTATAGTATCCATCCCTTACAAGGAAAATTTAGGTTGAAGTACATTTATGACAAATACAGCATATACGGGTAGACTTCAAGTTAAGTTTGAGTACAAAGTGGAGGTAAACGTTTTCAGAGAATCCATTTTCTCCGGTAACTGCTAATTAGACCATTTCTTGTGTAAAGGTTAATATAAAAAAATCAGGGTGTTGTGGGTTATTTTGTTGAATATTTAATGTGATTGAACCAAACAGATATACTGTGCTGTTTTTTTCTGTACACAAACATCTTGTTTCTAGTTTCACTATGTGTAAATTTCACTATGCATGGCCTAGGAACACCCTCTGTTCTTTCGGTAACCTATGTGCTGCTAAAATATCATCCTGTGTCAGAGTTAACTCTTTCTAACTACTGTTGACTAGGCTGCATATCTTTTCCGTCAAGTTTTCATTTTCACTTTCATCAAGTTGCAGAATCTTCATATTGTTTTTCCTAGAATATTGTTCACTCTTGTTGGATGAACATTGAAGATGTTCACATCTTTTTTAAGCTGCTGAATGTCACTTTTCAGTCTATCGGATTCTGCTTTGTAATATTCAATTTCTTCCCTTAAAAGAGTGTTTTCAATGTTGGTTGATTCAATCTTTTGAGCCAAGCTCTCGATTTCCTTGTTAAAACTAGATGTAATTTCCTCTTTAAATTCACAAAACATGCCAGTTAGAAGCTGACTTACTATAGTGTTCACATCACTTTTTGTAGGTAATGCTTCGATGTTTCTACTAAGCAACTGAATCTGCTCAAAGAGCTCACAGCCTGACATATCGGAACTCATTTCAAGTGAATGAGCTACAGAGCTATAAGTTTCTTCAGAACGAAGACGCTTTGTCGCCGGTTTTCTCACTGGTATTCTTGTATTTCTTCTACCTAATTTTTCCAGTGTTAAGTTTCTACTGTTTTTTCCACAGGAAACACAATTGACGGAGATCCAGAAACTGCAACACTATATGACATTACGGGTTAACAAAGTCAACACTTCATTCAAAACTCGATTCAAACATCAAGCGAACTAGACATCAGAAAATAGTATCCAATTTCAAGAGAGAAAAACTAACCAATCAAATACCATCACTATTACTTTTCCTCTAGTTCATGGTTAGATACCGTTAACGCAAGATGTAAAGTTGTTGGTTGAAAACTCTTATACCGTTAACCCAAGCTGTAGAGTTACTGATCAAAAAGTTGATATCCAGACCAGGAGACTGAGTTCTTATCACCTACTATTCAATGCATGCACCTTGAAATTAGTGACTTATCCCACGAAATGTGGAGACATACCTATAAATCTGCATTTCTATCAGTACAATCAATCGCAGAATCACATCAGAAAATATAACACAGACGTCCCCTAAGTGGCAATCCTCACCCCCCAGAAATAGTTAGATGATCACATTGCTAGTTTCTAAAATACTGATTATACAGAAAAAGATCAACACTTGTTTACATGCAAATGCCAATTCTGATAGGAGTAAAAAATAAGTTGACTATTTAACAAAACCACAATGCCCATTATGCAAAAGTACCCTAAGTTTTATATATCATTGTATGAAAGCTTCCGATTCGATTAAATAAATTAACTTGAAGATGAGAATGTATTGGATTTTTCAATGCAAACTGGTTAGTCGATCACTCATGGAAAATCTGTGCAATGTCAGTTTCCCTATTTGTTGAAATTAGCTTTCTTAGAAAGATCAAAGTGAAGTTTGTGTTCACGCAAGTTTATTTATAGTGTATGCATCAAAGAAATCTATTTCAGATTGGCACTGTCGATAAATGTGCTTTGGGATTTATTGGATTCATAACTGCAATTTATTTGAAACAAGCGCACCACCAAGAATGGCTAAATACGCCTGTTAGCCATTTTGAATTGTACCAACTTTGGTTGAGATCAAATGATCCAAACTGAAGTTATCGGTCGGAAACCAAAAATGTTAATAGATGACCAAATTTTAAGTCAAAAAGGCTTCCCATAACTCAAGTAAAAATAATTGGATGGAACCCAAATTCGAACTTAACCTGTATTACTAGCTGGGTAATACAAAAAAACAACTTTAGTTGACATCAAATGATCCAAACTGGAGTTATCGGTCAGAAGCCAGAAATGTTAATAGACAGTTAACTTTTAAGTCAAAAAAGGGCTGTAACTCATGCAAAAATAATTGGACGGAACCAATATTCGAACTTGGCCCATATTACTAGCTGGGAAATACACATACTACCTTTGGTTGAGATCAAATAATTCAAACTGGATTTATCGGTTGGAAACCAAAAATGTTAACAGACGGACAGACAGATGGATGGGCATATGTATGGACAGATGGACAGACTGATTACATAATATGACCGTTTTTCAAACAAACGTATAAAAATACAAAGTTTTTTTTATCTAATAATGTCCAATTATTGCTAAAATAATGCACAGATGTTGATTGTGGTGGTCATTCATTCCAACAACAAAAAGTTAAAATTAGAAACTTCACATATTCAGAAAGGATGTCATGGGCTTTGTTTACAGTACAGCCTATAACAAACTATACCGTTAGGCAATACTCTTTTGATAATGATGTCATATTAGCGCCTTACCCTATAGCAATAATGCAATATACATGTTGTAGCGATTATCACAAGACAAATGCATGCGTGGCGCAATGTTTTCATAACTATCGCTCGTAATTTTTCAGATGAAAAAAAGAGGAGCGAATACTTATAATAATATGGATGATTTGAGTAATGCAAAGTTTTTTTTTATGTTAAACGAACTGATGTACACAAAATCAAGCAGGAATTGGGGTGATGTAAAATAAAATAGAAATATTTGTGAAAGCACAATTAGTTTAGTTGTATTATTAATATGTGTGTGATATATTTTGGACACATTTTAAAATAAATATCATAAATTTTAACAAAATATGAAGTACTTACATATTTGTTTGAATCAAATTCAACGAGAAAAATATCCTTCATAATCCTTTCTAATATTCGAAAATTATCCGGCATTATATACACATAAGCAAGAATATGTCCACCCAGCAGTATGAACTGATGAACTGACTGTAAAATACTATGTTCAATTTCAGGATTGTATTTTAGCTTCATGCTTATTAAAACATGTCTTTGTGTACTTGTTTGTTTTTGTAATTGCATTGAAATGAGCGTTGCTAACAATTATTTGAGTGTTTATGTTTGTTTACTGTTTAGCATTGATATGACATAACTAATTCTTTGTGCTTTCTTTAACTGAAATGACGCATTATTCCTATAAAAATATTGCGATATTCAGATATGAATATGAGGCAATAATGCCCAAACAGCGCATTATTAGCACGACAAGGTTTCCACTTTATTGTAGGCTGTACTGTATTTCTGATAACTTTTGGGTTACAACCTTTATATCTTTGAAATGTCATGATTTCTGAAATTTTGTCTGCTTCTAAGTTTTTTAATTACACATTTGATTTCACATGGCTTCTGATGTCTTGTTTTTTTAATGCCTGTTCACAACTAAGCAAAATCTGAGAGTCTTATTACATAATGTACCAGTACTACATGGTACTGCAACCAAGGGAGCATGGTTGCTCAGTGGTTAGAGCACTGAACTCCAAACTGAAAAGTTGATGGTTCGATAATGACCAATGAAAATTACACAGAGTCCTTGGGAAAGACACTTAACTGGCAGTGTGCTAAATTATTTCTAGTCATCGAAATTTATTCACCGGTCTTTGCCATGTTGTAATTTACGAGAGAGTGCCAAAAAGCACTCTCCCATAAATTGTAACAAGGCAAATCCATACAGTTGAAATAAGAAATAATTTTACTTCAAAGATAATATGAAGCACACTCACAGAGTATGAAGCCTTTGAATTGTTGTACCTGCACTTCAGAATAAATCCCAAAATGGGCTTCCAGCACTCTACCATTTAATGCCAATTGTCTATGTGAGGGGACATTTTGATGGTGCATTTGCCTTCAACTGCTGCTAACTCTGCTTGTGCAGTGTTAGTACATTGGATAGTCTGACAGTTGCTCACTACTACTTGGTTGTTCTCTCCAGGTACTCTGGCTTCCTTCTCCCATAAAACTCTCTGATGTGACCGTGGCTGTTGAAAGTGTTAGAAGTCATTGATACGCAACACAATGACAGATACTGTACATGTAAATGGAACTTCGAATACAGATCCGGCTTTTAGATTAAACTGCTGCACAGGAAGGAGTTCAGCAGAAGTGTCGGCCATGAATGTCATCCTTGCAGAGGAAACGTGTGTTGCAGTTGCAATGTGAGATGAAAGGTATTTTATCAACTATTACAGTGGTAGCAGAGCAAACAAAGATCCAAACAGCATGGCAACCAATTACAAACAACCACCGAAGCTAACAAGTGATATCACCTACGAAAAATGGAAAAGTGAACTACAACTTTGGGAGGTCATCACAGATTTGGAAAAATCGAAAATTGGACTAGCAGTCGCACTTTCACTCAGCGGCAAGGCTAGGGAAGTTGCACTGGGCGTTTCAGTACATGATTTGAAAAAAGATGATGGTTTACAGACATTATTAAATGCTCTCGATAAAGTGTTCAAACAGGATTCGAAAGATGTGGTGTATCAAGCATATCGGGACTTTGAAACTTTTCAATGCACTGACAATGCCAGTATGGACGATTACATCACTGAATATTAATTGAAGTATTCCAAGTATAAAAGTCAAGGTTTGGTTTTATCTGACGAAGTCCTTGCATTTCAATTAATGCAAATTTATCAGACCGCAATCGCCATCTTGTTTTAACAGCATGTCCTGAAATTAAATTAGATTCTATGAAGTCAGCTTTGAAAAGAATATTTGGTGGTACAATTGGTAGTGGTTCTAGAGATTTGGGGGGTGTTAAATTGGAGACACATAGAGTGTATGTGACTGGAAAAATGTTTCCTTCATTGAACAGTAAATTTAAAAATTTCTCAAGTAATTCGAAAGGCACTAACCCTCTTGACCGTTTTGGAAAAAGGACTCGATGTGCTGTTTGTGATAGTCTTTTTCACTGGGCAAAATTCAGTCCACATCGTCGTGAACAAAACTTGCTCCTGATTCAAGTTTAGATCATTCAGAGTCTGTAAATATCATACTTTTTAATGATTTGCTTTGTTCAAATGACTCAGATAGAAATGAAATTTTTATGACTGACACTTTTGGAGCTGCGGTTATTGACACCGCTTCTACTACAACAGTTTGAGGTTGTGTGTGGTTAGAGGACTATCTCTCTCAGCTTGATAAATTAGATAGAACAAAAGTTGTTCGTTCTGAGAGTTCCCAAACATTCAAATTTGGTGATGGTGTTAGAGATGTTTCACAAGAGAATGTTGTTGTTCCTGCTTTTATTGGTGGTTGTAAATGTTCAATTTCAATGGAGGTTGTCAGTTTTGATATTCCGTTACTTTTAAGTAAACAGTCTCTAAAGAAAGCACAGGCTAAACTTGACATCTGCGATGATAAAGCAGAAATGTTTGGTAATAATGTAAAATTAGAATTAACTTCTAGTGGACACTATTGTATTAATTTGTATAATTCTGCTGAGTCTGATGATGCTTGGGATTTAAATTTTGAATCTTCCGTTTTGTCTGTGTGTCTTGATAATATTACAAAGGAAAACATTGTCAAATTACACAAACAATTTGGTCACGCTTCATCAGATCGTTTGATTTCTTTGCTGCAGAAGGCAAATGTTTCTGATCACAGCAAATTTGATCTGGTTAAAGATGTCTGCAATTGTGTAGTGTGTATACAATATAAGAAACCTCCCCCCATGCCAGCAGTTGGTTTACCTGTGGCCACCAGATTCAATCAGGTAGTTGCAATGGACTTACATGAGTTGGAGAGAGGTATTTGGTATTTACACATGATAGATATGTTCACAAGGTATAGTGCAGCCTGTATTATTCGGAGCAAACAGTCTGTCATCAGCAGGAATTTTTTACAATATTGGGTCAGTGTTCATGGTTCACCAGATTCTTGTTTAACTGATAATGGAGGTGAATTCACATCAGAGGAGTTTCTGGACATGGCACATCATTTTAATATCATTGTAAAGACTACAGCGGCTGAAAATGCATGGAGCAACGCCATAATGGTATTGTAACAGACATTCTTAATAAAGTGTTATGTGATTCTGCATCTGATTATGAAACAGCTCTTGCCTGGGCAATTAATGCTAAAAATTCATTAGCGATTGTCAGTGGTTTCAGTCCATATCAGCTTGTTTTTGGAGAAAGTCACAAATTACCATCTGTTCTAACAGATAAATTGCCTGCTCTAGGAGTTACTATCAGCCAGTTATGTGGAACTGCATCTTAATTCTTTGCATAATACAAGAAAAACATTCATTGAAAGTGAAGCAACTGAAATAGTCAGAAGAGCCTTAAAAAAGAAACCAAGAAATTATGATAATTATGAATTGGGTGAATCTGTTTTCTAATGCCTGGATAGTGATAGATGGAGAGGTCCTGGTACAGTCATTGGTGTTGATGGCATGGTAGTATTTATCAGGCATGGCAGCATTTATGTAAGAGTACATAAATCAAGACTAACAAAAATTTCAAATGACATGGTTTCTAATGATCTCAATACTCATATACCTGGATTGCTACAGGAATCTGAGACTTCATCAGTACAAGATGATGAGATTTTGGGATATTCTGATGAAGATGATAGTACATGTAGTATGAATAATTTGGGGAATGTTGACAGACAGTTGGCATATTCAGATGATCCAGCTGATGTGACTGGTGGGTTAGCAAGTAGCTCAAGAACAGTTTAAACCTCAGAAAGGTCAACTGATATCAATGGAAGATGAGCAGCAAAATCACCATGTGGTGAAAATTATTTTGAGAGCAGGAAAAGCGACTTGTAAAAACAAAAATTGGTATAATGTAGAGTATGTTGAACCTCCTATGAAGGCTGGTATGAAATGTTCAATAAACTTTGATACAGTAATAAGACCTCAAGTAATCCTTAATAATGATGAAAATGATGTGGAAAATGTACTTGTTTTAAAAGATTTAACTTTTAATCAGGCAAAATTAGATGGATTGGAAGAATGGAAAAAATATGGCGTGTATGAAGAGGTTTTGTTTTGAGATTGTCATATAATGATCTGTTGTCTGTGATACATTCATTTGTTAGCATGTTTGGTTTAGGTTCACCAAAAAGAAGTTCAGTGTATATCTGAGCCAGATAAATGGCATTGTCAACTGCTTCAGACAGAGAAAGAGTTTCTGCTGCCAAAGAACTTCTAACAACCCTTCTTCTTAACTTCCTTGACTGCCAAGACAAAAGTGAAACTTTATCTTCAGATCCTTTTAAAAAATTTAAGTATCCACATTGACTTCCACCGCTCGGAAAATTACCCACAGAAGCATCACTGAATACAACCAAATGAACAGATTTACCTAAATTTTTAAATTTAATTTTTACATCTTCATCTTTGGCTCTTCTCACGACTTGATTCAATTCCAACATATGTTTTTCTTTAGCAGCATTTAATGAGGAAACAAGTGAACAAGAAGCAAATAACAAATCAGGTCGGGACTGACCAGCTAACCACAAAATTTGTCCCCCTTTAGACCTAAGCAAGTCCTTTTCATGTTCATTTAAGTCAGCTTCCTTCTCTTCACATCTCTGTTTAGAAATTTTTATTGGTTGCAGACTATTAACATAATCTTTCTGATCTAATGTAATGTTATTATTATCGTAAGTTATGTTGAGACCAATATAACGAAAACACTCTGAATCTTCTGTTCCAATGTTTAATGTTTTTCGTATGACAGAAATCACCTCTTGTTCAAAGTTTGTATTCCCAGCCCAAACAAAATCATCTACATGAGCAGCCAAAATACCATACAATCAAACCAATAGAAAACAGCTGGATCTATGCAAGAAACATGAACATTAGTGCTCAACATCACTTGTTTCACTTTGTTGTACCAATACAACGAGGCATCGGTGAGACCATATATGCATTTCTTGAGGTGCCAAACAACATGTAATACAGGTCAAAAGTGTATATCGACCAAATGGATTTGTACCCTGAAGGGTGAAAAGAAAAAAGTGTGTCTTGTTGCCGGAGGTTTCGAGGATGTCAATAAACAAATAATCAAAAAAGACTCACCAACTTGTAGCAAAGAAGCTCTGAGAGTTATGTTCTCAGTCATGGCACAGAAAAACTGGGCTCCAAGAACCATGGATGTTAAAAAAGCTTTTCTTCAAGGGAATAACTTTTCAAGAGACATTTATCTCAGACTGCCAAAAGAAGTAAGTAATTGTAAACATGTTGTTTGGCACCTCAAGAAATGCATATATGGTCTCACCGATGCCTCGTTGTATTGGTACAACAAAGTGAAACAAGTGATGTTGAGCACTAATGTTCATGTTTCTTGCATAGATCCAGCTGTTTTCTATTGGTTTGATTGTATGGTATTTTGGCTGCTCATGTAGATGATTTTGTTTGGGCTGGGAATACAAACTTTGAACAAGAGGTGATTTCTGTCATACGAAAAACATTAAACATTGGAACAGAAGATTCAGAGTGTTTTCGTTATATTGGTCTCAACATAACTTATGATAATAATAACATTACATTAGATCAGAAAGATTATGTTAATAGTCTGCAACCAATAAAAATTTCTAAACAGAGATGTGAAGAGAAGGAAGCTGACTTAAATGAACATGAAAAGGACTTGCTTAGGTCTAAAGGGGGACAAATTTTGTGGTTAGCTGGTCAGTCCCGACCTGATTTGTTATTTGCTTCTTGTTCACTTGTTTCCTCATTAAATGCTGCTAAAGAAAAACATATGTTGGAATTGAATCAAGTCGTGAGAAGAGCCAAAGATGAAGATGTAAAAATTAAATTTAAAAATTTAGGTAAATCTGTTCATTTGGTTGTATTCAGTGATGCTTCTGTGGGTAATTTTCCGAGCGGTGGAAGTCAATGTGGATACTTAAATTTTTTAAAAGGATCTGAAGATAAAGTTTCACTTTTGTCTTGGCAGTCAAGGAAGTTAAGAAGAAGGGTTGTTAGAAGTTCTTTGGCAGCAGAAACTCTTTCTCTGTCTGAAGCAGTTGACAATGCCATTTATCTGGCTCAGATATACACTGAACTTCTTTTTGGTGAACCTAAACCAAACATGCTAACAAATGAATGTATCACAGACAACAGATCATTATATGACAATCTCAAAACTAACAATATGACCTGTGAGAACCATTTGAGGATGGATATTGCAAATCTTCGAGAACTTTTGAAACATAAACAAATAAGTGAAGTTAAATGGAGTCCATCTAAATCTCAACTTGCAGATTCTCTTACAAAGAAAGGAGCGTCTTCATTGGGTCTTCTGAGACTTTTGGAGGACAGAAAACAGTAAAATGTTCTTCATAAACTTCTGTTCATATGTACATACTTAACAATGTATAGACTGTTTTGTGGGAATGGGACATTACTTGGATATTCAAAATTCATTAAATTCTACATGTACATGTGTAGCTACATATACATATTCAAAGATGAACATAAATGTGAATATTTTTTTGTGTGGAATATCAACTGTTTACTACTGCCTTTAATTCAGTGCTTCTCAATCTGAAATTGGTTAAATGGATAAATGCCAGTATATTTCTACATGTACAAGCCATCAAACTGACTGCAAGAAAAGTTTTCTCATCTGAAATAGACTATCAGTGCATCATTAAAAAAAAAACTCTAAAAATAAGGCAGTTGTTATAAGTCATTGATAGGCAACACAATGACAGATACTGTGCATGCAAATGGAACTTAGAATACAGATCCGGCTTTTCGATTAAACCGCTGTGCAGGAAGGAGTTCACCAGAAGGGTCGGCCAAGAATGTTGTCCTTGGAGAGGAAACGTGTGTTGCAGTTGCAACGTGAGATGAAAGGTATTTTATCAGCTATTACAGAAAGTGGTGGTAAAATGCAAGCAAACAAACTGCACACCAAAAATGTAATCCAAAATATATTTTTTAAATTTTTGCTTTGAAAACATGGCTTGTGTCCCAATCAATGTTTTGGAGGCAAAAAATCAATTTTTTCAATTATTTCGGAAAAAATTATTGTAATAAAAAATAAAATATTGTAATATGGCCCTGTTAGGTAAACGACGAGCCAAATAATATATTTACCACCATATTTGGAAAACAGAATACATTTATCTTCTTCTCTTTGAAAGACATTCTGCAAACTTTTGATGGTTGCTGTGGCCACAGATGGTTCTTGCAGAAATTTGTCTGTTGACTGTACAAAAGCATATATGTCAAAAATAATACTGTGCACGGCTCTGTAAGTACTGTCATTCAAAGCTAGATTCCCTATCAAATATAGTGAAAATGAAAGAATACTGATGTCAACATCATTCTTCAGCACCTCTCTGAGAAATGGCAGAACATCATATTTCGTCACATGATCAACATCTGTTACTACAATGAGAAGGAAAAAAGACTCATATAAATTTTGTAACCTTTTACCAAGCAATGGTTGATGACACTTGCATAAACATTAATTTCCTTGAATAACTAAAAACAAGCGCATTCCAATGAGAGGTTATAAGCTATGTTTTTGAGGCAAAATGTAAAGAAAAAAGTAATAAAATATGAATAGCCATTTTTTGTGAATAGCTCAAGCCATTTGTTGGTTGTTGCACTAGGCAAAGGGTTAACTGGTTGAGTGCTAGAAGCCACTATCAGTGCTTTCCAACAAATGAGGGTGCCAGAGCAAAAGCCAACATTTTCCTTGCTTGTGTTTCATATTCTGTCAAATGCAAATAATATTTTGTTTATATAAATTTGTTTTATCACAAATTATTGAAGAGTGCCTGTGGGCACTTTTCAATAATTTGTAATAAAACAAATTTTGATGAAGAAATTCAGATCACTAAGAAGAATGCAGCCCTCAACCAGTTAAACATATCATATAGTAGAGCACACAAGTTTATGAAAAATTATACCTACAAGCAATAGATCAGTGTAAGAACAACATAACAGTGCTTGATTCCTGAGGTATGCTACCGTGTATGTGCATCTTTGATGTACCTTATGTGCATATGAGGTACAGTTTTTCTCTCACTCCAAAATTATTACCAGCAGAATACAGTCCATCTGTCATGGACTTGTCACCTTCCATGGGTGGGCAATATTTCCACGGACACAATAATATTACATTCCAAACACTAAATATAGGAATAATCAACAAAAATTTAATTAATGAAGCACCGGGTTGTGCATCATCAGTAAAATTTTGCTCATGATGATTTTTATTACCTGGTAACGCATGCATGGACATCACTGCCCATGTGTGGATTACGATTACTGTATATCTAGTAATTCTCTGCCACATATCAGGACTACCTGGGATCTAAGTTCATATACAGTACAGCCTACAATAAGGTGGAAACCTGCTCGCACTAATAACGTGTTATTTGGGCGATATTTGCATCACATTCGTATGTGAATATTGCAATATTTTTATAGGAATAATGCATCAGTTGGTCGTTATTTGGCTAGTTAAGCGTGCTAAGAAGACGACGTCTCAAAGAACAAGTTACAAACAGTACAAAGGTGCATATTTAAAAACAACACATGATTAATTATTAACAGTAGTCATTTCAGTTAAAGAAAGCACAAAGAATTAGTGAAGTCATATCAATGCTAAACAGTCAAACAATGATCATTTCAATGCAATTACAAAGCAAACAAGTACACAAAGGCATGTTTTAAAAAGCACGACACTAAAAAACAATCCTCAAATTGAACACAGTATTTTATAGTCAGTTCATCAGTTCGTACTGCAGGGTGGCCGTATTCTTGCTTGTGTGTATTTTATTCTGGATAATTTTCAAATATTACGAAGCATTATGAAGGATATTTTTCACTGTGGAATTTAATTCAAACAAACATGTAAGTACTTCATATGTTGTTAAAATTTATAAAAGATATTTCAAAATGTGTCCCAAATATATCACACACATATTAATAATACCACTAAACTAATTTTGCTTTCACGAATATTTCTATTTCATTTTACATCACCCCAACTCATACTTGATATTGTCGTTATCGAATGCGAAAGGAACACTCCCCTCTCTCCCTTTGACTTTAACCCTTAAGCCCCCATATAGCCCCAAACCGCCACTTTTATATTGCATTGAAGCAGGTGCTCCCTTGTGTAATCTTTTTTATTACTCTTGTGTGTAGACTGAATTTTCCCTGGCAGTGGTTCTACATCACTGCTGGCTGCCTGTATAGGCAGCCAGCAGTGATGTAGAACCACCGCCAAGTCATCAATAACTATGTAAACAGAAAAAGACCATAAATACTTTAAAATTAATCTGAGGACTTAAGGGTTAAAGATTGAGAGCTTTATATTTGTAAAAGATTAAACTGCAATTATGTAAACATACTCTCGAGGACACTTGTGAAGCCGGACAGGCCAAGGGAAACCCGAGTTTTAATTGCACCGACATCAATGAATACATCTTCTATGTCAGTTCGTTTAACATAAAAAAAAACTTTGCATGACTCAAATCATCCATATTATTATAAGTATTTGCTCCTCTTCTTTTCTTCCGAAAAATTACGAATGATGGTTATGAAAATATTGAGCCATGCATGCATTTGTGTTGCGATATTCGCCACAATATGTTGAAAATATCCCGTTGATGATATAGGAATATTGTCAAAAAAGGTGCTAATATGGTGTCTTTAACAAAAGAATATCGCCTTATGGTATATTTTGTTATAGGCTGTACTTTTGGTCTTGAGTGTTAGATAGAAATTATTACATGTAGATATATTATTGGTATTTCATGACGAGAATGTAGGCCTGAAGTGAGGCATATGCTCTATTACTTATTCGATAAGATTTTCTTTCCCAGAATTGTCCATTATCAAGCTTGGCTGAAATGACTTAAAACTCGGCTGATATGACACCGATCTTGGCCAATATGAACCAAGTCAGAGTTGTTCTCCATGATGCATTACTGGGCACAACCAAATTGTTTGCATCAAAATTGTTTGCTGATATTTGTTGAATGCAATCTGGTGAATTGACTTTACATGTCATAATGGAGTAGTCTGAAGCTGAGTTTTGTATGGTGAGGAATTAATGGCAATAAGTAAGGATTTGGTGGGTATTGAGAAAAAATGTTGTAACTTGTACTGAAAATTCAATGCAAACTTAGATACAGAATCTGAGGCAGAGATTTACTGGAGGGGGACAAATGATAGTTCAGCAATTTGAACGGCATTGCTTCCCCAATGGGGAAGCTGAGACATTCGATTAGCTGAACTATGAGAACAAGAAACTTTGTACTTTGTGAAAAGAATAAGAAACACTCTCAGAAAACTTTAACAAATCTGAGAACATTTTGTAATTATTTGTTTGGGTTTTTAAATAAAGAAGTTATTACTTGGTTAATTTCATATCGGTCAAGATATCAACCCTTGGTAACTTCCCATCAGCCTTCAATCCTTGGTCTCCGGCTGATATGAAGTTATCTCAGACTGATATGAAGTTGCCTCGGCTGATATAAAACTAACCAAGTAATAACCTCTAAATATTACAGCGGCTACTAGAAAAATAGACAAAGCAATATTGCTGCCTTGAAGTGAATGCAACGTTTTGTTCCAGTTATTAATTAAAACTTCCTAACTTTACCTACTTGAGCTCACAATGGATACAGACCAAGGTTGCAACATAATTGTTACCTACCATTATCATACAAGTTTTTTCCATTTCTGTACATGCTGTTATAACTGCTACTGACAGAGAGAAACTAATTTGTTAACTGCTTAATATTACATGTACAAAATACATTTATATGAAGAAAAGAACAAACACTTTCCAAAATCTCTACATTGTACCCCTGAGTATCTTTAGTTACAGTTTACCTCCCCTTACAGTGCACCTTAAATAATGTAGCTATTAGTCACCAACTAGTCACCTATTCATCTATTTATTTACTGGGGTTTAATGACACTTTCAACAGCCAGGGTCACCTCAAGTCATACAGTTTTAAGAGTGGAGGAAGCTAGAGTACCTGGAGAGAACCACCAAGCAATGGCATACAACTGTCAGACTTCCAACGTACTAACTCCACACAAGCAGTGTTAGAATTAGTTGAAGACAAGTGCACCATTGAAGTGCAATATGCCTTAGTACACAGTGTCACATGGGCAGTCGGGAATAATGAGACAACGCAGTTACTCCTGGCACAGATAGAACTGTGGACATTTCGGTTTGATGTCTGATGCTGTGACCACCGAGCCACCACGCTCCTATTCATTTCCTATAAGAATCAGAAAGAATTTTTTCACACTAAGTTTCAGCTAAAGTTTTGAACTGGTATTCTTAGGTACTGTATATGTTTGTGTTTAGTCAGGGATGTATAGGAGTTAAAATTCATTTGAGAATCAGAATTGATTTTTGAAAATAATTCTCCCAAGGAAAATAATAATGAAAGTGTCAATGACACTGTAGCTCAACTTGTCAAGACATGTACATGTATAGTATGTGACACAGCAATGACAAACATCTAGGTAATGACCTGATAACAAAGGTACATATAAAGTATTGTAACGGCCTGTACATAAATACTGACCGTAGCCTGTAACAAATGTATAGGTAAAGTATTGTAATGGTGGGTGACAGTCAGATGCTAAACTAGAAAAGAAATCTTTGAGTCCCAGAGTGGGTCTGACTGAACCCCAAAATATTTGTTCTCATAGCACAGTCATAACAAAGGCACCCCAAAACACACTCATTCCTGTCCCAAGGTGAAAACAAAGGTACCCAAGAAGTTTCGTGAAGATCAGTTCATAAATACGAGCTGTATAGAAGTTGTGACAAAAAACTGATTGGACCTAATTTCGGTACAAAATGGCCACTGGCAGCCATCTCGAATTTTGGACCGCACTCAGAAACACTCGTTCTCGTCCCAAGGTGATAACAAAGGTACCCAAGAAGTTTCGTGAAGATCGGTTGATAAATACAGCCTCTAACCCGAGCCGTATTGACATGTGCAATTACAGTGTATAAGTAGCACTAAATAAATCAAAATTCATCTAATTTCCATAATTTCTGCACGAGAAACAAACCTGTACTGTATGTGATGTATTCCATTTTATTAAACATTCATACAAAAAATTATTCAAATCAGAACTTTCATACAGAAGTTCTGTACAAAAGACTGATTGCACTAATTTTGGTACAAAATGGCTGCTGATGGCCATGTTGAATTTCGGACCACACCCAAAAACACCCGTTCTCATCCCACGGTGATAACAAAGGTACCCAAGACGTTTCGTAAAGATCGGTTCATAACTACGGCATCTAGCCTAAGCTGTATAGAAGTTGTGTACAAAAAACTGATTAGACCTAATTTCGGTACAAAATGGCCACTGGCAGCCATCTTGAATTTTCGGACGCCACTCAGAAACACTTGTTCTCGTCCCAAGGTGATAGCAGAGGTACCCAAGACGTTTCGTGAAGATCGGTTGATAAATACAGCCTCTAGCCCGAGCCGTATTGACATGTGTACTTACTGTGTGTAAGTAGCACTGAAAAAATCAAAGTTCATCCAATTTGCATAATTTCTGCACGAGAAAAAAACCTGTATTATATGTGATGTATCCCATGGTACGAAACATTCCCACAAAAAATTATTCAAATCAGAGCTTTTATGTGGAAGTTCTGCGCAAAAATCTGATTGCCTCTAATTTTGAACAAAATGGCTGCCAGCGGCCATCTTGAATTTCGGATTGCACCCAAAAACACTCATTCTCGTCCCACGGTGATACCAAAGGTACCCAAGAAGTTTCGTAAAGAGCGGTTCATAAATGCGGCCTCTAGCCCGAGCCGTATTGGCATTTGCACTGACAGTGCTGAAAGTAACACTAAATACATCAAAGTTAGTCTAATTTGCATAATTTACGTACGAGAAAAAAACCCATATTATATGTGATGTATCCCATGGTACTAAACATTCATACAAAAAATAATTCAAATCAGCGCTTTCATATGGAAGTTCTGTGCAAAAAACAGATTTCTGCATCGTCGGTACAAAATGGTGGCTGGCTGCCATCATGAATTTCGGACCGAACCCAAAAACACTCGTTCTCGTCCCACGATCATAACAAAGGTACCCAAGAAGTTTCGTAAAGATCGGTTCATAAACACGGCCTCTAGCCCGAGCCGTATTGAATTGTTGACGGACAGACGGACGACTGGCCACGGCATAAGCTCGAATTTGGCTTCGCCAAAGTTGAGCTAAAAATCATCATCAGCAAAATTTTAATTAATGAAGCACTGGGTTGTACCCAGTGCTTCATTAATTTTATTTTTGATGATTATTCCTATAATTAGTGTTTGGAATCTAATATTATTGCGTCCATGGAAATATTGCCCACGTGTGGAAAGTGACCAGTTCATGGCAGCCGTACTGTACTGGGATTACAAACGTGGCCAGAGAATTTTGATAGGATCCTGACTTGGTAGCGATCCGGTCAGAATTATCTTTCTGCTTTTCTCCTTTCAACACTGCAGAATTTTACCACCAATCGGAAAAGAAATGCAAGAACACTAAAAATGAGATGCTATATTTGTTTTTCTGTCATCCGTCTTCATTTCGAAATATTTTATTATGAAATCTCAAAGCACTGGTGGATGAGTATGTCACAATGTGATCATGAACTGATCAATCAAAATACCACTTTTGTAATCACAGGTCCATCAGAGCGTTAAATTCACCTAATTTGGGCACATCAGATTCAAGTGAAAAATGTGCCCAAAATATGAGAAACTACATGTATATTATTAGTCAATATACATACAAATAGAATATAATACAGGGCTTTCTAAGACCTATTTTGCATAATGTAAAAATATTTTTTAAAAAATATCTTTATTTTAGAATGTTACAACAAGCTGTTGGTAACCATCTCCTAATTTGGGCACAGCCTTTACCGCCCTGAATTTGGGGTAATATCAAGGTCTGATTATCATACATGTACCTGTTAACTGACTGAGTGCTAGAAGCCACCACTATCGTGGCTCTGCTGTAAAGTGCTGAAAGCTACTTTCGTGGCTTTACACTGTATGCATTAGCTTATTATTTGCTCAACAGTGGAAAATAAACAGCTGCGCCATTCGCGCATGATATGCCCGTTATTAATTACAAGAGGGAAGCACACAATATGAGTTGGAAAATTGCCTATATTTTGACAAATAAAGTCCCATAACTCTGGAATGACAAATCGGACAGCGACACAAATCGAAAGGGAGATTCCGTCTATCAACATATACTTGCAACCAAAAAATCATGAAAATTGCTCTAAGCATTTTCAAGTTATTGTTCGAGATGGGGAAAATTGCCTATATTTTGACAAATAAAGTCCCATAACTCTGGAATGACAAATCGGACAGCGACACAAATCAAAAGGGAGCTTCCTTCCATCAACATATACTTTCCACCAAAAAATCACAAAAATTGCTCGAAGCGTTTTCGTGTTATTGTACGACGTGTGGATGAATGGACGGACAGACAGACGGACAGACAGTGGTATGCCAAAATACAACCGTTTTTTCAAAATGGGCATATAAAAAAATGTTTATATAAAATGGTTTTGTTACCATTTATTGTAGAGTGCCAACAGACACACTCCAATAAAAGGTAATAAAACAACTATTTATGAAGAATATCTTGCTAAACTAGTGCTCCCTTGCTGGTCACATGGTATCTTTAAAAAAAAATACTCATGTTACAAATCACCTTTTGAAAAATAATTTAGAACTCTATCAGTTAACTTAAATGCTAGTAAACATATAAATATGAGGTTTGTTTATTTACTATGGAATATTGACTGGTTGCATCCACAAGGGTATAATAGTACTCTCAAATTCTAAATTACTTAAGAAGTGAAAATTGATTCTCAGAATAGGTGTTCATGAGAATCAAACAGGTTCTCAAAGGGCAACGCAAAGCGTGGGCCACTGCCACCGACCCGTGGGAATGTTTGAAACAGCCTTAAAGGTATTGTGGGACAGAAAAATTTTCTAAGTCGAAAGATTAAAAAAGTGCCATAACTCTGGGGAAAATTATTACATGGAACACGTTCCTTGTGCATATCCATTCCCCCATGTGGGTCTATCAGCATACCAAAGGAGATCAAAATCTGACCGATGGCTTTGAAGTTACAATGCAAAATATTTGTGTGGAGAGACAGACGGATGGATGGCGGGCTTCACTAGAACCCCCCGATCCTCCTTCAGAGATCGGGCACATAATAAATCAGGACAATTTTAAGGCCTGGATGTATGTTTGTTAAAGTGACAATAAGCTGCAATTCTGAAAAAGATTAGTTGACCTTTTGACAAACCCACGACTTCCATTATGCAAGAGAACCCTCATGGTTTGTATATCCTTCGCGGGAAAGCATCCGATTCAATTAAATAAAATAACTTCAAGATGAGAACTTATCGAATATATGAAAAATGCTGCTAGCATTTTTCAGTCCAAACTGGTCAGCTGATTACTCACAAACAATTCTAGCATAGAACAAACTTGCAATATCATTTTCCCTATTTGGCATTATTTGCTTTTGTACACAAATGCTCTATTGATAGTGTTTACATCCATGCAAGTTGATTGGGGATTGTCATTGACAATAAATGTGGTGTGAGGTTTTGCTGGAAGCATTAGTGAGCCTTATAAAAATAAAAGTGTCAGTGACACTGCAGCTCAACTTGACAGACTTGAACTTGGTAAGTTATAAGTGAAATGGCAAAACTGAAGACCACTTGTTCCAATGTTATTTGGTGAAATTTCAACATAACAGCACTGTGTGTGCACGACGTCAGAGCAATCCATGCATTTTTAAATGTAAACTGTAAGGCTGGCTAAAGGAAGAATGTTAACACACAAATGCAGTAAGTTCAGATGCTATTTTAAATGGTAACTTTATTCACAGAAATGAATGCTAATCAATAGCTCTTATCTAGAGGTCTCGACTAATGAGCACACCAAGTTCAAAAACACTCCTATGATAAATGTGCCCTGTAGGCCATGTCAAAGAAGAATGTTGATGCACAAAAGCAATAAATTCAAAGATTGTTGCTAACAGCAACAGTTTTTGAAGGAAATGAAAAGAAAATCGACAGCTCCTATCTTTGTCACCCTGAAAAAGCATACAACCCGATAATGAATGTGCCCTCTGAGGCATGCCAAAGGAAGATGTTAATGCACAAATGCACTAAGTTTGAAGGTCACTGCTTGTGGGATGTTTTTTTTTTCTTTTTTATGGAAATTCATAAATATACCCTGCAGAGAGTGCAAAAGGGATAAGGTGCTGCACAAATGCAATAAGTTCAAAGGCTGGTGCTAACGACAATATTTTTTTATGGAAATGAAAAAAAATCAATAGCTCACATCTAAAGGTCACCCCAAACACACATGCCAAGTTTCAAAGTGATCCGATCATATATGTGCCCTGTACGGAGTACCAAAGGGAAATATTGAGGCCTGACTAAACTAAGTTCAAAGGTTGTTGCCAGCGGCAACATTTTTTGATGAAAATGGAAGAAAATCAATAGCTCCCAGCTAGAGATCACCCCAAACAAGCATACGGTGTGCCAAATGGAAATATTGAAGTTTGACTAAACTAAGTTCTAAGAACGTTCCCAACAGCAACATTTTTTGACGAAAATGGAAGAAAATCGATAGCTCCCATCTAGAGGTCATCCCAAACAAGCACACCAAATTTCAAAGCGATCCAATCAAAAGTGTGCCCTGCAGGGTATGCCAAAGGGAAATATTGTTGCAAACATGTAACTGCACTAAGTTCACCAAAGGTCATTGCCAGCGGCAACATTTTTTGACGGAAATTGAAGAAAATCGATTGCTCCCATCTAGAGGTACCCCAGACACGCATACCAAGTTTAAAACCGATGTGATCATAAATGTGCCCTGTAGGACATGCCAAAGGAATATATTGGTGCCTGACTAAACTAAGTTCAATGGTTACCAGTGGCAACATTTTTTGACGGAAATGGAAGAAAACCGATAGCTCCCATCTAGAGGTTACGCCAAACATGCATACCATGTTTCAAAGCAATCTGATCATAAATATCCACTGTAAGGTGTGCCAATGGGAAATATGGAGGTCTGACTAAACTATGTTCACAGAACGCTGACAATGGCAAGAAAATCGATAGCTGACGGATATGGAAGAAAATCGATAGCTCCCATCTAGAGGTCACCCCAAACAAGCATACCAAGTGTGATCCTATCATAAATGTGCCCTGTAAGGTGTGCCATAGGGAAACACTGATGCATAACTGCACTAAGTTCATCAAAGGTCGTTGACTGCGGCAACATTTTTTTTGACAGAAATGGAAGAAAATCGATAGCTCCCATCTACAGGTAACCCCAAACAAACATACCAAGCTTCAAACCGATCTGATCATAAATGTGCCCTGTAGGGAGTGCGAAAGGAATATATTGATGCCTGACTAAACTAAGTTCAAAGATCGTTACCAGCAGCAACATTTTTGGATGGAAATGGAAGAAAATCTACAGCTCCCATCTAGAGGCCACCCCAAACAAGCATACCAGGTTTCAAACTAATCCAATCATAAATGTGTCGTGTAGAGTGTGCCAAAGGGAAATATTGAGGTCTGACTAAGCTAAGTTCAAAGGTCATTGCCAGCGGCAACATATTTGGACGGAAATGAAAGAAAATCAATAGCTCCCATCAAGAGGTCACTCCAAACAATAAATGTGACCTGTGTGGTGTGCCAAAGGAAATTGTGGACATACTTACATATATGTACATACATAGGCCGATGGACGAAAAGTGACGGCAATAGCTCAGCTTGACTTTCTCAAGTTGAGCTAATAACTTAAAGTTATCGATCTAATATTGCCAATTAGTGCTAAAATAATACACAGTAGTTGTTCGTGGAGGTCATTCTTTGGGACAACTTTGAAGGTAAAATTAGAACATGTATTAAGAAATTATATCACATTCATGTTTATAGCCAATGACTTTCGAGCAACTTTGTTTACATTATTGCAATGTCATATCTTTGGAAAATTTGTCTGCATTAAAGCTTTTTAATTACAGATTTATCTTATTTTGCATAACTACAGATATCTTACACTTAAATTGCTCTGAATCACCCATGTTCGCTTTAAATCGTATCTCGAATCGAATCGGACTATTATTTGAATTCGAACTGAATCTCAAATCAAATCAGGGGTGTCTTGAAGATGACCACCTCATTTGTTCCAACAGTGATGGCTCAAGTCTGGACTGATAAAATATTCCAACTACATCACCAAGGCATGCCTTCGATGAAGGCATGCCTTGGTGTTGTAGTTGGAATATTAAAATTTTTTAGTAAATTTTGTTTCTTAACATACCTACCACAATTGTTTACAATTGGCTGTAACATAAGTGCAAGCCCTACTTCGGAACTAACTCAAGCTTTTAGAAACTTTTCCAAACGAGTTGGAAAAGTACTAGAGTGCAAAAGCACGAAAAAGATTGAAAAAAGGTTCGAGCGAGACCAGTGCTCGAAATTACAGGTACTCTCTCTGCACACCTCTTGCATTTACCGAGCGCATGCGCAACAACCGTGACGTCAATTCCGTATTTCCGCCAACGAGAAGTTTGTGATTTAGCGGGGAGGAATCGATATCAAAGATATCCCCAAGGAGGGTGGGCCTCCGGTAAACAATTGTGGTAGGTATGTTAAGAAACAAAATTTACTAAAAAATTTTAATTTCTTTTCAACCTACTCACAATTGTTTACAATTGGCTGAATAAACAATAGGAGGAGGTGAATCACATAACCAATACCAACAAGAGTAGCAGAAAGAAAAGCAAAGAGGGCAGAGAACAATAGCGAAACCTGTAATGAAGATAGATAGAAGGCACCTGAAAAGAACAAGGCTGAGCGAAGCACAACCTCAAAAAAAACAATTTTAACGAGGGTGCACAACAGCCCGAGCAGCAACGAGAGGGCCTAAAGAATAAAGGTCCTCAGATTGCTGCTGAAGATGGCGGAGATAAAAGGAGGAGAAGGTAGAAGCATTCCTCCAGTAAGCCGCATTCATAACATCCCGGAGCGAAACAGAATTGGAGAATGCCCAGGATGTAGAAATGGCACGAACCTCATGAGCATTAAACCGGTTCGAAACAAGATCTGACGCAGACAAGCGGGAATAAGCCAGCTTGATTGCAAGACAGATCCACCTGGAAATAGAATGGGAAGAGATAGACTGCCTCTTGGGAATGAGAGACAGAAAGAATCTCTTCCGACCCCTCCTAATGAACTGAGTGCGAGTAATGTAAGTCTTGATCGCACGAACAGGACAAAGAAGAGGCCTCCGGTCATCGACAGCAGGGAGAGCCTGAATGCAGATGGGAGGAGGTACTGAATCAGGAAGTTGACTCTTAGCCAGAAAAGAGCAATCAGTAGTGAAGGTGACACTGTTAGCCTCATTTCGGAAGAAGGCAGAATCAACAGATAGCGCATGAAGCTCACTGACTCGTCGAGCAGAAGCAAATGCTAGTAGAAAAGCCGTCTTATAGGTGAGAAAATGCATATAAGTCTCAGATAAAGGCTCGAATGGCACCCCCCCCCCCCCCACTCCCAAACAGTGCAACACCCCAACCAAGTTCCACTTGGGTGTAAGATGCAAAACTCGAGGCCTCTTCAAAGAAAAGTGCCGAATGAGTTTGGAGAGAAAATGATTACGACCGATGCACCGCTTTCCCACATAAGAGAAAGTATCAGACAGCATAGACCGATAGCCCTTAATCGTAATAGGCTGGAGGCCCTTGGAGTCAAAAAGAAAAACCAGAAAATCCACAGTTTGAGCGATTGACGGATCACGGTAATTCACATCGTGATCTGCACACCAGCGGCAGAAAACCTTCCACTTGGCAGCATAAGTCATGCCAGTAGAATGTCGGCGCGGTGCAGAAATGCACTCCACTGATCGTCGCGAAAAACCTCTACGTCGGAGACTGGACCTGATAAAAGACAGGTGTGCAGGGACAGGCTCGCCAGGCTGTTGTGATACTTCCTGGGACAACCCTGGGGAAGAAGATCGCGACGTAGAGGTAGACGATTCAGTCGATCGGCCAATAGAGGCCGCAGCAGATTGATCCACACCCTCTGTGGAGACAGGGGTGTGATCAGAATGATCTTGCATGAATCTTCACTAATACCTGAGGAAGAATCGGTGCAGGAGGAAAGGCATAGCCGATCCAAGCTGTCCAGTCCAGAGACAGAGCGTCTACTGCAAATGCTAGAGGATCTGGACAAGGGGAGACAAAGGTCTCTACCTGATGATTCCAGCGAGTAGCGAAAAGGTCGACCTGAGGACAGCCCCACTGCTCGCAAATCGCCTGAAACACCGACCGATGTAGCATCCATTCGGTTGGAAGGACACTGTCGCGTCAGGACAGGGAGTCTGCTAGGACGTTGAGATGCCTGGGAATGTGTCGAATGGATACCCGAGCATTCACATCCCGTGCCAACAGAAGAAGATCCCAAGACAGCCGATACATGGGAATCGAATGTGTGCCTCCTTGATTCCGTATGTAGGCCACTACTGTCGAATTGTCCGAAAGAAGTAGGACAATATGGTCCGACAGATGAGGGATCCAAAGCCTAAAACTCAACAGAAGAGCAAGGAGCTCCTTATGGTTGATATGAAGGTCCACCTGCTCGCTGTCCCACTCGCCGTGAGGAGACAGACCGAGAGAATCCAACGTCGCACCTCAGCCCCAATCGCTGGCATCTGCAGTAAGGATGCGATCGGCCAAAGGAAGATCCAACGGAACACCCTGTGTCAGCCAGGGAATATCGGCCCAAGGGTGGAGGTGACAAAGCAGAGACTGAGGAATAGTGAGTTCCAGGTCCAGCGGATCTACATTCGGACGCCAATGATCCAACAGGAAGTGTTGGAGAGGTTGGACAAACAAGCGACCGAGCAGAATGAGATCTGTCACCGAACCGCAAAGGCCAAGCATCCGAAAGAAAGACCTGGCCGAGACTGAGGAAGATTGAAGCAGGTTCCGAGACAAAGCGGAAAGAATCGTCGCCCGAGCCTGGGAGATCGACACTACATTGTGAAGAGTGTCAAAATCCATCCCCAAATGATGGAATCGCTGAGAAGGAAGGAGATCCGACTTCTCGCGATTGACTCTGAAACCCAGCGACGCTAGCAGACAAAAAAACTGCCGGACATCGAACTCCAGAAGAGCAGCATCGTGGTGCCATTGGAGGATGTTGTCCAGGTAGGCTGATGAAGTCACAGCCGACTGAGTGCGGTGGAAAGCAAGCACATGTAACATCAGTCGGGTGAAGGCCCAAGGAGCCAGGTTCAAACCGAACGGGAGAGCTCTGAATTGATAAACTCGATCCCTAAATGAGAACTGAAGGTATTCCCATGACGCCAGATGAATGGGTACATGGAAGTGGGCATCCTTCAGGTCGATACTGGCAGCAAAATCGCCCTGATGAACTGAACGTCGAACCGACCGGAAAGTCTCCATACTGAAACGAGGAGCTATTATGTACTCGTTCAGGATACTCAGATCGATGACAGGACGATATTGGCCGTTTTTCTTCGGCACCAAGAAAAGTCTCGAGTAAAACCCCAGTGAAAGGGTGTTCCTGACCACCTCGATCGCCCCTTTGGAGAGGAGATTGTCGATCTCCTGCACCAGAAGGTCCCGACGCAGAGAATTGAAGGGACCTGAGTTGGGAGGGGCACCCGTGATAAACTGGGGTGCCGATGGAAGGACAGTCGCAGACCGGAATAAATGACGTCGAGGACCCAAGGATCCGACGTTATCACTGTCCAATGGTCGTAAAACTTCCCCCGACTGGAGGCGAATCGAGGTGAGAACCTTCACTTGCGGCCTCGACGAGGCCCCCCCCCCCCACCCCCGAGAGGAGAAACCACCTCAGGAAGTGACAGACTCCTGAGACTTTCCTGCCTGAGGCTGCCAGCGAGCCTGGCCACGCTGGCGCTTCTTATGTGCAGAAGGAGCAGACGGAGCCGAAGGCATAGCCGACGTCGCCGACGAGGCAGACACAGCAGCATGCTTGGCGGGCCTGGAACGACCACCACCCGCAGCAGCAGGTTGGTCAAGCTGTCGCAGAAAAAGCTGGTCCTTCGAATGACGAAGAACTTCGCCACGAACAGCTTCCATGGAACCATGGAACAACTGAGGACCAACCAAAGAGGCAGACTTCAGAACAGCATGTTGCTCAGAAGGAAGGGATGAAGAAGAATCCAACACTGCATCCCGGTGTGCCAGCTTCAAATTAGCCATGTTACAGGTGTGTGCGTGTGTCAAGTTCATAAGAGCCTGTGACAAAACACGAAAAGGCGCCTGAGCGTCATCAAACTCCCCTGGTGGAAAATATTCAGCCAGGGCAGCGACGACATGGTCCGTGAGAGATAACATACCCAGCATCTCTCGGGACAGGCCCACCATAGATTCAACTACCGACATCGGGAGAACTGCCAACTTAGGCTTAGTTAACCAGAGGGAAGAAGAATCCTCATCCACAGTAGTCATCCCTTGGAAGACTGGTGGACGGACGGAATTGTAAACACAAAACCGCGATGGAGGCAGAAAGGCATCAGCTCTAGAAAAGAAGGAACCCTTGAGGGCCTTAGAATGCATTTTGGCGTCTAAGCCCTGGAAGGACTCAACAACCTGAGCCGATTGCAGAGGATGCAAAGCCCTGGAGCTAGAAGGCTCAACAGGGTTACGGCGCTCCACAGTGGACCGCGGCCAGACGGTCACAGAAGGCTGGTCGGAAGGCTGAACGTCCGGCAATAAGCCAAAGACGAAATCCAAAGCCTGCCCCAAGACTGACGAGGGGGGCCCATCACCTTCAAGATACTTGTCATCCTCCGCAGCAGAGGAGACGTAGCCCAACTCGGGCTGACCAGCAGAAACCTCCTGTGAATACTGTGCAATATCCAAGGGGCCAGGCGAGACATCTCAGCGATCGACCAAAGGAGGTTGTGCCTCAGGAGGCACAGGGAGGCCAACTTGAGGGTTGCCAGAAAGCAACCGGGTGAGTGCAAAAACGGCCTGACGCAGGTCACCCTGAGAATCCGTTGCAGCAGCATCGTCCGACGGAGTGTCCTCCCAATGGGCCCTTCTGGTAGAAGAACCCAAATCCTCAGAAGAGACCGGCGTCGAACGTCGATCAGCAGACAGAATAGGGATACGGTGAGAAGACACCGGAGGATAGTCCTGATTGTGACGCCCAGGGGCCATCACTGACCTCTGCAAAACAGAAGGTCCTGCCTGCAAATCCTCTAAAGAGACCGACGGCGCACGTCAATTGGTAGCTGGACCTAGGACACGGTGAGAAGACACCGAAGGATTGTCCCAAGAATGACAGGAACCTGTTATTGGCCTCTGCGCGGCAGACGGCCCCAACTGCCCATCCTCTGAGACCGACGGCAAGCATCGATCGACACCCAGACTCGGAACACAGTGAGGAATCACCGGAGGAAGGTTCCGAGAGTGACAGCTAACAGGGGCTGTCACTAACCGCTGCCGAACAGCAGGCCCTGGATGCCAACGTCCCAACACCATCCTGCTAGGTGGCACACTAGCAGGGGAAGGAGGAACAATAAACGATTCACTCGAGGGGCGAGGAATCGCTGCCGAAGCGGCCGACCGGCTCAACCGACTAGGAGCAAAACTAGCCAGATGAGACGGAGCAGACAGCAAACCCGCACAGCCCCGCCGCGAGGCTAGGGAAGGCTGAGAGCACACAGACACACCAGCAGATACAGCCTCGGTCCCCCGAGACTGTAGACCATCCCCAGAGGAGATGGAAGAGCCACCATCAGACAGAATAGGATCTTGAGTAACAACTACCTCAGCAACAGTCGACGGTGTAGAAGGCAGATCGGAGAGGGTCACCGAGCTGACCTCGGAGAAGCTCTCTACGAAAACAGACGCCTCAAGAGTGACATCAGAAGACAAAGAGACCACGGTCTCCCGTCAGGTATCACTGAACTAGCACCGTCAACAGTTGCAGAGGAACTCGCCACAGAAGACAGATCAGAATCCTGTGTGACAGAGTCACCATGTGCACCAGCAGAAATGTCTGCTATGGCACGGCTACCCTTACCCCGAGAACAAGGGGTTCTAGCTCTGGACAGAACCACCTTGTTAACAGAAGCCCAGAATTTAGAGGACCAAACCCCACAAATATCACATGATTGGGCCTGAGTGCAATTGTTGCAAGTGACACATGTGGAATGAGAGTCCTCCACATGCTTCACTTGCAAGCAAGAGGTACAAGGAATAGTCTTTAGCATTATATTAATGAAAATAATGTAATCAAGCTTCCCGCCGATGGAAAACAGCACAAAGGTCGTGTTCACGCGTGGGGGAAAAACAAGATGAAGTGTGAAGAAACAAGCAATAAAGATAAAAATTAACATGAATCAATAATAATTTTGATAGCTTGACAAAAAGATACAATCCACTTGCACACTAATAATGTAGCAAACACATTTAATAAGTTGTTCACGAAGAAAAAACAGCAAAGTAGCACGAGTCACAAAAATTTCCGACCATGTACAAATGGCGGAAATAAAAGGAATTGACATCACGGTTGTTGCGCATGTGCTCGGTAAACGCAAGAGGTGTGCAGAGAGAGTACCTGTAATTTTGAGCGCTGGTCTCACCCGACCCTTTTTTCGATCTTTTTCGTGCTTTTGCACTCTAGTACTTTTCCAACTCGTTTGGAAAAGTTTCTAAAAGCTTGAGTTAGTTCCGAAGTAGGGCATGCACTTATGTTACAGCCAATTGTAAACAATTGTGAGTAGGTTGAAAAGAAATTACCCAGCAAGGATTATGATTAAAAAACAGAAAAGGGTGTGAGAATCATCTGGTGGTAGTGTCTAGTGAGACTGGAATTAGCATGTCTGGTGGCATAGGTACAGAAGTTGTTTCTGTTTAGATACCAGAAACTGCACTCTGTCTGTATTTTTAATATTATTTATGTAAAATTTCCACAATAACTATACGTATTGTGAGATGATGAAGATGACTGGTGCCAAGCTACATTCCAGTGAAGAGATTGGAAAGGAAACGTATCATGCAGTCGATTCAAATCAAACTGAATAGCAACTTAAGATTCAAAATCCAATTGAATCTCAAAACTTCCCAGGACTCCACTTATACTTTGCAAAGTGTTTTTTTTTTTTAACATGCTCATTCACATACAAGGAAAATTTAAGGGTCAATATTTTTTCAAATTAGCGGCTTTTTGTCCCTTGAAGAGAAAAGCACTGATACAGCTGTGTGAAGCTGTATCTAATCCTTTACCTAATATGACCAGAGGACAACACTTGTAAAAATATTTCTTGAAATACTGAATTCAGAAATTCTTTAATTTTTGCCTCCAACATAGCTTATCATTGGGATCATAAGCTATGTTTTGGAGAAAAAAAATAATAACAGCTCAATCAGATCCCGGGCTTAACTCTTTCGCTGCCAGGTGCCACCAGAAACAGATTCCCCAGTACCATGCATTTTGTGGTAATATTCCTGCATTGTGGGTTTGAATGGGCAATATGTGGTTTCTCCTGTACCACATGGAATACGTTGTTGAAACTTCCCAGGCAGTTACATATAGCTATGGCCTATGCATAACTGCTTTGCTGACGTCACACAGGTCACTTGACACCAGCGGCAATCTTGGATTTTACGAGAATTTAGGATTTTTTTGCGTTTTTGCCATGGAATATATGGACAATGGGTGATAACCATCTGGAAATCTGCTTTATGAGCTGGTAATTTTTTGGCACCAATGACAGAACAACAGGCATTATTTTATGAAGATATTCCCAAGAAATTATCTCGTTCTAGCGTGGATGAATGATTTAACTTTGAATGATGATGGCTGGCTTGACCTTGACCTCTTTTTGGTGCTAAATCGCCCATCGCCAATAGCAGAATGCAACACATATGAAGAGAGGATACCAGAAAATAATAGAGTTCCTTCCATTAGACCGCAGATCACCACAGACACATACGAAATTCACAATTATGCGAGAGTGGCATTGGCCCTGAATTTCACATTTATGCGAGAGTGGCAGCGAAAGAGTAAAAATGCTTACGCGAATCAGAAGTGATTCTCGCAAATGATTCTCACACAGAAAACAATGAGAATCAGCCTTGATTCTTTCAAAATGTTTATTGGATTATTGTCATAGATTCCGAATTGTCCTTACTGGCCTGGAGAATTCTCCTTATCTTTTTGCTCTTAGCTCCCTCATAGTAAGGTAACACTGTGCTTTAGCAGTGGTGTCTAGTATAGTCTTGGCTTCCTAAACAGGCAGCCAAGACTTCACTTAAAACCTCTGCTAAGATATAAAATACTGCAACTGCCAACAACAAGACCACCAAAAGCATGTACAGTACAGCCTATAATAAAGTATACCATTAGGCGATATTCTTTTGTTAATGACACCATATTAGCCCTTTATTTTGGCGATATTCCTATTGCAATAACGCAATATTTTCAACATGTTGTGGCGAATATCGCAAAGCAAATGCGTGCATGGCACGATGTTTTCATAACTATCGTTCAGAATTTTTCAGATGAAAAGAAGAGGAGCGAATACTTATAATAATATGGAGGATTTGGGTCATTCAAAGTTTTTTGGTTAAACAAACTGACGTAGACAATATCAAGCAGGAAGTGGGGTGATGTAAAATAAAATAGAAATATTCGTGAAAGCACAATTAGTTTAGTTGTATTATTAATATGTGTGTGATATATTTTGTACACATTTTAAAATATGCATCATAAATTTTAACTAAATATGAAGTACTTACACGTTTGTTTGAATTAAATTCAACAATAAAAAATATCCTTCTCAATCCTTTCTAATATTCTAAATTATCCAGAATTATATACACATAAGCAAGAATATGTCCACCCACCCAGAACTGATGAAATGACTGTAAAATACTGTGTTCAATTTCAGGATTGTTTTTTTAGCTTCGTGCTTATTAAAACATGTCTGTGTGTACTTGTTTGTTTTGTAATTGCATTGAAATGAGCGTTGTTAACAATTATTTGAATGTTTACATGTTTGTTTGACTGTTTAGCATTGATATGACTTCACTAATTCTTTGTGCTTTCTTTAACTGAAATGATTACTGTTAATAATTAAACATGTTTTGTTTTTAAATATGTACCGTTGTACTGTTTGTAACTTGTTCTTTGAGGCTTCGTCATCTTAGTGCGTTCGACTGGCCAAATAACAACCAATGATGAGTTATTCCTATAAAAATATTGTGATATTCTGATACGAATGTGATGCAAATTGCAGCAAATATCGCCCAACAGCATGTTATTAGCGCAACCAGGTTTCCACTTTATTTTAGGCTGTACTGTATGTGATAACAGAGTATTCTCTATGGACATATAAGACAAGAAACTCACCAAAAGTTGGACTAGGCACTCACTCGGGCAATTATTTAAATTTGAGGTTTGATTTTAGCTATGGAAAATGTACTTGTTAGTAAGTTGTTACACTCACATGGGAAAATGAGTATGCTCATATTCTCAATTATTTAAAAACAGAAAATGGTTCTTGTGGCAGAATTTTGCAAGAATCAAAACTGATTCTAGTGAATTGGGACAGATTTTAAATACATGTAGCAGTTACAGATCTGGCATCCTTCTTCAAAAAAAATGCCTACAGTGTTAGGCAGCCCTGTCGAAGCACTGTGAAGTGTTTTGAATTCCTGGCTTTGTTCTTGGATATCTCTAGCATGTTTTGCCATGAGTTGTTCTCATGAAATATTATTTTATTAGTAGTTCTGGTTTGAATGTGGTAGAAGACTTCCAGGAACAGTTTACGTCAGCAATCAACAATGTGTGTTGAACATATTCTTTTTTCATGTCCTAAACCTTCACTTTGCATTTTAATTTGCATATATTTGTTTGAAATTTATGGAATTTAAGACTTGGGAATTTCACAGTTAATTGTTTTCCTTACTTAAAAGCACTTTAACTTTCCACATATTTTCAGACTAGACTAGGTGCAATATAAGGAATGAAAATTAGTTTACTTTGAAATTCCCAAGTCTGATATTCCATAAATAAATCTAGATATACACAAATTGGTTATGATGTATAGAACACAAAAAATATATGCAATCAACTCACAGAATTGACATTTGACAGAAGACACCAATGGTTCCTGGAGGTCTGCTACCGTATTTGTACATGTCGTGTACGCTGCCCATATGAACACAGAAATTGAGACCCCACTAATTACACTACGAGGTGGGGTCTCAAAACCCCACCACGTGACTTCAATTTGTCTATAATTAACTTGTGTGTTTTTTGAAAGTGCGGTAATCAGGTTTATTCTTCCACCAAAAATAGTTTTAGTTCATTGTTATTTAGTGATTGTTAGGAATTGCACTTAAGTATAAATTGAATACGTATGCTCCATACATGTTTTTTGATAATAAAAAGCATTAATATGGCAAAAAACGATCAAAATATGGAGTTTGAATCGTGTTTGTAATCTCGCATGAATTTGTCAAACTGTGTGATGGGATGTTCGGCTGACGTCGGTTTATCTTTTGATCTCTCAGTCACCGACTCTTAATTAGATCAAATTTTTTCACAGTCAGTGAAAAATTACTTTTACTTTTACTTGAAATATTAAAAAGATAGTTCAATATTTTAAAAAGTTCTTAAAAGCTATTGCGATTCCGAATGTTGTTCATCAAAATCGATTGAGAACTCGAGGAATTACGAAAAAATAAATATTATACCGTACTGAAACCATGGATGTGAGTTGAAAAAATTATAACTTGACCAGCACAATATCTGGACATTCCCCCGACGGTCTTTTACCTAACTGTAGCTATTGACGGAGAAGAATTATGTTACCGGAACTGAATTCCGAACAAATTGTGGGTTGGGGAGGAAGGGAATCCGATTTGCGATTTTAAAAGTTAAGTTCAGAGTGGAATGTTAAAATGTATATGTTGAGAGTGGAATTAACATAAATAAACTACATTAACGAAAAAGGAATGCTTGTGGTGGCCCTGGGACGTTTCAGCCCAAGACGCTTCGGAATCCATATCTTGAAGCACCTGCATGCACTAGTAAGGAAAACTGGCCAAGATGGAGGGGGGGGGGGCGGGGGGAGGGGGGTGGGAAAAGTAATTGAAAATGTTTTATTTGTCTCTTATTTTTTCTCAAGCTTGTCATGTGGAGAGGTGTTAAAACAGATGTTGGTTTGAAGGACAGCTATTTGTCGCGCCACTCAGATGTTATTTCACACCTTGTGCAGGTGGTAGTTTAATCTACTATATTTAATTAATCACTTCAATCCCGACTACTTTAATGCGGTAGTAGTAGAATATTTTATTTAAGTGGCACATTTCAATACACATACACAATATACATAGAGTATTTACAAAATATTTATATGAAATCCAGCCTATGAAGGCTTATGAGACACATTTTCATCATAGGTAGGTCTTTTTACAGTAGTTCATAAAAAAACCCAAACCCCCCAAAAACAAAAAACCCAAACCCGAAAAACCAAAACACATGCACACACCCTTGCAGACAACCCCCCCCCCCCCCCACACACACACACACAGAGTAATATGCAGACATACGCCCACATGCACCGAACGTATACTTTCGTGTACTAATTTTCTTTAACTTTTTCTTACCCCCCCCCCATCTGTCTCTCTATATCTCTTTCCCACTGAAGTGTACTCTCTCTTAGAATGGCACATTCGCAGATATTTTAATTCGGTATCTCCCTTAAATTAACCCACGTATTTTTACATACACAGGCTTAGCTATTTCAATTGATAATACAAATAACAACAATGTAGAGGAACGTTGAAGAATCTGCAAATGCAAAGAGTATAAAAGTATGTACAACCCCCTACAGAATTGGATGAAGGATATTTGTTTTGGTATGCAAATGTATCCCGTCCAACCCCCCCCCCCCCCCCCCTCCTGAAATAATAATTAGTTTCAGTCACGAGTGAGATACTTTTTGGTATCCATTCAAAAACACTATATTTTCTTTTTACTATATCCTTTTTATGAGAATCTTTCATTGCGTAGCCCGACAAGAGTAAGACGGGAAAGAGGATGGGCTGGTCAAGTTGACTCAATGTCGTAAACTGGTATCACTTCGATCATTAGCCGTGCGCCGTGGGCGCTTTCGTGACGCAGGAGGCTTTTTTGCCACCACTTCCCACCCAAGAAAAACATGGTTCATCACGCGTTGGCCTACAGCTGTAAACAAAATGTGAAATTGGGAACTTTGCGAATATTAGTTGTTTTTCTCAAGTCTGATTTATTTATTTCCTCGATCAAATCGATCGCGCAAACACAACAGTTTAGTTTCGAAAGTGACGAGGACTTTGTACTTAACCAAATGGAACTGACTGTTCTATTCCCAATTTACAGTTTCAAACCACAACAATAGTCGCCGTCTGCCTCCTCCAAATTCCAATTTTAATTTAAAATAAATGATCTATTACCAGTAACAAACACAGTTGTCTTGCTAGTTGACGTCACAAGACAGTATTTATTAATCAGCAGAGAAACTGACATGCAAAAGCAATTAAGCTAATCCTTAACGCTGGTGACCACGGCGGGTCACAGTGTTTTGAAAACTGTCTTCCACTGATCAAACACTGCGGTCCACTGGAACTCCACGGTGGAGAACACACCGCGGCGGCGTTTTTTGTTTCAGTCCACGTTGAACGTACTGTAATATTAGTTATAAGAAACCAAATGAAGTTAAAAGATTAAAACAAGACAACTCATTTATGTAAATATCTGTGTGCAAAAAACAAACTTATTTATGTTAATATCTATGTGCAATGTATTATGTATCTATAGTTTATCGCTTGTTAAAAGTTGAAACCCTCGAATAAAATAAAATATATCAAAGCCAGTGTTCTTGTTGCTCTGTTGTCAATGAAGACAAGTAATTAATTGTACACGCCCACTCATAAATAGTTCCTCTATAAATAGACAGCACTAATCTAAATTTAGCATCAATAACTGGGGTATTAATTGACCAGTTTCATATGGGTACTGTACACGTAATGTACCAGAACAGATAATCAAATAACATTTCAAGAGAACAACTCATGACTAAATATACTTCAGATATCCAAGAACAAAATTAGGAAATGAACATTCTTCAGAACACAGTGACAGAACTACGTGAGGGTAAATTCCAAAACTCACGGCTTTGTTTCTGTTTTATATTTGTTTACATTTTGGTCAAGGTCAAAAGGGCCAAAAAAGCATCAATACACAATGTCATCTAAAATCAAACAATGAGACTGATTGTCTTCACATTACACACTATTATTATATGGAGACTGCACAGTTGCCATATTACTTACAAGGGATCATGACACCTGTTTGCATTTTTTAGAATTATGTGATTATTTTTTTATTAAAATCTATGGTATCATGTGACATACACATATAGGCCGTCCATGGAATCCTTCTTCAATAAGAAATGCAGACAGTGATGGCCTTTCACCAACTGCTACAATGCAAACGGTAAAGTATTTTGCATGCCTAGCTTTTCTCTTGGATATGTGAAGTGCATTTGACCAAAAAGTTGTTCTCCTGAAATATCATTTAATTATCAGCTCAGATACGAACATGGCTGGAGACTTCCAGGAGCCAAGAGTGCCTGCTGGCATCTCTGAATTGATTGCATATACATTTGTACATGTACATGTATTTCTCATGTTCTATACATCTTCTTTGATGTATAGTTTGAGTATATTTAACTGTTAACCCGCTGAGTATTTACACAATATTTTTTATCAAATGTAGTCATGGCTGCTGTGAAGCAGTCATGACTAGATTTGTGAAAAAATTCATATAAATTCAACTCAAGAAAGCACAGGTGGAATCCATTCAATTTTTTTTTTTTTGTGGGGGGGGGGGGGGGGGGGGGGGAGGGGGTATTCAATTTAATATGCCCAAATTATACCTATTTGAGTGGCAAGAGAAATTCTGTCCTGACGGGAATATTTGCCAGCAGCTTGCAAGGAGTTAATTCATATTTATGGAATATCAAACTTGGGAATTTCAAATTAAAGTAATTTTACTTATATAGCGACATAGCATATATGTTCTATTACATCATAACCTTCATTTTGATGCATAATTTGTGTATATTTAATTTATGTTTATGGAATATCAGACTTGGGAATTTCGAAGTAAACTAAGTTTCCTTACTTATAGTTATATAGTACCTTAAACAACTTAAACTACATGTACAGTTAAAACTAGAAATCCTGTCATGAACTGTGCGCTTATCTAGGCTTAACTGCATGTAGGAATTGCGTGCAATTGCCATATCGAATGGCATCCAAAGCATGGAAGGTTCTCCTGGTTACTCATGGCAAACACAGGCAATGTTTCTGCCAATGGACCTTCAGGTTACCCGGAGGTCCATTAGCTGAAACATTGCTTGTGCACAGACCATATGTACAGAATTTTATAGCCTTACTATGGTCATAACACATAAATTAACCCACAGATCGACGTGCTATTTGTGCGCATTTCATGACAGGACTTCTAATTTTAACTGTAACTTGTATGTGAACAATGGATGACAACAACAACAATCCCTTGAGCACTCCATTCATATGCCAAAATTTATTATTTAGTCAGTTATTTCTATAATGCTAACTAACACATCCAAAAAGAATGGTGAATAAATGTGAAAATTTGTTGAAACCAGTGAGTTGCGGGTGGTACAGTATGGTTGTCGTGGACTGGTCACTTTCCACAGGTGGGCAATAGTTCCTCAGATGCAATAATATTAGATTCCAAACACTAACAATAGTAATAATCATCAAACATTTAATTAATGAAGCACTGGAAATAACCCGTCCCTTCTGTATTCTGTATTCGTAAATTTCTCACAGGAGCACCAATAATAATGGCAATATCTCAGATATTGTATAAAAATAAGAAGTCTTACTCAGAGACGTGGATGGAAATATTATTTGTTGGTTGTCGTTAATTAATCCAATGATGTGGCAATGTTGGGAGAAAACATCAACTCATCGTGTGACTGGGGTGATGCTGCAGTTTGCATCTAACACCCATTTCGTTCCGGTTGATGCATGATCAATGCGCTTCACAGTCCTGATAATCACAGAGTGGTTTTCGCTTCCTTTCATTCACCTTTATTTGCTGTTCTTGATAGTGCAACAAAGTTTGCGATGACTCCCTATGATATGAGAGATTCTGCCGGTTTGTCCAGTCGCACAATTGCTCTGGACAACAGATATTAGACTGATGCTCCGATACTGGGTATATGTTAGTCGGCACACATTTTAAACAGTCTTCATATGTCCGATTGAGTCTGAAGTAATGACTTCATTCGCGTCAGTTGAACTGCAGGCAGTACACTTTTCAGTTTCAGTCTTTCATAAATTTCGGTAAAGGTGTAGAATAGGGGACTTTTTTTTTTTTTATTAAAATAACGATTTTCTCGCTATTTTTTTCTGTTTTCTTAAAGTAAACTATATTTTGAACAAAATGACACAAAATTAGGTACCTCTATCATGTTTTAACATGTAAGAGAATAGATTTTAAATCCCGTTGAATTGCATGTTTCTCAATTGCCATTGTTTCATCCGCTGAAAATTTCGCAGCGTCTGTTGTTTTCATTCGTTGTTATGAGTGACGTCACAGGGGAGAAATCATTCTATATGATAGCAGGTGCTCTTCGCTTGTGTGCGTGTTAGCAGGTGCGCTTTGCTTGTGTGCGTGTTCCTCGATTTAAGGTCTGTTCAGTTAGGACCAGGGTGAGCTCATTGACATTGGTAAGCTAACCCTGGCCCTCACTAGACTGACCCTAAAATTTGATCTAGGGCCAGTTTAGTGAGGGGGCAGGGTTTGTCAGCCGACATTTCAATTACTAAACTCTCCCCCTATGATAGCGATAATGGAACGGAGCGATTGCAGTGAGTTCGACGGCGCTGTCGCAATAAAATCATTAATATTTCTTGAAAAAAAAATGATAAAAGTATGTGATTTTGTGTCATTTTGTTCAAAATATAGTTTACTTAAAGAAAACAGAGAATAAATAGCGAGAAAAGCGTTATTTTAAAAAAAGAAAAAACGAAAAGTCCCCATTCTACACCTTTAGTTTACCTAAATTTCCTAAAGAGCAAGTCAAACTTTGGGTTTTTGCTTCATTAATTAAAATTTTGCTGATGATGATTTTTATTACCTGGTGAACGCATGCGTGGACATCACTGCCCACGCGTGGATGACTACCAGTCCACGGCGACTGTACTGTAGCAGTATTTAGTTGCACCGGTTTCGGTCTTCTTTGGGTAAATCTATGATTACGAATCCTCGAAAATGGGAGATATCAATCGTACTTTCACGCTTTAGTAGGTCACTAAACTTTTGAAGAAGCGTGTCATCGTGGATTGGTTGTTTTAATTTAATTAAAGCTGCAAATACGATTGGTATATGTGTTTGAAGCTTCTGCTTTGCGTCTTCTAAATCGTCAACATCCATCATCATGACCTGATTTTTATTAAGATTACAGGAACCTAAATAATCATAGAATATCGGTCATACTAAAATAATAATAATAAAAAAAAAACAGTGAAAGGACTTATAGCCCGGGTGGTTTCTGGACATTCGTACTCTGGACGTTTCGTAACCACTTGAACGTTCCGTACCCAAATCTTTGGTTGTTTCGTACCGAAATTTCTGGACGTTTCGTACCCAACAATTATTTTCGCTTAAAATATCAATGGATGTTTCGTAATCTGCCAGTGGAAATTTCGTACCCAAATTTATTTTCAGATTTGTTCACATTAATGAACATTTTGCGTCCAATATTGAATATTTTTATTTAATAAATAATATTAGACTGTATATTTATTCATTTGTTTCTTTTTTGTTCATTCATTTATTTTCTGGTTGTTATTAGTTCGTCACCCTTTACTACACAGATATTGAAATATATGTTGTAATAACATGCCTGTTTGTTTTGCAAAAACAGCATAATCACCCGTTACTACACAGACTCTGGAGAATATTTTGTAACAACACGTTTCTTTGTTTTGTTAAAACAGTGTGACCAGTCTGATTAGTTATTCATCATTAAATGTAATTATATTCCATTTATTAATAAACTTGTCGACATCACTGACCAAAATTCAATCACTGTATCTTCCAGAGAGACTTCAACGCCAAACACCTGTACTTTGGCAGTAAGTCAACAAGCCCAAACGGTGATAATGCTCTTGTGTCTGAAAAAAAAACTACAAAGATACTACAGAAAAAAGTATTTTATTTTACAGGGCCAATTATTTTCAGCGCATAAACTCCAAAAAAGTGGGCAAACAAACAGCCTATAACAGCGTCAGACTCCTTACGGAATTGGATTAGTGGTCCGATAGCTTGCACGCGGCACTATTCTAAATTATCACTGAGCATCCATACAAATGAAAACAGTACTGTCGCCATGATTGATTATTACAACCCGGCCATCTCGTTTCGGAAACAAGTCCTCAAACGGTCCATACACTACAATAGGGTCCAGGTCGTTTCGTCCCCTACTTGGTGGGACGTTTCGTCCCCGTGACAGGGTGGGACGTTTCGTCCCCAGTTGGGGACGAAACGTCCCACTTCAATACCATATTATTGAGAAGATATGGGATTGGATGTTTTTTCATAAATGAGGGAAGCATCTGCTCGTAACCAATGATGGTCACTCATATGGCATCGAGGATGGATTTTATGAAGTTTGCATTGGGGTGCTAGATTGTCAAAGATCAATCCCTCAACGCCATTAAGACTATTAGAGAGTGGGCTCTATTCGGTTCCAGCTTGGCGATGGTAGAGGTTTGAGTCCCACCATGGTGGCGAGCCAGAATATAATGTTGTGCGATGGCAATTTTAAGGGAAAAAGAAAAAAGAAAACCAACAGCAACGCCGGTTTGGTAGCGTCCCCGGTATATGACCATAGCGGTTACAAAAAAGGAGTGGAGAAAGCTCCAACAGTTTAGTTTGAAAAAAAAAAAAATTATGCATAATTAGATATCATATTAGCAGGGGATTGAGGGATTTAGTATTGACAATCTAACACTACAACGTAAACTGCCGGAAATTCTAACTGCGTGCATACCCCCCTCAGACTCTATTTGAGGCAATAGGAAAGCTAGGCCTGTGTGATACAAGTGAAATAAAACAAGGTTAACCGGGTCGCAAGGGATTTGTAAATCCCACATCGTCCCTGCGCGCCTTCGGCGCGCTAAAACTTTTCATTCATCATATATGGGGGACGATCCGATTCCTCCTCAGTCTAAACGAAACGACCCGATCCCCTACAATAGGCTTATGCGGGGCAAGTTTGTTCTAGCAATAGTCGGCTGTCACTAAAACGTGTATACCGATGCCGAATCCGGGAAGGTGTATACGGAAATCAGTTAATCAAACATTTTCATGAATACTCGATGTTGAATAATTTCCGTTTACAATATGCTCTATTGACCTTTAATCTACTGAATTAGAGAAAAAAAAATCCATAGTTATTCATTTTTCTGTTCTAACACAGACCATCCGTAGATACGTCAACCTCCGATGTGTTAACCACTACATACACTACAAGATGAATTACCAACTATTTTATCAGCAAAGAAACCGCAAAAAAACAACAAAATACGAATAAATCTGCAACAAAAAAATTTAAAAAAAAGTCTATACCCCTTTCCAAAACCCGCCTGACTTGATTTTGTTAAGTTTGATGGTCCCATGCCCGGGAACAGGATGAAGGGAGTTTATAATATTCTGCAAAAACACGCACTAATCCAGTTATCTATAAATTTTTTCAGCTCGAAATCGGATTTCTCTGCACTTACAACTCAATGCCGAGCACAAGTAGCGTGGAAATTTTATTTTGATGTTCAACCTACTGTATACGGAGTTGAAGAATTCGGCATGCACTTTATGTTCTGATGTTCATAAATCATCCAATTTATCCCCAATTCGCCCAAAATTGATAATTTACATTTAAATAGCCCCAGTATTCCATATTATGTACTTTATTTTAAGCGATTTGCATACTTTTTTACTTCTACGTTTTGCACGGTATTTAGTATGACCCGAAAAAGGTTTCTTTCAGACCTGATTTTCTCAAATATCCGTGAAATCTCACCATATTTCAAGGGTTTTCTCTCACAATAATATATGTAAAGACTGAACCTTATTTTTAGGTCTGAATAAAAACCTACACACTACCATTCTTTCACTATCTTTTTGCGAACTTGAGATGAGAAAGACAATTCCAAAACACATTGAAAAGTGTATACAAAAAGTTTGAGCGTGTAAATGATGATAATTTTCTTCATTTACTTGGTTCGTCATCCGAAGCATATGGTTTCTTTGACCGACGTAGGGGTGGGGGGGGGGGGGTCTTCACTATTTTTCCAGATATAGGGTGGTAGTAGGTGGGTGGTTTGAGGCCTGAAAATTGAGTTTTGCAAATTTTTCATCCATTAAGGTGATTCTAAACTGAAGATTGTCATTTGAGTGGACAGGTCGAAAACATTATGTTTTTTTTCATTACTTTTCAATAGTAATGGTTATTTAATACATGAATGATTGCTTCCTACCTAATAGATTACATAAATGTGATAAAAATTTTTAAAAAAAGAATTTACTCACCAAAAAAATGCTTTTGAAAATCCCTAACTCACGGTCAACTTCCTGTCACAAAAACTTAAAATATGAATCTCACATTGAAGAATATGTTTTCTATGTGCACTAGAGAACAACAGTTGAGTCATAACTTTTTAAAAAATAAATCCAATTGTATGTTTATTTAAATTTTTGATGGACCACTGCATGCTCTGGTCCAGCCATTTTTGCACAGGGAACTATTTACAGTTCAAAAGTATGGCACACTGCACTAATCAGTAATCTAGTTGACCGCCCCTGGAAATATTAGCCATACAAGTGATATATCTGTTCTGCCCTCTTCTACAAGTAAAACTGTCTTGACATGAAATGACCCTGTTGAAAGTGTATCGTCAAATCCCAATAATAGAAAATAAAAGACTGCGTGGCCACACCTCCCCCCCCCCCCCACCACAAAAAAAAAATGTTCAAAATTGAAAAAGGGACATAACTCTGGCAAAAATTGTTGGATCAAACCCTGATTTGACGTGACCTGCATTTTATGTTGCTGAACCTACACAACAAATTTTATTTGATTCTGCCAATTACAGCTCAAGTTATTGGTTGGAAACTAAAAAAAGGAGTTTTCAAAGTTGAAAAAGCGTGACACTGGAATCACCTACCAGGACTACATGCAGGCTCGAAGGGAAGTTATGGAATTGAATTCTGCCAATAAGTCGTATCGATCGACCAATACTTACAGTGCTCAATGTATAAAATATTCGTCCAGTTATTGAAAAAATCCGATAAGGTGGTTAATGTATAAAAGTGTTTTTAATGTGTTAAATGCCATGTTTTGGATCATGAATAAACTCATGTTGTGTCAGAAACCTACCTTGTATTATTTTTTTTGGTGGGAGTTGACCCGTGGCGACTTGACCCGGTAGCGAGTTGACCCGTTCCCAAAAATTGAAGCTCGATTGTGCCTTGTGTGTGTTGCCATACTTCACTTTCGTGGAGAATTTCTATGCAACGACTAATAAAATAATTTTCTAGAGAAAAATTTCATGTTCACACTTCTGTCATATTTTATTTGTGATACGGGGTCTAGTGGGGTGGATAGAAGAAAAAAAATATTATTTTTCGCACTTTGAACAAGCGCCTTACCAACGCATGTGGCTTTCCGGTGACAACAACTTCGATCAACAAACACTTGCAGGCATGAGTCTAATAGCCCACAGATTATTCGAAATTATCGATGATCTTTGTGGATTGCAAACAAATTTAATGAAATGCATCGTTTACAATGATTCGCAATGTAAATCACACCAGATCGCAAAATTAGGAGCATTATTTCTGGAACTCACCGAAACCAGACCGAAACGGGTCCGAATGACAGACCAATAAAGTTAACCATCAATATTACATGACGAAGAATAGTTACCCCGATTTGCGATAAAAAGAAGTGAAAAATCAACCAGTTTACGAATATTTCAACAACGAAAGAATACAACATGGGTTTCTAATTCCACTATATGTCACCGTTTTGTTAATTAAAGAAAATTGAAATTTTTGTTCTCTATTGGTAATTTTGGCGCATGAATACAAACTAATGGCAAGGTCGATCCATGTAAACAAATTAATTGCTTCAGTTGGTGAGGGAAGAATATTTACATAGAACAGACAATCAATGCAATTTGCCTCTATTAGTCTGCCTCCCTTGAGATATATCGACAATCAGAATTTCAGCAGTGGCATTGTCATGAGAATTTACGGGACATGTGGCGAGATCTTTTGTCGCAATGTTGCCCACAACCTTCAGTGTTTTGAATTTCCCACCGTAAACATGGCGGACACTTTTGAGACTGAAACGACCCAGGTTGACAACGTGCTTAGTCCTATCTTCGATGTGTTTTATTAAAAATTAAGACTCAACTGCTGCAGTACATTACTGATAGCTCACGTTGGTTGTTCATTGGAAGGTGAGGCGTCTCGCTATTTTTTGAAAACCTGTCCACGCCATTTCCGACTTTTTGACAGTACACATTTTCTAATGTCTCCAAATGACTCGTAAATTTGTTAAATGCATATTTTGCGGGTCCCATCACGTTCTATGTGACATGACCATTCCCCCCAACCCTGGTATCCAAGGGCAAGGCTGTTTCGTTGACAAGTTATTGTTCAATGAAATGTTCACATTTTTCTGTGTTTCTGGCTTCCATGTTGGCAGCCATGACTTTAGAATCACCTTAAACTTCACTCACTTTTATCCTTTATTAACCTCATGTACCGGTACTTCCTTTTATGCCCAAACAGACTATGTGTAGCACAGTTACAGACGAGCAAGATCAAATCGCATTAGAACTAGTCAAGCACTGGGAAAAGGTAAACGATAAGCGATGGGGAACTCACCGGAGTTTCCGAACCAGGTCGAGGAAAATCTATCGGAGCTTCGTGTGCAGCGAAATTAAACCGGAGAAGGTGCGAAAGGTGATCTCAAAATTAAGGAATGGGAGAGCGGGAGGGGTAGATGAAATTCCGAACGAGTTTATCAAAAAATGAGGAGAGGAACTCTCGGAAAGCCTAACTGCCCTATTCAATTTAGCCTTAGAAAAACAAGAGCTCCCAAATGAGTGGAGAGAAAGCGAAGTGACATTTATTCACAAAAAGGGAAAAAAGGGGAAAAAGACGTTTTGGATAACTATCGAGGGGTCTCTGTCGGTAGCAACACTGGAAACGTTTTCTGTAAAGTCCTGTATGGGAGATTAGAGGAGGTGGTTGAGGAAGGGGTTTTTGGGGAGAAATACAGAATGGCTTCAGGAAGGGAAGGAGAGTCACTGACCATCCTTTCACGCTATCCCAAAATGATAGAATCCGCGAAAGCAAAAAAGAAAAAGATATTTATGGCCTTTTTGGATGTAAAAATGGCACTCTATAGAGTATGGAGGCAGGTTATGTGGCGCAAGCTTGAGGCTCTGGGTTTGGGAGGCGAGTTTGTTGGAATCACGAAAGCATTATATAAAGATGTACAGAGTGAACTAAGCCTGGGAAACATAACAACAAAACGTGTGCCTATGGAGGTAGGCCTAAACCAGGGGTGTACCCTTTCGCCAATTCTTTTTGCATTGTACATCAACGGTTTAGGAGATGTACTCCTGTATAGCGACGAGGGGGTAGCAGTTGGGGACTTGAAGATCCCAGGGCTATTTTGTGCAGACGATATGGTGCTAGTGTCAGAAAGCGAAGAGGGGCTAGCGAAAATGCTGGGAATTGTTGGGAATTATGGGAGCAAATGGAGACTCGAACTTAATGAAAGCAAGAGCAAAGTGATACACGTGGGCCGCATAGTGGACACCACTCGAAGGTGGAGAGTGGGGGAGTTCTGCATTCCAGAAGGTAGCAGCAAACTTCTTAGTGTAGAGAGAAAGGTGAATACGAGTATCTAGGAGCAAATATAAACACCACAGGAAGAGGCATCTGCCGAAACCACACGAATAAACTGATTCTGAAGGGGAAGAGAATCCTTAACCAAATGGAACTTATAGGTAGAAACAGTTTCAATAAGGTTTTCGTGGGGAAAACCATTTGGGAAATGGTGGGCCTGCCAAGTATAACATACGGTACGGAAGTTGTACCCCTAAACCAGACTGCTGTAAAGAGCTTGGGAGTCCTGCAGAACGATGCAAGCCGATGGATAACGGGGTCGAGTAATGCCGCAGCACTAGAAGCAATCAGGGGTGAGCTTGGGTGGATGAGGATCAAGGACAGGATAGACCTATTGAAACTCGGTTATCTTAATTATTTGGTAAATCTCCTCGACAGTCGATGGTGTAAAGTAATGTTCCTGAGAATTTTCAACTCAAATATCAAGACGGGGTGGATGGTCCAAGTGAGAGAGCTAGTAGAGAACTACTCATTGGAGATCTCGGACCAAGACGATGGGGCAAACCAGTATTAAAAAATCGCCAGAGAAAGGGTCATGGAGGATGGTAACAGTAATTGGCGAGAGGGGGTCAAATCAAAGAGGTCTTTGGGTGGCCTGCGTGATAAAGAGAAGCCTGGTTTTGAAGAGAACCTTGATGGCACCTTTGGGGGTCACTGTTGTTCAAGCTGAGGTCGCGGTCCCTGGAGCTGAGGGGAAAAATTGGGAAAAACAGTGAAAAGTAGTGCCAGATGTGTAATTTGGGCGTGGTGGAGAGCCTGGAACACTTTCCTCTAGAATGCCCAAAATACCAGTCTAAAAGAATAAGATTCACTGGGAGTATAATGGGGAAGTGGGATGGGAGAATGAAGGACATGTGGTTAGTGGGAGACTCAAAGGAGAGGGTTAATATGTTAATCGGAGAGATTGGGAAGAATGGGGCAAGGGATGCCATCAAGCAGTTCGTCGCCGAGTGTTGGGAGGAGAGAGAAAGCGTGGGAGTGGGGAGGCAGTTGAGAGTACAGGGGTTACCAAGGCATTCTCACTAAGAACCGCGACAAATCAGCGGCCGGTCAAAGTATTATTATTATTATTATATCTGAATACAAAATTTCATTCATCAAATAGCATGATCGGCTTATGCAGACATAACGTATAGGCCATGGGGGAGATTAAATATGTTGCCTAACATACCACGTTTTCCGATGACTGAAGATAAAATTCTTGTTCCCAACATTACCCAAAGTAAACACTAGCTTATAACTCGCCACACATTTAACCCTTTACCGAACGTAACGGCCAAAACCGGCCAGCGCTATTCTCAAAAATCGTCAATTAATTTTCCTTATTTTTTTCATTTTTGTCTCAAAAACATAGGTTATGACCCCTCATTGGAACGAGCTCGTCGAACTCGTTCCAATGAGGGGTTATAACCTATGTTTTTGAGACGAAAAATGAAAAAAAAATAGTTCTTCAAGAATTTGGTTTTTTTTTAAAGTGTCGTATTCTTTTCATGTTAGGTAAAGGGCTAATATGATCAACCGTGATAGACAAGTTCATCACACAAAAGTACATGAAGGCACAGCATCTGACATCGGTAAGTATCATCAAAGCTATTATTGGACTGATAATATATAATCGATTAAGTTTTGATGGTTCCTTATACTTTTCCTGCTGCTTAATTAGTGATAAGAATGTTAACATATCTTTTTGGCACAAACGCCATAGTCAAACAATATCGTCTCCTGAGTTCCAATGTGTTCTATGTGCCAGTAGGCACATAGAACACATTGGAACTCAGGGGACGATATGTCATGGACAATATGCTTCACGTCTTTGCTGCCGATCGGGTTGAGTGGTTTCAACGTTAATCTCTACGTATTGTTTGGTTATCTGGTGGGACCGCCAAATGAATCCTCCATGTGCTAGCATGTAAAGTATTTCCTACCCAACTGGAAAACCTTATGTTGCAGTGCGATCACAGAATCTGATAGATTACAAAATAATGAATATGGGCTCTCCCAATTGCTGGCAACTGAACTGAAATGGAAGATATCACCATGGTTCAAAGGCTAAATATGATAGCGAGAGGGTTAAATATGATAGCAATAACAAAACCGAAAGCTAATACTGTGCAAACGTCGAGCATCGATTTCGACTTTGACCAGTGTTGCTGCCCAGGAACATTTGCACCAAAATGAAGCTGTTAAATTCTCGTCGACCACGGTTTTACGACTAAAACACAGTTTGTCACCGTTTTTATTCCTAAAGAGAAAAAAAATCTTTTAAAATGTTTTTCGGCCCTCAAAATAGTCCACGATTCACAATGGAATGATATCGTTCCAATGATGAGAACACCATGTTTTAGACAACAGAAATGGAAAATCGTTCCAGTGGTGGGAACACTACATGTAAACTCAACAGACGTGGACAATTAACCAAATTCATATGACGATTTTTCTCTGTACAGTTTATTAGGAGGGTGTGGTCGAAATATAAGGTACATTATTTTACTCAAGACTGGGCCATATACTGTCACATCGCAGTTGAAGTGACCGCATAAGGACCCTTATTATGCCAGCTAATGAAATTCGCCAATCACAGCCCCCGAATAGTGGGACGGTACTGAGCCGTATTGGGTCACCTGCAGCCCGAGGTGACCTAATACGAAACTCGTATTAGGTCAGTACCGCCATTTTGTTTCGACGTGGAAATTCCTCACCTCGCGGTGCCTTTATATCCATATTGAAGAAATTGCAATACAATCAAACGTCCCTCCGTGTCTATATGTCTCATTTTCTCTCGTTTTATAATAAATTTATTCTGAAATTTATTTTCTAAATGTAAATTTCATTATTTGAAGTGAGAAGTACTACTGTATTCGATCTACCGATAACGAATAAGTCGGCCTGGCCCTAACTTCACATAGGGTCTAAGCTTATTGAGGCTAACAGTACAACAGTTTGGTTACGGTGTTCGCCTCGTTATTTTAAAAGCTTTAGAAAAAATATATAACCCATAAATGCGTTGTCAGAAAGTTGAAAAATATATATAGCGTGAATAAATAAACTGAGAAAAAAATTGTATTATCCCGGGAATAGATTAATTTCATTTTTTCTCGTTGAGCTCATTCTGTAGTCTCTGTTGTGGTAAATGGATTAACGTCGCTTCGAAAATGGATAAAATATAAATAGCGACTACACTATAATGAAATTGTAAGAAATGAATCACAGCTATGAAGGAAAAGATGCGAGATACATTTATTTTGTTCGAATTCTATAAAATCGGACGTTTCGGACATTTTCTGCACACTCAAGACAAAGTGACAGTACGAAGAAAAGTGTCTATCGCTGTTTGTGTTGTCAAGGAAATTATACACAAACAGGGAGACAACTGTGCACGTTTGTTACAACTTACATAGCGTTTTGCACCAGTTTTGAAAATGTGCCGGCGTTCAGATTTGATTGTTATTTTGTTTTCGCTGGCATAATAAATACGTTACAGGACGTTCAGGTGGCGGATACGGTATCATGTGAGGCTCGGCAAAAACAATATTGGACTCGGCGTACCGCCTCGTCCAATATTGTTTTCACCTCGCCTCATATGATACCGTATCCGCCACCTGAACGTCCTGTAACTTATATATACGACTAGACTTTATGATTCTGGAGAATCATGGCTTTTCCCGATGAGATTCCTTGATTTTTCATGCCCCCACAGTGTCTGATGAATTGTTTTTAACTGTCTCACTGAAGTTCTTTCATTGATGTTATGAGAAAGGTGGTTATAGTAGTCTCAAATGACTCAGTTTTATAAAAAGATTGTTTAGGTAAAAACCATCATTAATTTTAGAGTGGGTTAATATCAATATCGTCGTCCCACAAGTTAATGACCGACAAAAGGAGTTATGTTTGTTTGACACATACCCTTTGAGTGCTCTGTCTATTTGAAAATGGTCAATTTTATCTCAAATGTATCCAAAATATTGATGTCTGGCCAATTGTAGAGGGTTAACATGTGCTAACAGGCATATTTATTCATGCAACTTGCAATTTCAAACCAAAAAGTGCGAATGGCCATTTTTACCTAAAATCTATAAGATGTTTTCAGAGAAATTCATGCGCATGCACTCTTTTCGAATTCGACGTGACGAAATGCGAAATTCGTATCGCTCTTCATGGAAAGTGATGCCGCAACTATCCATGAACAACGAGTGAAAATTTCATGGAAATCTGCCTAGAATTGGTTGGGATATAGCGTTTTGAAGAGAGGAGGTAACTGTCTGAATTTGGTCCTTCCTTTTCAAGCCAGTTCGAAAAAAGACGTCGTGAATGGGCGCAGACTCATTTAGAGCCCCCCCCACCCCACACACTCTCTCTCTGTAAATGGAAGTTGCTTCTTTAAGACCGCCACCCAGGGATCCCAACACAACCTTTAAACCAAACCTAAGAGAATCGTCAGAAGTTTAAAGTGAAAAGAAATTGGCGGTGATTGGGCTTCTGGCAGGCAGGAAAAGATTGACGAAGATTTGCATATTGGACATTAAAATAGCACTTCTGACATACACGAACCGTGTCCAGACCACTGGAGGCAGCGACTTGAAATTTTCAGAACTTGTTCTACGAACCCTGGCCGACATTTTGGGATCTGTTTGGAGCGTCCGAGCCGCCTGGAAAACACCACGCATCGCTTGGAAGGAGAGAGTACTATTCGTCCCGACTCTATCAGTTCAGAATGGAAATGGGCAGTGTTGTAGACGACTGTGAAGCTGCGATTGAGCATAAAGTCCCAGGTTTCGGTGCGGGGGGGGGGGGGGGGGGGTATCCTGACACTATCTTTAAACCTTAGATAATCGGAAGAAGTTGCAGTGAAAAGAAATCGGCGGTGAGTAGGTGTTTTGGCGGGAAACGATTAACGAAAATTTGCCAATTTGACATTAAAATTGCACTTCTCACAAACACGAACCGTGTCCAGACCGCCGAAGGCAGCGACTTCTAATTTTCAGAACTTGTTCTACGCACCCTGGCCGACATTTTGGCATCTATTGCAAGTGTCGAGACCGCGTGGAGAACACCACGCATCGAGTGGAAAGTGAGAGTACTATTCGTCCCGACTCTATCAGTTTGGAATGGAATTGGGCACTATTGTAGACTACTGTAGAGCAGCGATTGAGCATAAAATCGGAGGTTTTTTTGTGCCAAATTACCTAACCGGCTCCACTGTATGACCTTTCGTCTGTACATCGTCCAGATCGTCTGAAGTTTATACCGTTACCATACGTTGAAGTAGCCTTTTGTCATTTTCGCCACTTTCGACCCAGATTTGAGGGTACCTTCCTTCAGCGAAATCTAGCCATGCTCACAACCACGCCCTCTCCCCGTCGGCCCGGGTGCTTCTAAAGATAGAAAGGTCAATGGGGAGGGGCCCGTTAGCAAACAAACGGGGGCAGGTGTAGTTGGTGAAAAACAGCAGGGGGGGGGGGCACGTGTCCTAGGTAAAAGAAACAATAGGGGGCAGGTGTCCTAGGTAAAAAAAACAGGAGGAAGGGGGGGGGGGGGCAGATGTCCCCGCTAATTAATTTTAATAACAGGCAGGTGTTCATGGGGCAGGCCCACTGCTCGGTGTTCCAAATTTTCTATGGTACTTGGCCTTGACGGAAACAACACTTCAACAAGAAACAACGGGAAACCTATTTGCAGTAAAGCTGCAAACATAAACATGATTTTAGGACCATTCCATGGACAGTTTAAAGCCTACTGCGATATCAGCGTTTATTAATATCGAACTTTCACTGCATCACTGCAGTATTTCACCCGAGTCGAGTTCTGACGTCATGCAAGTTTGACGGACATGCTTTCAATTTTGTTATTGACAACAACATATTTATAATTTCGTGATTACTGATCGGAATTTTGAAAACGACACATGCAATCGCGAAAGAGTTTTCTGAAAAGCACGATTCTGCAAAAGGTTTTTTTGAAATTTGATTTTTTTTTTATTTTCAATTTCGATGGCTCTTGTCAAAAAGGTTTTAATCACTGATCGTCCCAAACGAGATCAAAGACTGACGCTGTATATTAATAACACACAGAGAATCTTCTAAGAATATACACGCGCAATCCTAAAATGAAATAAATCAGGTCTTTTTCAGGTTTTACAAGAGAAATATGTCCAATTGTATCATTGAATCATGTTTAGGTATATGTGGGCGAGACATTTTCTATACGGACAAAATACAGACTAAATAAAATATTTGCCATTATTTTCCGCAGACGTATTTTTGTCTTTGCTTCTTGGGGAAATCCATGCTGCTAAATACAACGAAGGTGTGTTATTTGATGTGGTCAGAACCGTCAGGTGGTCGGGTCCGACACCGCACCTCGAAGTAGATTTAGTGGGGGTGTCGATTTTACAAGTAATGTAGGCAGCGTACACGGCATGGGCTGTCTGTCTTTAATCCTATAAACAGGGTTAAGGCTTGGCCTTTTGAATACCCTTATTTATTTATTTATTTATTTATTTATTTATTTATTTATTTGTTTGTTTATTGGTGTTTAAGGTCACATACTTATGCACAATGGCTAATCGTGACCGTGACAGTTTTATAGGTGGGGGAAGCCGGAGTACACGGAGAGAACCACCAAGCAACGACGAGCAACTGTCAGCTCCTCAACATTCTAACTCTGTTCAAGCTCCGCTCAAGCAGGGTTACAGAGGGTGAAGACATATGTACCATCGACGTGCAGTATGCCTTAGTACACGGCGTCATTGTGCCCCCATGTCGGCGACCGGGCTAAAGTGCCTTGCCGAAGGACACAACGTGAGTCGTCCCGGACGGGGATCGGACTCGGGACCTCTAGCATAGAAGTACAACAGTCTACCACTGAGCCACTGCGCTCCCTTGAATACCCTTAACACTATCATACATTATCCCTCATGAATTCTGAGTCTGATAAAAGAGGTTATGTTTACCTATTACATACCCATTTGCTGCCCGAAAACAGCCGATTTTATCAAAATTTTGATGTTTAGCAGCCTGTAGCGGGATTAACAAACGACTAGCGGAATATTCTATCTATGCAATTTGTAAGACCTGCTAATGTCCAATTGTTCTTGAAAATCGCCAACAAGCAGTTAGCGAAATCCACAGAAAATGTAAATTTTAAGCTTTTAAGGGGTATCTCTCCTCATCCAATCTAAAATAGGTTAAGTTTCATTCTTTTAAATACCCTTACTACTTACAAAACTGATCCTCTGTGAATTCTACGCGCAGTAAAAGAAGTTACATTTCTCTGTTACATATCCATTGGGTGCTCTTGGTGTCTGCAAACAAACCATTTTATCAACATTTTGATGTTTAGCAGCTCGTGGAGAGTTAACGAGTGCTCAACGGAATATTTTGTCCATGTAACTTGTAATGTCACATGAAGACCCGTGAATGGCCATTTTTTCTGGAAATCTACAAGATGTTTTTAAAGAAATCCAGGGAAAACATGAAATTTTAATTCTTCGATGGGTACCGCTGTTTAACCAGCCCAAAACGGGTTAAGACCAGCCCTAAATGGGTTAATGCCTGGTCTGATGAATTCCACTTCCAAAGAAGGAGGTTATGGTTATCTCGCAGGTACACATTGCGTGCAATGGGTGCCCAAGAACAGTCCATTTTCTCAAAATTTCTATGCTTTGCAGCCTCTGGAGAGTTAATTAACGCTTACCGGAATATTTTGTCTATGTAACTTGTAATGTCACTCCAAGACCTGCAAATGGTCAATTTTTCTTGAATACTTACTAGATTTTTTGGAGAAATCCACAGAAAACTGGAATTTTAAGCTTTTAAGGGGTACATCTTAACCAGGCGAAAATGGGTTAAGACCTCGATTTTTTGAATACCCTTACTACTTACTAAATTTTTTTCTGTCAGTTTTGCATCCGGTAAAAGAAGTTATGTATCTCTGTGGCATTCCCATTTGCTGTCGTTGGTGTCCAAAAACAGACTATTTTTTCAAAATGTTGACATTTAGCAGCCCATGGAGGGTTAACAAATGCTTACTGGAATATTTTATCCATGCAACCGGTAATGTGACTCCAAGACCTATCAATGGCCATTTTCTGTTGAAAACTTACAAGATGTTTGTAACGAAATCCACGGAAAACATAATTTTTTTTTAGCTTTTGATGGGTATCGCTAATAACAACCCCAAAAGGGTTTAACGCTTGGGTTTTTGAATACCCTTATTACTTACAAAAATGGTCCTCAGTTAATTCCACTTCCAACAAAGGAGATTATGTGTAACTCTCTGACATACATTGCGTGCTGTGTGTGTCCGAAAACAGCCCATTTCAACAAAATAATGATGCTTGGCATTCTGTAGAGGGTTAATAAACGCTCAGCGGAATATTTTGTCCATGCCACTTGTAATGTCACACAAAGACCTGCAAGTAGTCAATTTTTCTTGAAAACCTATGGAATGTATTTAGAGAAATCCACAGAAAATGGGAATTTTTAGATTTTAAGGGGTCTCTCTCTTTAGCCTGCCCCAAATGGGTTAAGACTTCGTTTTTTGAATACCCTTACTACTTACAAAAATGTTTCCCTATAGATTGTGCGCTCGATAAAAGAAATCACTTTTCTTTGTGGCGGACCTGTTGGGTGCCGTTGGCGTCCAAAAACAGCCCAGTTTATCACAATCTTGACTTTTAGCAGCCCGTGGAGGGTTAACAAATGCTCACCGAAGTATTTTGTCCATTCAACTTCTATTGTCACATCAAGGCCTGGGAGTGACAATTTTTTCATGAAAATCTACAAGACTCGTTTAGAGAAATCCACGGAAAACCTGAATTTTTTAGCTTTTTGGGGGTATTGCTGTTTAACCAGCCCAAAACGGGTTAATGCTTGGTTTTTTGAACACCATTATTACTTACAAAAATGATCTCCGGTGAATTCCACTTCAAATAAAGGAAGTTATGTTTATCTATCTTGTATCGTTTGGGTGCTCTGGGGGCCTGAAACCGGCCCATTTCATCAAAATTTCGATGTTTGGCAGCCTGTGGAGGGTTACCATATGCATCGCCAAATATGTCGTGTGTATCAAAGGTCGTGACATGGGCAGGTCTAGAAATGATGAATGTTTAAAAAAAATCCTAAAGACGTGTTTTGAGAAAGTGCCGATAAACCCCAATTTTGGCAGTTTTTTGCCAATTCTGGCGAAATAAGGGTTAAATCGAAAATTCCGCTTCGGTACATTTTTAGATTTTTTGCCCCTCTATGCGTGTGCCAAATTGTGTGAAAATCGGTTCGAAAATGGCTTCTGAATCGTACGGACAAAAATGTGTGAAAAAAAAAAAAAAAAAAAAAACCCAAAAAAAAAAAAAAAAAAAAAATAATAATCCGTACAAAAACAATAGTCTTTTCCAGAGGGAAAAGCCTAATAATACCATAGTGTGTTTTGATATGTTTGATATCTCAACGAGTCGAAAGTGAGTTTTTTTCGCGAGGCTTGCCGAGCGAACAAAACTCACTTTCAACGAGTTGAGATATCAAACATATCAAAACACACTATGGTATTGTTGTATTTATCTTATACCGACCATTTTTGTTCTTTTCTGCATTTTTAAAAGGGTTTTGGGGATGATTTCGTGTCAAAATGTCGACTCAAAATGTTCTCCAATCTATATGACATAGGGGTATGTGTTATAGATAATCTATAACACATGGGCTATATCTTCAACAGGTATAAGATAAAATATGGGGTGAGCTGACGTCACTGGGTACCCAATAAATATCCTCTCCTCCAATAAATATACGTCGCCGTGAGAGCGACGTCAGAATATCACACCAGTTAATACAGTCTTGAGTTATTTATAAACCGATCGATAATATATAACTCAAGCGAAAACTGAGTTTGGGTACTTACACCACCCGGGGGAAACGTTTTGTTTATAATCAAAAACGCAGGTGTAAAGATCGGTTAATTGCACCATGGAACGTTTCTGAAATTCGTCAGAACAAGATGTAGCAGAGGAAAAGAGGAAAGTGCACTTTGAAAACACAAATTCGAACGATCGGGTTGTAAACACGTTCTTGTAAAAGTGAATCGAGCGGCTGGTAAAATAAATACTCTGTGGTGTACGTAGTCGGCGGATACGGTGTTGTATGAAGCTCAACAAACGCAATATTGGGTTCGGCGGTAATATTGTTTTTGCTTCGTCTCTTATGGCATCATATCCGCCAATTAAGCCCACCATACCTTATAGTTTGCACGCCGCTTGACATGCACCCCTACCTACTTTCACAAGCTAATCGGGGGGGGGGGGGGGGGGGGGGGGCAGGAAAAGAATTTCAGACACAAGACACAAAAAGTTCTTTTCTGACCCTTGGGCACCCATCCAGCCCTTTTTGAAGGAGCATTTTTTCCATTTTAAATTTGGTACCCATCCCCCAAAATTGGAGTAAATCGCACCTAAACTGCTTTGATTGGCAATTTCAACAAGTATTGTTGCTGGAAAATGTTTTGTATTGTTCCAATAACCATTCCCGACATTTAATCTACCCACAACCAGCTAATGGAGATAAAACAGATTTCTCCATAGTTTGCAACTGGAATTTGGTCCCATTTCTTGGCAAGTTTTTTAATTTATCCAAACTTTCTCACAGACCGCACTGACAGTCAGTGTATACATGGGTAATCAGGAGAGCATACAGCATATACTGGTATTCCACCTGTATAGTATTAAGACAGGTGTAGCAGGAACAGGCGTGAAATATGTTGAAAATGTTGATGTTTTACCTGGTTTCACCACTGTCTTTGCTGCTATTTCTACTGAGTTCTTTCGGTTTCTACCCGTTTCTACACTCGATTTTAGTTTCATCGGTCTAATCTGAATTTATTAGGCATTATCAAGTGCAGAATTCGTAGAGGCGGTTAGATCATTGTTGTATTGAACCTGTCAATAGTCAATGTGATGAGGGGTGATTCTTTGGTATCGGAAATGCGGAAATCCATCCTTCATAAACTCTGCGCTGTTGTACCTTGGCCGTTATGAGTAGCGTTTCATTTGATGAAACGATTAGTAAGCTTTGTTCAGACAGTAAGAAAGAATTCCAACCATGTGGGCCATTTACTACTACCAGGAGAAAAAAACACGGGTAATTTGTGTGACATAAAATGATATTTTAAGGCACCTACGTTGCCGGAATTTTTTCCCCTCGGTAGTAAATGGGCCACATGGTTGGGATTTTCTCTTACTGCATGACCAAAGTCAAATGAAGCACTACTCATATCGGCCAGGGTAAACAGCACAGAGTTTATGGGGGATGGATGTCCGATTTGTCTGTTTGTGTCACACATGTTGACAAAGAATCACCCGGAGTCTCAAACGTAGTCATTTCGGCCTCTCAGTCTAAGAACGTGTTTCATATACTATCAATAATTCCACAAAGTTGTTTCATCTTGGCAAGTCAGATGGGAAAGTGAGAAAGAAATAGTGATCATGTGAGTTGAAAAGGTCTACCATATCTCTCCAAAGTTGGTCAGAATACATTATGGAAATTTTGGGGCTCTGATGTATCGAGTAACTCCCCTGTGACTTATATAATATTACCTTTTACGCAATGAATGTCAGTGTTATCCTAAATATATTGAAGGCTGTTCATTCAGCTCAGAGGCTTGAAACCTATTTGTTCAAAATCTGTTACAGGACCAGTGACAGGACAGACTCTTTCCAGGTAGTTTTCTGCAACGAACAGCTTGATCTTACTGAAACATAATGCACATGCGTATCCTTTCTGACTGAGATGATCCCAACTCACTTTATTCTATGACTTAATTTTATTCTTTTTTACAGCAGATTGCTATAGTTTATTTTAAAAGAAGTTAATTTTATTTCTATTATGAGATAACCCAACCAAGTGTCTTATATGTGTTGGCAAAGTTTTCAGAACTCATATGCCAGGTTTCTCTCCAGTCATCCAGGATCTTCCTCAACATGTGCTATATGCTATGATCCAGGGGTAAATGGCTGAAGTTCATATTAACGAAACTGATTCCTTATTAACAAACTGTTTATACCAATGTCTAAACATTTTGTAACAGGGAATCAGTTTCTATCAATAAGATAGAGAGCGTCCACTGTCAATAAACCCTCTATCAATAAGATATAATGTCCTGACTATTTGATAGTTTAGCCTTTTCTGACAGTATATCACAAATTGAAGGGAATTGGTTTGAAGGCTACCCACCAAGCCTAAGGTTTGAATGATCAATAACAACTCTGCATTCTGCTTATACATGTATATGACTGAAATTAATAATTACATAATGAGAGTCTGTGAAAGTAGTCATTTGTATTTGGAAAAAGCGTTATGCCACTGTAAGATATATACTAATCATGGTGAGAAGAGTCCTTTTGTTATCAGATCTGTCTTGTTAGGTTATAGTTAGATTACAAAAATGATAATTCGTTTAATTTGCTTTCACTTTTTTTCAAAATAGTGGACCACTGATGGTGTAATGAGGAACGGTGAACGTCTGTCCACATTCACATGCTGCTAGACCATATCCAGTACTATTAACCCCCCCCCCCCCCCCCCCCCCGTTAACCCAGAGGAGATGGAGTGGTGACAAAAAGACTACACAAGCTTCCCTGGTCAATCTGCATCTCTTATTTGAAAGATAAGAGCTCACAGGAAAAACATTCAAGGCATAGAAAAAACGTGTTTTCAGAGCCGCTGACCTACCCACCAACACCCCGCCTTGTGTTCGGAAAACAATTGACGACCCCCCCCCCCCCCACCCCCCCTGGCTAATCCAGTGAAAACGTATAAGGTTCCATTGCGTGTACACATGTTGACCGCAAAAGCGATTAATTCTGCTATGGAGTGGGGGTAGCCAACCTGGCCATTTGACTAATTTTCACCACGCTCTGAAATCATGACATCGCGAAGGAGGGGTTGATGGGAAAGGGGATACACCCCGAATAATTTTTCCGGGGTGGGACATTGTCGTCTGTATTTCAGTTAAGATTTCGATTTGCTTTTGTTGGTAATCTTTCCGGCACTTTCTTATAGATTTGATACTTGGACTTACGTCACACACACACACAAAGTCCGAAACGCCTAATTCGAGATGCTGGGTGCCCAGCAGGACCGACCCAGAGTACGATGTGTGCCAATTAAACAAGGAGTTGGAAAGTTCATGTGTCTATCCGAATATACATATATTTATCCAGAAATGAATTTAAAAAAAACTCTGAGTTTTTTTTAAACTACAATGTCGACTGACTATACTATTTAAACTGCACCATCAAGGCATGCCTTCGACGAAAGCATGCCTTGATGATGTTGTTGAAATATTTTATCAATCGGAACTTGAGCCATCACTGTCGGGACAAATCAGGCCTATACCCAAACGCGGTCATCTTTGCGATGCCCTGCTTGTGTATCAAGTTCAGTGCAGTATAAGTTGAATAATAGTTGCTGGAGTTTGAAGTCGTAGTCACAGTGGTTGTATATAAGTGGTTGATAATGCTGATGGGGTTTTGGGTGTAGTTAAGGTTGTTGGTGTAGTAGTTGTAGTTGCTGATGTAGGAATGATTGTTATGGTGGTTGGTACCGTTGTTCTTGGCGCAATAGTTATTGGTCTAGTAGTTGCAGTGGTTTGTGCTGTAGTTAGTTGCTGGAGTAGCAGTTGTAGTGATTTGGGTTAGTAGTTGTCATTGTCAGTGTAGTAGCTGGCATTGCTGTGGTTAGTGTAGTAGTTTTTAGTGTTGTCGATTGATTGGTCTTGCAGTTGTAGTTGTTGTCACAGAGGTTCTGATCTGCTGGAAGCGAGATGCTTGGCAAACTTCTTGTGTTATATCACACCAAATGTCATTTCATTATGACGTCATTTTGCAGTGCATTATTGGAAATAATATGTTATCAAGGCAGCGCAGACCACGACCTTCATTACTCTGGTTGGCTTACACATCCTATATGGTTCGTAGATTATAAGATTTATGGCTCCTAGCTTCTATATGACCAAGCTAGGAGCCATAAATCTTATGGTCTAGGAACCATACTGTATCTGGGAGCCAAACAAGAGGCATGAAGGTCGTGGTCTGCGCTACCCCGATAACATACTATTTCCAGTGATGCATTGCACCATAACGTCACAAATAAAATGACATTCGATGTGATATAACACAATAGGTTTGCCAAGCATCTAACTTTCAGGAGATCAGCACCTCTGTATCAACAACTACAAATGACACACCAATCACTCGACAAAACCAACCACAGTAATACCAGCTATTACACTGACAGTGACAACTAGTAACCTAATTACTACAATTAACACTACAACAACTGCAACATATACCACCGCAACTACTACACCAACAACGATTACGCCAAGAACTACTGTACCAACCACTATAACAACCACTACTACACCACCAACTACAACAACCACCACACTAGCAACCTCAACTACACCAAAAACCTCATCAGCACCACAATCAACCATTAATATACAACAACTATGACTACAACGTCAAACACCAGCAACTACTAATCAACCTTTATACCATGATTTCCTATTCTACTATATATGAAAAGCCTATGACATAAATTTTAGCTTTATATACCAACCGTGGTGAACACGCCAGCAATGGGATTTCAGTAGATAAAATGTACACCTACAGTGGAACTACATCCAAGTTGACCTTTGGTGACGTCGACCTGAATGCGAACTTGTCTAAATTTTTCGCACATCGCCTTGCGAAGAGTGAAATGAAAGTGACAATTATTTATTACGTTTTTAAATGTGTTTACCCCATAAAACGCCGAAAATTAACGTTAGCATTGCCTCATGATAGTAAAGCATCCATAACTCGAACAGTATGTTTCTGATATTAAAATGAAAAAGGCCCTGTTTCTTTTTCTATCTCGTTTTGGTTATAAAATTGACAGCGGAAGTACCGCCCACCGATCCTCATGTAAACAAAAGCAAATTCGCACGGATGTACGGCCCCTTTCTCAGTAAAATCGAGAAAAAGTAATAGCAACTCTTAATAATCTGATGATCATGGTATAAATAAAATATACCCAAAGTAGCTTGGTGGACCAAATGTTCACCACTCGTGGTGAACATTTGGTACACCGAGCTACTATGGGTATATTCTATGTATACTACCCTGAATATGATACACCAGCACCTACTGCAAAAACCACTACAACAGCAACCTCATCAACACCAACCATACATCAACAAACACAACTACTGCACCAACCACTACAACACCAACCTCCACATCTACTATACCATCAACTACTACATCAACCACCACAACACCAGTCACTACAACACCAACAAGTACACCACCAACAACCCAAAGACAATAACAAACACTGCAACTAAAACTCCAACAAGACAACTAATACACTTACTATCCACAACACAAACCACCACAACCACCACGCCAACCAAAACAAACTTGGACACTGACCATAACAACTACACTACAAACCACAATGGCATCAAGAACGACAACTGCCACTTCAACCACACTGACACCTGGAACTACTACACCAACAATGACAACACCAACAATTATTGTACCAATCACTACAACAACTGCTACAATCACTACACCAACCACCAGGACTACTTTGCCAACAACTACGACACCAACCACAACAACCACTACAACCTCTATATCAACAACCTCAACTACATCAAAAATTATGACAACACTATGAACCATTAATACACATTCACTATGATAACCATGACAACTGCCAAAAACTACTACAACCCATCAATATTCTCCAAAGTCTACAACATCAACACCCACAACATGAACAGTTACAACACCAATCACTACTAAAACCAAACAACTGGTACATCAACCACTACTGCACCAACAAATAATACAACAACTAGTGCACCAACCACTGCAACCCACAACAAAAACCATACCAACCACCACAATATTTAAAGCAACTACAACACCAACCACCACAACTACAATACCAACCTCCACAACTACTTTACCAACAACTAGTGCACCAACCTCGACAAGACCAAACAACTACAATACCAACTGCTACTACAGCAACCAATACAACATCAACCACCACAACAACTACTACACCGATAACTTCAACCCAAACTACTACAACACCAACCACTGCAACTTCAGCACCAACCTACGACAGACTGACCAACAGTCTCCAAACCACCATTGTCTTTAGTACCAACCAGTCTCCAAACCATCACAGCATTCAGTCTTCAATAGTCCTGAATGACCCCCCAACAGTCTCCAAACCACCAGAAATGCTCACGTCAGCCCCACATCAGGTAGTTCGTACTACCAATAGCAACCACCTAAACGCACTCGGTGGGTTAGTTGAACTAATGGGTAATAGACCAACAGAGGTACAAACCGTGCATCCTATATTACCGCACTTGACAGCCATGCATTACACTACCATCTCACCCCACAATACCGCTTGATATAACATTACTTACCACTTGTAGCAGTCACAGACGATATAAAGTATTAGATGGATTAGTAATACCAAGGGCTGACAGTGGACTTTCAGGGATATATACCGCCAATACTATATTGCCATATCAGTCCAGCACGAGAAGCCCGACACACCCTGATCCAAACAACGTAATGTCGGATCGTGCAGTGGACAACAACAGCGGTCAACGTCTCTATGGCGTCGCGAGTACATCGTGACGTCACAACATAATAAGCAACGTCAACCGTTTTGCGGGGAAAACTTTCAAGAACCCCCCCCCCCCCCCCCCCCTCCAATCTTCCATCATATTCACATGCTATACACCCAAAGCCCTGTGGGTACATATATCACTGTGGCATACTATATATGTAGTGAGTATACATAAAAACTTCTGGTATCGGCTCCGGCAAAAGTCCTGTTCCTTTGGGAATTTAACACTAGCGGCTCCTGAAAAAGTGTAGGTAATGGGTGACGAAAACCTCCCGATATACGATTAAGGCACTTAATACTGATTACCCACGTGAGGGAACGATCGCGCTATGTACTAAGGTGCACTGCCTGTCGATGATGCACTTGCCGTCAACCAATGCTAACCCTGCTTGTGCGGAGTTATCACATTGGGGAGTCTGGCAGTTATTCGTCGATAATCGGTGGTTCTCTCCGGGTACTCCGGCTTTGTCCACCTGTAAAACTGTCCGACACGAGGTAACCCTGGTTGTCGAAAATGTCGTTAAAACACAAATAAATAAATAAATAAATAAATAAATAAATAAATAAATAAATAAATAAATAATCTTCGGATTGGAAGATGGTTAAAATAGAAGTTTACCGATCCGACTAAAGTTGGAATTCATTAGCCAAATACTGCTAATTTATTTATCTTTTCCGATAATATATTGCATGAATGCCTCTGTAATTCAGTGGCGTACCCGTTGATGGGGGAGGGGGCTGGGAAATTACAAATAGCATACCACAATTGGTGAAAACTGACGATCTCGTGAGCCGAGTCGCAAAAATGTCTCTAAATAGTAGCATACCACAATTGGTGAAAACTGACGATCTCGTGAGCCGAGTCGCAAAAATGTCTCTAAATAGTTAAGGATATTTGAAAAAAGCCTGAAAATTTGGAAAAGTATGTCCCTGGCCCCACTAACGGGGGAAAAACACCACCTCCATACCTTTCCCAACTCAAGACTTCGATTTTCGTGAAAAAACATCTGCTCCCCAAAGAACCATGTGCCCACCTGATGAAGATATCTGGCTTCGCACCTGCTGTACATTTGCACATCCTTAAAATTTCAAACTCACGGGAGTGTATCAGCATGCAGCACATCTGTGGAAAAAGGGTGTGGGGATTGACATGTGCGCCCCCCCCCCCCACCCCCGATCCCTGATTCGCCACCTATGCTGAGCTATACTGACAGTGTTAAATTGAGGGGTTTAGCTTTCCATGGGGCGACCGTTTGTTTATCTATGATAAGTAAGATTTCAACCCATGGAATTCAGTCGTTGTCAAGCACTCTCACTGTGTTCGATCATGTGGTCACGATCAGCCATTGTCCAAAAAATGTGTGACCATTTGCACCAATGAATAAATATTTGTACGATCAAACAGTCGCTCATTCGTTTTGAATAGTCAGTTTTGTATGTTCAAGTTATTGAATTTATTTACTCAACTCTACTGTTTTCCTTATCAACAAATCTATACACAAAGGCCTCACCCTGGAGAGTTGAATCACTTCGTTTCATTTTTGCACTGTATGAGATAGTGCATTTTATTTCTAGAAAACATTCAGATCTGTTTGTATCTGTCAATAGATACAGAATGACGTATAGAGTACACTTACTCCCGTGGGGTAAAATATTAACATTTCGTGCATAGTATATACTCAATTTTATTAACCCGCAAAGGTGAAGCAAGCATCTCGAACTTGTGTGTGTGGGTGGAGGGGGCATAGAAGGGACCCACGTGCGGATGTGGGGGCGGGGTAAAAAAAAATTACAGTGCCCCCCTCCTCAAAATGGAAAAATTAATGCACCAGAGGGTCCCAGATTCACTCTCCCGGAGTATTGAATTTTCAAAATTTTCTAGGGGGAGCCCCCCCCCCCCCCCCCACCAATGGGAAAGGGATACCGTAGACCTGCGGTGGGTGAGCATGCCCTCTTGTTGGCGGGTCGCCCCCCCCGAACCCCACCAATAGGAGGACCATACCCACCCCTACATCAGGCCTACGGCCTTCGGATATACCTGTGGCAGATAGCGACATGGCACCACCAAACTTATGCCCCCCCCCCCCCCATAGGAAATCCTATCTACGCCCCTCTGCTCGATAAATCTTGTTATGGGCAGAACATTTTAAGTAAGATTCTACGAGTATTTTGTCGTTATGGGCGCACCACGCTAAAGATTAACACGTGATCTTACCGTTCATGTTTGGACTCGAAAGAAAACTGTAAGTGCCGAAAGCCCCAAACTTGTGGATCGGTGTTCATAATCTTGGGAAGTTAGAATTTTGATGCTGATTGATGCAAAAGGACGGTCCCAGTGCACACACGTTTCCTGGTAAATTGAATGTTGTCTTCAGAAAAGTTCAAGGACTGCAAATTCATAAACGCTTAAAAAGCTTCACGCTTAATCCATTTTTTGCCTCGGTTCCAGCCCAACATTTTGACGCTGTCGCCCAAAAAACATTTAATCAACCAAACTCTCACATATCTGTGTCCAGCTTTTCCAGTGCGACCCCCCCCCCCCCCCCCCCACACACTCACCCGTCCACACACACACAATATCCTCACGGTCCCTTGAAAAAATAAAGTTTTCCTTTGCCAAAAGTTAGAAGAGTTCCCACACAGCCCAGCGTATTTCCAAAGCAGTGACGGGAAGTCCCCCCCCCCCCCCACCCACACTTTTCCTGGAAAAAAATGTCAACCTTATAGACATTCATGTCCGACTCGGAAATCCCTAAAGCTGCTTTATATACTCTCACCCTGATATTTCTTGGCTCGTTTTGCTCAAATTCTCCCTCCATTTTCTGGGTACCCAGTTAAGCCTTAAAAGGGGTACTCAATTGGCATCCAGGGCCAATTTTCTTCCAAGTGGAAGATTCTGGAGTCTTGACATTCAACTATTGGGGATACTCCCTCTTTACCCAGCACGAAGTGAAATGATGTGGGGAATTTCTTTTTCTTCAGTTGAAAATAGTTCCCCCTCCCCCCCCCCCCCCACACTTCAATCAGCCTCGCTACGCCCCTGCTTTAGAGCCAATCGTCTATCTTATTTCAGCTACATGTGTTTATCGGAGGTGATTGAAAGTTCTGACATCACAAAATATTATGGAAAATGTACTTAATGTCTCAAAAACTGGAAAAGGCGGAAAATTTACTTTATCTCATAAAAAAAATGAACAGAAGCTTCCCAGTTCACGTCATGGGGGATTTGTCTGAACTTGTCTTGCAAGAACCCGTTCCTTATTAAAAAGCCTATTGTTCCATTGAGTATTTTAGCAATGGAAGGAACATTTGGGTCACCACAATAAAGCCATTCATTGTTCGAAAAGACTAATTGAGACGTCGATAACGCGCTCAAACTTCCACATAAAACATGCAGAATTATTTGTTGACCCAGTATTTCAGGGCACATACGACTCTTCCCGTACACGTTACAGAAAAAATAATCAAGTCAATCGAATCTTAAAGACGACACGTCAAACTTTCTTTATTTTGTGAGCTGAAGTCACAAAACTATCGAATATTCCAGCTAAGGCACCGATGCACAGGTGAACACTCCTTGTGATCGAACATGTGAATACAAAGAATTACACGCCAGCGGGATCAATTGTTTGTCGACGCAAGAAACCTGTATCCAACAAAACAAAGACGCGCAAGTCTGTACTCGACTGGCGGCAACAACAGAGGTCGTTCACAAGTTGTCTTATTGGAAAAGTTTGACTTGACAGTTGAAATGGTGAGATCCCTTCATATGTGACCCAGTTTAATAAGAATTTGAAAAGGAAACATTCAAATACAGATTGAAAGAACTTTTGCTTGGGGAATTGGTGTGAATATTACAATCTCAAAATTCTCATGGGGATAACAATCAACTTCTCCAAAACTGTCAAGTCTCAAAGCATTTTTAGCTCAACTTGACAACGTTAAGTATGAGCTATTGGGATGGGTTGCGATCCGTCGTCCGTCCGTCCGTCCGTCCGTCCATACATATGTCCGTCCACAATTTCTTTAGCACACCCCACAGGCCGCAGCTCTCAACCGTTCAGTTCCAAAGTTCATACGTGGCTTTAGGGCAATGTCTAGATGGGAGCTATCGAATTTTCTCGAATTTCGGTGAAACACATGGCCGCCAGTGGCCATCTTAGATTTGGCATATAAATTGTCAACAATCAAATTAGTACACCCTAAAGGACACGTGTCCCACTCGATCTTTTTTCAGATTTCATATGTAGCTTTGGTGTGATGTCCAGATGGGAGCTATCGAATTTTTCTGGCCATCTTCTGTTTGGATATAAATTGTCCAACAATTCCTTCAGCACACCCTTCAGACCTCAGCTCTCACCCGATCAGTCCCACATTTCATATGTTGCTTTGGGGCAATGTCTAGATTGGGGGGGGGGGGGGGGGGGGGATTCGGAATTTTTCGAATTGCGTTGAAAAACATGGCCGCCAGCGAAGATATTAGATTTGGCATATAGATTATCAACAGTTCCACTTGCACACCCTACTGAATTTTGTTGAAAAACAGGGCTGCAAATCACTCGATACCACAAACAGGTGTCACGAATACGGTAGCAGACCTCCAGGAACCAGTGGTGCCTGCTGTCAACTCTATGAGTTGTTTGCATATATTTTTCGTATTCTGTACCTCCCCACCTTCAGTTTGAGTATAACTTGTGTATATTCAATTTGAATTTAAGGTGCTATATAAGTAATGATATTTTATATATTTTGAAATTCCCACCTCTGATATTCCTTGAATTCCAATTAAACATACACAAATTATAAATCAAAATGAAGGTTGGGAGGTATAGAACACACAAAATATATGTAATCAACGCATCGAGTTGACAGCAGGCACCACTGGTTCCTGAAAGTCTACTTCCCTATTCGCACCAGAACTGATAATACAATAATATTTCCTGAGAACACCTTGTGGCCAAATGTGCTTCACTTATCCAAGAACAAAGCTTGGGCATCAAAATCATTCAAAACAGAGCGACAGAGATGCATGGGGGCAAATTCCAAAAGTGACGTCTTTGTTTACAAATATTCTTACGATTTCCGGTCAAAGTCATCGGACGTAAAGGGCATAAAAAAACAACGCCGTCTAAAATCAAATAATGAGAAAGATCTCCTTAATACGGCATGTGATGAAAAGAACACGGAAAATATATGCAGTCAACTCTCAGATTTGACAGTAGACACCAATGGATTCTGGAAGTCTGCCACTGTTCTTAGATATGTGAAGCACATTTGGCCACAAGCTGTTCTCGTGAAATATTATTGTATTATCAGTTCTAGTGCGAATACGGTAGCAGATTTCCAGGAACCAGCGGTGCCTGCTGTCAACTCTATAAGTTGATTACATACACGTTTCGTGTTCTCTACATATCAACCTTCATTTTGATGTATAATTTGTGTATATTTAATATGGATTTAAGGAATATCGGGTGGGAATTTAAAAATAAACAAACTTCTAAACTTCTATTACTTATATTTCACCTTAAGGGCCTATATAAGTAATGGAATTTTGTTTGTTTTGAAATTCTTACCTCTCATATTCCTAAAATTCAGATCAAATATACACAAATTATACATCAAAATGAAGGTTGGGATGTATAGAACACGAAACACATATGCAATCAACTCATAGAGTCGACTGTAGGCACCACTGGTTCCTGGAAGTCTGCTACAGTATTCGCACCAGAACTGGTAATAAAATACTATTTCATCAGAACAACTTGTGGCCAAATATGCTTCAAATATCCAAGAACAAAGCTAGGCATTCAAAACACTTTTCAATACAGCGATAGGACTGCATTTTGGAAAAGGACAACACTGTCTTCATTTTTTATTGAAAATGGTTTCCATGCTCGACAGACATGCGCAAATCACCCGTTTCCACGAATTTCCATCGAAAAACAAAATCGTAATTCTAAGAAATGTCAACAGGTATCTTGATACCTTGCATTGAATATGGCAACTGTGCAATCTCTATCTAATAACAGTATACTGTATGAAGGCGATCTTTTTTCATTATTTGATTTTAGACGGCGTTGTTTTCACATGCTTTTTCTGTCCGATGACGTCGACCGCAAATCGAAAGTATACTCATACGCAAACAAAAGCAAAGTCTTTGGAATTTTCCCCAATGCAGCTCTGTCGCCGTGTTTTGAAGAATTTTTATCCCCTAGCTTTGTTCTTGGATATGTAAAGCACATTTGGCCACAAGTTGTTTTCGTGAAATATTATTAAATTATCAGTTCTGGTGTGAATACGGCAGCAGACTTCCAGGAACCAGTGGTGCCTAGAGTCGACTCTGAGTTGATTACACATGTGTTTCGTGTTCTATACATCCCGACCTTCATTTTGATGTACATTTTGTGTATATTTAATTTGAATTGAAGGAATATCAGAGGTGGGAATTCTTAAAATAAACACAATTTCATTACTTATATAGGCCCTTAAGGTGCCAGACCTGATAATAAAATAATATTTCCGGAGAACAACCTGTGTTCAAATGTGCTTCAGATATCCAATAACAAAGCTAGGACATCAAAATTCTTCCAAACGCAGGGACAGCGCTGCGTTGGGTAAATTCCAAAACTCTCGGCTGTGTTTACATTGTCCGTCTATTTATATTTTTGGTCAAGGTCATCGTGACGAAAACGCATCGACACATAATGCCGTCTAAAATGAAATAATGAGTAAGATCGCCTTAATACTGCACAATATTATTATATGGAGACTGTACAATTGTCATATTACTTGCCAGGTATCATGATGTCTATTTGAATTTCTTAGAATTGCGCGATTGTTTTGTCGATGAAAATTCGTAGTATCGCGTTTATGCGCATGTCTGTCGGTCGTGGAACCCATCTTCAATAAAAAATTATACAGTGTTGTTCTTTCCCCAAATGAAGTCCTGTCGCTGCATCGTAAAGTGTTTTGAATGCCTAGCTTTGTTCTTGGATATCTGAAGCACATATGACCACGTGTTGTTCTGAAAAATTATTTTATTACCACGTCTGGTACGAATACGGTAGTACACTTCCATGAATCATTGGTGCCTGTCGTCATCTCTGTGAGTTGATTCCATATATTTATCGTATTCTACACATCACAACGTTCATTTTGATGTACAATTTGTGTATATTTAATTTGAATTTATGGAATATCAGAGATCACCAAAGTTAAGCAACGTCGAACCCGGTGAGTCCTTGGATGGGTGACCGTCTGGGCGATCGATTCAGACTCCTGCGTTGTGTCCTTGGGCAAGGCACTTAACCCCGATTGTCCACATGGGGGCACGATGACGCCGTGTACTAAGGCGTACTGAACGTCAATGGTGCGCATGTCTTCAACCAATCTAACCCTGCCCGTGCTGCAGTGTGGAGTTACGATGTTGGAGAGCTGGCAGCTGCTCGTCGTTGTTCGGTGGTTCTCTCCGGGTACTCCGGCTTCCTCCACCCGTAAAACTGTCACCGACACGATGTGACATTGGCTGTTAAAGTGTCGTTAAACCGTAATAAATAAATAAATAAATAAAATATCAGAGGTGGGAATTTCAAAGTAAACGAATTTCCCTTACTTATATAGCACCTTCCCCTTACTTATATAGCACCTAAAGGTGCTATATAAGTAAGGGAAATTCGTTTACCTTGAAATTCCCACCTCTGATTTTCCATTAATTCAAATTAAGGGGGCGTCCAACTTAACTTTCGTAAAATTTCAGGTAATTTTCTCCAAAGTCTAAAAAAGGACAGAAAGGAATACCCACACCACAATAAATTATATATCATGTTTTTTTTAATGAAACATAGATCATGTGGAAAGTAAAATTTGCCATGTAACTGTTACCATGTGGTAGAAAGCACTTGCTGAAAGACTGCCCTGGCATAAGTAAGAGACCAGATTTTGTACAATAAAATACCTTAAATTTTATTGAATAGTTTAGGGTGTCTAAATTTCACAAGGGCTGCCATTTTTCTTGTGTTTGTTTACCTTTTATGAACTTCACCAAGGGTCAAATCCACACAGTTCACAAGAACACGTATGGAGTCATGAGAGAGTGTATTAAAGCAAAATGAAGAATGTCCAATGTGGCTTTTGTTAGTCTGCAGATACCCCCCCCCCCCCCCCCCCCCCCCCCACACACACACACACTTCTGTGCCACTTGCATGAGATTTGTTTCAACTTGGTAAAAAAAAGATGAGATTGATACACATAAAAAAAGAAAGCTACCCAGTTCCTCATTTGGTCTAATCTGTGACCATTTCTAGTGTTGCATGAGCAAAGACAGCTGCCAAGAGTGCCATGCGAGTGCTCAACTTTGGCCAAAACAACAAAACTGGCCTGCCCTGTTTGCAGAATACTTACATCAATCGGCTTCGTAAAAGTTAAAAAAACATGGGTTCTAATTCATTTGTGTACCTGGTTTGGTATGCTTCGTTTGTTTTGAAATTATCGCCCTTCTACAGATGCTGTTTGGGGAGGCTTGACTGTTGCTTTCTCATGAGAATTAAGAATATTAATAACCGATCTGCTTTCCAATACTACTTTTAAAGGCAGTGAATAACATGCCTGAACAATATCGCAATTATGTTGGTTATTAAATTCATTTATCTAAAGAACTCCCCGTGGGAACCCCAGGAAGTGAAACAATGTTTTTTTTTGCTCTGGTAAACAATCTCTCTTTTACTGGTAAAATAGGACCCAGCCACCAATGATTGGGGTGGAAGTCCTAAAATGGGCAACATGGGTATAATCGATTGACTCGACTTGACTACCTCCATGTTGCGGTCACGACTAGCCATTATGCAGAAGTATGTGACCTTAAATAATAAATATAAATATAAATATCGTACCATTTGAGACGTTGTGGTCTCATTTCGGCAATTCGTGTGATTTCAGGCTATTTCTGTCAACAGATTATACAATTCACATAAATATTGGCAATGTTTTGGTGCCTATAGCGATCAAAATCAGAGTGGATCCACCTTACACACAATGCGGTTGTGCGAGGAAGAAATTTAAATTTACCATGGTACTAAATTTCACTATATTTGGCGAACAGAAAAAGAACTTTTCGATAAGAACCCAATAATAGTTGTTCGAATCGGTGGCGTAATAATCCCTTTCTGAAACTTGCATAACTTTCTACAGTTTCAGATTTTATATTTTTACTAAGGACTGTATCTCGCAATTATTACATCGTCAGTTGAATATTTTTCTGTGAATGTATTTAAACAATAACATGATTTTGGAGGGCATTATGGTTCGTGAGCGGCCCTGCATCGATGTTGAACAGCCCGAGGGTTTATTAAAGGCCCGAGACGAAGTCGAGGGCCGTTAATAAGCCCAAGGGCTGTTCAACATCGATGCAGGGCCGCTGACGAACCATTATGCCCGACAACAATCATGTTATTACTATTATTACCACTACGTAATTTGTAATCGAGACGATGAGAGAGTTTAAAAAAATTCCGTCTTCCACTTCCAGCGAGGGAGGTAATGCACGCAATAAAGATGACGAATCAGTTGCCATGGAAAATGGCTACAACTGACAACATGGCCACGTGTCATTTGTTTGTGTTGCTGTCGATCAACAAGACCGCAACATGGCGAAAGCATCAACTTTTCCTTGCGAGTTCTCGCGTCATTTCTAAATTTTCAATTCTAAAAGACGTCACGTGACGAGGGCCGATAATGAATTTTGTTTTCCATTAGCGGCCCTCCTATCACGTGACTACCGAGCAATAGAGGATATGATTGCCCGTTAAATCGATATTAATGCAGTAGGAAACGCCCAGCAAAGTGGTAATAATGTGTGTTATACATTACATCTCGCAGATTCGAAAACGGCAATGAAATGTTTGCAGATTTCATATCTTTGGAAATTGAGCCGTTTTCGAACTTGCCCAATGCATCACGCGATCAAAACAAGCCTCCCAACACAATCTATATTATTACCACTCAATCTATAAGTTACAAGTCGATTAACGTTAGTTTGGAGGCCAGTTAAAACTCCATAATTTTAGTGACGTCATTCGACGGAGTCGGGCCACGGGCGATAATGGTATAAATAGCCATTAGCGGCCCGGCTATTTTTAGATTCCATGGTCTAATGAATTACTCCCATTCGGATGATGTCCCTTTGTATTTCTGAACTGAAGTCGAACGCACGGGCCGAAACAAAAATATCGAACCGACTTTAGTGATTATTTCTGTGCTGAAATGAAGCACTGTCAGATGGAAACAAGTTTCTTTGCACTGTGAATCGGCCGCACTGTATGTATACTGATAAAATCAACGTTCGTTCGTTACAACGGCCTGGTAATAATAGTAACAACATGATTGTTGTCAGGCATCATGATTCATTAGCGGCCCTGCAGCAGTGATGAACAGCCCTTGGGCTTATTAACGACCCTCGACTTCGTCTCGGGCCTTTAATAAACATTTGGGCTGTTCATCATTGCCGCAGGGCCGCTAAAGAACCATAATGCCCTCTAAAATCATGTTATTGTTATATTTTCGTGGTCGTTCTTTTTTCTGAGAGTATTCAACACGTCGGTGATGAAATGATGAATATGCTTTCTCCGAGTACGGAGCGTAAGTCTTTTATTTACAACTCCGACATCAGAATTACCGATCTATTCCTTGTTATTCTCGTCGGTTACTTATGCGGCTGGAAGGTTCTTTGCGATCAACCCCCCCCCCCCCAAAAAAAAAAAAAAAATTTGAAAAAGCGGATAAATTCAAGTTTTGTGTATTTTTGTCATTATTTCGTCGCTATTCACCACATTAAGTCGTATTTAGGGTTTTGCTGAAATTTTCAAAAAAAATATCAAAAAGTTTTGTTGGACGACCCCTTAAGGTTTAGGTTAGGTTAAACATATTTTTATTTGCCAAAAATAGTTTGCAAATCGGGATAGGAGGACAAGTGCTTTCCACTTAGTGTAACCTCCGCTCCCTTAACTTGATACAAAAAAATCAATACAATGGCGAAACAAACAAATAGGAGAAATGTAAAAAATATATACAAGAAAATCTAACTTCGAAATAAAAGAGTGAGAGAGAGAAAAGAAAAGAAAAAGTGATTGACTGATGCCCCTTTTGCACCTTGAGTCTGTCTCTGTCAATTTGATTTTTCAAGCCGAGGGTCGCCCAGACGCTGCACTTAGTGGTTGTACTTCCCATAACACCAAACATCCGTTTCTACTGTGGCTACCACAACTGTTACTACTACTACCACCATCATCACTGCTACTACTATAGATAATACTTTTACTATCGCGCTCAAATCTTACCACCGACATAGCACTCCTGCGGCGAATAATGATGATGATGATGATGATGATGATGATGATAATAATAATAATTACATATTAATTTCTGTAATCATCCATTGGTTACACTTTCGCCGCCTAATCACGAGCCAAAGGAGTCGCAATGAACTGCATGTGTTAAACAGTCCCTAGGATGGAAACTCATTATCGAATTTTCGAGTGTTACGAATAAATTTTTGAACAAATTTAAAAAGTGAGGTATTAGTTTTATGTTCTAAAACGGGATCGCCCTTCAGTAATATATCAACGAAGTTCAAATTAACATTAATTTCCAGTAGTTTACCAATGAGAGCGTTGCGAGAGTCTGAATAAATGGGACAAAGGAGGAAATAGTGCTCTGCGTCCTCAACAACAGCTGGGCAATGAGAACGGTATGGAGATTCGGAGATGTAATTGAGAAACTCATCACTGTTCAAATCGCTGTAACCAGTTCGAATTCTACTGTGAATAATGTTGTATTTCCTGACACCACAGGAGAAGTATCCGGGAGGTCTCCCTTCAGGCGGTGATCTGAGTTTTTTGAATTCATTGAGTGAATTGCTGTTTCGTACGGACTCTGGTAGACAGTTCCATGTTATTGTACACGAGGGGAAAAACGATCGTTTGAATAGCTCTGTTCGCATGCAATAAGACATAAATTTGCCGAATTTCGAAGGTAATAACCAGATGTGTCACGAACTCTTGGTGGTAGTAATTCGTGGTGATAATCGGGCGTATCGTTGTTTATGATTTTTTAGAAGGTACACATTTTTTGCATGTGTCTTTTTTGGAGAATGTCCCACCCAACTTCAATCAAAAGGCGATCTCGCGATACTGACCTCGTCAGCCCTGATACGATTCGTGCGGCATGACAATGTATATCCTCTAGACGCTTCATCAAATATTGAGGAGCTCCACACCACACCGGACTCTCATATTGCAATATTGGCAAAACGAAGGCATTATACATCTTACTCAAAATCTGTCGATTGAAAATATGCTTTAGTTTTCTTAACTGAAAGTCTAACACGGGCTTTTTTTACAAATGTCGTCAATATGAGCTTCACAGCCCAAGTTGGATTGGATGGATAATCCCAAGTGTTTGTGGACGCCAATGAAGTCAAGTGTTTAGCTGTCGAACAAAACACTTGGAATAACCAAGGTTAACCTTAAGGTGCTATATAAGTAAAGGAAATGTGTTTACTTTGAAATTCCCACCGCTGAGATTCCATAAATTCAAATTAAATATGCACAAATTATACATCAAAATGAAGGTTGTGATGTGTAGAATACAAAAGTATATGCAATCAACTCAGAGTTGACACTTGGCACCAATGGTTCCTGGAAGTCTGCTGCCGTATTCTTACCAGAACGGATAATAAAATAATATTTCAGGAGAACAACCCGTGGCCGAATGTGCTTCAGATATCTTTTGTGAAAATTATGGAAATCCCTTCTCAACCAAATTGTTCAAATCCACTGGAGCTATAGCTCCAGCGGATTTGACCAATGTATTGAAGAGATTTACATATTAATATTAAATGGATTGTTTGTTTGGTGAGGTTTAACGACACATTCAACAGCCTGGGTCACATCGTGTCGGATAGCTTTTTTGGTGGAGGAAGTCGGACAACATGGAGAGAAATGCCTAGTAGGCCCAACGGCGAGTAACTGTCAGACTTGCCACCTACTAACTCCACACAAGCAGTGTTAGCGGCTGAAGGCAAGTGCATCACCGACGTGCAGCACTTCTTAGTATACACAGCGCCACCGTGTACCCATATAGACAATATATATGTGGGATTAACTTGTCTAGCAGAAGGACACAAGACAGTTACCGCTGGTCAGGATCGAACTGTGGACCTTTCGGTTTGAAGTCCAATGCTACAAGCACTGAGTCAACGCGCACCCACTATCAAAAGAAGAACTACTCTATATATTTTTCATATCTTCATTACTGTGCATTGTTAGGGAGCGCGGTGGCTCAGTGGTTACGGCATTGGACTTCAAACGAATGGTCCACGGTTCGATCCCCGTCAGAGGCAACTACGTTGTGTCCTTGGGCAAGGCACTTAATCCCGATTGTCCACGTGGGGGCACGGTGTACTGCAAGTCGATGGAGCACTTGTCTTCAACCAACGTTACCCCTGCTTGTGCCGAGTTAGTACGTTGGGAAATATGGCAGTTGCACGCCGTTGCTTGATGGTTCTCTCCGAGTACTCCGGCTTCCTTCACCCGTAAAACTGACTGTCGAAGGTGTCGTTAAAAACCAACAAATAAATAAATAAATGCATTGCATACTTAGTATTTTAGAAACTAATTCCTGACAAAACCCCTCATCGTCAAGCAAAAAGAACACTTTAGTGCCTACACGAGCATGCTTTCAAATGTTACTCCGTGTGTAACTCTAGTCCATTTGCCTAAGGTTTACGTGTGACTTACTTCCACTTCATAATCGAAAAATATAATGTTGAGTGGAAATCAAACACACTGTTCTAGTATAGCCAGGGGCGGCGGAACGATTTTCAAAGTGTGTGTGTGTGTGTGTGTGGGCTGGATCTATCGATGGATAGTCGTCGGTATGAAAAAATTAAATTCCAGGGTTCCAAAACCCCCATTTCCATGCATCTGAGTGGATATTTTAAGATTTTTCAGGAAATGTATTTGAAAGATTTCACACTTTGAGAGCCGTTAAACAACGTCGGTCAAGCATACAGGTGAGGTTTATTTATCAGCTTTGGTCGTAACGACTAAAGCTGATAAATAGACCTCACCTGTATGCTTTACCAGACGTTTACAGCAATTATACTGTCTGTGGATTCTTGTCTGGGGATGGATTTGGTACTTGTATGCCTGTAAGATTACGATCTACTTCAGTTAATCGATTTATTAACAGACTGTATACATTTTAGCGTTCGTTGCCACATACTGCAAAAAATGATCCGAAATCCATCGAAACTGAACCAGTACGAGAGAAACATAGCTGGCGAAAATATAGGGGAGGCTCTGGATCCGCCCCTTGTTTCACCAGTCATTGGTTGTGTTAAAATGTATGCATACAAAAAAAAAATGGCCCGGCAAAAAAAGTGGAGGGGCTGAACCCCCCCCCCCCCCCCCCCGCACCCTCCGCCCCTGATAGAAGTCCCCTTTCTTTGTTCTGTAGACTGGGGCCTGCTAGTTGTACGTCAGTCATATAAATTGAAAAATTCCAACCCATGCTGTAGTGTCCGCATGGCGTGATGCCTCTTAAGTGAGCCTAGTTGTAGAACAAACACAAATAGAGATGGGCTGTATTGGAATTTATACCAGGATTACCTATTCTGCTATATAAAAAAAAGCCAATGGCATAAATTTTAGCTTAAAACACCAACCGTTGTGAACACGCCATCAATCGGATTTCAATAGTTAAACTTTACACCTACGGTGAACTACATCCAAGTTGACCTTTGGTGACCTCGCCTTGAATGCAAACTTGTCTGAATTATTCACTCGTGAAGAGTGAAATGAAAGCGGCAATTATTTATTACGTTTTTAAATAAGTTTACCCCATAAGATAACAAAAATTAACAAACACACGTTGTCTCGTGTTAATAAAGCATCCATAACTCGAAATAGTATGTTATTATGTTATTAAAATAAAAAAAAGGCCTCGTAATTAGCGCTTTTCGTTTTCAATTTGGTTTCGGCGATAAAATTGCCAGCGGAAGTACCGTCCACCAGTCCTCATGTGAACAAAACAGAATCGCACGTGTGAATATTGATTTATTTAACATTTAAACTCTTATTAATCTGACGATCATGGTATAAATAAAATATACCCAAAGTAGCTTGGTGTACCAAATGTTCACCACCTGTGGTAAACATTTGGTACACCATGCGACTATGGGTATATTCTGTATATTTAGTTCGATATCGGTTTCGGTATTTTTAGGAGATATAGCACAGTATCGGTTCGGTATTCGTATCTGACTTGATCTGATAATTTCAAAGGGAAAACATATATAATAATAAGTTCTTGCCTCATTCTACCAGTTCGATCCCCGTCCGGGACGACCCGCGTTGCCGATTAGCCATCTTTGACGTTAATGATATGCAAGGTCAGAGGTAGCTTCGGGTAAATACTTCGATCAGACTGTCTGTCAAGACTGTCATACATGCGATAGAAACAACCAAAATCTTTCGCTTGAAACGAGAAAATGTGCATTTTCGATTTAATACTAGTTTAGTTTAAACATATTTTATTGCCATAAATGCAAAAGGATCGGAGAACAAGTTATACAACTTAAACAAACTCCCTTCCCGTACAAAGAATAACTTATTATAATGCGGCAAGAACACAGAACAAACTGATTACACAAAATACGAACTACAAACGAAATTTGAACTGATAATTTAGCGAAAGGAGGAAGTGAAAAGAAGATGAGAGGTAAAAGGTAAAAGGTGAACAGGCTATCGTAAAGTATCATACCTTGATGGCAGAGGGGGTGCATAGTTTTCTCGAAAAGACTGTTGAATGTGATTCGCCGTATCGTAATATGATGCTGATCAAGCAAAACGCCTGCTAGTGATTATGAAAGATTGTACTTTTTGAAATAATAAAACATTCTACAATACCGACAAATTTGTAATTCCATAGAGCAAATCATTAACACAAGTTATATTGCAGAAACTTATGGCATTTATCATTACGAGCCGCTGAGTATGATACTTAGGACAATTAAAAAAGAAATGGCTGGCATTTTCAGATTCATGACCACATTCACAATGTGGGTCTGCACAAATGTAGTTAAGGAATTTGTCCTGGTTTAGATCGCTGCAACCATTGCGTAATCTACAATGCAGAATATTTGCTTTTCTATTTCCAGCCAGGAAATAAACTGGAGGTTTGGGCACAGGGTCGCTAGATGAAAAGTGCTGCATAAATTCACTTAGGGTAGATGCAAATTTGGCGGTTCTAGGAAGACGGTTCCACAATTCTAATGTTGAAGGAAAAAAAAAATGACTTTTTGAAGTGTTCCGTCCTACACAAGAATGAATTATAATCAGAAGCGTTCCGAAGATTATAGGACGCACTGTCACCAATACGCGTTGGAAGATGTTCAAATAGGAACTCGGGTGATTCGTGATTAATAATCTTATACATAGTACAGAGTCTGTGGAACCTCCTTCGGTCACCCAATGTTTTCCAACCAAGTTCAAGTAAAACTGAATCGGAAGAAGTTGAACGGGTTAACCCTGTTATTATTCTGGCAGCGTCGAACTGGAGTCTATCGATTCTTTTTAATAAGTAGTCGGGGGCGCAATCCCATACAATATCTCCATAGTCCAAAAGTGGAAGTATAAACACTAAATAAATTTGCTCTAAAGTTTTCCTTGGGAGCATAAATTTTAATTTCCGGAGTTGTGAGAGTCTTGCGTTTACTTTTTTACAAATGTCCGCTATATGTTTGTCCCAGCCTAGGTTGGTTTGCAAGTGTAGTCCGAGATGTTTGTGACAATCAGTAAGGGTAACAGGGCAATTATTGAAACGTAACAATGGCTCAAATGTGGCCGAGCGATTATATGTAAAGAAAACAGCTTCAGTTTTGTCAGGGTTAAATGTTACAAGCCATATCAAGTGATTCGGCAATGTCGTTGATATAAATAAATTAGAAATAAAATAGGTCCTAAAACAGATCCTTGAGGAACACCAGCAGTTATCGTGGAGTATGGGGAGTAAGTGTTGTTTACTTGGACTCTCTGTTTCCTGCGTGTTAAATAATTTTGAAACCATTCTAATAAATTACCAGTAATCCCATATTGCTGAAGTTTAAAGATAATAAAGATACTAATAATAAAGATAGAAAAAATAACACACTTTCAACACTTCATTTAATGGACAGAGCAAAATAATATTGATTTCTTCGTGAAATGAATACCACAATGAACCCCTTCCCAAAAGCGAAGGTAGACCCGGCATCATGGTTTTGTTTTGTTGAGTGGCAAAACTGCAGATATATCACTGAAATGATACAAAAATGTCTGCGTGAGTGAAAATGCAAACCCTGGGTATCCAAACAACCAACCCATACAAATATTTTCAAGCATAACACACAGGTGTTCCAGCTGAAAGAGGAACACTAAAGATTTCACTAAAAAATCAGTATTATTTTGCCCTGTCCATTAAATGAAGTGTTGAAAGTGTGCTATTTTTTCTATCTTTATTAGTATTGAATCGAAAATGCACATTTTCTCGTTTCAAGCGAAAGATTTTGGTTGTTTCTATCACATGTGTGACCGTCTTGACAGATAGTTTGATCGAATTGTTTACCCGAAGCTACATCTGACCTTGTATATTATTAACGTCAAAGATTTCTAATCGGCAATTGGCTTATTTCCTACATGGGGGCACGATGACGCCGTGTACTAAGGCGTACTGCACGTCGATGGTGCACATGTCATCAACCGCTGTAACCCTGCTTGAGCGGAGCTTGGACAGAGTTAGAATGTTGAGGAGCTGACAGTTGCTTGTCGATGCTTGGTCCGGGAACTCCGGCTTGCTCCACCCGTAAAACTGTCACGGCCACGATTAGCCATTGTGCATAAGTATGTGACCTTAAACACCAATAAATAAATAAATAATTAGAAAACTGAAAAGAAAACTAGTCACTTTTTTCATGAAAATGATCTCAACTGCTGTCCAGCCTCAAAAAGGCCCTATAAGTAGCAAATGTTGGGAAATTTGAAAATTCAAGCACTTTCGTTATTCAATAATGGTTTCGGTTCGGTTTTTCGGTTCCCCCATGATATCGGGATCGGTTCGGTTTTTCAGTATATTGCCCATCTCTAAACACAAATACTGACTAGAGTGAGACCAATGTGCAAACTGGAAAATAAAATGACGAAATATAATTTATATTTATTATATAAATGTAATCAATATTAAATTCAGTGATTATATATTCCATATGTGACATTAGACTAAGGTCAGGTGATTATTGTCCTTGTTCTATAGCAAATCTCCAGTGGAAACTCCAGGAAATGGAGCAGTGCATGTTAACTGCAGTAAACAAATTCTGCTTTACTGGTAAAATTATAATATATATATCAGTAGTATGTCTCGGGCTTTTGAGGGAAAGGTTGGATGATCTCATTTGGATGATCTCATGTGACGTCATGTCACGTGACCTAGCGCCGCCATGTTTGGTTGTCATGGTAGCCCGCGTGAGCGGCCATGTTGTGACGTCATCTCCATAGTGATAAGTGGTGTAAGTGCGCATGCGCAGCGCGTGTTGTTGAGGTGATACGTGTTTCCGTCGTCCATTTTGTATACTGGAGGCCGCCATCTTGGTTTCTATGGTAGCACGTGATTGCTATGTTACCCAATTTTTCAGCAATAAGACGGGGTATGTTCGGAGGGCGTGTTCCTTTGTACAGGAGTAATTTCCCGATTCGTAGAATTACCACAAACAACCCGACAAGTTGTACTATTTCGAATTCTTTCAGAACCCTATTTAGGACCGCCATTCCCTTTGGCTTATAATAATAGCACGTAGTGCTATAGTACCAAGGGGTTCCCTGTGGGTGTGTTCGATTGAACTAGAGTATTTTTCTGACTTATAATTCTCCCAGAATTCTCGAAGAATTACCCAAATAGACCCGACCACCCTTACAGACCACCAAAATCTCCACCAAACCACCCAAACGGACATGTGAAGCCCCATGTTGGGCATATAAAAATAACACGTTATGCTATAGTACCAAGGGGTACAGGGGGTATGTTCTATTGAATAGGAGTACAGGGCCTGATTTTCCCAGAATCCCATTTTTAATGCCTATTGCATATGTTTCTCTATCACTAACAGTCTATCCAGTCCAGACTATCTCTAGTTCTCTCGTCCAAGTCGAATAATTACCAGTGCTTGATTTCCCATAATGCAGTTATCTCCCTTGTGTATATCAAAAGCATTCCCAAACCCAGTAAGCAATCGAGCAGTTACTGATAAACCATTGCTCGAATGACTCGAATCCCATCGAGCAAATGAGCTTTAGAGTAATTGCTCGATCAAGTGACTCGGCATATTGCTCGAACGACTCGAATCCCATCGAGCAAATGAGCCAACGAGCAATTGCTCGATCGAGTGACTCCTCGAACGACTCGACGACTCATTTCAGAAAAAGGGATTCCATAGCCACAGGCGTTTTCGAAAAAGGGATTCCACAAATGGGATTCCAAAAAGGGATTCCAAAAGTGGGATTCCGTCTTATGTCGAGTGACTCGCAACTATTGCTCAAATGACTCGAATCCCATCGAGCAAATGAGCTATCGAGCAATTGCTCGATCGAGTGACTCCTCGAATGACTCGACGACTCATTTCAGAAAAAAGGGATTCCATAGCCACAGACGTTTTCGAAAAAGGGATTCCACAAATGGGATTCCAAAAAGGGATTCCATCAGTGGGATTCCGATTCCGACGTCACATGAGATCATCCAAATGAGATCATTCAACCTTTCCCTCAAAAGCCCGAGACATACTACTTATATCGCCTATGTCAAGCGATACAAATTAAATTCAAGCAATTGCATCTTCACGATTCTTCCATTAATTGAGATTCCTGTGTTTAAAACTCCCTTCTGAGCGACTTTCATTTTTCATTCTGCCAGTTCGATCCCCGTCCGGCACGTATATATATATAGGACCCGGAACCAACTCCTGGGATGGAAGTCCACTGATGTGGGCAGCAAAGGTATCGACGATTGGCAAACTTGACTTCATATCTACATTGCAGTTATGATGCATCCAAAGATTATGAAATGACATTAAACACCAATAAATAATTAAACCTATATATAAAAAAAATTACGGAAACAAAATCGTTATTTATCACTTCATCGCTCGGAAGATCGCATGCATCTATAGTGTGTTATTGCCTTCTGCTTTAGAAATGGCCGCTGTACGAGGTCTGTTCCAACCGATAATGTTACAACGCCGCATAATGTTACACCAACGTATAATGTTACAAAAAATGTTGTAAACAACCGATAATGTTATAAACTCCGCATATAAATGTTATAACTTTTTTCAACCCGTTATGTTATAAAAATCGACGCATAATGTTATAACTTTTTTCAACCCGTTATGTTACAACAAATTAACCGATAATGTTATAACTAATGTATACTAATTCCAGTTACAGCTTTTGTAGATGGACTTTACCACTTACCATTTATTGCCACATAAAGGTATGTAATATTTATACTAAAGGTTTCTGCTCTGGTTAAGGCGAGGAGACACCACCCCCCCCCCCCCCCCCCCCCCAACTGCCGGGGATTTATCATAGAATGACCTAGTCACATTACATAGACGCGGATTATCCTGGTAACTCAATCGTGTGACATCATTACCATGATCATCCAGTGCCCAACATGGTGAAGGCGGAGGTGGTGGAGGAGGGGTGCTATTTTACCCGATTGGTACGTTTACCAACATGCGTAATCTCCGCTTCCAAAAATGTAGTGTACCATAGTCCCCTGACGCCTGCTTGTTTTGGGCATCTAAAACTCATTTGTCGCATATTTCTTAGTCATAAGAATATCTTATTGTTCATTAATTTGACATTTTAACAACTAACAGTGAACAAAAATGAGGTGGAGTTAAAAGAGGTAAAAAAGTTGGATGGAGCGAGGTACATATGATGGATGTGGCAGATTGGTAGTGTCGCACGGAAGCCGAAAAATAAGATGCGAGACTGGGTAGGAAGAGGAATGAGGTTTACGAGGATTGAAAGGGGTGGGCAGGGATTAGGCTGAGAAAGAGAGGAGGTCATGAATTAGTACATCAGGGTGATTGTGCAGAGAAAGCAATCTGAGAATACTATAAGAGAGTAGTGCTAGACGTATGATAATATAGATGGTGGAGATGTTGGAAGAAGTGGAAGTGATGAATTTGGGATTACAGGTTCTGGATAAGGCGGAATCACTAGAACAGGCAGTATAGGGAGAAGGAGGAGATTGTGGAGGAGGAGTTGTGTTGATGTTGGTGTTGTGGCGGTGTTGGTGATGGTGTTGAGTAGTTATGTGTGTTGAAAATGAGCCATTTTGTAGGACCCCGGGGCAGAACCGTGGAAGTGACGTCATGTCACGTGACTGCGCGGTCATGTTGGGTTGTCATGATAATGCACGTGGGTGGCCATGTTGTGATGTCATTATCATGAAAAAAGGTGGTAGGAGTGCGTATGCGCAGTGCGTGTTGTTATAGGGACACGTGCTCAGTCTCATCCCTAACAACCCGACAATAGATATCAAATTAATCCAAACAACCCGATAATCTTAAGGAAACTGTCCAAAACATTCCCGAAAACACTTCCGAATCCTACCAGTACCGATTTAGTAACTCGCCAGAACTCGAGGGACCGGGACTTCAGGAGCTCCAGGGGCAAGGGACAGTAGGGCTCCGGGGACAGGGGCGGTGCAACTCCTCCCCCTTCCCGTTTATCTCTCAGTTAAAAAACACTATTGTAATAAACCAACCATTATTGTAATAAACCCATTTCTGTGATCAATTACCCGTTCATTATATGGTCGGACATTAGGTAACGATACTATCCTATATTTTAAGGATACTAAACCCACGGAATCCCCCTTTTCGTCGTATGAAGCAATGAAAGCTATGAAAATGAGCACGATGCGCGTAAAATCATACGTCTCAAAATGAAAGTTATGAAAATGAGCGCAATGAGTACCTCTTCATACGTCTCACACCCTCATTAAGGATACTTCCTACCTTTATTTGGGAGTGTTTTCGGGAGTGTTTGGGTCAGTTTTCTGAAGATTGTCGGGTTGTTTGGATTAATTCGAAATCTATTGTTGGGTTGTTAGGGGTGAGACGGAGCACGTGTCCCCGTAACACGCGCTGTGCATACGCACTCCTACCACCTATTATCATGATAATGACATCACAACATGGCCGGCCACCCACGTGCACTATCATGACAACCCAACATGACCGGCCAATCACGTGACATGACGTCACTTCCTGGGTCCTGCCCCGGGTCCTACAAAATGGCTCATTTTCAACATACATAACTACTCAACACCATCACCAACACCGCCACAACACCAACATCAACACAACTCCTCCTCCACAATCTCCTCCTTCTCCCTATATTGCCTGTTCTAGTGATTCCGCCTTTTCCAGAACCTGTAATCCCAAATTCATCACTTCCACTTCTTCCAACATCTCCACCATCTATATTATCATACCGTCTAGCACTACTCTCTTATAGTATTATTAGATGGCTTTCTCTGCACAATCACCCTGATGTACTAATCCATGACCTCCTCTCTTTCTCAGCCTAATCCCTGCCCACCCCTTTCAATATTCCTGAACCTCATTTCTCTATCTACCCAGTCTCGCATCTTATTCTTCGACTTCCGTGCCACACTACCAACCTGCCACATCCACCATATGTACCTCGCTCCATCCAACTTTTTGGCCTCTTTTAACTCCACCTCATTTTAATTCACTGTTAGTTTTTAAAATGTTAAATTAATGAACAATAAGATATTCTTATGACTAAGAAATATGCGACAAATGAGTTTTAGATGCCCAAAACAAGCAGAAACAGAGGCATCTGCCCATCCCCAAAGGCGTCAGGGGATTATGGTACACTACATTTCTGGAAGCGGAGATTACGCACGTTGGTAAACGTACCAACCGGATAAAATAGCACCCCTCCTCCACCACCCCCGCCTTCACCATGTTGGGCACTGGATGATCATGGTAATGACGTCACACGATTGAGTTACCAAGATAATCCGCGTCTATGTAACGTGACTAGGTCATTCTATGATAAATCCCCGGGAGTTGTGGGGGGGGGGGGGGGGGGTCTCCTCGCCTTAACTAGAGCAGAAACCTTTAGTATAAATATTACATACCTTTATGTGGCAATAAATGGTAAGTGGTAAAGTCCACCTACAATAGCTGTAACTGGAATTAGTATACAAAAGTTATAACATTATCGGTTAATTTGTTGTAACATAACGGGTTGAAAAAAATTATAACATTATTCGTCTATTTTTATAACATAACGGGTTGAAAAAAGTTATAACATTATGCGGAGTTTATAACATTATCGGTTGTTTACTACATTTTTTGTAACATTATGCGTTGGTGTAACATTATGCGGCGTTGTAACATTATCGGTTGTAACAAGGTCTCTCTGAAAATGTTTTGTGGGCTCCAACTGCAGTTCTTATATCTTTCTGTCAGATCACACAAAACAACTATTCTTTTCTTTTGTAGCGTGAGTGTATATCTATCCATGTTGGTCAAGCCGGAGTCCAGATGGGCAATGCCTGCTGGGAATTGTACTGCCTGGAACACGGAATCCAGCCTGATGGTCAGATGCCCTCTGACAAGACCGTTGGAGGTGGTGACGATTCCTTCAACACCTTCTTCACTGAGACTGGTGCCGGAAAGCACGTGCCACGTGCCGTCTTTGTTGACTTGGAACCTACTGTTGTCGGTAAGTATTGTGACGGCAAAGGCGGCGGAAGCTTGATAAAAGTGGAGGGGCACAAATGTTCAAGGGCCCATCATAATTCGGCCCAGTGGGAGAAAAGTTACGATCGTATATGGGTAAATCTACCATGACAAACTAGTCTCTTATTTTGATGAGCATGCCACGGTAGGGTCACTGTCCTGCCCATTTCTTCTGCTTCAGTCATCTTTCTTCCTGAAGGCTAGCCTTCGGGTTGAAAGATGGTTGAAGTTGAAGAAACGGACCGAAGCGAGCGAAAGTTTTCTTTGGCCAAATGTTGTTTGGATTTACAAACAACATTTTACAGAAATGGCTGTATACTGACATGTTCTCATGCGCCCATTTTAACTCATTGTGTAACCGCGTAACATGTCCATGAAAAAGAGTGGAGGGACACGTGCACCCTGTGCCTCCTGGTTCCACCACCTCTATGTGACGGTCAAAGCTTTTCATAACGACTCTTCAGCACATTCAGGAATCCCGGAGGTCAATGAATTCCTCGATACGTCGTTGATTTTAAAAATGATTTTCAAGTCTGGAGAAGACTTGAATTTCCAACAAAATGTTCGTGAATGCGTTTGAAAATAATGTTGAAATCGCAAATATGTGGTGGGGGATGCCCCAATTGTCACTGTCCCTACCACCAAAAGACTGACCCAATACAATTTTCACAGCAAATAGAGCCCTAAAATGGTCACCAATTTTGGGCTATACACACACTCTAAATGCCTCAGAGTCGCTCTTAGAACACTGAATTTTTCCAAATGTTTTTGGCGGTGGGAGGTCTAGTCCTAACTGGGACGCCCCCCCCCCCCGTTCCTCTCCCTCTCTTCCCACTTCCCTGAGGCCAAGTGGGAAGAGGAGATCTGGGGCTACACACACACTCTAAATGCCTCAGAGTCGCTCTTAGAACACTGAATTTTGCCAAATTTTCTTGGCGGTGGGAGGTTTAGTTTAAACAATATTTATTTCCAACCTCATTGAGTACAGTATACAACATGAAGATGTTTGTGGATTCGACAGTAAGCCGTTGGCTTGTACAAGGTCGTTTCCACAGGTTTAGTCCTACCTGGGACCCCCCCCCCCCCCCGATCATTACCTCCTCCTCCCACTTCCCCGAGGGAAGTGGAAAGAGGAGGTAACGGCCAGCGTGTCCTAGTTAAGTCAAGGGGAGGCCCCGAAAAAGTTTGCTACCCCCAAAACCATTGGCCCAATGCAACTTCCACATAACATATACAGGCCTAAAATGGTCTCCAATATAGGGCTACACGCGCTATAAATGCTCCGATTCACTCTTAGAGCACTGAATTTTGCAAAATTTTCTTGGGTGGGGGACGTAGTCCTAACCTAATTAGTACCACCGACCGTAACGACCGGAGGGTCCTAGTCAAGACTAGGAGAGGCCCTGAATCACCAACAATGGCCTTCCAAATATCATGTCTGTACCCCCCTCAACCCCCCCCCCCCACAAGAAACCCCCTAAAACAAAAACTGGCTAGGGCACCCCATTATAGAATCCTGACTACGCCCCCGTGGCAAACGCATGGACACGCCTTAAATTGTATTCTTGAGGGCAGTTATACAGACCCCCTTGATTCTTGAATTTAACTCTTAAAACGCTGCGACTCGCTTTTGCGGGCCAAGGACCGATACGGGGTCAAATTTTAAAATAATGAAAAGCATTCACTTGTAAGGATGGCAGTTAATATTTTCAACGTACATCCATTAGCTTACATGTTGGAATTATTACATACTCTACCTCAGAGGTCAAATCTGGGTGTCGTTAAGTTTTAAGGGGTTTAAAGGGGTCGAGACGTTTTCGTCTGATTTGGAGTTTTAGATACCGACTCACTGTTGCTACAGTAATCATGTCCTTTCTTGCGAGACCAGATTTGATGTTTGGACTTAGTAACACACACACAATCTGTCAGAGAAATGGAGGTCTCTCGTACCCGATTCAGGCTGGGGATCCAGCATGACCGAATGGGAGTAATTAAAGTGTTAATTAGAACTATGAAGTTGCGTCAGGACTACTACAGGTATATTTTATGTATCCGCAAATTGACCGTAATTAAATCTCCAAGATGTCTTGGGATTTTCAACCATATAATCCCGGCTGACGAATATTCCAACCACACCATCAACGCATGCCTTCGACGAATGTAGTTGGAATATTTTATCAGTCGATATTTGAACCAACACAGTCGGTTACAAATCACCAAATTTCGATCCCGACCTGCGGGAACTGCGTTGTGTCATTGGACCAGGTACTAAATTCCGATTTTCCACGTGAGGGCACTGTGACGCTGTGTACTAAGGCGTACCGCAAGTCGGTGGTGCACTTGTCTTCATTCAACAGCCCAAATCGGGAATTACAGACTTCAAATTTTTCTGACCGACTGTGTAGTAATAATAATACTGATAACACTTTGACCGGCCGCTGATTTGTCGCGGTTCTCAGGTGAGAAGGCCTTGATTAGCCATGTGTTCCCAAATGCCTCCTTATCCCAACGCGTCTCCTCTCGTCCCAGCACTCTGAGACGAACTGCTTGATGACATCCCGCTCCCCATTCTCTCCAAACAACCCAAAATGAGCATATTAACCCTCTCCTTTGCGTTACCTACCAACCACATGTCCTTCATTCTCCCATCCCATTTCCCCATCACACACCCGGTGAATCTTATTCTGTTAGACTGGTATTTTGGACTTTCTAATAGAAAGTGTTCCAGGATCTCCACTACGCCTAGATTACACCTCATCTTGAACAACAGTGACCCCCCCTCCCCCCCTCCCTAAAGCTGCCATCAAGGTAATCTTCAAAACCTGGCTTCTCTTTATAACGCAAGCCAACCAAAGGTATCTTTGCTTTGACACCCCCCCCCCCCCCCCCCCCTCTCGCCAATTCATGTTACAATGTGTGTGTGATGCAAATCCAAGTATCAAATCTTATCTTTTGGAGAGTACCAGCAAAAGAGAATTGATATCTTAGACGTACCCACTGGAAAATTATTGGTGGTGATGGTAAGTGGTTGCCCCCCCCCCCCCCCCCCCCCCACTCATATTTACGCTCTTGTTGGACAGAAGTCGCGTTAGAGTGTATTGATCAATTTCAAAACAGGTCCGTTTGTTGCAACTTTGTCCATACTAAGAAACTACTGGCTCATATATATGGCATCCAGTTGGAATTTGCGAAAATGTTTTTCGTAGCACTTTCTAGTATTGTATCACTCAAAATTACTCTGCAAGCCTATTTCTGGTCACTTCACAAGTGACCCCTGGAAGTGGAACAGTAAATTGTTTTCTGCGATAGTCTAGTTTTGCATTGCTGGCACAAGATCCAATTTCCAAATGGGAACTCCGGGAAGAGAAGCATTGCTTGGTCACTGTGGTAAACAAGCTCTGTCTCATTGGTAAAATAGGACCCAGTTACCAATGCTTGGAGTGGATGTCCTCTAAAATGTGCAACATAACATGTGTATAAACGATTGGCACGACTTGGCTTTATCCAAGTTGCGACCACAATTAGCCAAGTTGCGACCACAATTAGCCATAGTTCAGAAATATGTGACCTTAAACACCAGTGAATAATAAATAACAAGATCCAATTCCTGGAATGTGAGCCTTCAAATGTGGGCAACACGACTGTAAAAGATTTTCTGAACTTAACTTTATACTTGTGTTGTGGACACAATAAAGCAGTGACGCATTTTTTGTTTGGGATAGGTTTCAAGGGCGGGGCAGGTTCTGCATATGTGTGTGTGTGTGTGGGGGGGGGGGGGGTAATTTGGAGAAGGGCAACTGCGGCACTATTGCATAAAGGCTTTCTTTGCTGAAAAGTGACCCTGAACGCATTGAATGAAATGAATGAATATACCGCTGCCATAAATATGGATAGGCCTACTAATACCAAACAGTTATTTATAATTGGAATGATTGGTTAAATTCTAGGTCCGAAGCCAGTATCCCAACATTTTCCGTACTTTATAATTGAAACGATTGGCTAAATTCCAAGCCCGAAGATAGGATCCCCAAATTTTCCGACATGGTGGCCATTGGTTGGGCGAAAGTTAAAGTATACCGACAGTGTTCACGGTTCGCTGACCGTGGACACGAATTTGAAATCAAACTCAATTTTCTTCTTTAAAACAATTATAAACGCAACAGATCCGAAATGTTCGTTTGTTATTATTTTTGTTGAGAATTAATTTCGTTCAATGAAAGTAATTCTTTAAAATATTAATAATACACGATGTTGTTTCATGTACATACTAGTCGATTAGAACACCCCACTTGAACCCCGGGAATTGAAGCAGTGCTTGTTTACTGTGGTCACCAATGCTTGTGGGTGGAAGTGCTCGAAAATGGGCAACATGGGTGTAAACGATTGACTGAGGATATTTTTGCATATGGAAAGAAAAAAGCGTCCCAGGTTACGAAATTTGAAAAACCCTCAAGTAACTAAATTAAATGTGAATGTCTCGATGTATTCCAAGTCCAAGCAGAAAATGCTGTCTCCCTTCACAACCAGTGGCGTAGCTACCGGAGTGGGGTGGGTGGATGGGGTGGGGCTTTGCTGGGTGACCTTGGCTCCCCATTAATTTTCGTTGACCTCCCTAAAAACATTTGCCCAATGCCCAATGTAAGTTTCACACAACATAGGGCCCCATTATGGTTTCCAGTATAGGGGCTACAAATAATACCCAAGATTCACTCTTAGAGCACTAAATTTTGCAAAATTTTCTCAGGGGTGGGTGGGGTCTAGTCATAACTTGGGCCATTCGGTCGTTGCCCCCTCCGCCCACTTCCATTCAGGAAAGTGGGGAGGGGCAACGACCGGAAGGCCCTAGTTAGGAAGAAGGGAGGTTCCCAAAACCACACACAACGTCCTTTCAAATATCATTTTGCGCCCCCCTCCCCCCCCCCAAAAAAAAAATGAAAACAAAAATGGTTAGGGCATCTCCTCTTATAGAATACTGGCTGTTCACCTGTTCACAATACTCGACTGACATTCCCGTGGGAACCCCGGGAAGTAAGCAGCATTTGTTTACTGTGGTAAACCAGTTCCGCTTTACTAGTAAAATAGGACCCAGTCACCAATGCTTGGGGTGAAAGTCCTCTAAAATGGGCAACATGTAGATCAACGATTGCCTAAACTTGACTTCATCTCCATGTTGTGTCACGATTAGCCATGGTGCATAAATATGTGACGTTAACCACCAACAAACAAACAAACTCGACTGACAACGAGTCGAACTCTAAACACTGCTTGGAGTTTCACATCGAGTTTAACGAACGAAGACAAATCGTCCCCTGAGTTCCAATGTGTTCAGACAGTGTTCTATGTGCCAGCAGGCACATAGAACACATTGGAACTCAAGGGACGAAATGCTTGGACTTTCTTCAAGCACGAAAATCATTCATGAAAATAAGTTCCGTGAATACGATAGACATTCTGAATATATTTTAACAGTTTTTTTTTAACATTTCAACACAAACGTTTTGATTTTGGTGTATTTGTACTTTTTCTCTGGAGGGAGCTAACGCACACAAATATCCTAAACGTGAAACGTTTGTGTTCAAATCAGTGTCCAAATTACAATCTGACGACTGTGCATGCGGATCTTTTACAAATTTTATCTGCCCAGAGAGCGCTGTTCACAAAATATCTTCATTAAAATTGATTATTCCCCCCCCCCCAAAAAAAAAAACATGGCTTATGACCTCCCATTGGAATGAGCCCCTCAAGCACGTTCCATTGAGAAGGGGGTGGGGTGAGTTATAAGCTATGTTTTGAGGCATAAATAAATGAAAAGTTTCATTTTTCAAGAATCTTTGGCAAAAGACTTCCAGTCATGCTAGATAAAGGACATAAATTATAAAAAAAGACCAAGTATAAATCCTTGACTGAATCCAAATTTATGACAATACACGGATAATGAAATTCTACATATACACCCATTGAGTGGAGATCTCGTCCGGATCGAAATTAAAGATGAGAAATTGTGGAGCTATTGGTCCTACGCGTTCAGTCATGGGAGCCATAAGCTGAAACTCTTCCTGAACTTCTTGCGTCTTTTTCAGTTGAGTTTATTGGGTTTTTTTTTAATGAATTTAACTCAATAGTTTGGTCGAAACTCCGCGCCATGTATTGTTTTTTGTACTGAATCACGCCCCTGTACTACACTGGGAAGGCTATAAGTGTAATTAACCCTTTCAAAGTGAGCGGCCGGCCGCTTTTAGGATCCAGTAACATGATGCGTCATAATTTCATTACGTAGTGCTAAGTGAATGTGTGGTAGACCAATAAATATTTTCAACGTGCAGCCTCAAGGCTGCACGTTGAAAATATTAATTGGTCTACCCCTAAATAATGAATATGGACTCGCCCAAATTGTTGCCATTCAACTGACATGGGCGATACCACCACTGTTCAAAGGGTTAAATACATTCGTATTGTTATATTCAGTTTGGTGTTTGATGATTTGTTTCATCTTTTTTTTCAGATGAAGTACGCACCGGAACCTACCGTCAGCTTTTCCACCCAGAGCAACTGGTCACCGGCAAAGAAGATGCCGCCAACAACTACGCACGTGGTCACTACACCATTGGTAAAGAGCTTGTCGATTTAGTCCTGGACAGAATTCGAAAATTATCTGACCAGTGTACTGGTCTCCAGGGCTTCCTCATCTTTCACAGCTTTGGTGGTGGTACCGGGTCCGGATTCACATCACTCCTCATGGAACGGCTGAGCGTTGACTACGGAAAGAAATCCAAGCTGGAGTTCGCCATCTACCCGGCACCACAGGTGTCCACCGCCGTCGTCGAGCCATACAACTCAATCCTTACTACTCATACCACCCTCGAGCACTCAGACTGCGCCTTCATGGTCGACAACGAGGCTATTTACGACATCTGTCGTCGTAATTTGGATATTGAAAGACCAACTTATACCAACTTGAACAGGCTGATTGGTCAGATTGTCAGCTCCATCACCGCTTCCCTGCGTTTTGATGGTGCCTTGAACGTCGACTTGACAGAGTTTCAGACCAATTTGGTCCCATATCCACGTATACACTTTCCATTAGCCACATATGCACCCGTCATCTCTGCGGAAAAGGCATACCATGAACAACTTTCAGTTGCAGAAATCACAAACGCCTGCTTTGAACCTGCCAACCAGATGGTAAAATGTGATCCACGTCATGGTAAATACATGGCCTGCTGCATGCTGTACAGAGGTGATGTCGTACCAAAGGACGTCAATGCAGCTATTGCCACCATTAAGACAAAAAGAACCATCCAATTTGTCGACTGGTGTCCAACTGGATTCAAAGTTGGAATCAACTACCAGCCACCAACTGTTGTGCCAGGAGGTGACTTGGCCAAGGTTCAACGTGCCGTGTGCATGTTGAGCAACACGACCGCAATCGCCGAGGCCTGGGCCAGGCTTGACCACAAATTTGATCTGATGTATGCTAAGCGCGCCTTTGTCCACTGGTATGTAGGAGAGGGTATGGAAGAAGGGGAGTTCTCTGAAGCTCGTGAGGATTTGGCTGCTCTCGAAAAGGATTACGAAGAAGTGGGCGCCGACTCCACAGGTGGCGAAGATGAGGATGAAGGAGACGAATATTAGACAGAAAAGTGCTTGGAAACATAGACAATCTCGATGTACCACGAACAGGTTATTTTTGTAAAATCTCTCCATGATATCAAGAATAAAAATCCGAAGGACACTATTGCTCGATAACTGATTTTAAGTATGTTTATTTGGGGCTCACTTTTTGGCTTCATTAATGAGGGGGCACATCGCAAAAGCATTCGAAATGCGCGTGAAGCGATAATGTTTCTCCCGACACGGTCCAAACACGTAATTTAGAATCTTTGGACGAAAATGTCGCTCACTCGTCTCGACATCTCTTAGTGTTCACAGTCGTCTAAATTTAACCAATATTCAATCTTGTTTGACAGAGCTCAATGACTGTTTACTGTAGTAAACAAGTTCAGCATTACTGGTAAAATAGGACACGGAATGTACGTCCGGAGTGGAAGTCCTCTAAAGTGAGCTTCATGGGTATAAACGATTGGCTAAGCTTGACTTCATACGTATGTTGCGGTCGTAATACAGCCTCAGACATGGAAAAGGGCCTTCAACACCAATAAATGATGTTTCAATTTCCACATTGGTCTAGGTCTATGTAATCAACATGTGAGTTGGGCATGCGACAAGGCCCAAATACAGGGTATCTCCTCCACATGCAGGGTCGACGCTAAGGGGTGTATGTGCCCCCGCCCCCATAATATTTCCAGTCGTGATATTTTCATCTGGATTGGAATTTTAGATATCGATTCGCTCTTGCATGTAATTATACACGTTCTCACAAGAGTAGACAATACAATACAATACAATTCAATTCAATACAATACAATACAATACAATACAATTACAATACAATACTTTTATTGTCTTATACCAAACAGGAGACACATGGCAAAACAGATCATAGACACAAATATCGATCACAAAACATGGAGACAAGTACAAAGGACAGACTGGTGGATTAAATAATATTCTTTACATGCATATAAATATATATGATGAGCGTGCTCCAACTCGAGCAATTTCTATTCTTGCCTAAACAGTTTTGTTTATTCTCGGCTAAACCCTGAGGTGTTGTTCCGTGTGCAGAGGGAATTACGCCAGGTCAACGAAGACATGATGCTTGAACCTTCCCCGTGGGAACCCACGATGATGGATCAGTTCTTGTTATATGGTGATAAAAAAGCCTGGAAAAAGCAGACTGTCATCTGTAGAATGAGGTCCTCAGAGGGTGAATTTGGTGATGCTACCCTGCACAGCAGGGTAGCATTACTAAATTTACCCTCTGTGAACCTCAATCTGAATCAAGGTCTCGGACCTAAACAGAAAGAGGTACTAAAGAGGATAAGTGTGGAATAGCATCGGCAAATTCAACCTCTGGGGGACTTCATTCTGCAAATGACAGATTGTTTATTTCCAGGCTTGTCATGGAGGTAGATCAGTTCTTGTTACGGCGGTAAACTTGTTCTGCTTTGTGGTAAAACAGAATCCGGAACCAACGTCTGCATGGATGGAAGTACTCTAAAGTAGGCAGTATCAGCATAAACGTTTGGCTAATCTTGACTTCATAACTTATCTTATCTAACTATGTTGCGGTCATGATGTAGCCGAATAGGTGTAACGACACTTACGACAGCCAGGGTCACCTTGTGTCGGACAGTTTTACGGGTGGAGGACGCCGGACCGGAGTACCCGAAGAAAACCACCAAACAACGGCGAGCAACTGTCAGACCCCCAAAGTGTACTAACTCCAGACAAGCAGGGCTAGCGTTGGTTGAATACAGGTGCACCATCGACGTGCATTACGCCTTAGTAAGTGGCTTGCACAACGCAGTTATCCTTGGTGGAGATCGACTTGTGGAACTCTCCGTTTGAAGTTCAATGCCGTAACCACTCAACTCCCATGCTCCCTCCAATGTGTAACAGACTTTATTCTAATGTTGCATACTGCATAGCAGATTTAACCTTTTTCACTTTTAGCGATTATTCATATATGTAACACTAGCCAATAAACGATATCAGCATCTCGACCTAAGCGCAACAGCACTTTCGGTGGCGTTGGCTGTGAAAAAAGTGACCTTCGGCTGAAGTATTTAATGTGGTTTTCATGTAAATTCTGGGCGACCTCGGAAGTGACGTCATGTCACGCGACCCAGCTACACCATGTTTGGTTATCATGATAGCTCGCGTAATCGGCCATATTGTGATGTCATTACAATAGTGACATGTGGTGTTTGCGCATGCGCAGCGCATATTGTTAGGGTGATACGTGTTTCCGTCGTCCATTTTGTGTAGTGGAGGCCGCCATCTTGGCTTCTATCGTGGCATCTGGTTGCAATATGACCTCAAACCTTTTAATAGTACAGGGGTATGTTCGGAGGGTGTGTCCTTTTGTATAAGAGTAAATCTAATTACCCCAATAGACCCGACAATCCCCCTAAATCGTCCAAAACTGTCTAAAATCACATAAACTGACTTGGCGAAGCTCCATTTTGGACTTATAAGAGACGTACGTAGTCCTACAAGACACGTTCTATTAAACTGGAGTACTTTACTGGCTCGGATTCCCCCAGAATTCTCGTTTTCAACCTATGACAGACGCAAATCACGCTACTCTAACCCTAGCAGTTCATCTTGTTCTCGCTACTCTCGACTACCCCTTGTTACGACCTCTGTCCTCGTCCAAGTCTTATATTCGTCGGCCAGACTGTTTGATTTCCCGTAATTTGAATCTACCCATGCAGAGTTATATTCCTTGTGTGCAAAGAAGGCCTTACTTTCAGACCCCGTTTTACGAGATAAGCCAAAGAGTCGAACGTGGAGTCACTGGTTTGAGCAATTGCTTTATAGCTCATTTGCTCGATAAGGTTGGAGTCGTTCGAGAAATGCCTTTTCCAGTCACTGCTCGATGGTTCATTCTCGGCACCCCACTTACAGAAGCCCTTTAGGCCATAGAATCCTTTTTTCTGAAATGAGTCGAAGAGTCGTATGTGAAGTCACTCGTTCGAGCAATTGCTCGATAGCTTATTAGCTCGATAATTCGTTCGAGCAAGCAGTAGTATAATGATAGTGATATGGACTGGGATTCTTATCGGCATTAATTACTAAGGACCGTAGTAGTGCCACAAGTCAGTAATGGTACCCCAGCACGGGACAGAACAGTGGAAGCCAATGGTAATGGTACAAGGCAGCTATGGTACAAGACTGCCAAGTATTTTCAGATGTGGACTATTTTTGTAATAAGTCACTCAACGAATACTCTGAATCACTGGCAACTATCACTTCGTCTATAGTATTCCGCTCAGAATTAATTATAAATCGACATCCCCGCGGGAACCCCGGGACGTGAAGCAGTGCTTGTTTGCTGTGGTAAACAAGCTCTGTTTCACTGGTAAAATAGGACCCAGTCACTAATGCTTGGGGTGCGAGTCCACTAAAATCGGCAACATGGGGTATAAACGATTGACTGACCTTGACTTTATCTCCATGTTGTGGTCATGGTTGGACAGTGTGCAGAAGTATATGACCTTAAACACCAATAAATAAATAAATAAATTATAAATCGACAAAGTATAAGTATACTATATGTAAATCAGCACTCGGTGGACATTGGGAGTAAGAAAAAAGCATTAATATCATTCAATAGCCCTAACATCTCCATTCCGCTTCAACAGTTTTGAACAACATATTCACCCCTTGGACACGAGAGGTGATGAAGCGGCTACTGAAAAGATAACCCGTATTGCAGGGTGTATCAATGCAGCTGCGTCGAAATGTATCCCATGTAGCAAGAGAGGGAAAAAAAAAAAAAGTGAATGGGTTGACGCTGATTATAGATATCTTGAACAAACAATGAATGACATTGCCCAAGCTTTGGGAAAAGCCCGCAAAATAAGAGCCAGGTCATCAGTCCTTCACTGCCATTTTTTTTAAAAAAGGGCCACCAAATAACGTACGTGGCAACCGCTACTCATTCCCAGTTTCTTATTCGACATTCGTTAACCGATTTTATCGGTTGCTAACGAATGTCGCATAAGGAACTGGGATTAAGTAACGGCTGTCACGTCCTCCACTAAATATAAATCCGAATTATTTTTAAAAAAAAGCATGTGAACAATTAGACCGTTTTGAGACATCTAACCCTAAAGCTTACTGGAATAATATCAGAAAGAAAGAGTTCACCGAAAGCTCGATCCCGATACAACAGTCGATTTTTTTCAATAATCTATTCTGCATATCCGTTTCTGATAAAAGGATGTATAAGCTTGGGGGCTTGGTGGCAGTTTTGTTGGAATTCTGAAAGCATTATATAAAGATGTACAAAGTGAACTTACCCTGGGTAACATAACAAGAAACCGCGTGCCTAAAACAGGGGTGTATCCTTTCGCCAATTCTTTTTGCATTGTACATCAAAGATTTAGGAGATGAACTCCTATATAGCAACGAGAGGGTGGTTGTTGGCGACTTGAAGATACCAGGATTATTTTTGCAAACGACATGGTGCTTGTGTCCGAAAGCGAAGAGGGGCTAACGGAAATGCTGGCAATTGTTGGGAGATATGGGAACAAATGGAGACTCGAACTGAATGAAAGCAAAAACAAAGTTATACCCATGGGTCGTAAGGTGGATACTATTCGAAGGTGGAGAGTGGGAGAGTTCTGTATTCCGGAAGGTAGGAGCAAACTTCTTAGTGTAAGAGAGACAGGTGACTAGGAGTATTTGGGGGTAAATATATACATCACAGGAAGAGGCATCTACCGAAACTACACGAATAAACTGTTTGTGAAGGGGAAGCGAATCCTTAACCAAACGAAACTTATAGGGAGAAAGAGTTTCGGTAAGGGTTTCGTGAGGAAAGATTAAGGACAGGATAGACTTATTGAAACTCTGTTATCTTAACTATTTGGTAAATCTCTCCGACAGCCGAGAGTGTAAAGCAATGTTACAGAATATTTGGAATTCAACTACAAAGACAGGGTGGATGGTCCAAGTGGAGTGTTAATAGAGAATTATTCGCAATAGAGATCTCGGACTTAGAAGTGGGGGGACAACCCAGGGAAACAAAATCGTCAGAGAAAGAGTCATGGAGGATGGTAACCTCAATTGGCGACAGAGAGTCAAATCAAAGAGGTCTTTGGATGGCCTGCGAGATAACGAGAAGCCAGGTTTTGAAGAGTACCTTGATGGCACCCTTGGGGGAACACTGTTATTCAAGCTAAGGTCGCGGTCCCTGGAGCTGGGGAGGTAAAACAGTGAAAAGGAGTGCCAGATGTGTAATTTAGGCGTGATGGAGACCCTGGAACACTTCCTACGAGAATGCCCAAAATACCAGTCTAACAGAATAAGCTTCTCCAGGAGTGTAATGGGAGAAAGAAGGACGTGTCGTTAGTGAGTGATACAAACGAGAGCGTTAAAATGCTTATCGGAGAGATTGTGAAGAATGGGGCACGGGGTGTCATCAAGCAGTTCGTCTCCAAGTGTTTGGGGGAGAGAAGAAACGTGGGATAGGGAGGCAGTTGGGATCTCAGGGGTAAACAAGGCCTTCTCACACGAGAACCGCGACAAATCAGCTGCGGACTAAATTGTTATTATTAGTCATATAAAAGAATTTAGATGTACACGTCGCAATGAATAATGACGAAATAACAGTTAACGAAATTCTAAGCACCCTTCGGCAGCTGAAAAATAAAACCAGCGGGGAGGTTTAAGGGCAATTTTTTTTCCACACAAAGAGAGGTGGGTGGGTCCTCATGGCCCGGACAAAATGTGTTTTGCAACTGTTTTCTTCAGAGATAAGTAAACATAAGATTTTTCCCTGATTCCAATGCGCAAGTACCTTTATACCCGCAAAAGAGTTAATAGAATGTGGTATGGTACCGTTTAACCCTTTGAACCCTGGTGGTATCTTCCATGTCAGTTCCATGGTAGCAATAGGAAGAGTCCATATTTATTATTTGGGGGTAGACCAATTAATATTTTCAACATGCAGCCTAAGGGCTGCACGTTGAAAATATTGATTGGGCGACACCACACATTTACTTTGCAGTCATCCCCCTTAATGACATTATGACGTAGCTTGTGACCCGGCCGGAAAAAAACGGCCTCTGGAGTTCAAAGGGTTAAATTGATTTGAATCTTATCTGGGTGGGGTTAATGGAACTCAGTTCAATCTATAGAACACCGATGGATACAGATGGATATGCATGTAATAATGCACCCTTCACTAACAGTAATAGCATCTATGGGGTTAATATTCAGTTAGAGGTGATTTAAATTTGATTTCAAAGTTAGAAAAAACTCTCTCATTCCAGTTCATTTTGGCTCATTTTGTAATACCAATGTTGCAGATTTTGGTACATGTTAGCAGTTATAATTGTCTACATCGTAGTTGGTTAATGAGTTGAATTCCTAGATCTTTCATCAAGGAAATCACGCTGTAAGAGTGGAATCAACTGTTGAACATCATCTCGATTAAAATTTGTTTATGTTAAAATAAATTTGCAGTAAATCAGTCATGGTAAATCACAATGTAAAACATAAACAATAGATGTTTTTCTTGATGACATGTAAATTTAAAATTGGCGCAAATCATAGTCATTGTGCATCAGTGTAAAACATACATGGTCATCATGAGAACTTTCTGGATCATAAAACGCTTCGAATAAAAATAGGGTTATGCGTTCAACTTGAACCAAATCCTTGTGAAATCCAACTGGCTGATACAATACAGTTCTGAGCTCTTCTGTTTCAATAAACGATAGACAAATGAGAGACGTAAATAAAATAAACAAGAGGCCCCAAGGGGCCTTAATCGCTCACCTGCCAAAGTGGTTAAAAGAAGTATTTTTGGTCACATTCAGTTAGACATGGTTCATCACCACTACAAAGGAAAGAAGTCATGAAAGGCAAGTTTTATGGAAAAACACTAAGGAATGGATATGAACAAACCTGAACCTAATATGCCTCCTCACCACCCTCCACCCAACACCCGCCCATAGAGAGCTCAGATATTGAGCCAGGGACAAACTTGAATCTGATCCCCCTTGAGATGTTATATACCAAATATGAAAGAATTCTGACTGGCGGATCTGAAGAAGAATATTTTTAAAGAAATTCCCTCATATTGCACTAAGTTAACATTCAGACTCCCATAGGTAGCCCAAATTAATAACCTAGGGGCTCGATTTGAAGAAATTGGAATCTGATCCTCCTAGAGATGTTGTATACCAACTATAAAAGGATTCTGACTGGTGGATCTGAAGAAGATTTTTAAAGAAATTTCCTCATATTGCAGTAAGTTAAAATTGGGTCTCCCACAGGGAGCCCAAATATCAACCCAGGGATCCCGTTTCAACAAACTTGAATCTGACCCCTCTAGACATGTTGTATACCAAATATCAGACGATTCTAATTCTGGAAAAGAAGATTTTTAAAGAAATTTCCTCGTATTGAACTAAGTTAAAATTCGGGCAGGTAGCCTGAGGGCGCTCACATGACATGGTAGCCTAAATACCAACCCATGGAATTGATCTGAACAAGTTGCATCTGCCCCCCCCCCCCCCTCCATAAGAAAAGCTTATACCAAATATCAAAAGATTCTAACCTGTGGATCTGAAAAAAAGATATTTTTAAAGAATATTCCTTATATTGACCTAAGTTATAATTCGGGCTCCCATAGGGAGCCCAAATATGAACCCAGGGACTTGGCTTAAACAAACTTGAATCCCCCACCCCCGAAGGATGCTGCATACCAAATATCAAAAGATTCTGATTGGAAGATTGGAAGAAGAAGATTTGCACTAATCTGAACATTTGGGCTCCCACAGAGAGCCCAAATATGGACCCAGGGATTTGATTTCAGCAAACATGCGAATGAATCTTCCAAAGACGTTATATGTGAAATATGAAAGTCTTTGGAGCAGAGATATGGGAGAAGATTCTTTAATGTTTTTCCCATTACTCACAGTGTTAAAAAACGATGACGCAGCATTTTTTCAAAGTCCTGGAAAAGTACCCTATGAAAAAACCGATGGCAATTCTTTTAGGACCATTCCTTTCTGATGAGATATGGGCGTTTTAATTTTTTTTTCTAGTTTTAGCTCCTGCGGTTCCCGTGGGGTGACGGGAAAAATGTTTTTGGCATAAATATTAGGTACTTATGACCCAATAAGCCCTCATATCAAATTTGGTTCAATTCGGCCTCTCAGTTTGGAAAATAGAAATGTTGGTACAAGTCGGATTCCCACAGGAAGCCCAAATATGAACCCAGGGACTTGGCTTGAACAAACTTGAATCCTGCCCTTCTAAGGATTTTGCATTCCAAATATCGAAAGATTCTGACCTGTGAATCTGAAGAAGAAGATTTTTAAAGAAAATTCCTCATTTTGAACTAAGTTATAATTCGGGCTCCCACAGTGAGCCCAAATATGAAACCATGGACTTGGCTTGAACAAACTTGAATCTCACCCCTAAGGATGCTGCATACCAAATATCAAAAGATTCTGACCTGTGGATCTGAATAAGAAGATTTTTAAAGAAAATTCCTCATTGTGAACTAAGTTATAATTCGGGCTCCCACAGTGAGCCCAAATATGAACCCAGGGACTTGGCTTGAATAAACTTGAATCTCACCCCCCTAAGGATGCTGCGTACCAAATATCAAAAGATTCTGATTGGTGGATCTGAAGAAGATTTTTAAAGACTATTCCTCATATTGCACTAATTTGAACATTTGTGCTCCCATAGAAAGCCCAAATATAGACCCAGGGAATTGATTTCAACAAATATGTGAATCAATCTTCCAATGATGTTATATGTGAAATTTGAAAGCTTTTGGACCAGAGGTTTGGGAGAAGAAGATTCTTTAATGCTTTCCCCATTATCCACAGTGTTAAAAAATGCTGATTCAGCACTTTTTCAAAGTCCCGAAAAAGTACCCTATGATAAAACCGATAGCAATATTTTTTTACCATTTTATTCTGTTGGTCCTAAGGAAGCTTCATGCCAAATAAAAATTCTCAGTGCCGTGTAGTTTTGAAGATATGGGCGTTTTAAATTTTTTCTACTTTTAGCTCCTGCGGTTCCCATGGGGCGACGGGAAAATTTTCTTTGGCATAAATTAACTACTTATGACCCAATAAGCCCTCATATCAAATTTGGTTCAAATCAGCCTCTCGGTTTGGAAAATAGAAAATCGCCCAGTTTTGTTGCTCCCTTTTTCGTCAGTGATGATCCAAATCATTCCATTTATTCAACAGAAGTCAGCAGAATAATGTATATAAACAATGTTTTTAATATTACACTTTCTGTGGAATTTAACCAGTATTCCGGGGGCGCGGTGGCATCGCTGTAACCGGTTCTCGTTAGATCACCGAAGTTAAGCAACGTCGATCGCGGTTAGTAGTTAGATGGGTGACCATTTCAGCGACTGATGCGCATTCCCGCGTTGTGTCCTTGGGCAAGGCACATAACCCCGATTGCCTACATGGGGGCACGATGACGCTATGTACTAAGGCGTACTGCACGTCGTTGGTGCGCATGTCTTCAACCAATATAACCCTGCCTGTGCCGTGGTGCAGAGTTACGATATTGGGGAGCTGACAGCTGCTCGTCGTTGCTCGGTGGTTCTCTCCGGGTACTCCGGCTTCCTCCACCCGTAAAAAACTGTCACCGACATGATATGACCCTGGTTGTTAAAGTGTCGTTAAATCCAAATAAATAAATAAATAAATAATCAGTATTTCGAACAACATGAAACCTAGTTAGGAATTCGGACAGGGCTAGATAGAATGCTGCGTATAATGCAGGTGACAAGAGCTTTGTTTCGGTAATGGCAGGTACCTAATTATTACTACAGTTAGATAGAACAATCAGTCAATAATGTCGCAAGTCGTACTCTGTATCATGCCATTTGGGGCCACATGGGGTTGGATACAGAATGATGTTTACAAAGGATGAACATGAATTCTAAAGGCAAGGAGACCTGAGGAGATTGGATTAGGACTGGATTAAAAATGGAACAGGATTGGTCTTTGAGTTGAAGCATCTGTTTTGGGCTTGGAAATGTGGATATTTTGTTGATAATGTTCTCGAGGGGGAGGGGTGGGTCCCAAGTTTCACGGAGGAAATAGGGATGTGTTGGATCCCTCCCCCCGCCCCGAATCCACAGGTAACTAATCAATTGTCCCATACATGTTAGACGAAACTGATAATATTTTTGGAGTAAATCAATACTTAACCCTTTTACTGCCACGCATACTTTAGCCATATATGGAGGGCCTGTATGTACGCTTGTATGCGAAGAAGTTTATTAAAATTTATAACATATTTGAAACTTTATCATCTGATTAATTGTTGGAAAGGGCTCTCCAATCGGATGGTAGGTTTGGACGTACATATAATCATCATAAAATAGGTGACAATAGTCGCTTTCGGCAACGTAAGTGTTAATATGCTATTCATAAGAAAGGCGATAGACATGACCCAAACAATTATAGAGCAAAAGCTCAAAGCAATACTCTTGGTAAACTATTCAACAAAATAATCAACAATAGAATTAACGTGTTTCTAGAAGAAAATGTCACCATCAGTTCTAATGATCTTGGATTTCGGAAAGGGTATAGTACGACTGATGCTGTCTTTATCTTGCTAACTGCAATACACAAATACAAGAAATTAAAAAAAGCTCATTGAATTCTGTGTTTGTGGATTTGAGGAAAGCATTCGACACCGTAGATAGTTCTGGACTTTTCCACAAATTATAACAAATCGGAATCCACGGAGCAGCGTTTCAAACAGTATCATCCATGTATCAGTCGAGTTATTATATAACCAAAACAAATAAAGGGCTTTGGTCACCACAGCTATCGACGATCGGTGTCAGGTAGGGCTGTAACATTTCTCCCACCCTCTTTGAAATCTTTATTGATGAATCTAGAAAAATATTTAATAAAACTTGTAGTCCGATACTATGTATGTCAAATACTTACAACAACTAAACTCATTTGGCTTTAGCGACATTACTCTTAAGAATTCCTCAGAATGGAAATGTAGACACTAACAACCTCAATGTCGTGTTGACACATCAAAACACCTTTCATGACTGACGATATTGTTAAATCGTTCAACCAAATATTGGACTCACACCATTATCCTCTTAGCTGAAGTGAGTCTGCTATTACAACAATCTATAAAAAATAGGCCGATGAAATCGTCAGATGTGTACCCATACGCGCAACTAGTAGAAAGCTGTATGACGGAGGGCCACCCTGGATGCCAACATTATGTACACCATCCATGGTATGGGTACATATAGAAATGGACTGGAGGAGTGCCTAATTTGATGGATAAAGGGTTTATATCTCCGGATCAAATTATTAGATTTACACAAAAAACTATACAGCACAGCACATCAGTAACCTGAATACATATATAACGTAACCTGATAATCGGATTAATATTCATTGAGTTATCGCATGCCGAAGAAATGGATTGGAGGAATTCTCAATTTGAAGGATAAAGGGTTAATGTCACAGGATCAAATTATCAGATTTACACCAAAAACTATACAGTTCGGCACATCAGTAACCTGAATACTTATATGAAGTAACATGAAGTAACATGACAAACGGATTTATATTTTTGAGTTATCTCATGCCAAAGAGATTGGAGGAATTTTCAATTTGAAGGATAAAGGGTTAATATCTCAAAATCAAATTTTCAGATTTACACCAAAAACTATTTCAATTTGAAGGATAAAGGGTTAATATCTCAAAATCAAATTTTCAGATTTACACCAAAAACTATACAGCTCGGTACACCAGTAACCTGAACACAAATATAAAGTAACTTGACAATCCAAGCAATATTTTTCAAGTTATCGAATGCCAAAGGGATTGGAGGAATTTTCAATTTGAAGGATAAAGGGTTAATATCTCAGGATTAAATTATCAGCTTTACACCAAAAAGTATACAGCTCGGCACATCAGTAACCTGAACACAAATATAAAGTAACTTGACAATCCAAGCAATATTTTTCATGTTATCGAATGCCAAAGGGATTGGAGGAATTTTCAATTTGAAGGATAAAGGGTTAATATCTCAGGATCAAAATAACAGATTTACACCACAAACTATACAGCTCGGCAAATCAGTAACCTGAACACAAATATAAAGTAACTAGACAATCCAAGCAATATTTTTCAAGTTATCGAATGCCAAAGGGATTGGAGGAATTTTCAATTTGAAGGATAAAGGGTTTATATCTCAGGATCAAAATAACAGATTTACACCAAAAACTATACAGCTCGGAACATCAGTAACCTGAAGATATAAATAAAGTAACATGACAATTGGATTGATATTTTTTGAGTTATCTCATGCCAAAGAGATTGGAAGAATTCTCAATTTGAAGGATAAAGAGTTAATATCTCCGGATCAAATTATCAGATTTATACCAAAAACTTTTCACCTCGGCACATCAGTAGCTGGAACACAAATATAAAGTAACTTGACAATCCAAGCAATATTTGTCATGTTATCGAATGCCAAAGAAATGGATACGGACGCTCGACGGACAGACGGACGGACAAAGGATGGACGAACGACGGATGGCCACCCCGGATGCTGGCATTATGTGTACCATACATAGTATGGGTACACATAAAAAGGAGACGGATATCATCCTGACAATTACAGGGCCATCGCCCTGAGCTGTTCATTAGGGAAGCTGTTCAACAAAATTATAAACCGCAGAATTAATGATTTTTTAGAAGATAATAACTTAATTAGTGAAAATCTCGTAAAAATCAGTTTGGATTTCGAGAAAAAAACGTAATACGATCGACAGTGTGTTTGTTTTCAAGTCTGCATTCAACAAATCTAAGGAGCTAAAGAAACCCTTATACGCTGCGTTTGTGGACTTTAAGAAAGCGTTCGACACTGTGGATCGATCAATACTTCTTGAAAGAATTCGGGTCACGGGACCTGTTTCACAAATAATAGAATCGCTCTATCGATCAAGTCACTACTGCATAAAAACAAATCGGGGTATTGGACCACCCCTGTTGTCGACAATTGGCGTGGGACAGGGATGTACCATTTCGCCTACTTTGTTTAAGATATTTATAGATGATATCAGTGGTTTTTTTTTATAAAGACTGTGATCCAATAAACTTGAACAATCGTAAATTGAATCACTGACTATTTGCGGAGGACTTAGTGCTGATCTCAGGCTCACAAAGGGGACTACAGAACTGCATGAACAGACTAGAAGCGTATAGAAAGCAAAACAACTTGTTTATAAACACAGACAAGACGAAATATATGATTTCAAGGCCCGAAAAATAAAGATTATACCAAAATTTCAGTAGGGGGCAAAAAACTGGAATGTACCTCAAAATACATATACCTAGGGCTAACCCTTTCGGAAAATGGCGCCCTGAAACATGTTCAGTCTTAAGGGGCTCAAGGCTCTGTACAGTTTACACAGCTCCTTCAAAAAGAAATGCACACCAACCGTGGTTGTGTTTGATAAACTAATTAAGCCTATATTATTATACGGCAGTGAAATATGGTCGACGGAGCTGAATATGAGGAACAGAGATACTGCACCGAGTGAAAGGGCTCATATCAAGTTCAGCAAACTGATCTTAAATGTAGGTAAACATTCCTCCTACCATGCGGTACTCGCGGAGCTAGGTCGGTATCCAATAACATTAGATACTTTAGTACGATTCGCAAATTATACTGGTAAATTGCCTGAATGGTGCTTCTGTGGAAGCTAATAAATGTAAACTCCCTGACTCAATAAGTGAAAAGCTTAAAGGCCTTGGATTTAACAGTTTGAATGAAACTGAAATTTCCAAAAGTAAAATTAATCTTCTAAAGTCCAAACTTGAATCGGGCCATATTAAATTATTTAAAGAAGATATACACAATGATAATAAGAGAATATGGAAAAACAAACTTAGGACTTATCGACTATTCAAAGCAGATTATCAAATGGAACCGTATCTCATTCACACTTCTTCCATTGAAGCTAGAAACAATTTCACGTGATTACGCATCAGCAACCATAAACGGTGGATCGAACGCGGAAGGCATTTGCAACCTCCTTGTCCGATGGAACACAGAATATGCGAAGCTTGTGCAATGCGGGAGGTGGAACCGGAAAGGCATTTCGTAATGGAATGTCCGCTTTATGCACCATTGAGAGAAAAATTATTTCGCGCAATTTCTGACGAAAAAATTGACTTCCCTCTAATGGATACAATGGACAAATTTCAAGTAATAATGACTAATGCTAATCCAGTGATATTCAATATTATTTGTAACATGGTCCAACCCTTCCTTCACAAGAGGGACTTATCTGAAATAGGATTTATGTATGTCATATGGAATTAGTTGATTTTGTGTGTTTATGTTGATTTTGTGTGTACATAGCAATCAGCCTTTGTTCTGGTGTATTTGCTGAATAAATCTTATCTTATCTTGTGCGGGCCTGAAAATAACCCATAAGCCCATAACTCGCGAACGACCGTTTAGGTTACGTAAATTGTAAAATACGCGAACTACAGGTTACGACCAAGTTATGGAACAAAACTTTATTATATTTACTAATCTTGCATGTTTTACCAGAAAGATTGGACAATCTTTAGGAACTATCTCAAAATTAAATGGTGAGTATGACATCCAAATATGAGTAGAATATGCTGTTTCCATCTTAAAATAATTTCCGCAAACATAAATAGCAACAACTGACGTGCGATCTCGCTTCGGCGAGATCACGCGTTAGTTGTTGATATTTATAAATGCGGAAATCTCGTTAATATTCCGCTCTACAGTTTCGCATTATTACACAGGGGGGAAATTCTAAATATAGTGCATATATTGTAACTAATGCCATGTAAATTGGAGATATATTTTAGTCTCAGATTTATGATTACCTTAGACTATTTGTTCGAAAAGAGAATTCGAAGTTTTGGCCCCAAAGTTGGAGTCTGATGCAGAAGGGTAAATTACCAGATAAATTATGGGGAACAGTGGCTTCGAAAAATTGGCTATTTTTTAAAATGTCATTTTTACACGGGCTTGCTCGACCCCCTCACCACTCATCCTGTTTCTCTGGAGGTGGCATTATAGTGTAGAATGTCACATTATGTGTTTATAAACATAATATTGGCCTCTCTCTCGCATGCTCCCGCCCCTCGGTTCTCACGTCGTGAATAGAACGACAGCAGTATGACATGCTCTACGCGCCCAGGGTGAGATGGACCCCGGCTGGCGGACCCCGGATGTGACACCATACCCCACTGGATTATGGTATCACGTGGCTGTCGTGGTTGTGGCGTAATTGCCATGTTGATAGGTGATGTGAGTGCGCATGCGCAGCTCGTGTGGTTAGGGTGGTACGTGTTTCCGTCGTCCATTTTGTTTCTATGGTGGCACGTGGTTTCTATGCCGCATAATGGCCTACAATTTGACGGAGAAGCCTCTAAAAGGTGCGTTCGATTAAATGTGAGTGTATTTAATTACCCAAATCCTCGTTTAATTCGTAGAATCACCCAAATGAGTCCGACAAATGCCCCAAAGCTACCGAACGAACTTTATTTAGCTCGGATTTTTTTACGTACACCACCCCCCCCCCCCCACACCCCCACCCAAATGCCCTTCGCCTCTTACTCCTATAGCAGCAATGTTAATGAAGTATGTTTTGGGGGTTTACGAGGGGCGCGGTGGCTCAGTAGGTAGAGGTGCAGGGAGCAAGTTGAGAGGTCCTCGGTTCGAATCCCACCTGCGACAACCGCGTTATGTCCTTGGGCAAGACACTTCACCCCATTGCTCATGTGGGGGCACGGTGGCACGGTGGCGTTGTGTACTGAGACGTACTGCACGTCGATGGTGCACTTGTCTTCAACCAATGCTACAGTTGCTCGCCGTTGCTCTGTGGTTTTCTCCGGGTACTCCAGCCTCCTCCACCCGTAAAACTGTCGTGGTCAAAATTAGCCATTGTGCAGAAATATGTGACCTTAAACACCAATAAATAAATAAATAAATAAATAAATAAATAAATAAATAAATAAATAAATAGGCATAGGCCGTGGGTGTAAAGGGTAACAGTGTTGGTAGCAGAAGCTTTAGTACTGGGCTAAGACGGTGGTTAGACGACAATGATAATTCTAATACTGGTCCCCAAACATTGGTCCCCAAGCCTTAACCCCCAATAGTCCCCAAACATTGGTCCCCACTAGTCCCCAAACAGTGGTCACCACTGTTCCCCAAATGCCAGAATGTTCCATGTCCCACATGTGTTGTGCGCACATTGTGCACTTGCACACAGGCACATATCAGCACATTTTGAGGTAAGAAGATGATGGGCGGGGGTAAGGTTAATAGTTCGATTACCATAATCCAATGCGGTATGCCGTTACATCCGGGGTAAACCAGCCGGGGTTCACCTGACCAGGGACGAGTAGAGCAAGTCCGCCTTCTAACGACGGAACCAAACAGAACTAGAACACACAAGATAGAAAGGTTCTCCACAACTTCCACGATTCCAATCCACCATCAGCTTGGGGGGGGGGGGGGGGGGGGGTGGCAGGCGTTAACTGGACATAACATGCTTTTTATCCTTTTTCTTCCTATCTGACGAGGAAACCAAATTAACCATCATTTTAGAGGGCTAGAAAGGTCGCTCAGTGGTTAGGATATTGGACTTCAAACCGAAATCGATTCCAACTTAATCCCGCTTGACCGGGGGGAGGGGGCACGGTGGCACTGTGTACTAAGGCGTACTGAATGTCGATGGTGCTCTGGCCTTCAGTCAATGATAACCCTGCACGTACGGAGTTAGTATGTTTATAGATCTGACAGTCACTCGCCGCTGCTGTGTTTCTTCCGGTACTACAATATATAAAGAAATAACTAGAGAGGTCCCCGGCGCACTGAAACCCTTTGTTTGCTACCTGCAGCTACTCTCATCTTGATGCACACTTGAAACTCCAAGCCACCAGTCAAATTATGTAAGGAATTAGGCACTCTTTTGGGTTGTTTGTTCACACACTTTTCGTGGATTTCGCGCGCAGACGGCCGTTGATACAATGTGATGTCCCTATACTCATAACGATATATATATTATTTCATTCTCCAGTTATATATATTCCAATCAATAAGTATTTAATTCACCATGAAAACACAGATATTAAAACAATTAGTGAAACTACGCAGCCCTATCATAAAACTAGACCTGTAGTGAGTTTTCATTCATAATGTTAACCATTTGAACCCGAAGACCGCTTCGTTTGCGGTCCATCAACATGATTCGACCTAAGTTCATCAAGAAGGATGGCTGCTTGGTGAATGTGTGGCGTAGACCAATCAATATTTTTAACGTGCAGTCCGTAGGCTGCACGTTGAAAATATTAATTGGTCACCCCCCAAATAATGAATATGAACTCTTCCAATTGCAGCCATTGAACGTACATGGAATATACCACCAGAGTTCAAAGGGTTAAATGTCATCAAAGATTCTGTCAAATCAAGCTTGCATTGAGAGACATTTTTTTGCGATGACTGAACTTGATTCAATGAAAATGAATGCTTATCGGATGTTTTCACATTCAATCGCACAGATTATTTCAGTTAATCTGAAAGTGAACCGTGTGTTCGCTTTTTCGACCAACTGAAATATTCAAGCCGATTGAATCTAAACACACGCTATACTATTCAAAAAAAGTAGGGGATATTTGATAAAAGTGAGATATATGAAGAAATGTATTTATATTTTCACCAAAAAGACAGTTGAGGCATTGCACTGTGACATCTGGTGAATGATTTCAGCGATAGTTGGGTGTCTGACAAGCACACATCCCACACACTGAGCTGTAGAAGATATGGACGGTAAGTCGGAGAACCTACCACTTTCAGCCCAAGACCTCAGTACCTTGTAAACCCTCTTCGGTTCGCGAGACAAACGTGGATCTGACGTGGCATACTCCTCACCAAGCGTCCAATATCAGCTTGACTGATGTTATTACATTCTTCCTGCAGTGCAGCGGCGAGTTCCTGGACATTGGTAGGGGCTGTTGGTGTTGTCGTAGGCGCCTGTCAAGAATATCACAGACGTGCTCGATTGGTGAAAGGTCTGGACTTAGTGCTGGCCAAGGCAGTATAGTGATGTTCTGCTCCCGGAGGAACTCTGTAGCGACACAAACACTGTTCAAATTCCCGGGGATGCCACGGGGAGGCCGATTTCAGTGTTGATGGGCCATGATGCGAAGCAACGCCCGGTGCGCGAGGCGGTGAGCACGAGAGGAAGGTGTCGCACTTTCGCAGGTGCGGTCTGGAAGTCGTTCCATAGAAACAAAGATGGCGGCCTCCTTCAAACAAAATGGTCGACGGAAACACGTATCACCCTAACAACACGAGCTGAGCATGCGCACTCATATCACCCATCGCTATGTCAATGGCGCCACAACATGGCCGCACCCATGGGTTAACCACGTGATATCATAATGCAATGCGGTATGACGTCACATCCGGGGTCCACCAGCCGGGGTCCACCTGACCAGGGACGATCAGAGTATGTCCTACTACTAACGAACGAACCAAACAGAACTGGACCACACAAGGCAGAAAGGTTCTCCACCACACCAATCCACCACCAGCTGGGGGGGGGGGGGGGAAGGTTTTGGGGAGTGGAAGGACAGTGTGGCCCTCCGATGGTTTCTTCGCAGGAACGATAGTTGCATCTGTTACAGAATAGGGGGTGGTTGTTAATATACCTCTCGGGGGCAAGGGGTCTACGATTTCGCCGAGTCACAATCGACACTGGAGGCTGTCGTGTCGACCCCAATTCGAACGGATATCTCGCCACCTTATGAACTCCTATCTCCTTGGGACTGCTCGTGCTCCTGACAGAGCCAATTGCCATAAATATTTAAAGGGGATAGACGACAACACGCTGAAAAGGTTATTTATTTACATACATTCCATGTGTTATTTTTCCTTAATAATACTTCACTTTTAGCTGCTGTTAAACATCCTATTTTGTTGATCCAATCGGCCTTGTTTCTGGTGTATTTGCTCGTTAAATCTATTCTATTCTAATCTAGAATATATGCAACATTTACTTACAAAATGAATCAGTTCGAGAATATACTGAGTTTATACACATCTAAAGTACGCACTATAACGGATCTTCCTGTCTTCCACGACTAGTTATGTCCCCCGGGTCAAGCATGCATCTTTGGTTTCGATCTGTGTCTCCCCACGGTCTTCCCATAAATTGTAACAAGGCAAAAACGTGTGAACAAATCTTGGGACTGAGAAAAAATTTAGCACTCTACCAGTTAAGTTAATCAGACTACCATTCAAGATGCAATATTTGGCTAACCGGTCATCCGTTCGCGTAGACACGTAGTGGAGTCTGACAGTTGCTCACCGCTGCTCAGTGGTTCTCTGTCCGACACGATGTGACCCTGGCCGTCGAAAGTGTCGTTAAACCCCAATAAACCTCTGGTGGTGACTTGCCATATCTATTCACGGATAACACCGCGTCGCCTGGTCTGTTTACATTTGAAATCCGAGTGAAAAAAAATTGGGTATGGCGCGTCGCTCCCTCTACTCGGCCACAGAACGTCAAACTATCTTTTCCCCCTCCTCAATCTTACTTTTTTATTTTTCAAAAGCCTTATCCATCTAATATCTGCTGTTTTCGACGGATGATATCATGGCCACTGAAATTAAATAGCAGATGCAAGACAAAAGATTGATTTTCAAACTAACAGGTATGCAGATCAAGATGACATCGGAAAATCCGAGAACAAACGATCAATCGAATAGACGCATTTTACACAATTGATTGGGTGGCGGGAGCTGTTGTGACTTGTCTTGCTCAAACGCGTCCTCTGTTTACTTGCCAATCGTTCATTTGAATGGAACAGCAATGAACAGAAGAGCCGGTTGCCACAGTAAATTCAATACAAAGCCATAAAATACACATGACTCACGAAATCCCCGTTGACCTATTGATTTCATCAATTGTCATGGTATCTGCGATGCCCTCGATTGCTCTGATGCATTTTATAGACACACCAAGTCGTCCAAATTGAAGCTTATACCTTACACATTTGATATGTGAAAACGTGTTATGTTAATCAATTTCTATCAAGTCTTACTGCGCCGTTCACTCGTTCTTGTGTGAACTCTGTTCTAGTGGAACACACGATTACATACAATTGCGCGGTTCGAGCGGGATTTGTTGTTTGTTGTAGAAACCTGTACCGGTATCCAGTCATCAGGGGTATAAAGATCAGTGCTCGCCAGGCCGGGAACCACACCGAGAAACATCACAACTTTGCCTTGCTCGAAAGTAACATTTGACAGACAAAATGGTGAGTTTACTTTATATATATTTTTTCAGATTATTTAGATACATTCAATATTGTCATTTAATTGAAATTTGAAAAAAACAGATTCCAGTACAGAATGACAATTTTATTGTTTCCGTTAACAAAACCTTGAGAATTTAGATCTTCACTTCTGAAAATGGCATTTTCGCCGTGCTCGCGGCCTACTGCTTTGTGCAGTATGTGGAGAGTGGATTGTAACTAAATCACCCATGGAGTGGAGTTATCACCCAAAGTATCATTTTCAAGTTGTGTATACACATGAACAAAAAACACAAACAATGTTTCAGCCAAAGGATCCCCGGGTTTTGCCCAGAGGTAAATTGGCTGGAACTATGCTCGTTAGGCCGTGCAACAAATTCGCAATTGGTGCTTGGGTGGAATCTCCACTCTGCGTGTAATTTAGTGATAATACACTCTCTACGTACTGTAATCTGTCCACCGATTTGTAGCGATCCTCTGCCGAGGAGGATTTATGACCCCCAAAATAAAAAATGATATCTGTTGAGGAAAAATTTACGGGCACAAAGAGAAACACATTTATGAATTTGTGTTACGAAATCATTGCCATATAAATTTATACAACCATTTGAATACCTGAATGAAAATTTATTTCTATTAATTTACACGAAAATTCATCTCCAAAAAATATTTCCATAAATCTCCGTGAAAGCGGTCTTTCAGGTCTTTTTAATGCAAATTTATGGAAATATTTTCTTGGATTTGAATACATACCTCGCTGGTTGGTGCATTGGAATTCAGACTTCACTTGGCTTCATGTTTCAACAACATATATTTCTAGTGCAAATTGTGTAAATCAATAGATCTTACAGCAACGGCCGTGAAGAAGAGGTGGTCATGATTAGCCAATAGCCATTGTGCAGAACTGCGTGACCTTAAACACCAATAAATGAATAACGCATGTGAAGAGATTTTTTATTCTATTGCATTTTTGGAGAAGTTAACATACAGTGCGTGCAGGGTGGATTGTGACCAAATCGCCCAATGAGTGGAGGTATCGCCCAAGGTACTACTCTCACATTGTGTCCAGAAACACAAGAACAAGCAAAGCTTCAACCAATGGACCTCCGGGTTTGACAGGGAGATTCATTGGCTGAAACTTCGCTTATGCTAATTATGCTTTGAGAGAAATTATAACTCCACGGGTGATTTATTGATAATATTCTCCAATCTCCATGTACTGTAAAGTTGTATAACTTGTACTACAGCGCTTGAATGGATTTTGTCCAAGATTTCTAAAGTCGAATTCAGATTAATGTTTTATCAAATCTACACATGGCTGTTTCTCAGCGGCCAAAACTAGATTTGATGAAAAATATCGTGAAACTACTCAGCGGGTTAAGAGTTAATCCCGTTTGCCCACGTGGGGCACGATGGCGCTTTGTAATAAAGCGTACTGCACGTCGATGATCCTCATCTTCACGCTAAAAACTAAAGTGTTAAAAACTGCACTTGAAGTGCCGTATTTAACACTTACTAAGTGCTGAACTAGCACTTTGTTCAAGTGTTGATATCCCAGAACTTGACATGTTGGTGTTGGCAATAATACTACTTTACAAGTGTAATGTCGCGACACTTAAAAGGAAACAACGCAGATGACGCGGATCAGGCTCGAACTCTAGGCCTGATCCGCGTCATCTGCGTTGTCCTTTTAATTATGTACCCACCAAGCGCAAATCAAATTATGGCCGATTCTGGAAGAACCACCAATGCTAGACACACGGGAAGTGCCATCCATTCAAGTTTCAGATGTCTGACGATTGTAATGTCTAAGTGCTTAAAGCATTGCACTTTGAGTGTTAAAATCAAACCCTAAGAGTTAGAATGGGTTTAACAGCTTGAAAGTGTCAGTTTTAACACTTTAGTTTTTAGTGTGTTCAAACGCTGCTAACCCTGCTTGTAAGAAGTTAATACGTTGCGGAGTCGGAAAATTGCTCATAGCTGCTAGGTAGTTCTCCCCGGGTACTCCTGGCCCCTCAACTGGTAAAACTACCATACACGATGTGAACCTGGCTTTTGAAAGTGTTAAAACCCAATAAAAACACGACGAGAAGACTCCTCAATGAGAAGTCTCAAGTTATGTTTTGGAGTAAAAATAAAAATAAAAACTTTAGGAAGCGATTTTTGTGAGTGGTGCTGGTCGCATATGGTTGTTCATAAAAGGCTACCCAAAGGCAGTTGTCCATCAGCCGAAACATAATTGTGCCTTTTCCGCTTCTTAACTGAAAAGAGATTGTTGGGTGGAAAATCTAACCTACGGTGTTCAAGTAGCAGCCCCCCTTTCCGGTACTGTAGACTATTTGGTGTTAAACCGTACGATAAAATCTTGGAAACCTCAGGACCAGACACAAGTTTCTGGAAAGCTAACAGAAAGGAAACCTGTCGTATACTACAAAGATGTAGGAACCGGCACAGAGGCACGTGCCCCCAAATAATTCCAAATATTTGAATAAAACCACCAGAGAATCGGCTGGACTGGAGTCCTCACTACCCAAATGAAATCCCCCCCCCCGGATTGATCTGGAACTTGTACCGGTATTTCTCTTGAGTTCCCGGCATTGCAATGTTATTGTGAACTTGCAAGAGATGGGTGCACAAACTATTTACTCTTGAGGCGTTGTCGACGACTACCTCGTATGATTTACCCACGGTCATTAAAGTTGGGAAAGCGCACATTTGTGGCCCGATCCACTGGGACGAGCATTGTTTCGGCCCGCTGGGAAAGTTTACTGAATATGGATCATAAAGTGCTACTTTTTTCGGGAGTTACATTACTCCCGAACACAGCTGTGTGTTTTATATTCCTACCATGCCCCCATGGGAACTCCGAGAGGTGTTACAGCGCTAAGAGAGCTTCTTCACTGGGTGAAACAAGTGCTGCTTCACAGGAAACAAGCGAGGAAGCGCGGTGGCTCGGTGGTTATCACTGAATTAAAGCGCACTGCATGCCGGTGGAGCACTGGCCTTCAACCGCTGCTGACCCTGCTTGAGACGAGTTAGTAAGTTGGGAAGTCTGACAGTTGCTCGGCACTGCTCTGTGGTCTCTCAGACTAACTCCACCCCTAAAACTATCAGAAAGTGTCATTAAACACCAAAAAACCCCAAGTAACTATCGCCAGGGGTGAAAGTCCTCTACAGTACAAGTCAAAATAAGTTGTAGGATAATCCTATAAACCATGTATCTTTCTCTTCCAACACTGATAAGACCAGAAGCTGACATCATTTTCTGGAAAGCTCTCACTGAGAGCTTTCTAAAAAAATGTCAGATTCTGATCTTATCAGTGCAGGAGTAGCAGTATACTTAGTTCATTGCGGTTATGCTACAACTTATTTTGACTTGTACTGTAAGGTACTAAACTGAGCAGTATTGGTGTACACGATTGGCTAAACCTGTCTTCCTTGATTTCCTCCACATGGATATATTTATTTATTGATGTTTAAGGTCACATATTTATGCACAATGGCTAATCATGACCGTGACAGTTTTACGGGTGGAGGAAGCCGGAGTACCCGGAGAGAACCACCGAGCAACGACGAGCAGCTGCCAGCTCCCCAACATCGTAACTCCGCACTGCAGCACAGGCAGGGTTAGATTGGTTGAAGACATGCGTACCATCGACGTGCAGTATGCCTTAATACACGGCGTCATCGCTCCCCCACATGGCCAATGGGGTCCTCCACATGGATGCCGATAGTATTAAGTTTTCGCAGTTGTATTTTTCAGTCCTTGGGCAAGACACTTCACCCCCACTGCCCATGTGGGGGCACGATGACGCCGTGTACTAAGGCGTACTGCACGTCGATGGTACGCATGTCTTCAACCAATCTAACCCTGCCTGTGCTACAGAGCGGAGTTACGATGTTGGGGAGCTGGCAGCTGCTCGTCGTTGCTCGGTGGTTCTCTCCGGGTACTCCGGCTTCCTCCACCCGTCAAACTGTCACGGTCATGATTAGCCATTGTGCATAAATATGTGACCTTAAACATCAATAAATAAATAAATTGTATTTTTCAGAATTGTTCTATTTAACCCTTTACCTAACATACACAGGCGCACGACACTTGCAACAAAGATTCTTGAATAACTATTTTTTTCATTATAAGCTATTTGCGTTAACATAGCGTATGGTCCTCATTGGAATGAGCTCGTTATTATGAGTGGTCAAGAGCTGTGTTTTTGAGACAGAAAATGAAAAAATAAAACTTAAGGGATTTTTGTACAGCGCTGACCACTTTTTCCCGTTACTCTGGGTAAAGGGTCACACCAAAATGATTGAATGAAATCAATAGCGTTTCAACACGTCGCAACTGAGGATGGGAGTTCGAAAAAAAAAAACAAACTATTTGAATAATTTTTTTTTTTTTTTTGCCCAATGAAACGTGACAAAAATGAATAATCATTATCCATTTTTTTGCCCAATGAGGATGGCACTTCGAAAAACAAATACGTGAATTATTTTTCATTTTGGCCCCAAAGCAAAGCTCATAAAAGTAAAGCACAGCCTTTAACCTCTTACCCAACGCAGACGATATCAAAATTTATTATTTTAAATATAATTTTTAAAATTAAAAAAAAAATTCAACAAAACCATATCATGCCCCCCCCCCCCCCCCAATTGGAACGAGCTCGTTCCAACGAGGGGTCAGATGATAGTTTTGTTGAAATTAGTTGAAAAATATTTTTTCAGCTGCTGAATTTGCATATTACGTGGGCGGATGTGACAGATTCGTTGGGTAAAAAGTTAATCTTATCGGATACAGACATGTAGCTGGTGGTGGTGGAGGGGGGGGGGGGGGGGGGGGTGGAGGGCCGTTGTGGTGTGGCTCTTCTAGTCCCAGTTGGGACCATCCGGTTGTTGCCTCTCCCACTTCAGGGTAGTGGGAGGAGGGGTGAGGTCCGGAGGATTTTATTAAAAAAATTAGGTCTCTGAAATTTTTTTGCAAAATTCAGTGCTCTTCGGCCATATCTGAGGCATTTGTAGCGTGTGCAGTCCAACATTGGAGTTCATTTTAGGGCTCTGTTATGCTAAACTCTCATTGGACCCGTTTTCTTTCTTGGAGGCAGGGGGGCGAAAGTTTAAAAAGGGGGCTGGGGGTCTCCATTCTCCAACCCTCCCGGCTACGCCATTGATCAGCTTTTGAAGACAAAAAAATTGTATCGCCACTTACGTAAATATAGAGATAAACGGATATGGCCGTTACGTTAGGTACATTACGTGGAGAGTGGATTGTAACTAAATCGCCCATGGAGTGGAGTTATCAAGTTCTGTATACACAGACAAAATAAAAGCAATGTTTCAAACAATGGACCTCCGGGTTCAACCCGAAAGTCCATTGACTGGAACTTTGCCTGTGCTTATGATTTGAAACAAATTTGCAATTATTGCTTGGGTGGAATCTCCACTCTGTGGGTGATTTAGTGATAATACACTCTCCACGTAAACAGTAAACAAGCGTTAATGCCCAGCGGAAGGTACATGCAAGTCACCACGCATTTTGAAATATTGATTTTTTACTTAGACCAGTTATATTCACTGGCGGAAAATACAATTCCAGGAAAACTAGGAAAATACAATAGCACTGCCAGGCACCAGAATTCCCCCCCCCCTCCCCCATCGGTAAAACAAATGACCCTGGCTGTTAACTTCATAGAATGCCCTCGTTTCGAGGATCCAATGAAAATGTTCTAGGGATCCCACTCCATGTAGGCTCTAATTACTGTCTGTCAGAACACATGAAAAACAACTAATCTTTTGTCTTTCAGCGTGAATGTATATCTATCCATGTCGGCCAAGCCGGAGTCCAGATGGGCAATGCCTGCTGGGAGTTGTACTGCCTGGAACACGGAATCCAGCCTGATGGTCAGATGCCCTCTGACAAGACCATTGGAGGTGGTGACGATTCCTTCAACACCTTCTTCAGTGAGACTGGTGCCGGAAAGCACGTACCACGTGCCGTCTTCGTTGACTTGGAACCAACTGTAGTCGGTGAGTAACAGTAAACACAATGGTTAAACGTGGGGGGGGGGGGTATTACACTACCCCGCCCTACCCTACAAATCAAACACTGTCTCGAATAGACGTTCTGGAATTGTTCAGATATCTATTTCTAACTTGGCCCAACCTGTCGTTACCCCATCTTCCCACTTCCCTTCTGCTGAAGGGAACAGGGAAGGAGCAGCACTGCGAAAAAATAAAAAATACCGCTGAGGCCCCACAAAGTAGATCTTCTGTTTCTCAGGCCATTTTTTGTAAAATTGCATGTGTACCCGGCGGGCGTTTTTTTATGTTTGTAATTATTTCTTTGCCATCAAAAGTCTATGTTCTTTGTTTTATGTTTTAGGCCCCAAAATCAACATTTTAGCATGTGTGGTGGTGTATTTCGTCCCTTAAGTGCAGGAAGGCCTTGCAATGCCCTAGCATTACAAAGCCTTGTTGCCCTCAAGGGACCAATTTATCAATTATATTAACTTGAATAAGATATGGGACACAAACCATTTAATTTTATTTCTTTTAAGTTTGCATTGGTAATAAACGGAGCAGTGGCTGCCAAAAGGACCATGCGGGAGGACCTTAGAAACGGATTTTAAACTTTAAGTAAAAAATATCGCAAATGTACTAACAAATCAGTTGCCGCTACCGCTCCCGTAATAATTTACGATGAAAATACCGCTTTTAAATAAGTTTGGAAATGTCGACCTCTTTTGTTCGATCAAAAATGAAGGAACTTGCATCGTTTTACTTGGACACACGAGGAGGCTGTTGGTTTGGGTGACGTGACAACCGTTACTTATTCCCAGTTCCTTATTCGACATTTGTTATCAACCGAATTAAGAATAGACCAATTAATATCGTTCACTCGAAGCAGTCCGAATGCAGGTTCAAGATATTAGTCTACAGTATAAGTCAAAATAAGTGCATGATTGCTGCTCCTGCACTGATAAGATCAGAATCGGACATTTTCTGGAAAGCTCTGAGAACCTTCCTGAAAATTATATCGGCTTCTGGTCTTATCAGTGTAGGAAGAGAAAGATACATAGTTTATAGTGGTTATCCTACAACTTATTTTGACTGGTACTGTACCTTGAAAATTTAGGTTTTCTAAAACCTGGTATCTTTAGTCATGGACGACGCTATTTTAAAGAATTTTTCCCAAGCAGAAATTGGAGTTGAATGCGTTCTGTAAAAAGACTTTGCTTCACTGTATTTGAACATTCCCAATAGTTTTCATTTGATGAAACTTTGAGCAATGACAATCATTACCGAAAAGTTACGGTAATTGGTTGCAATTTGTTGCATGTACTTCTAAAGAACTTTAACGGTATATTTTACACTAACGGGAGTGGTCCCGAGACCCTGTTTAGTATTAACCCAATACCTTGATACAATATATCAGTAATAACAAATTTAATTCCTTCTGGATATTCCTGCCCAGCACAGGATTTATCTTTCTGCAGAATCTGTCTTATTTGGGTACATTTCAACCCCCCCCCCTCCCCCCTGTAAATTGAATGGGTTTGTTTCACCAAAGAATTCTGTAGATAAATTTAGATGAATTTTCCACCAAAGCAGCCATGACTAGATTTGATGAAAAATATCTAATTCGCAGGTTAAGATTTAGTCTGATTTTTCCCTGGAAACTACTAAAACTCATACCATACTCCTAGCACCCTGGCATCTTAGAGTTTCTTTTGTACAATATTCCTTCCATTTTGGACCAACTGCATACCCAGGCCTTTAGATCATTCTGATTTGGGCACAACGACATCAAGGGAAAAGCATCAAGCTAGTCTGCTATTATGGAGGATATGGGAGGGTGTGGATTCCCTGTCATTGATTGGGGGAGGGGTTGGAATCCTCTCTCTGAGAAATGTCTGAAAAACAAGTCGAGCTTTTTTTTTTATCAGCCCCGCAGCCTCGGTTATGCCACTGGCCTAAAGATTTGGGCCTAGGTTCCGAAGAAAAAACGTCGTGCAAATCAGGCAAAAATGACGTTCAGTGTCTCAAAGATCTCCATTTGTAGAGCTGAAAAGGTTAAGGGGTTTTCTTGATCGATTAATCACGTGGATTAACCTTTGTTAACTGATTAATCACTTGTCCAAATAGATATCTGAATAATTGCCATACCGTTGATGATTTTCAGCATGAACCCTTTACCCAACGTAACAAACAAAACCCACCAGGCCAAAAAACAAAAATCTCCATTTAAATTTATTGTTTTCAATTTTTGTCTAAAAAACAAAGCTTATGACCCCTCATTGGAACGAGCTCGTTGAGCTCGTTCCTATGAGGGGTCATAAACTATGTTTTTGAGACAAAAGTTGAAAATTTTTAGTAATATATGAATTATTTTGCAAGTATCGTCTGCTACCCGCAAGGGGTAAAAGGTTGAGAATGACCATTTCCAGCTACTGATACAGTAACCAATAATCGAACAATTACTTTTTGGATCGATCAAGATGTTGATCATTGATTAATCGATTAATCGGTTAACCGTTTCAGCTCTGTCCTTTTGAACGATATCTTATGCCTTTGATTCAAGAAAAACAAAATCCTCTGGTTGGACAGGGTTCATTCGCCTGTTTCCAGAATATAACAACAAATTTTTCAGCTCATTATAATACTGCACGTAGTCAGTAACCACAATTAATTTCTGTACAGAGTGTATGCAGGTCCTAAATATCAAAAGATGTTTGTATTTAAAGGTTGGTGACCTTGTGGGGTGGGTGGCTACGTGTTTATATACAATTTCCCACCTGTTTGGACAAGAGGTCCGCGATCACTGAAGTTTGCCAAGGCAATCTGCAATTGACGTGGAAAAAGCCGTCGCAAAACGCCACGGAGTTTACCACGCCATAGCTGGTTGCCAAAGCCAATTTCGACAGCAAGTCTGACCAGCATGGTCACTAAACATATAATCATTTGTTTTATACTTTAAACAAACCAAGCTGTGCAGTTTTTGATACTGGATATCGAGGACAACTGGACATTATAGCTTTCTACGTAGCTGTCTAGGAACTCTTGGACCAAAAGTTCTACCTTCGATGAGTCTATTGTTGCGGAGTTGATTGCGAGTTCACGACAAGACTGCTAGCAATACAGCTATAAACTATAAATTACGAAAAATAAACCCAACTCCAATAAACTATTGCTCCTTATTGGCCTAAAAACCAGCTTATTAGCCCTCAGTTCCCCACGAGAACCCAAGGAAGTGGGCAGTACGTGTTTAGTGTGGTAAACAAACTGTTCTACTGCTAAAATAGGACCCGGTAACCAGTGCCTGAGTGGAAGTCCTCTAAAATGGGAAACATGGATATAAACGATCAGCTGGACTTGACTTTATATCCATGTTGCGGTCACGATTAGCCAATAGCCGCCATTATGCAGAAATGTGTGACCCCAGCGGAAAGAACTGTTCTCGAGGCAAACATGAATATTAGTTATTCGAGAAATTGTTTTTCAAGGTGTCGTCTGTTTGTGTTTTGGTAAAAAGGTAAGTATATAAACAATGGCGGTCATTGGGGTGGAGGGGCGACCGTCCGTTTGTGCATGGGGGTAGGGAACATCTTTGGTTGACCTCGGGCGGCAGTCTATGCTTGCCCGCCACCGAACAAAAAATTCATTGCAGCCAATTTTATACAATACACGGAGAATGAACTGTCACAAAGACGTCAAGTGAATGGAGAACCCTTCCGTATCGTATCTGTCTTGTAAACTGGAGACATAGCACAGAAGTTCGGGCTCATTGGTCCTCCAGGTTCAACCTTGAGGGTCATTTATGATTAGCCGGACCTCGACTTGATGATTTTGTGGGTTTTGTTTTTTAAATTGTAGCTCACCCCACTGAAATCCAGGATAAGCTATAGTGATCACCTCCGTTCGTCATCTGTCATCAGTCATGAAGGTGTTGAGTCTTTTTCCAAACCAAAGGACCGCTTCAGCTTCATTCACACTTTCTGTGCGTGATTGAGTGGAACATTTCAATACAGTTAAAACCACTGTGTTGAGTTCCCCCCCCCCCCCCCAACGACGCGGCTAAATTTGACTTCATAGGTCATGTCATACCTATATGTTGCAGTCTTGAAATCCCCAAAGATGCTGAAAGTGATCTTAACCACAAATAAATTTACTTCCCGCTTCCGATAAAGGGAATAATAGTGATAACATGATTTTATCAGTCGTGTCGTCATTAACTGACCACGATGAATGAATACGAACTGTCCACTTATCTCTTCTTAATAAGAAATAACGCCCTCGAAAATCAGGTTAATTTATTATCCCCGATGGAATCGGCGGTAAAAATCCTTTGAAATTCTTTCCAGGTGATTTTACCCGAGAGAACTTGTGATTGTCCAAACCCGAAGAAAAGATGATCGTGACAACTGTTGTTAATTCGCAGTTCCCTATTCGACTTTCGTTATCAACCGATAAAATCGTCTGATACCGAATCTCGAATAAGAAACGGCTGTCACTTCCCCCAAATTAGGATTATAAATAACGGGTTAGTTTCTTACCATTGCCTCCGATAATTTGTGCCCGATAATTTAGTTTGAATCGGTTTTTTACATTGCTTCTTTCCGTTTTAGTGTGTTTAGGGGCGTAACTAGTGGTGGAGGGGGTGACCAATGAGAGCGTGGAGGGGCGTGTAAACCTAATTTGTCCAGACTCGAATGACTGAAGTCCCTACTGATTAAATATATTAAAATATAAGATTCGCGCAACAAAACCAGCGGGAATCTACGTAGATTCTTGTTGCACGTCTGCTTGGATTCACGTGAAAGTCAATTTAACACTTTAACTAACATAGTGACAAATTGACCAATACAAGGCAAACATGACCTGAAATATCCGTTAGTCAATAAAACTGTACAAATGTGGCTGTCATTGGGACCGGCTCAGTGATCCGGTTCCAGTGACATCCATATTTGAACGGTTTTATTGGTAAACATTTATTTTTAAAAGTATTAAATTGTTTGTTTTAAAAATGAAAAAAGCAGTGTTGGAAAAACGGTTGACACGTGTCATCCGAATACAACAGGGGTCCAACCATGGTGGTGTCATGGGATCCTGGGACACTCATGGCAGGTATGGATTCTCGCGACCATTTCCACGAAAATCCAACTGGATTCTCCCAAATTTAGATGAAATATAAGCCCTTTAAATAAAATATACATGTTGCAGTTGCGATGCAACATTTATTAACACCGTCCGAACAGGAACTCGAAATTGGTCATGCTGAGTTCCCCAACAAGTTCCATTTGTATAGGACCTATTGTGTGTGTGTGTGTGGCGTCAGTCCAAGAATCAAATCTAATCTCGTAAGAAAGGGCATGATTGCAAGCAAAAGCGAATCTATGTCAGACTACAATCACGCCATGCCCCCATCCCCTCGTAGTTACGCCCCAATTACATGAAGAGATTATTAAATAAAACAGAATTTTTGTTAAATTTAATTTGCAATTTAATTTGTTTCTTCTTTTTTTCAGATGAAGTCAGAACCGGAACCTACCGTCAACTGTTCCACCCAGAACAACTGGTCACCGGCAAAGAAGATGCCGCCAACAACTACGCACGTGGTCACTACACCATCGGTAAAGAGATTGTCGATTTAGTCCTGGACAGAATTCGAAAATTGGCTGACCAGTGCACTGGTCTCCAGGGTTTCCTTATCTTTCACAGCTTTGGTGGTGGCACCGGATCCGGATTCACATCACTCCTCATGGAACGACTGAGCGTTGACTACGGAAAGAAATCCAAGCTAGAGTTCGCCATTTACCCAGCTCCACAGGTATCCACCGCCGTCGTAGAGCCATACAACTCTATCCTGACAACTCACACCACCCTCGAGCACTCAGACTGCGCCTTCATGGTCGACAACGAGGCTATTTACGACATCTGTCGTCGTAATTTGGATATTGAAAGACCAACTTACACCAACTTGAACAGATTGATTGGTCAGATTGTCAGCTCCATCACCGCTTCCCTGCGTTTTGATGGTGCCTTGAACGTCGACTTGACCGAATTCCAGACCAACTTGGTTCCATATCCACGTATCCACTTCCCATTGGCTACATATGCACCTGTCATCTCTGCTGAAAAGGCATACCACGAACAACTTACAGTTTCAGAAATCACAAACGCCTGCTTTGAACCCGCCAATCAGATGGTAAAATGTGATCCACGTCATGGTAAATACATGGCCTGCTGCATGCTGTACAGAGGTGATGTCGTACCAAAAGACGTCAATGCAGCTATTGCCACCATTAAGACAAAAAGAACCATCCAATTTGTCGACTGGTGTCCAACTGGATTCAAAGTTGGAATCAATTACCAGCCACCAACTGTTGTGCCAGGAGGTGACTTGGCCAAGGTTCAGCGTGCCGTGTGCATGTTGAGTAACACGACCGCAATCGCCGAGGCCTGGGCCAGACTCGACCACAAATTCGATCTGATGTATGCTAAGCGAGCCTTTGTCCATTGGTATGTCGGAGAGGGTATGGAAGAAGGAGAGTTCTCTGAAGCTCGTGAGGATTTGGCTGCACTCGAAAAGGATTACGAAGAAGTTGGCGTCGATTCTGTAGAGGGTGAAGGCGAGGAGGAAGGAGAGGAATATTAGATAGAAAATCAGTGCTTGGAAAAAGAAAAGACAATCTCGATGTACCAGAAATGAATTTTGTGAGAAGCACAAAAAGATCGAATGATCTCAAGAATAAAAAAAAATGGAAACTTAATTTACCCTCATTTTCCTGTTCAATAACTCATTTTTGTGGAGTATCTTTGGTGTCAGTGTTCACACTCGTCCAAACATGGCCTGAAAGACCGTATTTTAATTTTGGGGTTTGGTACACCCTTTCAAGTCCGTACGAAACCTAAAAATTAAAATAGGTCTTTCAGGCCATGTTTGGACTTGGTGCACGCTAGCCAGAATTTTAGTGCCAAACAAAATATCTGGGCCCCAAAACAATAATGGGGGTGTGGGGGGGGGGTGTGGGGGGATCAGGCTTGGCAATTTCAGGAGAGCGATTTTTTAGCTCTCCTTACCGCCCTCCTGAAAGAATTAAGGAGAGCGAAAAATTGCCCTCCTAAATATTTTGGTCTGGGATGATTGAGATTACATGTATTATGCTCACATTAAATTTTTGTTGTAAAGCAAAAATGTAATTTAACTTCGAAGTCACATAACATCACGTAATTTCATTTTGAAAGTGGTTTAGTGGTAAAAGGTAATGGCTGCAACCATACCCAAACACAGTTGCAATCATTTGAAGCAAAATGGGTCACAGCAATATTTTTTTTTCTGTCACTTTCAAGTTCAACAGCTGACATCACAGTTTGAGGGGCAATTATTCAAGGAATATCGACACTATAATATACTACCATTACTACTATCCTGTCACTTGAAGCACTTGCACCAGGATGTGACTGTAGATTCAAGCAGACCTGTTGTCCAAGAAAGTCATACGCCTACCACTACCACCTTCAACCCCCTTGGGGGTTGAAGGTGGTAGTGGTAGGCGTATGACTTTCTTGGACAACAGGTCTGGGTACACACAGGTCTTGTCAAGTGTGTGTTCGGTTGTTGAGTGAGACATCTAGATGTCTAAGAGATTTTGCTTTACCTCAGTAAAGTTAATAAAATCACTGATGTAGTCTGTTGGTTTCAGTTTCAATGAGTTCGTTCAATTGGATACTTAAAATGCTGTGTAAAGCTAATTGCTCTCCTAAGCTGATTGAGGAGAGCGATTTTTCGCCCTCCTTCATTTTTCAGAATGCCAGGCCTGGGGGATGGTGGGGTGGGGTGGGGGTGGGGGGGGGGGGGGTCGAGGGGTGGTTGTACTTCACTGTCTGATCAAAAATAAATTGATTCGATTTTTAACCCTTTAAAACGTAGGGGTCGCTTTTCCGGTCCAGACGCATGATACGTCGTAATTTCGTTAAGTAGGGTGGCTGCTAAGTGAATGTGCTGGGTAGACCAATTAATATTTTCAACGTGCAGCCCCATGGCTGCACGTTGAAAATTTTAATTGGTCTACCCCCAAATAATGAATATGGACTCTTCCAATTGCTGTCATTGAACTGACATGGAAGATACAACCAGGGTTCAAAGTGTTAAAAAAGGAACATGCAGTTATTTCAGGAGTTAAAGGGCGATCAGTCACGGAAAAATCAGACGGAACTCGAATGTTCTGACGAAATCATCGGTGGCTGGAACCGGGGGGTTACCCAAGTTATATCTATATGCCACCAACTGCCCCCCCCCCCCCCCGACAAAGCATTTGGTGGGGGGGGGGGTGGGGGGGGGGGACTATTGCAATCATCGTGCATGCGTCCGGAGTGATAACTAAAGTTTGGGGAACAGTCTGTAAAGAGGTATTCATATTTGATTAACGTAAGGAATGTCACCTCATCAGTTGCTTGTAATTTGTCAGTGGTTTACACGACAGAATCCCCTGAAAGTAAAACTCCAAATTTGGTGTGTATCTACCTTACCCCAATGATTAGGTGAATTCCGAATTTGGAATTTGTCAGTGGTTTGCACGACAGAATCCCCGAAAGTAAAACGGCGGAAAACAATTTATATGTTTTACTCTCGAATAAAAAAAATATAGAAAAACTGGACAGCATCTGAGAAATGACTATATATGTTCGAAATCTGTATACTCTTAAAATCAGATGGGTTAAAAATCTACCCAAATCAACTGGGCTGAGTGAATATGAACCCATTTGGGTTCATGTTCACTCAACTCAGTTGATTTGGGTTAATTTTTAACCCAACCGATTTTAGTGTAAATTTGCTCCCACTCGTGAAATGGTTCAATGCTTCTGGTCACATTTTGGAGCAATATGGGTGGATACAACAAATAGAAAGCCAAACTAGGAGCTGATTTTTAATTTTCTTCCCCACGGAGGCTGTCGCACTCCCCCGTGAATTTAGGCAGCGCGTGTCCATTTTGTTGACGTTTTACCTCTCAAAAAGAGGGCAACATAAGAGGCTAAGTTGGACTCTTTTACTACTTTTGCGATCGCGATGTAGTCATGCCCCCGCGGGAATCCCGGGAATATGGGCAGTGTCTTTTTTACTGTGGTAAACAAGCACCGTTTTACTTGTAAAATAGGACTCGGGTCACTAATGCTTGGGGTGCAGATCCTCTAAAATAGGCAACTTGGGGCATAAACGATTGACTCACCTTGACTTTTTATCCATGTTGTAGTCACGTTTAGCCATTGTGAGGAAGTATGTGACCTTAAACACCAATAAACAAATAAGTATGATGTAGTCATGCATGCTGGACTGTAACCTTTAACCCTTTCAAACATGTTACACTCTAAAATCAGTTGTGTTAAAATCAACCCAAATCAACTGGGTTGAGTGAATATGAACCCAATTGTTGAGTGATTATGAACTCTATTGGGTTCATAATCACTCAACCCAGTTGATTTGGCTTGGTTTTTAACCCAACTGGTTTTAGAGTATGTATAAATGTTTGCGTAAAGAAAATGGCATCATTCAATGAAAAGACGACCCAATACACAACAAATCAGTTCTGGAGGCTCGGTAATGATTGAATTCTAAAAGCCCCATAAGGTTGTAAGTTTCATTTATCACTGAACTTGGGCCCTGCAAAACTTCAAGATTAGATTCGATTCGATTTCGAATCTTAAGTTTCTATTCGGCTACCTGTTTCGATTCATTTTGAATCTTTATACGGGAATAAAGCTTATTAATTAGATATGATTTTCTTTCCCAGAATTGCCCATTGTCAAACACGGCAGATATGACTTCAAACTAGAGTACCTACCCCCACCCCCACCCCGTCCTCTATGCATTACTAGGCGCAATCAATTTATTTACATCAATTTATTTGTTCAGTTATTCGTAGAATGCAAATAGGACAGTTGGCGTTACCATGCAGGCATGATGGAGCTGTGGTGATGAAGCAAGTTGCACAGAAAATTAAACTGAAACTAAAATTCAGAGTCGCAAGCGAAAATTCGTCGAAGTGTGAGAAGATGCAGTTCAGATATCCAAACGTCGCGCTTTCCCCAACGGGGAAGCCAAGACGTTCGGGCAACTGAACTAGAAGAGGAAACTTTGGACGGAATGAGAAACAATAAGTGATAGAAAACGGTAACACATCTGATAATTTTTGTTGTTATCTGTTATGTTTAAGAGGTTATTTCTTGATTTGGTTCATATCTGCTGAGATAACGGCCCTCTGTGACTTCACTCCAGCCTTCGACTTTCTGTCTGGGGCTGATATCTCAGCCGATATAAAACTAGCCAAGTAATAACCCAAGCATCGGTCATCTGCGTCGTTTCACAAAACGTGTACAAGTAGTTTAGATGGAAATAATGTTGAAAATAAAGACCTGTAATTTCCACTCTATCGTACGATTTGAGTTAATCAGTTTTCGTGACGTGTCCCATCTCCCCAGCATGATCGACTTTACACTCGGCAGGTGTATGCATTTCTACCCGATAAACTAAATTGGCATCTTTGGTTGTAATGTGTTATTCTCAAGAATTGTGTAGAGTCCTGTGAATGTTACCTGTCAGACCCCCCCCCCCCCCCCCCCCCAAAAAAAAAAGGTCTTAACATCAATAGCATATGCACCCATTACAGTTCTCCAGTCCAGTCTCATTAATCTCCATCACTGTTAAAAGAACATTTGAAGTTGCCAAACAATGTTGACGATCAGCTATTGCTTGAGGCTAGTCCTCTGCAGTGCCTAGCACAAATTACCACACTCGTTCCTTTTTCAAAACTATAATACTTGATGTGTCGGGGCGCGGTGGCTCAGTAGGTAGAGATGCAGGCTGCGAGCAGAGAGGTCCACGGTTCGAATCCCACCTGCGGCAACCGCGTTGTGTCCTTCTGCAAGACACTTGATCCCAATGCCCACGTATGGGCACGGTGGCGTTGTGTACTTATAGGGTATACTGCACGTCGACGGTCGTTCTGGAGTATGACAGTTGCTCGGTGGTTCTCTCCGGTAACTCCGGCTTATTCCACCCGTAAAACTGCTTGACACGCGGCTATCGAAAGTGTCGTTAAAACCCCAATAAATAAATAATCCTCAACCCTATTCCCAACGAAACGGCCAAAACCAGCCAGCGATATTCTCAAAAATTGCCAATTTTCATTATTTTTTCAATATTTGTCTCAAAAACATAGGTTATGACCCCCCCCCCCCCCCCCGTTGGAACGAGCACGCAGAGCTCGTTTCAATGAGGGGTCATAACCTATGTGTTTGAAACAAAAAATGAAAAAAAAGTTATTCAAGAATTTTTTTTGCAAGTGTCGTCTGCTTTTCATGTTAGATAAAGGGTTAAGGTATAATCTTCCAGTTACATCAAAGCATGCCTTTGTTACAGTTGGAATATTTTAAAAGTCGGGATTTGAGCCGTCAGTCTGCACAAATCAGGTTGACACCCCCTCTCCCCACCCCACCCCCCCCCCACCCCCAAATAAAAAAAAATAATAAAATATTAAATCTGTCATCTTTAACACGCCATAGATTCGATTCGATTTCGAATAATAGACGCGTTTCTATTCGAGATTCGATCGACTCGAAAGTGTGCGACTTTGAGGCCAATACTGAACCCCTTCGGGAAAACAAACTTGATTCACCCATTTTCTGTAAATTATCTTTCGGGCGCACAGCGTTGGAAGGGTTAAATCTCAATCGGCCCCCGTGGGAACCTCGGGAAGTGGACCACGGCTTGTTTCCTGTTGAAAAAAAGTTTTCTTTTTCTGGTAAATTAGGACCCGCAACCAACACCTGGGGTGGAAGTCCTCTAAAGTTGGCAGCATAGATATAAATGACTGCCTAATCTTAACTTCATACCTATTTTGCGGCCATGATCATATATACAGCAAAGAAACATAATGTGACCGAGTCAAGACATTTTAGCTCTCCGGACAACGGGTGGTGTTTTCAGTTTGCTCCGCGTTCCTCTGCCATCATCTCCCCCGTAGTCCTTTCACATTCACTTTCCTCCGACCCTACCGCGAGAATAAGAACCCCGCCTACTTTTCCATCTCCGATGCCTTCCTGTCCCTTCTCGACAAAATGGACGCATCCACGCAAGAACCCGGAAGGCAGGGCAATGCTTCTTTACTTTTTTTTTTTAAATAAGACTCTGCAGCCCAGTCCATCCAGGGAGATGGCTGCGAGTAATCATATACAAATGCCATTCGCCAACTTGTCGCACTTTCCTGATGAGAAAGGTATTAATTATCCTTGTGCTCCAACTGCCGCACCGCCCTTTTTCTCCCCAATACCCAGAAATGAACTGTTTGCTGTTGCTCCATATTTCTGTCTTCCAAATTTCACTGAACATGTATACTAACCCTCTCCATTATATCGCCCCCCCCCCCCCCTCCTCCATTCGTAGAACCCCGGGAAATTGAGCGGTTCAGCTTGACTGGTAAAATAGAATAGAAGCCGGAAACTAATATACTTGGGGTGGAAGTCCTCTGAAGCGAACAGAATTAGTATGATTGGCTAAACTTTATACCAATGTTGCGGCCTTGTTGGAGCCAAATATGCTGAGTGACCTTGAACACCAATGAATAAATTACACCATATCCTCCGTTCTTCCACCCCCAGGACGTGAAACAGTGCTTGTTAACCCTTTGGCCTATATACGAAAGGCAGACGACACTTGGAAACAAAATGTTTGAATAACTAATTTTCGTCATTTTTGCGTCAAAATATAGTTTATCGCCCCTCATTGGAACGAGCTCCTCGAGCTCGTTCCAATAAGGGGTCATAAACTATGTTTTTGAGACAAAAAATGAAATAAAATGAAAACTGGTGATTTTGTGAATAGCGCTGGTTGGTTTTGGTTGTACGCCGTGTAAAGGGTTAACTGAGGTAAACGAGTCTGTTTTACTGATGAAATAGAACCTGTTACCAATGCATGGGTTGGAAGACCTCGAAAATTGTCAACATGGGTATAAACGTTTGACTAAACTTGACTTTATCTCCATGTTGAAGTCACGATTATAGCAATTGTACAGAAATGTGACCCGAAACAACATTTTCCTCTTCCTCACTACTCTCAGTGAATCTCTCTGTCAGACTGATATTTTGCACATTCAAGGAGGGATGCCAAGATGCCACCCGGGTACCCCTCAAATACTAGCCTCTTGTGCAGGCCGCACGAAAACCTCTTTCCTCTGACCCCTATTCTCCAATTTATCTTACAATCATTCACGAATTCTCTCTCTCGGATCTTTCACCTTGGACCCTTCCAGGTCTGAGAGCTCTATTGAATAGTTTTCCACTCTCTCGCTTACCCAACCCACCCAGTCTTGATATTGGAATCCAAAATCTTCTGAGACGTTATTTTTCACCACCGTTTACCGGGGAATTTGACCAAATAGTTGAGGTAACATGAAGTCGAAACTGTCGTTAATCCTCATCCACCCCAGCTCCTCCGACAGCTTCCATGCATTGCTGCTGCATTGTTCGACCCCCCCCCCCCCCCACCGTTGGAACCCCGGGAAGTGAAGCAGTGCTTGTTTACTGTGGTAAACAAGCTCTGTTTCACTGGTAAAATAGGACCCAGTCACTAATGCTTGGGGTGCAAGTCCTCTAAAATAGGCAGCATGGGGTATAAACGATTGACTGACCTTGACTTTCTCTCCATGTTGTGGTCATGATTAGCCATTGTGCAGAAGTATGTGACCTTAAACAACAATAAATAAATAACATTGTTCGACCCTGTTATGCATCTCCCGTGGGAACCTCTGGACAAGCAAGAAAATAAGCGGACTGTCATCTGCAAAACGAGGTCCCCAGAGGGTGAATTTAGTGATGCTACCCTGCGATGCAGGGTAGCATCACTCCATTTACCCTATGTGAACCTCAATCTGAATTAGGATCTCAAAACTAAACAGAAAGAGGTACCCAGGGGATAAATTGGACCACTATATGGGATACCATCATCAAATTCTCCTTCTGAGGACCTCAATCTGCAAATGTCAGATTGCTTATTTTCAGGCCTGCCTCTGGAGGTGGTTTAGTGCTTGTTTGCTATACTAAACAAGTTCTGCTTTACTGGTAAATCACCATTTCCTGGGATTGAAGTCCTTACTCCCAGTCTCTATTCTTTTCAGGGCATGTAAGGAACTTGATTTACCTGACGGCACGGTAGACTAGGGGTTCAATGACGTCGCATAATTACTTGAATACCTCTTGTCGCCGAGTATACCCTAGTTCGACAGAGTATACCCCAGTTCGACATTGAACAAAGGACAGGGTGTACATAAGTTACCAACCTCGCTGTCTTTTTTTTCATGAATTTGAGCAAACTGTTCCGTGCTGTTACTCGGTCGCTGCCACGCGGCTCGGTGCAACACAACTTACAGGACAGGGTGTTCAAATTCATGGAAAACTTCCAGCTCGATTGGTAACTGTTACATAACCGATTGAGCAAACTTGGCTTACACCCAGGATCCAGCGGCGTATCAACCGAAAAAACGTCTATGGCGTACACATATGAACAGAACAGCATGCTGTTTCCATCTTAAAAGAATTTACTCCAAAATAAATAGCTACAACTAACATGCGATCTCGCTTCAGAGAGATCGAGCGTTAGTTGTTGGTATTTACACAGGCGGAAAATCCGTTCAGATGTAAAAAGCATGACTGACGAAATGAAAGCAGAAGGTGGAAAAGCAACATAACCTCCTAGTTTGCGCAGGAGAATGGTCTTACTGCCAGCTGACACTGAGGCTCATCCGTTGTACTATGAGGTATGTGGTCATGTTGCATCCAGCACTGTATTTTACCTAATAATTTATGAGTGGTGTAACAATTCGGCCACACTAGTTCTTCTCGCCCATGATAAAGACAGATCATACATCCAAAGAAAATTCTTGTTTTACTTGATACTGGATAGCTTGTCTGACTTTAGTAGAAACTGCCCAGCCCCCCCCCCCCCCCCCCCCCCCCACACACCTCTCTTCAAGTGGCGCTCAGGGTACGTGCCATACGTGTCATACCTTAGTTCGTCACTGCCTGAATCGGTGCAAACTTGCGGGACAAGGTGTTCAAATTCATGAAATACCCTCCGCTCGATAGGCAATTACAACTTCTTGTCTATGTTTTGGCCATTAAATGGTCATAGATTCTGAAATTCACCTTAAATATAAATAAAATAAAATAAATAAATAAATGAAAATAAAAAATAAACAAATAAATATGCAAAGTTACCACTGTTTGGTTTGGAGGAATTAATTCCGTACCATATCATGCATTGTTATACTTGGCATACACCCACCATCTCCCAAATGGTTCTTCCAACAACAAAAAACACATTGAAGTTATTACCCACAATAAGTTTCTCTTGGTTCAACTTGTTAAGTATTCGTTTTCCCTTCATACTCAGTTTATTTGTGTGGTTTCGGTAGATGCTTAATCCTAATCCCGTTATGTTTACACTGACCCCCAAATACTTGTAGCCACCTCTCTGTCCCACACTACTAAACTAAGCGAAAAATAACCCCGAGGACAGCTGTAAACCAGCCCTGTTATACTGGTAAAATAGGACCCGGTTATCAATGCCTGGTATGGAAGTCCTCTAAACTGGGAAACATGAGTATAAACGACTGGCTGGGCCACGTTACGGTCACGATTTACCACTGCGCAGAAATATGTAACATTAAACACGAATAAATGAATTCATAACATCATGTCACCAACTGGTTCCTACTCATCTCGCCGTAGGAGTTCGTCTCCCAAATCTTTGATGCTCAATGCAAAAAGAATCGGTAAAAAGATACAGGCGCCCATAGGAGACCCGTTTTTGTTGTAATATAACCCAGACAGCTAACTTTGCACGTCTTCATACAGTACTTTCATCAACAAAATCACCTCCCGGGCTCAACGCCTCCAGCTTTCGCCACCTTCCCTCCCTCTATACCCGGCCAGATGCGTTTTTACGCACTTCCCGTTGGAATCCCGGGAAGTGCAGTAGTATTAGTTTACTGTGGTAAGCATTGCCGAATAGGGGTCAGAAGAAAGAGGTTTTCGTACGACCTGCACAAGCAGCTAGTATTTGAGGGGTACCTGGGTGACATCTTGGAGGGGTGGGGATGGGGGGGGGGGTGCTGCTGCGGAAACTGAGGTCGCTGGAGCTTAGAAGGAAAATTGGTCAAAATGGTAACAAAGAGTGCCGAATGTTTCATTTGGGAGTAATGGAAACCCTGTTGCACTTTCTCCTTGAATGTGAAAAATATCAGTCTGACAGAACGAGATTCACTGGGAGTATTGAGGAAGAGGAAAATATTGTTTCAGGTCACATTTCTGTACAAATGCTATTATCCTGACTACAACATGGAGGTAAAGTCAAGTTTAGTCAAACGTTTATACTCATGTTGCCAATGTTAGATGACTTCCAACCCAAGCATTGGTGACTGGCTCCTATTTCATCAGTAAAACAGAGCTTGTTTACCTCAGTTAACCCTTTAAACAACGTAAGTAGTATGTCTCGAGCTTTTGAGGTGCAGGTTGCCGGACCCCGCTGCCGGACCCCGGAAGTGACGTCATGTCACGTGACCTAGTGCCGCCATGTTGTGTTGTCATGGTAACCCGCGTGAGCGGCCATGTTGTGACGTCATCCCCATAGTGATACGTGGTGTGAGTGCGCATGCGCAGCGCGTGTTGTTAGGGCGATACGTGTTTCCATCGTCCATTTTGTATACTGGAGGCCGCCATCTTGGTTTCTATGGTAGCACGTGATTGCTATGTTACCAATGGCTTCTAACAAGACAGGGGTATGTTCGGGGTATGTTCCTTTGTAGAAGAGTATATCTGATTACCACAAACAACCCGACAATCCCTCCAAAACACCAAAATCCACCCAAAATCACCGAAATTGACTTTATTTCCCCAATTTATCGGCTTAGCACGTAGTGCTATGGTACTAAGGGGGTAAAAAGGGGTGCGTTCGATTGAACAGGAGTAATGTTCTGGCTTAGAATTCTCCCACAATCCCTATCCCATGGCGTGTTATTTCCCAATAAGAATAGCACGTAGTGCTATAGGACAAATTTACCCAGAATTCTCTGCTTCTACCTATATATGCAATACTTTTCGTCTACCTGACCATGTTCCTTTATCCTGGAGTATACTCCAGTAGCGTAGAAGAGCCTATTATTTGGAACAGCTTTGCTTATTATTACTATATTTAGCAATTTCTGGTCTATTCTTGTTATTTCTGACTCTATTCCAAGTACTCTTGTTGTTTCGTTTATCTAGATCATTTACATAAATTATAACTAACCAATCAGATTGCTTGATTTCCCATAACCTGTATGCAGAGTTATCTCCCTTCTGTACAACAAAAGCCAATATCATTTCCAAAGCCAATATCATTCCCAAAGCCAATAAGCTATCGAGCAGTTACTGATAAGTCATTGCTCGAACGACTCGAAGCTCATCGAGCAAATGAGCCTTAGAGCAATTGCTCGATCGAGTGACTCGGCATATTGCTCGAATGACTCGAAGTCCGTCGAGCAAATGGGCTATCGAGTAATTGCTCGTTCGAGTGACTCCTCGAACGACTCTTCGACTCATTTCAGTATTTGAGGATACCTATGGCCCGGCATTGTATTATTTGAGGATACCAATCGAGGATACCTTTTATAGGATACTTATCTGAGGATACTATTACCTATATCACAAGGCATACCTATCCCAAATATCCCTTATAACCTAAAGAGCAAGTGAGTAATTGCTCCTTGAGCAATTGCTCAATCGACTCGAAGCTCATCGAGCAAATGAGCCTAAGAGCAATTGCTCGAACGACTCGAAGCTCATCGAACAAATGAGCTATCGAGTAATTGCTTGTTCGAGTGACTCCTCGAACGACTCTTAGACTCATTTCAGAAAAAAGGGCTGCCAAAGGCCATATGTTTTCCAAAAAGGGGTGCCTTCTGGAGAATCCCTTTTTTGTCAAATGAGCTATCGAGTAATTGCTCGATCGAGTGACTCGACATGCTGCTCGAACGACTCGAATCCCATCGAGCAAATGAGCTAACGAGCAATTGCTCGTTCGAGTGACTCCTCGAACGACTCTTAGACTCATTTCAGAAAAAGGGATTCCATAGCCATAGCCGTTTTCGAAAAAAGGGATTCTTAAAAAGGGATTCTGTAAAATGGGATTCCTATTCGAGTCCGTAAAATTTGGATTCCGTGTTTTAACATCGACACTCGAGGGTATGGAAAGGGATTGATAACAACACGGAATCCAAATTTTACGGACTCGAATAGGAATCCCATTTTACAGAATCCCTTTTTAAGAATCCCTTTTTTCGAAAACGGCTATGGCTATGTAACCTGCACCTCAAAAAGTACCGCCAAAACCAACCAGCACTATTAACAAAATCACCAGTTTTCATTATATTTCATTTTTAGTTTCAAAAATAACTTATGACCCTCATTGGAACGAGCTCGTTTCAATGAGGGGTGATAAGCTGTTTTGACGCAAAAATAACGAAAATTAGTTATTCAAAAATTTTGTTTCCAAGTGTCGTCTGCCTTTTGTATTAGGTAAAGGGTTAACAAGCACTGCTTCACTTCCCGGGGGATGGAAGAACGAAGGATATGGTGTCATTTATTCATTGGTGTTTAAGGTCACTCAGCATATTTGGCTCTATCAAGGTCGTAACATTGGTATAAAGACAAGTTTAGTCAATCATACCAATGCTGTTTACTTTAGAGGACTTCAACCCCAAGAATCAGTTTCCGGATCCTATTTTACCGGTCAATTGAACCGCTCAATTTCCCAGGGTTCTACGAGGGAGGGGGCGATACAATGGAGAGGTTTAATATGCTGTTCAGGGAAATTTGGAGGACAGAAATATGGAGCAACCACAAACAGTTCATTTCTGGGTATTGGGGAGGAAAGGGGAGAGCAGCAGTTGGGGTAATTAAGACCTTCTCCTCAGGAAAGCGCGACAAGCTGGCGAATGGCATTTGTATAATATTACTCGCACCCATCTCCCTGGATGGACTGGGCTGCCGTGTCTTATTTAAAGAAAACAGTAAAGAAGCATTGCCCTGCTTTCCAGGTTCTTGCGTGGATGCGTCCGTTTTGTAATATCCTTCAAGTATAAAGTCGAGAAGGGACAGGACGGCATCGGAGATGGAAAAGTAGGTGGGGTTCTTTTTATCGCGGTAGGGTCGGAGTAAAGTGAATATGCAAGGACTAGGGGGAGATAATGGCAGAGGAACGCGGAGCAAACTGAAAACATCACCCGTTGTCCGGAGAGCTAAAATGTCTTGACTCGGTCACATTCGGCTTTGTTGAATATATCATGACCGCAACACAGGTATGAAGTCAAGATGAGCCAGTCATTTATACCTGTGCTGCCAACTTTATAGGACTTCCACTCCAGGCGTTGGTTGCGGGTCCTATTTTACCAGAAAAGGAGAACTTTTTTACCACGGGAAACAATCCGTGGTCCACTTCCTGGGGTTCCCACGGGGACCGATTGAGGTTTAACCCTTCTAACGCTGTGCGCCTGAAAGATAATTTACAGAAAATGGGCGAATCAAGTTTGTATTCCCGAAAGGGTTCAGTGTTGGCCTCCGAGTCGCACACTTTTGAGTCGGATCGAATCTCGAATAGAAACGTGTCTATTATTCGAAATCGAATCGAGGGCGTGTTAACCCTTTGTGACTTTACTTATCCTGACGTTCAAACGTCACTGGGAATTCAGTGTCTTCAACGTTCTTCAAAATGCGTCGGAAAGTACAAATAACAAGATATTTTTCACATTAGTGATTATCTGGTTGAGGGCTAAATTATTTTTGGTGGGCTGAATTTCTTATTCAAAACTTGTTTTATTACAAATTATTGGAGAGTGCCCACAGGCGCTCTCCAATAATTTGTAATGAAACAAATTTATATAAACAAAATATTATTTTTGTTTGACTGAATATGAAATATAAGAAAGGAGAGTGTTGGCTTTTGCTCTGGAATCCTCATTTTTTGAAAGCCCTGATAGTGGCTTCTAGCACTCAAACAGTCAAGAAGTCTTGACAACAGATTATTTATATTAATATTTTAAGCTGCGATAACATTTGGCTCAACGGTTATCACTGAGCACTATTCGGGAGAAAATAGGAATTTGAGGTTAAAACTTTAAAAAAATCGAAAAATAATAACAAAACAAATGACCACAAAGTATCAAAGTGCTGTTTGATTCCGTACGTAATAAGACTATAAAAGTATCAAAGGGTTAAATTGAACAAAAGATTTCGTACGCAATAACACGTACAAAAGTATGAAAGGGTTAAAGATGACAGATTTATTTAAATATTTGGGAGGTGGGGGGGGGGGGGGGGGATCAACCTCATTTGTGCAGATTTGAGCAGACTGATGGCTCAGGTCTTGACTTTTAAAACATTCCAACTGCAACACAAAGGCATGCTCTGATGTAATTGGAAGATTGCACATTAAGGATTTATTTATTTATTTGGGTTTTAAAGACACTTTCGACATCCTCGTAGAAGAAGCCGGAGTTCCCGAAGAGAATCACCAAACAATCGTGTCGGACTCCAGAACGACCATCGACGTGCAATACACCCCAAGTACACAACCCCACCGTGCCCCCACGTGGGCAATTGGGATTAAGTGTCTTGCCGAAGGACAAATGCGGTTGCCGCAGGTGGGATTCGAACAGTGGACCTCTCGGCCCGCAGCCTGCATCTCTACCTACGGGCCGGGGCCACCCCCCCCCCCCCCCCCCCCCGCCAAACACACATTAAGGATTATAGTTTTAAAAAAGAAACGTTTGCGGCAATTAATAGTGCTAGGCACTGCATAGGATTAGCCCCAAGCAACAGCTGGTCGGTCGCGAACATTGTTTGGAAACTTCAAATGTGCTTTTAACAGTGATGGAGATTAGTGAGACTGGCGAACTGGGATGGGTGGTTGCATGGGTGCAGATGACATTAATGTTAACTTGTGGATGGACGCGCTGCGCCGTTTTTTTTTTGTTTTTTTTTATTGTTGGTGGGGGGGGGGGGGGGGTTGGTTCTTTGTTTTTCTCTCACAAGTGACATTCACAGGCCTTGACACAATTTTTGAGAATAACACATTGCCACCAAAGATGCCGATTTAGTTTATCGGGTAGAAATGCATACACCTGCCGAGTGTGAAGTCGATTGGGCTGAGTGGATGGGGCACGTCACGAAAACTGATTAACTCAAATCGTTCGATATAACGGAAATTGCAGGTCTTTATTTTCAGCATAATCTCCAGCTGAACTGTTGGTACACGTTTTGTGAAACGACGTAGATGACCGATGCTTAGGTTATTACTTGGCTATAGTTTCATATCGGCTGAGATATCAGCCTGAGGTTACTTCATATCGGCCCCAGACCGAAAGTCGAAGGCAGGTGTAAAGTTACCGAGGGCCGTTATCTCGGCCGATATGAACCTAATCAAGAAATAACCTCTGTTAACCCTTTACCTAACATGAAAAGCAGACGACACTTGCAAAAAGAAATCTTGAATAACTAATTTTTTTCATTTTTTGTCTCAAAAACATAGGTTATGACCCCTCGTTGGAACGAGCTCGACGAGCTCGTTCCAACGAGGGGTCATAACCTATGTTTTTGAGACAAAAAATGAAAATATAATGAAAATTTATTGGCGATTTTTGAGAATAGCGCTGGCCGGTTTTGACCGTTACGTTGGGTAAAGGGTTAACCAGAACAGATAACTACAAAAAATATCAGTAACGCCAACTTTCCTATTTGCATTCTACGAATAATAGTACATTTTTATGTAAATAAACTGATTGAGCCCAGTAACGCATCGAGGAGGGGAGGGGGGGGGGGTCTAGTTTTAAGTCATATCTGCCGAATCTGATAATGAGCAGTTCTGGGAAAGCAATATCATATCTAATAAATAAGCTTTATTCTCGTATCAAGATTCGAAATGAATCGAATCGGGTAACCGAATAGCAACTTAAGATTCGAAATCGAATTGAATTTAATCTTCAAGCTTTGCAGGGCCCCAGTTCAGTGATAAATGAAACCTTCAACCCTATGGGGCTTTTAGAATTCAGTCATTACCGGGACTCCTGAACTGATTTGTTGTGTATTGGGTCATCTTTTCATTGAATGATACCATTTTCTTTACGTAAACATTTATACATACTCTCTAAAATCAGTTGGTTTAAAAATTAGCCCTGATCAACTGGGTTGAGTAAATACGAATTCATATTCACTCAACGCAGTTGATTTTTGGGTAGATTTTTTAACCCATCTGATTTTAAGAGTATACTGATTTCGAACATATATAGTCATTTCTCAGATGCTGTCCAGTTTTCTATATATATTTATTCGAGAGTAAAGCATAACTTGTTTGCCGAGGTAAGCAGGCCCTGTTTTATTTTCGGGGATTCTGTCGTGTAAACCACTGACAAATTCCAAATTTCAGAATTCACCTAATCATTGGGGTAAGGTACATACACACCAAATTTGGTGTTTTTGCTTTCAGGGGATTCTGTCGTGTAAACCACTGACAGATTCCAAGCAACTGATGAGGTGAGCTTCCTCACGTTAATCAAATATGAATACCTATTTACAGACTGTTCCCCAAACTTTAGTTATCACTCCGAACGCACGCAGTTGATTACACGGACGGACGCAGCTGATTGCAAGTCCCCGACAAAACATACAATTAGTGGCATATAGACATAACTTAGGTAACCTCCCATTCCGGCCACCGATGATTTCGTCAAAACATTCGAGTTCCGTCGAATTTTTCCTTGACTAATCTTCCGTTAACTCTTGAAATAAATGCATGTTTATTTTTTAAAAATCGAATCAATTTATTTTTTGGAGTAGACAGTGAAGTACAACCCCCACCCCTTCCCCCTCCCATTATTGTTTTGGGGCCCAAATGTTTTGTTACTAAAATTCGGGCTAGAGTGAACATAGTCCAAACAGTCCAAACATGGCCTGAAAGACCGTATTTTAAATTAAAATATACGGTCTTTCAGGCCATGTTTGGACGAGTGTGGACACTGAAGGCAAAGATAATCCACAAAAATGAGTTATTGAGCAGGAAAATGAGGGTAAATTAAGTTTCCATTCTTTTATTCCCGTGATCCTTCGATCTTTTGTGCTTCTCACGATCATACAAAATTCATTTCTGGTACATCGAGATTGTCTTTTCTTTTTCCAAGCACTTTTTCTGTCTAATATTCCTCTCCTTCCTCCTCGCCTTCGCCCTCAACGGAATCAACGCCAACTTCTTCGTAATCCTTTTCGAGAGCAGCCAAATCCTCACGAGCTTCAGAGAACTCTCCTTCTTCCATACCCTCTCCGACATACCAGTGGACAAAGGCTCGCTTAGCATACATCAGATCGAATTTGTGGTCGAGTCTGGCCCAGGCCTCGGCGATTGCGGTTGTGTTGCTCAACATGCACACGGCACGCTGAACCTTAGCCAAGTCGCCACCCGGCACAACAGTTGGTGGCTGGTAATTGATTCCAACTTTGAATCCAGTTGGACACCAGTCGACAAATTGGATCGTTCTTTTCGTCTTAATGGTGGCAATAGCTGCATTGACATCCTTTGGTACGACATCACCTCTGTACAGCATGCAGCAGGCCATGTATTTACCATGGCGTGGATCACATTTTACCATCTGATTGGCGGGTTCAAAGCAGGCGTTTGTGATTTCTGAAACTGAAAGTTGTTCATGGTATGCCTTTTCAGCAGAGATGACAGGTGCATATGTAGCCAATGGGAAGTGGATACGTGGATATGGAACCAAGTTGGTCTGGAACTCGGTCAAGTCTACGTTCAATGCACCATCGAAACGCAGGGAAGCGGTGATGGAGCTGACAATCTGACCAATCAGTCTGTTCAAGTTGGTGTAAGTTGGTCTTTCAATATCCAAATTACGACGGCAGATGTCGTAAATAGCCTCGTTGTCGACCATGAAGGCGCAGTCTGAGTGCTCAAGGGTGGTATGAGTAGTAAGGATTGAGTTGTATGGCTCGACGACGGCGGTGGATACCTGCGGAGCTGGATAGATGGCGAACTCCAGCTTGGATTTCTTTCCGTAGTCAACGCTCAGGCGTTCCATGAGGAGTGAAGTGAATCCGGATCCAGTACCACCACCAAAGCTGTGGAAGAGAAGGAAGCCCTGAAGACCAGTGCATTGGTCAGCTAATTTGCGAAGTCTGTCTAGGCATAAATCGATAAGCTCTTTACCAACGGTGTAGTGACCTCGAGCGTAGTTGTTGGCGGCATCTTCTTTGCCGGTGATCAGTTGCTCTGGGTGGAAAAGCTGACGGTAGGTTCCGGTTCTGACTTCATCTGAAAAAGTAGAAGAAACAAATCAGAAAATACAAATTAAATATAACAAAAAAATCTCTATTGTGTTCAATAATCTGTTCGGGTAACTGATCTATTCGGGTTACGGGGTTCAATGCCAGTCTCAATATTCAAGGTTCTGGTGCAGAGACGGCGGAACCGGGGTGCACAGGGGACACGTGCCCCTCCACTTTTTTACAAAGACATATATTGCGCGGTTACACATTGATTTAAAATGGGGGCACACAAACGTGTCAATATACAGGCATTCCTGTAATATGTTATTTGCAAATCTTAGCAACATTTGGCAAAATAATCCCATCTTCGGTCACTTCGGTCCGTTTCTTCTACTTCATCCATCTTCCAACCCGAAGGCTAGCCTTCGGGTTGAAAGATGATTGAAGTAGGAGAAATGGACAGGACAGTGACCACACCGCGGCATGTTCATCTAAACGAGAGACTGTAGTATGTTACTGTACATTTACTGATACACGATCGTGACTTTTCTCCCACTGGGTCGAACTCTGGTAGCCTTGAAAAGTTGTGGACCTTCATTTTTATCGAGCTTCCGCTGCATCTGTTCTGATATGATAGTAGTATGGGGAGTGTGGCTTTTAGAATAGAAACGTCCTCGGAGTGGAATTCCCACCCAACATCTAACAAAATAAAAGTGTTCGAGAAAAGTTCCAGTAATGGTCTTAGTTGAGCTTTGTCTCAAACTTTTCTTGTGCTTTTTTGCATCCAATTTTAATTCTCCACACACTGAAGTTAAAATATCAAAATTTCAAGCTGCTAATATTTTCCATCGTGCAATTAGAAATATAACCAATTCAATCTTATTTAACACTTACGTTGCCGAAAGCGGCTATTGTCACCTATTTTATGATGATTATCTGTACGTTCTGGTATGCGCAGATCAAACCTACCGTCTGATTAATTGTTGGGAAGGGCTTAGCGAGCCCTTTCTAACAATTAATCAGATGATAGAGTTTCAAGTATGTCATAAATTTTATTAAACTTCTTCGCATACAGGCGTACATAGAGGTCCTCCATATATGACTAGAGCGGGCGTGGCAGTAAAAGGGTTAACAGAGCGGGGAGTGGGGGGGGGGGGGGGGGGGGGCAGGCAAAAAATTACGGATATCAGGTGGGAATTTTTACATTTTCAATTTTTGGGACCAACCACCCCCGGAATGAAAATTTTTGCCAGTCATGTCTTGGTAACCCACCCCTCCCGCACAGTGTTTCCTCAAAGACAATTGGGGACCCACCCCCAATTTATAAAATCTGTTTAACGAAGTATTCAAATTATCTAAATCAAAAAAATAAATAAATAAATAAATACTTTTCCCAAACATGAAAGGTGCCGCAAACCAACTTGTCCGATATCCCAGCCCTGCTCTTGGGCATCCAAGGCATCCCTAGCCACAGATGGTCCCAAAAACAATCTCTCTCCATATAAAGCCATAACGGAAATGCAGCATCAGACCCCAGGTAACCACTGGAAGCCACCTCCACCAACTGAATTGCAGATATACACCCATTCATGTTCCAAGCAACACAACCCTTATCCCGATGTACAACATGTCTATGCTGTTCAGACACCAGTCGAATCCCACCACCAAGAAGCCCTGCCCAAAATATATTGTTCCCACCTGGATATCTTCAACTGTCCACAAGAAATAGTTGTTTTTCATTTCATTACTTTTCGGTTAAATGTTTAGTTTGTACAGCTGGTCTGAGAGAGACCTAACACTGAAGTTCTTTGACTTATGCCAGGGTGGCCTGTCTGAGATGAATTGCCTCTTATTTATTTGTTTATGTTAGTGTCACTAGAATCATATTTACCTTGAAATTATACACGTTTTCCACAATCAAGATTTTTATTCTATCAATCTTTCTATTTATTCCATACATGGAAGCACACGAGACCAATGGCATGAGGCACCCTGAGACTTACAGAAGAATCAAATAATAGGAGCCACAAAGCACTAATAAGAGGCAGACTGCCTTAGTAGAAATATAAAGGAGGGAAGATCATAACCAAATAGCTGGGAATCACTTTTTTGTTTTGCAAATTTTGCCAGACCCAACAGGACCCACCCCCTAATGAAGTGTAAAACATGGGGAAAAAATTCTAACATGGAGCCCCCAACACATTATCAATGCTCTATTCTGTTCTAAGTTATGAATCTAAGCACTTGAATTCACTTTGGTTGTAATTACTCGTCTGTAAAATGATATTTGGCAAAAAATTGCATGACAACGGCAAAAACTGCACTTTGGGGCTCGGACCCTCCCATCCAAAATCCACCCACCCACCCACCCACCCACCCGGACCTTGTATCCTGGCATTTTTTGCGACCCCCCCCCCCCCCCCTCCGAACAGAGCTGAATGGCTCTGTCAAACAAGATTCAGTTGATTAAATTCCTATTTCTGGGATATACATACTGCTTGAATTTTTGGTATTTTGACAAGAGTGTGTAGAGGGTTACAAAATACGATTTAAACCGTTACTGCACTATCAATATTTCGAGTTTTTTGGGCAATTCATTCCCCATGTGTTGTATAAAATCAGTTTATTACACATCCATTAAACTTTAAACCCTTGTATTTAACGGAATGGCCGCTATGACAAAAATGTTTTAATTGGTGACTGGTGATGTGATATACAAGCCGGAACTTTTTCCCTGCGCCGTTTCGACTGGTTCCTTTCCCGTCAAGTCATTAGTTACGCTTCGAAAAGTTTCCAAATATCGTTATATCATTATCGATCGCTTGTGTTTCTCCCATCTGTTTTGCAAATCAGCCCAAATTTGTACTTATATTTTACTGTCAGTAATAGCTACCAAACGGTTATAGGCGTGAATGGACACCAGCCGAAGAGAAACAGCGATACGAATTTCAACAAACACGCCCAATAGAAAAGATAACAAATGTAATTTAGACTGGTTCCCTAAAGGTTGTTTTAATTTTTTATTGATCCATTTGATCAGTAATGCTTCAAACAAAAATAACGGACTCTTCACCTTTGGGTTTAAACATGGGAATTAAAATTTGTTTATTTAAATGAATTTTATTGCATGGGGATGTGTAATAAACTCAGATCGTGATGTGTGTTTGAATCGGTGGGTGTTTTACATGACGAGTTGGAATGGCGTTGCCATATTTCGCTCGAGACTACTCGTTGGAATGCCGTAGTCATATTTCGCTCGAGCCTACGGCTCTAGCGAAATATGACTACGTCATTCCAACTCGTTACGTAAAACACCCACCGATTCAAACACACACCACGTTCTGTCTATTTCCCGATTTATACATTTTTTTTCAACTCTATTTTACACGACTAGTAGACGACACGTGAAAACAAAATTCGTATTCAACTGAAAATTTTGCCTCAAAAACATTGCTCGTTCCAGTGTCTGGTAATAAGTTGCGTTTTTTAGGCAAAACGGGAAGATAAAAAATCAATAAATAAATAAAAATTGAATGGCAATTTCTGCAAATAGGGCTGCGTGGTAAATACGGTATGTGAATGATTAACCCTTTACCCAAGGCACATAGATATCAAAATCTATTTGAATTAGTTTTTTTTTTAATTATTTAAAAAACTTTCAAAAAAATCATATCATATGACTCCCACACCCCAAGACACTGGCGTTAGAAGACTCACGCGCCAGACACTGGCAACTGGGTCATGTTAAATCGGAAGAGCAGAACTTGCCTATCACAGTAAACAAGCATTAACACTTCCACGTATCATTTGTTTAGGTATAAAACAGATAGTTGCTACTCTGCATGGTGATATGCTGGTCTGGTCAGATCTCGAAATAAGCCACGGCAATCTGCAAGGCCAAGGTAAGGGCTTGACAATTTTTCATAGCTTTTACCGCGATATTGCTGATTGCTGTGGAATATTTCGGCAGTTGTAGACTTCCCATCTGAATAGCTCGGCGTTGGTGTGTAGCCATTCGACCTAACTCTGAAAGCTAATCCAGTTAAATTATAAATATATATTCATACCATCAAAATTCATTGTCCAAAAATCCACCCAATCTTCAATGTTAAAGAAGGGGAAATTAATTTACTTTGAAATTTCCACATCTGATATTCCATAAATTCAAATTAAATATACACAAATTATACATCAAAATGAGGGTTGTTTTGTTAAGCCCACGAGATGTGTATGCAGTCATCTCACAAAGTGGACAGAAGGCAACGATGGTTTCTGGAAGTCTGCTTCTGTATTCGTACCAGAACTGATAATAAAATAATATTTCAGGAAAACTACTCGTGACCAAATGTACTTCAGATATCGAAGAAAAAACCTGGGCATTAAACACTTCAGAATGCAGCAACATGACTGAATTTTGGGAAAGGTCATCACTGTCTGCAATTTTCATTGAACAAGGAATTCATGACCGACGTATGTTACGTGATACCACGAAGTTTAATCGAAAAACAATCGTTTAATTCTAGAAAATTCAAACAGGTGCCACGATACCGTGTCAGTAATGTGTCAATTGTGCGGTCTCGATATTATAAATTACAGGACGTTTACTTGCCAGGTATGACGTCATGTGAGGCGAAGTGAGATTAATATTAGGGAAAGCCGTAGGCCGAGCCTAATATTGATTGCACTTCACCTCCATGACGCCATCCCTGGCAAGTAAACGTCCTTAACGTAATAATGTCACCAAACCAATTAACTAATAAATTAAAAGACGACGATCAAGTTACGCGTGTCGAAAATGTTGCCCTAATGAACTGTCTTTTATTTTCACGAAAATAGGTGAAAAGTTGAGCTGGGAAAATTAATTCGGAAACAAAATGGCGCCCAACAGAGGTGGTGTATGGACTCATACACAGTCACTGGCAGTGTGTGGACTCAATGCCACCGATAGTCCACCGATGCTGTTGATTGGTCAAATTAAACAGGCGGCATGATAAAAAATAATACCATGTGAGTTACCTGATAGTGATACCGCATATACCCTAACATGGTATTCCAGCGTTCTGATTGGACAAACTAACCTTGTCATAATGAAATAATAGTGTGTGTGAAGGCGATCAGTCTTATTATCTGATTTTAGACGGCATTGTATATCGATGATTTTACGGCCCTTGGACCTCGCCCGAAATGTAATCAAATCGAAAACAAATCAAAGCCGAGAATGTTGGAATCCCCCGCCCAGCCACCCCCACCCCACACACACACGCATATATATACACACACAGCTCTGTCATTGCGAGTTTTGATTTCCTAGCTTTATTTAGTTAGCCACGAGATGTTCTCGTGGAATATTAATTGTTTATCTGCCCTGGTACGAATACGGTAGCTGGCTTCCAGTAGCCATGAATGTCTGTTGTAAGCTCTGAGAATTGACTGCATATATTTTTCGTGTTCCATACACCATAACCTTCATTTGGATGCATAATTTGTGTATATTTAATTTATTTTTATAAAATATAAATATCAGACTTGGGAATTTCAAAGAAAGCTAAATGTCTTTACTTATACAGCACGTCAGTTAAATCAGTAAATTAAAATTAAAATAATAAAAGTAAGCCCAAATGTCAATAAATAATCAGATTGCAATTATTATTTATTTATTGGGGTTTAACGACACTTTCGAGTTCGACAGTCAGAGTCACCTCGTGTCGGATAGTTTTACGGGTGAGAGAAGCCGGAGTACCCGGAGAGAACCACCGTGCAACGACGAGCAACTGTCAGACTCCCCAACGTATTAGTAACTAACTCCACACACGCAGGGTTAGCATTGGTTGAAGACAAATGCAACAAGACAACTCACTTAGGTTATCGTAATAATCTATTTCCAAAGTATTCATTCCACGCGATTTCCCCGCTTCGATATTTCACATTTGCTTCAATTCACCCATTTAAAGTAATTATCCTCAATAAACACTTAAGCCAATTACAAAGGTGTATGTGTGTGGAGGGGGGGGGGGGGTGGGAACTGCGGAGGGGAGGGATTATGAGCTGGGGACTTGCCCCCTAAAAGTTTCGCCCCCCCCCCCACAAAAAATGGCCCAATGCAACTTTCACATAACATATATAATCCTAAAATGGTCTCCAATATAGGGCTACACACTCTATAAATGCTCCAGGCCTAGTCCTAACTAGGACGCTCCGGCTTCATTGGGAAGTGGGAGGAAGGGGTAACAAACGGAGGATCCTAGTTAAGAATAGGGGCTCCAACCCACCCCAATCTCCGCCCCACAACAGCCTTCCCAATATCATGTTTGGCACCCTCCCCCCCCCCCCCCCAAAAAAAAATGCCAAGGGCATGCCGGCTAGTTAATAGACTAATCTTATAGTTTCAAATTCCATGTTAAAAATAGTTGTTATAGTCCTGAATATCAAACCTGTGCCAAAAATCACCTTGAATTGTGTTAAAAGTTTGTGTAAACATCTGACATTACTGACATCTTCTCGCTGTGAAGGTTGCGAGTACTGTTACTTTTGGAGGTGCTGCGGCTTAGTTCTTAGTGGTTACGGCATTGGACTTCAAATCGAAAGGTTCATGGCTCGATCCCCACTACGGGTAACTGCGTTGTGTCCCTGGGCAAGGCATTTAATCCCGACCATCCACGTGCGGTCACAGTGGCGCCGTGTACTAAAGCGTACTGCATGTCGATGGTGCACTTGTCTTCAACCAATGCTAACCCTGCTTGTGCGGATTTAGTACGTTGGGAAGTCTGGCAGTTGCTCGCCGTCGCTCGATGGTTCTCCCCGGGTACTCCGTCTTCCTCCAATCATAAAACTGTTTAACACGAGGTGACCCTGGCTGTCGGCATATCGTCCAAATTCCGATAAAATAATTTGTTGATATTACCACACTACCATACTATGGAAATTGTGGTTAAAGTTCTTAACGGGTGTGGAACGACAGCCGATTCCCATTGTTTGAAGAGGAGGGTTGGCACGTTTTTGGTGGCCACATGCTATAAAAGCGACGCGTTCCACTGATGAAGGTCTTCGTTGCATCATTTATCGGTTGTGTAACTTCCGATAAATTGAGAAGTCAAACTATACCGTCAATACTTCAACATCTGAATGTTGAACAATCAAACGTAATTTCCAGGTTAAATTGGAGAGAACATATAACCAAATGTAATGACATACATACAATAGTTAGACAAATTTATGTCACGGTCGTGAAAACATGGTTCAACCCCTGCCCACACCAAATGTCTTGAGGCAGTTATGGCCTGAATACAGGTGCACTTTACAAGGAAATAAACTATTTGTGGTCACTGACTAAACACCAATATAATTATATGGACGTGACAAGCGTTATTTATTCCCAGTTCCTTATTCGACATTCGCTATCAACCGATAAAATCGGTTGATAACGAATATCGAATAAGGAATTGGGAATAAGTAACGGCTGTTACGTCCCCTATAATTATAAGCTGTACATATGGCCCTAAGGGGAGCAAGGCGCCATCTGCAATGCTAAAGTATAGCAGATGGCGCCTTGTTCCACTCAGGTTATTTATTTATTTATTAATTAGGGTTTAACGACACTTTAACAGCCAATGTCATATCGTGTCGGTGCCAGGTTTACGAGTGGAGGAAGCCGAAGTACTGTGACCAGGGGGGTCGTCGTATTGAATAACTACGGGATCAAAGAATGTCCAAATTATATAAGACACATGTAACATTTATTAACATCCAGAAAACATCTCCAAGAAAAACAATAACATGTAAGACGTTAAGGGGACGTCCAACCTAACTTTGGTCAAATTTCATGTAATTTTCTTTCAAGTCTAAAAAAGGCCCAAAATGAATAACCCCAATAAATTATATACCAAAATGCTTGGAATGAAACATAGAACATGTGGAAACTGAAATTTGCCATGGAACTGCTGCCATGTGTAAATAGCACCACCTGAAAGTCTGCTATGGCATAAGTAAGAGAACAAAATTTTTACAATAAAATACCTCAAAATAAAATAACAGCTGTATTCTATAAACATTTAAGTGCATACTCGAAGAAATCTTTTCCTAATTCATGAAAGTAATGAAGATTGAGACCAAATTTTATAAGTGGAGTGCTCACTGATTGAAGGCAGACATTTTCTTTTGTTTATGTTTTGATTTGAGGAGTTCAACAAAGGTCAACTTGAAGGAGTCCAGCAGAAGAAGTATGGAAGGACAAAAGAGTGTCTCCCAATATCAAGATTATGTGTTACTGTAATGGTTTGGAAAGAAAATATGATATTCTCCTATGTAGAATGCACTGCAAAGTCATACATTGTAGTTGAATAAATATATATACAAACCCCTTGCACTGTAACCCCTTTTATCCCATGCATCAATTTGATAGTGATTAAATTGTTAAATTTGTCTGGTTTATCAATAAGTATATTAGCTTTGTTTAACTCTTGGACACCAATACACTCATGATATCTGTTGGAGAAGAAATAAGGGTAACTGTAACCTGTCACTGCAATAAACCATCTAATGTACTTAAAAGTACATTGTTATTCAAAACACATCAAATCAACCTTACATAATCATTATTGCATGTACTTTCCCCAAGGAGGCTTATTGACATATTGAGATCAGAAGGGCACATCCAGAGGGTCTCACATATTTTTTTCAAGAACGCAGTACACAAAGCAATCCCCAAAAGATGACAAGTGAGCTCCATTTGACACAAAAAAGTTCAGGGGGGGGGGGGGGCTCTCTTCCTTGTATGACTCTACCTCCGGCACTCAAGGCATATGCCTTTTTTCTCAAAGTTTAACTCTTTTTTTCTTTTTGAAGATCCTGGCCACACATGTTCCAAACACTATCAGACAGGTAAACCTCCAAATAAGTGTATCTGCAAAAATCATGTTACATTGCAAAACATTCTTTTCAGAGTTTTAGTTCTGGACCTTTCATGCTTCTTACTTCCAACTATAACACTTAATTAATCAATTAATGGGTGAATAGAAAAGTCCTGCCATAATCAACATTTCGAGTTCCATAAGCCTTCAAAAAAGCTCCGATAAAAGTGTCAAACATCAGATTGGTGGCTTTATACAGAATATTCATTAGGTTGTTGCTTGATAAGTAATAGGAACAAAATCTTCACAAGAAAATTCTGTAGCAATACAATTGAGGGTATTAGCAGGCACTTTGCAACAAATTGTAACAAATCAACTAGTTATAAACAAAATTTTCTAACTCAAAAGAGTGAAAAAGAAAAAGTACCACAACTCTGAAAAAATGTGGGAAGAAACACATGCTACAGCAGCTACACAGGCATTGTTTCTCCATGATGCTTGATCACAAAACCAAATATCCTTCAAATTGGAGTAGCAATGGTTGAGATACAAGGGGGAATGTTCGTACATGTAATGATGAATGGGTAAGACTAAGATTAAGAGGACAGGGGTCACCACTGCACGGCCCTAGATGCACCTTTGACTTTCCAACTTCCAGGTCTGGGGCATAATAATCGCAACACACCCACCTTATCAGTTCATAATTTCAGTAAAATAAAAGAAATTATCAATTTGAATTAAATAATAGATGATGGAAAATATTTGGCTTCCTGCGCCTTCTCGTACTATTTAATTACTACAAACAATATCAGTTTGATGCCGACAAACGAAACTGAACGCATGTGGTTTGGTTAAAAAGTAACTCGGCATGAATAATGAAGAAATTGCGAATATTTCGTGTATTTCATTTATTTAAAAGCCAATTGCAGCTAATATTGACCGTGCATTCGATAATTCGTTTCGGTTTTGACCACACGGCCACGCTGACACTCCGTGACAGCGGTTATGTTTATTGTGATATGCAAATTGGGGGATGGTTTCCGGTGAAGGAGATTTGTCACATTTTTCAGTGTAAAACGATCATAAAAGACACTGATCGACGCTTGTATTACTATGGTTGATTGCAAGAAAAAACTAAATTCTCAGCATCGTCCAAGCGCACCTTATTTAAAAGCACGAATGCATCATTTTCACCCCATCTTCAATCGGTCCTTTGCAGACATCAAACATACCTGCCTTCAAATTCCATGGTTACTAGGAAGTAAATAACTTCGCAGCGACAGGGGGAAATTAACACGCTCAATATAGTTCCAGGTCACTTGGAATATACTTCGTGAAAAAGTGATTTCTGAAGCATTCTGCTTACTTTGTTATGAATATCGCCTTATTTTGTGTGTATCGTCCCGATTTTATACACTCGGTTATTTTTTTTACAAGTGGTTCATGTTGTCTTTCTAGTGCGCAATAATTCAGTTTTTTTGTCAACAAAAAAGTTCAGACGGCCTGTAAACGCGAGAGGGAATTTCGAACTATATTTTGCAGTTATGACATTAACAGCTCAAGTACTTGCTGTCACCTGTTTGCAAATCCGCTCATACATTGTCTCGAACAAATAAAGGGCGTGATCACGTCCTTGCATTCTTACGATTGCCCAAATTGAGTATTTCTGTAAGAACCACATCGTAATCACATGACCGGAAAAACATCATTGAAACATGGCCACATCCGGAACATCAAAAATTTGTGTTGATGTTATTACATTCAAACGTCAAAACCCACCAGAGTGTGTGTCCAAAAAATGCTTTCTCCGAGTCTGTAGTATGTTATCATCATATTGAGGACAAGGCTTTCGAATTACCGATTATTTTGTGGTTTTACCGGTTCGTTACTTATGCCATTTGCAAATTAATCTTCTTCAAAATCATAAAATTCACTTTTTTTCCTGAAAAAAATTATATGTACCTTTTCTATGCACTTTACTCATTATTTTGATATATAATTTGCCTTTCCTTACTTCTCTTATCTGTTTCTGAGGCATTGGGAAAAATGTCAAAAAAATTGACCAAAGTTACGTTGGACGACCCCTTAAAATCCAGGCTACGAGAGCCGTATAACATGGTCAGTAACTTGTGCTTCCAAAGTTAGTCTTGAACATTTGAGATATTTTTTATATTCATAATATTTAACAAAGGATTTAATACTACCATACAATTTTACTAATACTGCAAATTAGCGAAGAATATTGATAGTGGTAAACAAGGAAATTGATTTACAAACGCCAGATTAAACATGCTGATGCAAGTCTTAATGCTGGGAGCTAATATAAACTTTCTATAGATAATTAGCAGTCCACTGTGGTCGCTACGCGAGGTATGAGTCACATAGGCGGCTTGTAGTTCAAATAAAACAATGGTACCTTATTGAGCGTCGGAATGCTGGCGCCTCGCAGTGAACAAAGTTCGATTGAAAATCAACTATTTATACAGGGAGGGGGGGGGGGGGCACTAAAAATTTGCAAGACGTGACGTCCTATTTTTTATTCAGCTCCTTTTTATACCCACCCACCCCTACGTGCAAATTTTCTACGACCGTTCTCAGACACCCACCCCACTCTCCCATTAAAATCCAAAATAAACTAATAAACTTAGTAGGCACAGCTGTCTTTAGGGAGTTTTCATAATGTTCTTAAACTGGTACCACCAATTTAAACCTCTGTGGGCTGCTGTGGGCCCCAATCTACAAATGACAAGCTGTTCATTATCAGGCTTGGCCAGAGCAGGTGTACATATACGGGAACAAATTTTCATTTGAATTGTTCTGTCAGTATTCTCAGGTGTTTGCTACTTTCCTCTTCTATCCATACAAATTGTATTCATAAATAAATAACTTGGGTTGAATTTAGTGCTTCACTGAGAATTTTCCCAAAATATTGTCTGCACATTTTCTACATTTTGAACAAGACACCCACCCTCTACTAACGTGTGACATTTTCCCAGATTAAGCCCAATATTCTCACATATAAAGCCTCCTGATGTTGTATTTATGTTAAGAGTGTGATGTACAACATCATCTTTAAGGTTTGAAACACAAATGATGGTATATATTAGCTGATATATTGATATATTTTTAAAAAATTAAAAAAATTACACATGTTGGAAATGCACATTTTTGGCGCACTCAAGAGACCCACCCACCCCCACGTCACGTCTTGCAAATTTTTGGTGCCCCCCCTGATTTATACCTTATATTTAAAACATAAAATTTTTAATACCTTCAAATCGAGTGTGGTAATAATATCAACAGTCTACAGATGGCCGGGTCATAGTACCCGGAGAGAACCACCGAGCAAGGACGAGCAGCTGCCAGCTCCTCAACATCGTAACTCCGTACTGCAGCACAGGCAGGGTTAGACTGGTTGAAGACATGCGCACCATCGACATGCCATACGCCTTAGAATACGGTGTCATCGTGTCCCCATGTGGACAATCGGGGTTAAGTGCATTGCCCAAGGACATAACGCGGGAGTCCGAATCGATCGCTCAGATGGTCTCTGCTCCACTCAGGAGACAATATACTAATGTTATATTCGGGAGACAGAGGAATGCACCCACCAGAGGAGTTGGTTTCTCTTGAATCATGTTTAATGGGGTCAAACAATTAACGGTCAAATGGAACAGATCCCCGAGGCACTGATAGTCATTTCTGCCTAACTTGCAGGTCGTTTGGGATCCGACTCGAGCCTGAAATGTTCAGGCAAGTTGCATAGTCAGGGGAGACTGCCCCCACCCTCACCCCCTAAAAAAGAAACTGAATTCTTTGATCTGCGTGGGGCAGCAACTAATGCAGTTCCAGATAAATAACACATTCGGTGTAAATGAAAATTTTATTGAGGCTCAGAATATCCCCAATTAGTGTAATTTTGAAGGGTATTTTTTTCAAAATATTGGCTGAGGGAGCACACACTTCCATACCCTCCCTCATTCGGATTTTCGTGATATAACTGCAGCCTTAATATCTTGCTTCCCTTAAAAGTGCCTACCTGTCCCCAGTGGAAATGCATGGGTTCCTCTAATATGGATTCCTGGGCACGCGCGTGGTCCAGGCTCATAAATGGATAGCCGTAGTAAGACTACTGAGTGCAGTCCGTGAAACGTTTTGGTTCAGTTGGGTTCTTTTTTGAAAGAGTTTATGTAGATGACTGAACGCAATAGCTTACTACACGTACTGAAAACAAGGGAAAACTAAAATGAAGATCCCAGATTCTCGTAGAGATCACAGGCCTAAACCACGGCAACAGCGATTTAAACACACTCCGAATCAGTAAAATTCTCTGCCATTTTGACTGCATACAACTTTTGAATGAGGACGTGTATTTCCAACCGTGCGTAACAGCTTTCAGCAGAAAACTTTCTCCAGGATGATGTTTTAGAATTAACCAGTTACCTTTTATTTGATGGAGATCATCGAGCTCTGTCAAACAAGACATAATTGGTTAAACATTTTTGTTCCTACATGAAAGAATTATTGTCGTACCAAAGAATGCTCTCGTACGATGCCAGAACACTGGCCGTTTCCAGGGAAGATTCAAGATATTTGAAATATTTGAACCTCTTTATCACTGACATTACACTCTAAAATCAATCACAAAAATCAACCCACATCAACTGGGTTGAGTGAATCTGAACCCATTTGGGTTCGTATTCACTCAACCCCGTTGATTTGGGTTTTGGGGATTCGGGTTGACTTTTAACCCAACTGATTTTAGAGTGTACAGAATCCTATCGGATCAATTCAAGGACATGTATTCGAAGAGACAATATATTTGATTTGTAGGGTAGTGTGAGTAAAACTTTCAGCCTGCAGTCTTGAGACTGCATGCTAAAAATAGTGACTGTTTATGCATCAAATTGAATCTTGCTTGTGTTGAAGAATCGTGATAAAAAGTTTAACCAGCACGATACTTACCAACTACAGTTGGTTCCAAGTCAACAAAGACGGCACGTGGTACGTGCTTTCCGGCACCAGTCTCACTGAAGAAGGTGTTGAAGGAATCGTCACCACCTCCAATGGTCTTGTCAGAGGGCATCTGACCATCAGGCTGGATTCCGTGTTCCAGGCAGTACAACTCCCAGCAGGCATTGCCTATCTGGACTCCGGCTTGACCGACATGGACAGATATACATTCACGCTGGAAGACAAAAGAAATACTAGTTGTTTTTCGTGTGATCTGAAAGACAGCCAGTCTGATTCCTAAAACGTTTTCATTGAGGCCTTGAACAGAGGGCATTCTAATAAGTTAAAAGCCAGAGTCACGACGTGTTGGACAGTTTTACGAGGAAAGTTCGAGTTCTGGGGTCCGGCAATACCATTTATAACTTCTTCAATTGTGTTTTTCTACTTTTGCAAGATTGTAATTTCTGCCTGTGAACATAAATGGCTGACGTCAAAAATCAGCCCTTATAAAGACGTGGTGATTTATGGTGGAAGAACTTGACGAATGGCCAGTATGGAGCCAAAATTAACAAATAAAATTCCTTGATTTTTACTGATGAAGTCAGCTGATGAAGATGAATATTTTAACAGTCTGGATTTGAGCCATCCCTCTGGGGACAAATCAGATTTCAACTCCCTCCCTGGTAGGTCATTCACGGATGGGAGCGTGGTGGTGGTAGTTTAAAAAAAATATATTATTTTAAAAAGTAAAAAACAGATTTTTGTCAACATGAGCAGATTTGAGAAAGTCCAGACACTATAATGTATGTCTCGGCGGAAACCTTTCAAGTCTAAAAAATCTCGGGTCGTTACCATAAGATGAAACAATGCACGTAGGGGCTAATTGTTATCAAAGATGGCAACGAAAGGGATTCGTTTTATTACAGACTGGAAATGAAAGAACCCCAGCATACACCCCAAAACTGCTCAGAAAGTTGGAGCTCGATTTGAAAAAGAAATGGATTCACCTACATACCCAGCCACCACGCCCACCAACCACCCACTACCATCACCACCTTTAGCCTCTGACTATTGTTTCGGATCTGCTTCCACGTTTTAAAAAATTGTTGACACGACGACAACAGTCAAATTTAAGTTCATTATATTAAGCCTTTAGACTCTGTTCGTATAATCCATGCTAGTTAAGAGCCATTGAGTGGTAGAATCTATATTCGATACCTGGGGGAGACCAATGAATATTTTCAACGTGCGGCCTTGAGGCTGCACGTTGAAAATCTTCATTGCTCTCACGCCCGAAGCCAGACTCTCCCCGACGACAGATTATAGAGGGCGATCCTTTGAAACTTTCCCGACAAAATTCCCGAAAAAAATTGCGAAAATTCCCTAAAATGACCATATAAGCTCCATTTTTTATAAGCAAAATGCATCGATATTCCAGTAATAGGGGGCAAATTTTCCGACAGAGGAGGCCATGGGGGGGGGGGGGGGGGGGGGGGGCAGCACCCCCAACCCCCTAATAGCTTCGGGCCTGATTGCTCTATCATATAAATTCACTGAACAACTATTTATTTAGGAATTCAGTTCGTCTTACGATCCTGGTTCGATAAAACGGCCTTTCGGATTCAAGTGATTATTTATTTATTTATTGGTATTTAAGGTCACATATTTCTGTACAATGACTAACCATGACCGTGACAGTTTTACGGGTGGAGGAAGCCGGAGTACCCGAAGAGAACCACCGAGCAACGGCGAGCAGCTGTTAGCTCCCCACCATACCAAACTCCACACAAGGTTAGCATTGGTTGAAGACAGGTGCACCATCGACGTGCAGTACGCCTTAGGATACAACGTCACCGCGTCCCCACGTGGGCAAAGGGGGTGAAGTGTCTTGCCCAAGGACACAACGCGGTTGCCGCAGGTGGGATCGAACCGAGGACCTCTCGGCTTGCAGCCTGCACCTCTACCTACTGAGCCACCGCGCCCCCGACTGAAATGGTTAAGAGGTGAACGAAGCTGTAGGTTAATTTCAATAACCCCTCTGTATTATTTTTCCATTTTTTAAGTTTCAACTTTAGGGAGAGTTTTACAAAACTATACAAAGTGCTGGGATTATCACCAGAGATAAAAAAAAAATAATTTAAAATGTTTTCTGAGTCACCTTACAGCTTATTTCAGCTCGTATTGTCAACAGTCAATATAACTCCGTTAACCCTTTACCCAACGTAACGGCCAAAACCGGCCAGCGCTACTCGCCCAAATCACCAGTCATTTTTCATTATTTTGAAAAAAAATTTTTTGTCTAAAAAAAAAAGCTTATGACCCTCTCATTGGAACGAGCTCGTTCCAATGAGAGGGTCATAAGCTATAGTTTTGACGCAAAAAATCAGCTATTCAAGGACTCTGTTTTGCAAGTGACGTCTGCCTTTCGATTTAGGTAAAGGGTTAAGGTAAGTAATGGAAAGTTAGGTTGAAAATAGGTGATAAGTTATTTTCGATGTGGTCAAAAATCTAAACAAAATTATAATTTGTTACTTTTTTGCAGTCCCTCCATATTTATGAACGTGCTTCGCAGTTCTGAACACCGAAAAATGAAAAATGAAAACATTTTGTAGATATTTGATGCCATCAAAAATACCATGTCGCCTATTTCCAAGCTAAATTTTCCATCACTTATATAGCATTATTACACTTCACCCCCATTGCCCACGTGGGGGCACGGTGACGTTGTGTACGGAGGCGTACTGCACGTCGATGGTGCACCTGTCTTCAACAACTGCTAACCCTGCATGTGTGGAGTTAGTATGTTAGGGAGCTGACAGTTGCTCGCCATTGCTCGGTGGTTCTCTCCGGGTACTCCGGCTTCCTCCACCCGTAAAACTGTCACGGTCATGATTAGCCATTGTGCAGAAATATGTGACCTTAAACACCATTAAATAAATAATAATATAAATATAGCATTATGAAGTGTTAAGCTGATCCGAGTAGCGCGGAGAAAACACCATTTTCAGATTCACTTCAACATTTTGGAGAAGAAGATTTGTTACTTCATTCTGCACTGAATTTTTATTTTCAAACTCCTATTAAATTACAATATACCCAAATAAAGAATATATATAGTTAACTTACCATTATTTTGGCTGTCAAATGTAACTTTCGACCAAGACAAATCAATGGCGAATCTATGTGAGCTTGCCAACGTCATCGATCGTAAGCTTTTATACCCTTCTTTGTTTACTGGATACGGGTTTCTACAACAAACAATAAATCCATATCAAAGCGCGCTGTACGTTGTATTTGTTCCCACGGTATTGTGGCGGGAATAATAGGTGAGAATAATAGAGGAATAAAACAGTTCTATTCCAATTTTTTTATTATTGAAAATGAAAGATAAAATAAACTTATCAAAACCACTCAATTAATCAGGTAAATTGGCAGAGCAGAGAGAGAGTGTGCCCACCACCCCCCCCCCCCCCATCCCCACACTCCCCATCTCACCTCGAGAAATGCTTTTTTTAAAAGATTATGTTGTGTTTTAATAATGGTGCTATCTGGGCCCATTTTGAGGTCCAATAAAAATACAGGGGCATGGGGGAAACACCCTTTACAAATTGTATATTTCTATTTTCCATGAAGTATTAGTTGCCCCTCCATACGGGGTGATGGGGTGGGGGGGGGGGGGGCTCCCGGAAGATTCCGGATATAAGGACGGGGTGATGGGTGGTTTAGAGGTGGGGAAATTTTTTTTTCCAAATGCATGTTTTTAATATGAACTCAATTTCATCAAATATCATGGGGAAAACGAGTTTTAACTACTCCCAATTGGAGAAAAATATTTCTTTAAACCTTATATCTGCAAATTTTATCCTGACCCACGCCCCCCCCCCCCACCCCCTCGCTCCACATAGGTCATAGCAGACCTATTTGGGGATTTTTGAAATTGCTATATGGAAGCTACGAAAAAGATAGTGTTGCAAATCGTCGAATATCCTCATATATCGTCCCCTGAGTTCCAGTGTGTTCTATGTGCCTGCTGGCAGGGTAGCATCACAAAATTTATCCTCTGTGAACCTCAATCTGATCAAGGTCTCAAGCCAAAGCAGAAAGATGTGCATAGAAGATAAATTGGCCCACTGTGTGGGATAGCATCAACCACCCTCTTTAGCTTTCTGTCGAATCCCTCCTTTAAACAGTAACAAATTCCCCTGTCTTTAGTTGTTTCATTATAATACTGTATTTTTTGTTGTTCATATTTTTTTGTTACTCAACTATTGTTGTGAAATGTACGCATTTATCAATTATTGAATAAATATTGTTTAAACTAAATTCCCCCTCTGGGGATCTCATTTTGCAAATGACAGGTTGCTTATATTCAGGCCTGCTCTATCAGATGCATTTTTCAAGACTTACCAGATTCACATCAGTTCACAAAGACACATTACTAAATAGCTTGAACCCCGTGTGAGCCCGGGTATAATAGGTCCGCATTTGGTAGCCAGGTTGTTAATGCACAGCAGCGATGGCCTGGCTGTTCGCATATAGACAATTTACTATATTAATGTATCAAATTCTCAAGGGCGTCATGCTAGGGGAAAATCTGGGGGGGGGGGAGGGGATCGGTAACACCATCTAAGCGTAGCGCCACCATCGGTTGGCGCGTAGCGTGCCCCAAAATTTTGGCAAAAATTGCCTCCCAGATTGCCGGAAATGGCACTTCCCAGGCCTCCACCGAAAATAGTTGGCCCTCCCCCCCCCCCCCCCCCCCCCCCGTGCACCGTTGGAATGACGCCACTGCAAATTCTAAGAACGAGCTTGGTAGTTCCTCCCCAGTGATTGGTGGATTCCTTAGGCCATCCAGTGGATCTATTTGAGTAAGTCTACCTTCATCTTGGGAACTAACAACTTCGTGATATAGGCATCATATAACCATATTTGTTGAAAGCTTTGTCAAACCATATCAGACAAACTAAATGTATAGCTCAATATTCTTACAAATCTAGTTTCTTGGTGTTTACCTTTCAAATGAAACTCAATTATTCTTTTTCCCAGAAACCTTTGATTTTAAATCAAATTTAATTAAGCTTTTCCTAATTTTAATATTCTGATATGCATGATATGCACTTCGAACAGTCTAGTTTCTGTAAATCCTGGCATGTTCAGGAATATGTGAGCACTGTGTCTGCTGTGCCCACAATTAATTTAGTTTAAACAATATTTATTCAATAATTGATAAATGCATACATTTCACAACAATAGTTCAGTAACAAAAAATATGAACAACAAAAAATACAGTATTATACATGAAACAACTAAAGACAAGGAAATATGTTACCGTGTAAAAGAGGGATTCGACAGAAAGCCTAAAGCTTATATGTTAGTCGTCTCCCGAGCAGTTTATAAGATTACTCCTTTAGGTGGTACAATACAGCGGAGAAGCTCATATATCGTTGCTTGGAGGCCGAGATCCTTTCCATTTTATATAAGTTGAACTCAGTTGATTCGATCGTAGATCAAGTGGCCGTTAAGTTAAGCGACACATCAGAATGGTTGGCAAGAACAACACACGCACAACCCACCACACAATATATCTCTATCACACACGCACAACTCTCTATCTCTCGCAGACTTCCTCTCACCATTTACAACACACTTACCCCGACACAATCAGAGTCAAGCGCAAGGACGCAGCCCCCAGACCTAACACAACACAAAGAAGCGGGAGATGCCAATGTCATTCGGGCACAACGCCATCCGGGATGCCGGGTAAGGGGGGGGGGGGGGGGGCGTGCGGGGGTGAACCGCCCACTTGACAATCGCCGTCGAAAATTTTGGTTCCTTTTTATTAGAGTTTGTGTGCAAAGTGGAAGACCTTTGGTCATTATCCCAGTATTTTAACTGTTTTACCAACGGAGATAGCAGGCGTCACCTGCAGACAGAGTTCTTCATTTTGGGCCCCAAAAACACAGCCCATGGCCCCTCACTGGAACAGGCTCAACCAGCTCATTCCAATGTAGGGTCAAAAGCTATGTCCTTGAGACAAACATATAAAAACATACGATCGCTACGTTGGGCAAAGGTATCAAACCTTGCCCCCCTCTACCCCCACCGAGAATAGTCTGGCTTTATACCTGGTAGAGTTCGAATACGGAGTGCAGGAAAACAGTCTCGACCGCCAAGCAACGATATGTGAGATTGTTTAAACTTCAAGATGAATTAGAATAAAAAGGAAAAAGAAGGAAGAACTGCAGCACGGATGAGTAGAAAAAAAAGAAAGAAACTAATATGATCAGCTTGAGTACATCGTACATTGACTTAACACCCAAAATAATTTTATTTCCTGTATTTCTTTTTGAAAAGAGATTAGGCACAAATAAATTAAAATTAAAATATCGAAAAAATCGGAAATATCGGTGGTGATAAGCGTTGGAAGGCGTGAAGGGGTATTCCACTTAAGGGGACGTCCAACCTAACTTTGGTCAAATTTCATGTAATTTTCTTTCAAGTCTAAAAAAGGCCCAAAATGAATAACCCCAATAAATTATATACCAAAATGCTTGGAATGAAACATAGAACATGTGGAAACTGAAATTTGCCATGGAACTGCTGCCATGTGTAAATAGCACCACCTGAAAGTCTGCTATGGCATAAGTAAGAGAACAAAATTTTTACAATAAAATACCTCAAAATAAAATAACAGCTGTATTCTATAAACATTTAAGTACATACTCGAAGAAATCTTTTCCTAATTCATGAAAGTAATGAAGATTGAGACCAAATGTTATAAGTGGAGTGCTCACTGATTGAAGGCAGACATTTTCTTTTGTTTATGTTTTGATTTGGGGAGTTCAACAAAGGTCAACTTGAAGGAGTCCAGCAGAAGAAGTATGGAAGGACAAAAGAGTGTCTCCCAATATCAAGATGTATGTGTTACTGTAATGGTTTGGAAAGAAAATATGATATTCTCCTATGTAGAATGCACTGCAAAGTCACACATTGTAGTTGAATAAATATATTTACAAACCCCTTGCACTGTAACCCCTTTTATCCCATGCATCAATTTGATAGTGATTAAATTGTTAAATTTGTCTGGTTTATCAATAAGTACATTAGCTTTGTTTAACTCTTGGACACCAATACACTCATGATATCTGTTGGAGAAGAAATAAGGGTAACTGTAACCTGTCACTGCAATAAACCATCTAATGTACTTAAAAGTACATTGTTATTCAAAACACATCAAATCAACCTTACATAACCATTATTGCATGTACTTTCCCCAAGGAGGCTTACTGACATATTGAGATCAGAAGGGCACATCCAGAGGGTCTCACATATTTTTTTCAAGAACGCAGTACACAAAGCAATCCCCAAAAGATGACAAGTGAGCTCCATTTGACACAGAAAATTTTGGGGGTGGGGGGGGGGGGGGGCTCTCTTCCTTGTATGACTCTACCTCCGGCACTCAAGGCATATGCCTTTTTTTCAAAGTTTAACTCTTTTTTTCTTTTTGAAGATCCTGGCCACACATGTTCCAAACACTATCAGACAGGCAAACCTCCAAATAAGTGTATCTGCAAAAATCATGTTACATTGCAAAACATTCTTTTTAGAGTTTTAGTTCTGGACCTTTCATGCTTCTTACTTCCAACTATAACACTTAATTTATCGATTCATGGGTGAATAGAAAAGTCCTGCCATAATCAACATTTTGAGTTCCATAAGCCTTCAAAACAGCTCCAATAAAAGTGTCAAACATCAGATTGGTGGCTTTATACAGAATATTCATTAGGTTGTTGCTTGATAAGTAATAGGAACAAAATCTTCACAAGAAAATTCTGCAGCAATACAATTGAGGGTATTAGCAGGCACTCTGCAACAAATTGTAACAAATCAACTAGCTATAAACAAAATTTTCTAACTCAAAAGAGTGAAAAAGTACCACAACTCTGAAAAAATGTGGGAAGAAACACATGCTACAGCAGCTACACAGGCATTGTTTCTCCATGATGCTCGATCACAAAACCAAATATCCTTCAAATTGGAGTAGCAATGGTTGAGATACAAGGGGGAATGTTGGTACATGCAATGATGAATGGGTAAGACTAAGATTAAGAGGACAGGGGGTCACCACTGCACGGCCCTAGATGCACCTTTGATTTTCCAACTTCCACTAAGTTCCAGGTCTGGGGCATAATAATCGCAACACACCCAACTTATCAGTTCATAATTTCAGTTAAATAAAAGAAATTATCAATTTGAATTAAATAATAGATGATGTAAAAATATTTGGCTTCCTTCGCCTTCTCGTACTATTTAATTACCACAAACAATATCAGTTTGATGCCGACAAACGAAACTGAACGCATGTGGTTTGATTAAAAAGTAACTCGGCATGAATAATGAAGAAATTGCGAATATTTCGTGTATTTCATTTATTTAAAAGCCAATTGCAGCTAATATTGACCGTGCATTCGATAATTCGTTTCGGTTTTGACCACACGGCCACGCTGACACTCCGTGACAGCGGTTATGTTTATTGTGATATGCAAATTGGGGGATGGTTTCCGGTGAAGGAGATTTGTCACATTTGTCAGTGTAAAACGATAAAAAAAAAAACACTGATCGACGCTTGTATTACTATGGTTGGTTGGAAGAAAAAACTAAATTCTCAGCATCGTCCAAGCGCACCTTATTTAAAAGCACGAATGCATCATTTTCAACCCATCTTCAATCGGTCCTTTGCAGACATCAAACATACCCGTCTTCAAATTCCATGGTTACTAGGACGTAAATAACTTCGCAGCGACAGGGGGAAATTAAGACACTCAATATAGTTCCAGGTCACTTGGAATATACTTCGTGAAAAAGTGATTTCTGAAGCATTCTGCTTACTTTGTTATGAATATTGCCTTATTTTATGTGTATCGTCCCGATTTTATACACTCGGTTATTTTTTTTACAAGTGGTTCATGTTGTCTTTCTAGTGCGCAATAATTCAGATTTTTTGTCATCAAAAAAGTTCAGACGGCCTGTAAACGCGAGAGGGAATTTCGAACCATATTTTGCAGTTATGACATTAACAGCTCAAGTACTTGCTGTCACCTGTTTGCAAATACGCTCATACATTGTCTCGAACAAATAAAGGGCGTGATCACGTCCTTGCATTCTTACGATTGCCCAAATTGAGTATTTCTGCAAGAACCACATCGTAATCACATGACCGGAAAAACATCGTTGAAACATGGCCACATCCGGAACATCAAAAATTTGTGTTGATGTTATTACATTCAAACGTCAAAACCCACCAGAGTGTGTGTCAAAAAAATGCTTTCTCCGAGTCTGTAGTATGTTATCATTATATTGAGGACAAGGCTTTCGAATTACCGATTATTTTGTGGTTTTACTGGTTCGTTACTTATGCCATTTGCAAATTAATCTTCTTCAAAATCATAAAATTCACTTTTTTTCCTGAAAAAAAATATATGTACCTTTTCTATGCACTTTACTCATTATTATGATATATAATTTGCCTTTCCTTACTTCTCTTATCTGTTTCTGAGGCATTGGGAAAAATGTCAAAAAATTGACCAAAGTTAGGTTGGACGACCCCTTAAGGCATTGGTCACAGGGTCCAATTATATCAGCTGAGCAGATGTTTGCCACCGTGAACCATCACTAATTCAGTATCGCGTTCCCCACGAGAAGTTGGGGTGAGGGCATAGTATTGAGTTTAAGCTCATTGGAATCGCTTACTTGATAGAATGAAGTCATGCACCATTTCGAAAATAAGGCGGTTGTCCTCGTTGTTCAAGACTTCTGTGCCAAAGAGAAGTGTGGATGTGTCTACTACAAATGGGAGTAAATTAATCGTATAATTACGAGCGTCGGAGAACAGTGGACAACGAAAATAAGTGATCAGAAGTTTCGCACTCACCACACTGACAGGACGCACTGGGTGACATGTGATTGTCGTATAGGTGAGAATTAAGGTTACTACAATGCAACCGCAGCCTACAATGGTATATTTGAGCTCTGCGATATTTCGCGTTACTATAGAACTTTGGAGGTGTTTGGTTACCATCGTTCAGAAATGTTTTAAAGTAAATCAATGATGAGTTCTCACGGACAGATAAGGGCAACTTATTCCACTTGTCAGTAACACTGGGGATAAAAGAAGACTGATACAATTGCATTCCGCAAAAGGGAACTCGGTGGTTTTGACCAGATCGGAGTCCAAGTGATGAATTCGACAAAGTGATGATTGGGGGAGGGGGGGGGGGGGGTGCTTTGTTTGAGATGCATGGAGGTGATATGTGATGATACATTTTGAGAAATTGAATTAGTTTATATTTACGGCGTCTATCTTGCAGGGAGTCCCGTCGTGTCTCCGAATATAGTAAGGACTTACTGGCACTCACTGTTGCTCCAGTAATGATTCTTGCTGTTGCAATCTGTATTTTTGCAAGTTCCGCAATATTGGTCATGGAACAATTATCCCAGACAGTATCCGCGTATTCAAGAAGAGGCCTAATAAAAGCGAAATATATTTTTTTCTAGGACACTGCGATTGAGATTAAATTTATGCCTCCTCAACAAGTCTAAAGGAGACCAGGCTTTGGAGCAGATATGGTCAATGTGGTCATTCCATGTACATGTGCTATTTAGTATGACTCATAAGAGTTTATGGTTGGAAACTTCCGATATCTGTGAGCCACCTAAATATTAGGGTGGATGGGGATTCGGATTGTTTTTACGTGATATACACATACTTTCTGTTTTGCTGGGATTGAACTCGACCAACCATGTTTTGGCCCAGTACTCAATTGTTGCCAAATCATCGTGGTTGATTATGGTCGAGGCTTGCTCGGGGTTCTCAATAATTAAATATAAGGAAGTGTCATCTGCAAAGAGGCGTATACTACTCACTAAGTCGCTAGTTATATCGTTTATGTATATCAGAAACAGGAGCGGCCCGAGTATAGACCCCTGGTCTTGTATATCAGAAACAGGAGGGGCCCGAGAATAGACCCCATAATTATTTTACTACTGCTTATATCGTAACGTATATGTTGCAAATATTGGTTGCGTAAAATGGAACTTGTTTTTGTTCTGACTCAAGAAGAGCAAACCTTTGTCTTTTTGTTTTTGTTTTTGGCATCTACAAAGCAGGATAGCTATCAATAACGTTTTTTTGTGTTTGTTAAATTAAATTTTTGGTTTTTGTTGAAATGAAAGTTTATATTTTCATTTTTTTTTCATTTTGATAAACCAATCCCACCAAGCTATTATGACTCATTACTTCTATTATATATACTATGCTTCATTTTAAAGATTATTAAAAAAACCTCGAATATGAATTAATTATGTTGTGAATGGATATTTTTGTCGACTTTAGGAGAAAATTGTTGAATAATTTTTTTCCCGTTATATCGGACACCCATCCCCATCCTCAAGTCAGTTTTTGATGAAAGTCTCCATTATTTTTCATATTAAGGGGGTTACTTTTGTTAGTAATGCTTCTAAATGAGCCTTTATGGTCAATTGGTGACATTTTGTTTCTGTTTAGGGCACAAAAGATGCCATAATAGTTAAAAAGGAAAAAATGCATTAACTGTTTACACACATTATTTTGGCACTTGACCACCCACCCACCCCCACCTTTGTCGCTTTTAGCCCTTTACCTAACGAATCGCCCGCATCCGCCCGCGTAATATGCAAATTCAGCAGTTGAAAAAATATTATTTTTCAAAAAATTTCCACAAAACCATATCATGTGACCCTTCCTTGGAACGAGCTCGTTCCAACGAGGGGTCACATGATATGGTTTTGTTGAAATTTTTGGAAACATTTGAAAAAATGATATTTAAAATAATCAATTTTGATATCGTCCGCGTTGGGTGAAGGGTAAGAGTGGTTTTAATATTGGTAACTGTTATACAGCACACCTCTAGTGTAATTGTACTGTATAATGGGATGACAATTGATTTATCATCTACATGTACATGTACCTACATGTATATTCCCATGAATGATAACGTGTATGGAGCACAGATTCCCCGTCCCTAGTAAACAAGCTCTGTTTTACTGGAAAAAGTACCCAATCACCAATGCCTGTGGTGGAAGACAGTCCCCTAAACTGGGCAGCATGAGTATAAACGAATGGACTTGGACTTGACTTTATTTCCGTTTTGTGCTCACGACTGGCCGTTGTGCAGACATATGTGACCTTAACACTTTCAACCCGAGAGACCGCTTTTCCAGGAACATGATACGTCATAATTTCATTAAGTAGGATGACTGCTAAGAGAATGTGTAGGGGAGGTCGATTAAAATTTTCAACCTGCAGCCTCAAGGCTGCACATTGAAAATATTAATTGGTCTAGCCCCAAATAACGAATATGGATTCTCCCAATTGCTGCCATTACATTGACATGGAAGATACCACCAGCATTCAAAGGATTAAACACCAATAAATAAATATTATGGAACACTGACATTTGCCTTTCACACGTTGCTTATTTTTCTGTTCACTTCAATTGATCAACCTTTCTTCTTATACTCTCTTACTTTCATTTAGTCACTGACATTGCCACGGGGGACCTGGGGGAGGGGAGATTACCCCCATAAAATTCAACTTTGACATAACATAGAGCCCTAAAATGGTCTACAATATTGGGCTACACAGGCTACAAATGTCTTTGATTCGCTCTTAGAGCACTGAATTTTGAGAACTTTTCTCAGAGGGGTGGGGATGGCGGCCTACTCATAACTACGACTCTTCGGTCTTTACCCATCTTTCCACTTCCCTTTATGGAAGTGAGAGGGGGCGTAGAGACGCGAGGGTCCTAGTGAGGACTAGAGAAGCCTTTTTAATAATATGCTTCTTCACTGATTGACATTTTCGCCGTTAGCAAGACAGTCAACGTGAAGACTTGTGAGATTTTAGATCCATTTATACCTGATATGATCCGCTATCACTGTCCTACTGTCCTGGAGATCGACTTTATCAAACCATCGCGCATCTCCTTTAGGAGACAAATTTATTTGTATTCACAGGGCCACTATCGCGAACTGAATGACGCGCTCGCTAGTGTGAACTGGGATACTATTTTCAATGCATCGAATCTGGATATAATTGTCTCTGAGTTCTCTAAAGAGCTACTTAACACTGCTTCCCGTCATATCCCCAACAAGTGGATCACTGTTAGAAAGTATCAACCAAAATGGATGCATAACGAAATAAGATTACTAATAAGACAGAGGAAAAGGTTATATCGCGTTGCCAAACGCAATGGTCTCCCACAGTCCTTTGAAAAATACAAACAGAAGAGAAACGAAGTGGTCTTGGCCATCAGGAAGGCGAAGGCAGCTTATGTTGCGAACGTACAGTCAGCACTCACTAGTCGTGCAACTACGCCAGCCCAGTGGTGGAAAACCCTTAAGACGTTCATTGGCAACACCAATTATATTCCGGCTATCAGTCATTTGGACAAAACGTACGTCACAAACAGGGAAAAAGCTGATGTGTTTAAAGAATACTTTAGCTCTATCTCATCAGTGGATGACTCTCAGGCATCCCTACCTATACTGGCCACACCCACCCCTTACTCAATAGACAGGATAATCATACAGAGCAGCGATGTATACGAAGCGCTAAAATCCCTTAATGCATCAAAGGCTGCAGGACCTGATCTTATAAGTCCCCGGTTGCTGAAGGAATGTAAATTATCCCTATGTGAACCTCTCTCAGTAATCTTCAATATTCTCCTGAATAATAATTACTTTCCACTTATGTGGAAAAAGGCTAATGTAACGCCCGTTTTAAAAAAGCATCCATCCAATTTAGTAACGAACTATCGTCCGATTTCCCTCCTTAGTTGTGTTGGTAAGGTTTTTGAAAAATGTATTTTCAAACAGTTGTGGAAGTACTTGAGCGACAACAACATCCTAAGTCAATTTCAGTCGGGATTCACCCCTGGTGATTCGACTATACTTCAACTAACTGACCTCTATGACGAATTCTGCCGAGCCCTCGACGACGGAAAAGAGGTTCGCGTAGTCTTCTGCGATGTCAGTAAAGCTTTCGATAAGGTGTGGCATGTTGGTCTCATTCGCAAGCTGGAAAAAATTGGAGTGTCAGGTGATCTACTCGCATTTTTAAAATCGTACCTCTCTGACAGGGTCCAGAGGGTCGTAATTGCCTCCGAGACCTCATCCTGGAGACCGATAAACTCTGGAGTACCTCAGGGGTCGATACTTGGCCCCTTATTATTTCTCATATACATCAATGACATAACAGATAACCTCTTGAGTAGCATTCGGCTCTTCGCTGATGATACATCATTGTATCTAATAGTTGAGAATCCAACCCAAGCAGCAACTGTGATCAACCAGGATCTGACTACAATAGAGCATTGGGCCAAGACGTGCTTGGTTGAGTTCAATCCTAAAAAATCTGAGACCATGCTCATATCGCGCAAGGTTAGCCCTGCTGTGCACCCACCACTGTTTCTTGGTAATGCCCAGATATCGGAAGTTAAAAATCACAAGCACCTGGGAATTATCTTAAATGATGCATGTACGTGGAATGACCACATTGAACATATCTGCGGTAAAGCATGGTCTCGCGTAGATTTACTGAGGAGGCAAAAGTTTACTCTTGACCGCTGTGTCCTTGAAAAGATTTACTTTGCCTTTATTAGGCCTCTCCTTGAATATGGTAGCACAATTTGGGACAATTGCACGGCGAGTAATAAAAATGATTTGGAAAAAGTACAGTTGGCTTCAGCAAGGATAGTGACTGGCGCAACCATGAGTGCTAGGACTTCTGCGTTGTACAATGAAACCCGCTGGGACTCACTTGAGGAAAGACGTCGCAAATACAAACTGAAACAATTTTTCCGAATGTTCCACCATGCGACGCCCCCATATATTGCTAATAAGGTACCTCCAACAGTCTCCACCACCAGCCGATGTCTCAATCTCCGGTCAGGTAATGACCTCCGAGTTCCCTTCTGCAATACCCAACTGTACCAGTCTTCATTTATACCGAGAACTACAAGCCTATGGAACGACATACCTTTATCAATCAGAGAAAATTCATCAGTGAGTAATTTCGCAAGTTATCTTAACAGGGGCAATCTGCGACCCCCGTCTTTCTATGGCCATGCAAAATCACGAATAGGACAAATCTATCACTGCAGATTGCGGTTGTGTTGCAGTAATCTAAGCACCCATTTATTCAATAACCACCTGTCGCCTTCGCCCCTGTGTCAGTGTGGTGCCCTCGAGACAAGCGAACACTTTCTTTTGTTCTGTCCTGTCTTTGAAGAGGCACGCAGGTCAACAATAAAATCACTTCCGTTTGCACCAGATGTGACAACACTCCTATTTGGCTCCGAATTCCTTACCAGTGAAGAAAATTTGTCTGTATTTGAAATGGTGCAGGACTTTATTCTACTTAGTAAACGTTTCCAATAATTGCGACCCTACCGCTGCCCACCTTATAGTTTACAATGGGTGGAATCAGGGCCTAGTCGCCTTCTGGATGGTCTCTCAACACAACATCTCTTTCAAGTGAGCTCCTATCGTATTATCCAATTATCTCTTCTGTTAGTGGACCATCTAACTAACCTGATGATCGGTGGCGGGGGGTTTGCTTGTCTGTCTTACGTAAGTTTTCTTTTTTAGTAAAAGCCTACATCAAATGAAATATCTGCGGGTTGAGGGCCTGGTTATTAGCTTCTCACACTGTTGGTTTTTTTCATGGGGCGGGAGGGGGGGGGGGGGTAGGGTTCCGGCCGGGTTAATGTTGCCGCGCTCTGTGCTGCGGGTGACGAGTGGTGGTTCGTACATTATTGAACAAGACATTGCATGCTAACGAATAATGCGTCTTCCACTTGCAAGACACTGTTCGTTTCCCGGCGGTGCATGGTGCTGGCGGCGGTCCTCCGGAGTCGTGTCCCTTACTGAAATGAAAAATGTTATCAGCGCTCGCACCCCCCCCCCCCCTACCATCCATTGTCCATTAGAATACCCTCGTCTTATATTAGCGTTAGGCTGCGATTTCCAAGTGAGTCAGTTTCCTAACTGTTGTCGATCAATGTTGATGTCTTTTGCATTCAAGTTGGCCCTTTTCAATTGTCATCCTTCTCCTTCACTGTTCATCACTGTTCCTCTCGATCTACTTTCTTCATTTTTTTCTCGTTTAAACAATAGCGAAACAGACCCACCCGTTCTATTGGTCTAACTGAAATTGTGTAATCTTGCAGACTTGGGAGACGGTTTACATAAGCATTCAGCTTTCTTCCGAATCCCCTACTACAACAAGTTAGTTTGACATTTCAGGTGTTAAATGTATTCACTGAATTTTATGTACAAAACATTCAATATGTTTACACTTGTTTTCATGTATACAGTTAACTTATCTTTTTCAATAAATATTGTTTAAACTAATAATATGCAGGTGTAGCAAAATGCAGCCTACGAGAGGGTTAATAGCCCGGAAATAAATTCTACTAAGACAATAATTATTGTTAGTTAGAATGAATAAATACAAAACAAGAGAATTAATTTGAGAATTAAACATCGTAATTTTCAGTTTAAACAAGTATTATAACTGAGGGGAAATATATGAAACAGGACAGGATAGAGACGATTTACACTATAGGACCCCGTCACCAATGCTTGGGAGGTTCAGACCCTCTCTAAAATGGGCAACATGGCTTATTTACGCTCACCCCTGGTCTTGAGTTGATACTCATGTTGTGGTCATGATTAGCCATTGTGCAAAAATATGTGACCTTAAACACCAATAAATAAATAAACATAGTAGACGACTGTCTGGCGATTAAGAGGCTAAAAGTTAAACTTATATTGTAATTAATGAGAAATTAATAAAACCAGACAGTTTCATAGACGAGTGTCTATGAAACTGTTCATAGGATTATCCTGTATTCTCCCGAATATTAGAGATAGTCTGACATCTGAATAGTTTACAATTGCTAACTGCTAAAGACAATGGGGAGGTTGATTACCCTTTGAATTGAGATGGTAGTATCGTAGCGATGATTTTCATATGAGTTCAATTTCAATTTCGATAATTTATTCAATGTTATTAGATTCATTTCAAAGACTATTTCCTCCATTTCTGTATTTCATTATGTTCTAATTCTCTAATTCTATCAAATGTCACATTACAAAGAGTTAAGTTAATTTCCTAAGAACCTTATTTATGACAAGTCTGAACAACACACGGTAGCTTTTCGCCAAGCGTCCCTAAATCAGCCATTGTTTAATCTAAGTCAATTGTTCGTAGTATTTTGTCGTAGTAGCGACCGTTTGTTAATCTGTTGTGTAATTTATATGCATTTAAACGCAGTTCTTGTATTATTTGGTAACTATTCTGTAAGGGAGACGCCTCAGAAGGTTCATTCTTCACTTTCCAGTCGGAGGCTCCCGATTGTTCGTGAACCTTTGTTACTTCTGTATCTGGAGTTCCAGTACTGTCGCTGTAAATAAACACTAATTCCACAAGAACTCGTCTTTGACTTCTATTTTAACGATCCAGAAAGCAAAGGCAAAAAGGTAACGACTCTGACTCCGATACGGAGCTGCAGGAGTGCACAAACGAGGAGGGGTTCGACACAATGATCGAAAGAAAGGTCAAAAGGTGTAGAAGCCTCATCCCTCGTCCGTGCCCTCCTGGCTCGGTCTCATCAGCAGGCCCGCCAACTGGCCCAACATGCAACATTAGCGTCATGAGAAGGGAGACTCTAACCAACTATCCCAAAACCACTGACAAGATACTCAGCCCGCCAATTCAGTCAATCCCACCTAATCTCACAAAAAAACCCTTCACCTACGCCACTAATGGAACTAAACTTTTCAGAGGCTGTCAGAAAGACTGCAAATCGCCCGCTATCTAAGCACAGTTAACAAGGGAAAGTGACTTCCTCCCCTCCCGTAAAAAAGACAATCCCTTTCAGGATTGTCGTAACCCGGGTTCACCCGGAACCCCCCAAGGATGCTATTACAAGGGGTTTACCGGACTGCGAATGGGAGAGGTTCACCTCAAGAGCCACGGGCAAAAGCACGTGGAGGCTTAAGGTGGACTGCCCAAGTAAAGATATAAAAGAGAAACTAACCACGAATGGAGTAATCATCAACGGCCGAAAACATGCGGTGGAGGAGTACAGAACTACCCCTCCACCAATTCAGTGCCACAAATGCCAAAAAATTGGGCACTTAGCAAATAAATGCAGGGGGAATCTGACCTGCATGAGATGCGGAGGTAATCACCTCACAAAAGCATGCAGATCAGACTCTCCCTCATGCCCAAACTGCAAAGGGGAACATGTCAGCAACTATCGCGTGTGTCCCCACTTTAAACAAAGTAAAACAAAATATTGAGTTAAAAAACTTAAATCTAAAAAATCCCAACAGTGCCTCCTCTCCCCACGCAATCTGCTCATTAGTTGCGGGATCATTGTTCTCCGTGTTAAACAAACTCGTGAGTACAAGTCTGTCTGACATCTGTCAAGATGTCAGCCGGTCAGCGTCCCGGCTTTTCAAAACACAAATATCCGATTCCCTAATTAAAGCCGCAATCAACACCCAATAAAGCCGCCAAACACCTCTAACCAAACACCGAAACTAAATTACAACCCTATCATGAATAAGTTACAAATAGCCGTGTGGAACGCCAGAAGCGTTAATAATAAAAAAAAACTTCAAATGAGCCGATATTTCGAAGATACAGACATTATCTGTATCTGCGAAAGTTGGCTTCAACCCAGCAAAAATTTTTCATTAAGTGGGTTCAGCACTATTAGAAGAGACCGACAAATCACCCAAGGTGGCCGCGTTGCTCTTCTAATAAAGCAGGACATAAAAATTAAAACCATTAAAACTAATCACCTCGATGTAGAGGTGATTGCAACTGAAATCACAGTCGACAATAAAAAAAAATCGCGATTGTCTGTTATTATAACGACCCAAGCAAAATTGTATCTGACACTGTCTTTGAATTCTTTACGAGGAAATACAAACACTGCATTTTCCTCGGCGACTTCAATGCCAAACATCTGTACTTTGGCTGCAACAAAACCAGCCCCAACGGTGAAGCCCTCCTCGAAATAACAAAAAAAAAACATAACCTTCATGTGGTTATGAACGACAACTCGGCAACCTATATCAGTAACAACCCACTGTTTTCATCTGAAATCCTCGATCTAATTATCGCCAGCGACTCCCTGTTAAACCACATAGATGACCACTGGGTCGGCGATGATGACTTTGGCAGCGATCACCTCCCGGTCCATGCCTCGCAACAGCTAGGAAATGGCCCACTCAGGTACTCCCCCCCCCCACCCCCACCCCCCACTCTCCGCAGAAATTTCAGAAAAATTAATTGGAATCTCTACCGCAACATCATCGATGTCAAACTGACAAACACCCCCCTATCTAATGCAGTGGAACTAGAAACCCAATGCGAGGACATAGAGAAAATCATTAACTCAACCCTAAACGAAATATGCCCAAAAGAAGAAGTGCGCCCCTGGAGAAATACTATCTTGGGCGACACACTGTCACTAATCAAAACCAAACGAAAAGCTCTTCGCGATCTTAAAACCGAAACTGACCCCGGTAAGAAAGCTGACCTTAAAAAACATACAACTGCCTTCATGGCGAAGTCAAGGAAGCCCTCAAAGCTGAAAAACAAGCCAACTGGGAAAAGGTAACAGCCAATCTAAACGGGGTCCAAGATGCTAAAAAATTCTGGGACTCTTTCAAAATCCTAACTTGGCAAAAAAAAAAAACAAGGGCGGCAAAGCCGCAGCCAAACCTCTTAAAAGGGAAGACGGTTCCTTCACGCGCACCGACAAAGACAAGGCCGACACCTTTGCCGACCTCCTCCTCCTAAGAAAAATGCATCGCCCGTATCAAGGTGCGGGCAATGACGACGCTGTCATAAACGCGATTGATCACTTCATCAATGAACACCCTGATATCTACCGTGACCCCAAATTCGATAACGAGCCGGAAGACGGGGATGACGATGACCTCGTCACCCCCATCACCAATGACGAAATCATCAATGTCATAAAAAAATGCAAAAATTCCTCCTCACCCGGCGAAGACGAAGTGAGCTACAAAATTCTAAAACAAAGCCCAAATTTCCTAATCGAAAAACTAAACAAATTGTTCAACACATGCCTCACCCATGGCTACTTTCCCAAATGTTGGAAGAAAGTCATCGGTGTCATGATACCAAAACCTGACAAGGACCCTTCCGATCCAACCAGCTACCGCCCAATCAGCCTACTCAGCTGCATTGATAAGACATTCGAACGAATCCTTACCAATCGGTTCAGGGGGACCTCGAAGACAGCGATTTTTTCAATAAGTGGCAAAGAGCCTATAGAAACCGTCAAGAAGGCATCGAGCATGTCTACCGATTAGTCACTCAAATGAAAACCGCGATCAACAATCAGCAAATAGGCGCGGCAGTCCTGTTAGACGTCGAAAAAGCATTTGACTCTGTTTGGCACAATGGAATGCGCTACAAATTATCAAAACTGAGACTCCCCATGAAATTGCTCAGATTACTATCCTCTTTCCTAAAGGATCGCGAAATCAAAGTCAGAGTGAACAATGAAAAGTCTGACAGTGTCCACCTCGAAGCAGGCACCCCCCAAGGATCCGTCCTCAGCCCCCCTTTACATCTACGTAAATAATCTTAATTTCTCCGAGGATCGTGTTCAAGTCTCCCAATTCGCGGATGATGAGGGCCTCTGGGATTCTAACAATACGGTCAATCTGCTCCAAAAACCCCTGCAACACGCACTCGATGACCTAGAACAATGGTGTGCCAAATGGAGAATTAAGCTGAACGCCAATAAACCCCAACGAATCACCTTTACTCGCAAGACAAACAAACGTGATTTTGACCTAAAACTAATGGATAACACCCTCCCAGAATGCAAAGAGGCGAAATTCCTGGGCATCATCATTGATCAAAAACTGTCCTTTAACAAACACCCCGACGGTATGGCGAAAAAAGCAACCAAATGCATTAACTTACTGAAAATGCTAAAGGGAACTTCATGGGGAGTCTACCAGTCCACCCTACTCAAACTATACAAAGCCTTTTTGTGCCCCCAGTACTCGAATACGGGGCAATCATCCTAACTGACCCCAACCAAACTAATATGGGAAAACTCCAGAAGGTCCAAAATCAGGCGCTTGGAGTCGCCCTCCGTGCCCCATGGGACACACCCATCAAAACAATGCACGACAGAGCAGATATCACCACCTTCAAAGACCGCCTAGCCACCCTGGCCGTGAAAAATCATGACCGGCTAGCCGACAGTGAACTAATTTCCAAACTTGGAGCCATTTGCGAAAGCCGACAAAAGCCCCAAAATTCCAATCAAAACTAAGACCGCTCGAAAAAACTAGGGAACGAGAAGATGAACTAACCGGCAGATTAGCAACTTAACTGTGGCCTTCTACCAGAAAGGGCTGCATTCACCGACTCAACTAAAATTACATCTTGATTAAATATTATAAAAAACTAAACACGCCTAATAATAAATAGGGAACGGGAAGGTGAGTTAACAGGCAGATTAACAGCTCAACTGACTTATCCAAATCAGATTTAAGTATTGAATATAAAATTGAATTATTAAAAATGTTACAACAAAATAGGGATGTTTTTGCCACAAAAATATCTGAACTGGGTTGCACTGATGTTTACACACACAATATTGACACTGGGGATGCCCCACCCCGAACTCAACATGGTATAGGACATCCCCTGAACAAAGTATGGAAATTCAGCGTCAGATTCAAGACATGATGGATAATGACGTCACTGAAGCGTCAGATTCCATGTGGGCCTATCCAGTGGTTCTTGTGCACAAGCCTGATAAGTCATGGAGGTTTGCTGTTGATTACCGCCACCTTAACTCTGTCACCCATCCAATAAATTATCCATTACCACGAACAGAGGATGTTTTTGACACAGTTGGTGCCTCTAAAGCTATCATTTTCTCAGTGTTTGATTTATCAAGTGGTTTTTGGCAGATTTTTCTGGATGAGGCATCCAAGCCAAAAACCACTTTCACTCCTCCACATGGAAATTTTATGTTCAAAAGATTAAGTTTTGGCTTGAGAAACGCACCTATGAGCTTTCAGATGGTCGTGAATAAGGTGTTAGCTGGATTAAATTGGAAAAAAAACTTTAGTATACGTGGATGATATTATTCTTTTCTCCAAGAATCTGGAGCAGCATTTATTAGATATTCAAGAAGTCTTTGACCGTCTGTGCCAGGCTAAGCTAAAACTTAAACCTGCAAAATGCCAGTTTGCTACCCCTGAAGTCAAATATCTAGGTCATTTGATCTCTAAACATGGTGTTAAAGTTAACCCTGAGAAAATGGAGGCTGTCAAAACTTACCCTAAGCCTACCAATTAGAAGCAATTAAGAGGGTTTCTTGGCTTAACAAATTTTTACCGTCGGTTTGTTAAGGGCTATGCAACTGTTGCAGCTCCTTTAAACCAGCTTCTGAAAAAGGACACTGATTTCAACTGGACTACAACATGCCAAGAGGCATTTAACCAGCTTAAATCAAACCTGCAATCGGCTCCAATCTTGGCACTCCCTAATATGTCCAAATCATTTGAACTCAGCATCGATGCTTCAGATTTTTCTATAGGGTACATATTGGAACAAGAAGATGATAGGGGATTAAAACATGTCATCTGTTATGGGGGTAGAGCACTTCACGACAATGAGAAGCATTGGTGTATTACAGACAGGGAAGCTCTGGCAGTAGTGGAGGCTGTTAGGAAGTACCACCCATATCTGGCTGGGAACAAATTTCCAGTCTATATGGATCATCTCCCCTTGAAATATATCAACACCATTAAAGATGCCACAGGTCGGGTCGGTAGATGGGGCTTAGAGCTTCAGGGGTACAATATTGAAATTCGCCATCGAGCTGGGGTCAACAACCAACCTGCTAATGCTTTGTCCAGATGGGAATACCTGATATCTTCTTCCTTTGACATTATTGAGGTAGATAGCACTAAAGAACTGCTAGCCTATCTGATCCTGATTCAGTGCAAGATAGCCCTGCTGTTTACTCTCCTGATAGTATTTTTGGCAACTTGTTCACAGTACATACTGATCTCAAAACTCTCCAGTGGGAATGTCCAAATTTCAAGACACTTCTTGAGTATATGGTAAATTCTAACCTCCCCGTAGATCAAAAGTTGGCTTCAAAATTAGTTAGGAAGGTTGAAGTCATTGATGGTGTACTGAATCACATTTATACACGACGAGTTAAAAGGAATAGTGATGAAAATCTTATTCAGCAAGTATGTGTTCCCCAGTCTTTGAGGAATGAAATTTTGGCATCATATCATGATAGTGTTCTCGGAGGCGCACATTTAGGCTTTGATAAAACATTTCTTTCCATACCAGCAAAGTACTATTGGCCTCAAATGTACTCTCCAATACAAACTTATGCAAAGTCCTGTGAACAATGTCAGCGGGCTAAAAGGGATTTCAGCGCCAAAAACAGCTCCATTAACCCCTATGCCAGTGGCAAACAAGTTTTCTCGTTGGCATATGGACATCCTGGGACCTTTAACAACTACCCCTGATGGCTATAAATATATTCTCTTGGTTGTTGATAGTTTTACGAGGTGGCCAGAGGCATTTCCATTAAAATCTCAGTAGGCTAAAAATATTGCAACGGTTTTGTATGAGCATGTCATTGGGGGTGCGGTGGCTCGGTAGAGGTGCAAGCTACAAGCCGAGAGGTCCTCGGTTCGAATCCCACCTGCGGCAACCGCGTTGTGTCCTTGGGCAAGACACTTCATCCCGATTGCCTACGTGGGGGCACGATGACGCTGTGTACTGAGGCGTACTGCACGTCGGTGGTGCGCATGTCTTCAACCAATCTAACCCTGTCTGTGCTGCGGTGCAGAGTTCAGAGTTACGATGTTGGAGAGCTGACAGCTGCTCGTCGTTGCTCGGTGGTTCTCTCCGGGTACTCCAGCTTCCTCCACCCATAAAACTGTCACGGTCACGATTAGCCATTGTGCATAAGTATGTGACCTTAAACACCAATAAATAAATAAATAAATACTATGAGCATGTCATTACAAGGTATGGAGAACCAGATGTCCTCGTTTCCGACCGTGGTGCAAGCTTCATGTCTCAACTTGTTTTTGCCCTCTGTGAGTTGTTTTCTGTCAAATGCATTGTAACCAGTGCTTACCACCCTCAAACAAATTCAACATGTGAACGAATGAATTCCACAATTGGGCAATGTCTTCGAACCATGGTTGATGAACAACACACAAATTGGCCAAAAAGTTTACCAGGTAAGTAGGGTTCTGAACCTGATTTGTTTTGTCATAATACTCTTTTTGTTTACCCTGGGCGTCTTTTATATTCTCTGAGGTGAATTTTTCTAGACTTTTAAAATCTTTTTGTAAATCTTCCATATATTTCCTAATGTCTTTCAGGAGGGTTGCTTTTGGTATCATGGAGGTGTCAATGGGCATCCTCATGTCCCTCCCAAAAAAACATAGCAGTAGGTGATAATTGAGAATACGAGCTCACCTGTACATGTACGTGTACGTGTACATGTACATCTCCATAGGATTTAGTGTTAAAATCGTGTACGTGTACAAGATTTTAACGGTTTTTTAGGGTGAGCTCGAATTTTTTTAACACTGAATTGTATCCTAGACGCGCGTAGTTTTACGTACACATACATGTACCGTTTTGATTGAAATCTGCAGATGAGTTTTCCCCATTGGATACAGTGTTAAATTGCGAGCAAAAAAACGTATTGAGAATTCGAACTCATCGTCTTGCCGATTCTAACAATCCGCGTCCGTACACGATTTTAATACTGAAACCCTATGGAGAGTGTTAAATTGCGAGCAAAAAAACGTTTTGAGAATTCGAACTCATCGTCTTGCCGATTCTAACAATCCGTGTCCGCTCACGATTTTAACACTGAAACCCTATGGAGGCGTACACGGAGATCTGCTTGCAGATTTTAGGTCGGAAATCAACTCGCATGAAGAGGTGATGTTTGAATCCGCAAACCCACTGTAGCATTTCTCGAAGTGAGACTGGCGCACGTTATTGCGAGGTGATCTCAATGAGCACTTGATGGAAATGTTTTGAACGAAGAGTGTTGTCGGTGTGTTAGAAATTCGCGAACCCGCTGTTACATTTTTTGATTGATATAAAAAAGGAGAGAAAAAAAAATATAAATAATAGTTATTTAGAAAAATAAATATATCAAATCGAATAGATAATAAAAAAAATACGTAAATCATGAGCGATTCTCAGGATATTAGAGTGAGGTTTCTTTTAAAAATGCTGATGAGAGCCTACGCATTCTGCGTGAACGAACAACTAGGTTGTCTCTTGTTAGAATGATGCGTCGGATGTCGGGATCACCTAGACTTCGATCACGAGAATCATTCGTGTCTGTGGATGGAAAGGGAAGATATGGTCGTCAAGTATTTCGAACCGGCATTTGAACGCGTTCAAATCAATGAAGTGATCGCGTTTTGGAAGAGATTACTCTACTGTAAGAATCGAAGCAAGCCCACAGATTCGGAAGAACAGAAATTGGCGCGTAAAAGTCTGACTTTACGAGATAAGGGATGCATCTTGAAATTATTGTTCAACGAAGCATACGTCTAAGTTTTCTCGTTGATATAAAATAAGGGAGAATAGAAAATAAAAATAAATACACACATAAATTTTTTATCTAATATTAGAAAGAAAAAAACAAAAATGAGAACCAGAAATAAATTGTATCCGATGTTAATGGACAACGAGGACGAGAAGCCGATCGACGTTTTGCCGACAGCGCCGTCGCTAGAAGAAAGAGAAAGAGGAGAGAGGTATTGCATCGATCAAATCAGTAGAATCCAAGAGTATCTAACTCGAGAGAGAGATTCTCATCATTCCCTCAAGAAGAAGTATTCGCGTTTCGTGAAATTCGTCAACGCGATCGACACGACACTCATCACAATTTCCATGGGTTTACACGCAGCCGGCATTGGATTGTTGTCGACCACGGTCGGCATTCCAATCGTGTTGACCGTAGAAGGAGTGGCTCTCGCCGCCGGATTGTTTAGCACGCTCGGAAACTTTTTGAGTAGGAAATTATATCTGAAGGTGAGGAAACATGACAAGATTCGCGTCTTGGCAGACTCCAAGATCGACACGATATCCGAAATGATCTCTATGGCGTTGAAAGACAGTAGGATATCGGACGGTGAATACTTCGCGATATTGAACGAGAAAACGAAATACGATGCCATGAAAGAAGCCATGAGAATCAAGACTCGTCAGATCATCAAGGAATAGATGAAGGATTCTCTCATGGAAAAGGGGAGGAAAGAGGCCAGGGAGGAATTCAGTAAGATGATAGAACTCAAGAGCAGCAATTGAAAAAAAAATATATATAATAAGAACAGAATTTTTAAAAAAAAAATTAAATTTATATATAAAATAAAAAAACGAAATTAATTTAAATAACTCTTAAAAATGTATTGCGTAAAGTGTAAGAGAGTTACCGAGATGAGTAATTCTAGAGAAATGCGAACTAAAAATGACAGACAGATGCTTCACGGAATTTGCGATGTGTGTGGTTCTGTCAAGACACGATTCGTCAAAAGAAAAAGAACGCGAGCAAAGGTAAAGGCATCGTGAATAAAATGATCAATAATCTACCTTTCGAAATGCATCTGCCTGGTCACAGTTTCACGGGACCCGGAACGAAATTGAACAAGAGACTCAACGCCAATCTGACACCCAAATCTTGGAGCAAACCTGTGAATAGGGTGGACGCGGCCGCGTATGATCACGATCTGTGCTACGCCGGACATCCCGACACCAAGACTCGCAATGACGTCTGTGACAAAAACATGCTGGGGAAATTGATAGGCATATTGAATCTGACCAGGAGAGAGAAGATGGAACGTTCGCTGGTCGGCAATCTGATCGGTGCAAAACATCGATTTGGATGGGGCGTTAAAAAAAAAAAGCGCATCTGAAAAGAAGAAGAAACGATTATTGATGAGCGAATTGGCCGAGGAGTTACACAAACCCATAGTGCATAAATTTCGAAAGAGAAGGGTGTTCGTGAAGGGTCTGGATGATATTTGGTCTGCCGACTTGGTCGACATGAGATCGTTTTCGAGGTGGAACGAGGGCGTCAAATATCTATTGACGGTCATCGACGTGTTTTCCAAATACGGTTGGATCAGAGCTTTGAAGAATAAATCGGGACCTTGCATCGCCGAGGCTCTGAAGAGCGTGTTTGACTCGTCTTCTCGAAAACCGAGTAAATTGTGGGTGGATAAGGGAAAGGAATTCTACAACAAGCACGTTCGTCGATTGGTAGACCTCTACTCGATCGAAAACGAAGAGAAAGCCAGTGTGGTGGAACGTTGGAATCGAACGATGAAGGAATAGATGCACAGATACTTCACGGCGAATTTGACCAAGAAATACATATACGCTCTGAACGGTCTGGTCAAAGATTACAACAACACGTGACACAGATCGATCAAGATGACTCCCGTGGAAGCTAGCGATCCTGGAAACGAAAAACGGGTCTACGCGAATCTATATCCTGAGAGATCTAAGATCAGGAAGAAGTCTAGAACGCCGAAATTTGCGGTCGGTGATCGAGTGAGAATTTACGCTTATAAGAAGCACTTCAAAAAGGGTTATACTCCTCGATGGACCTCGTTAATCTTCGTGATAATCAAAATATTTCACACCAATCCGGTGACTTACGAAATCGAAGCTTTGGATGGAGAAGAGATCATCGGAAAGTTTTACGAACAACAATTACAGAAGACGAAGTTTTGATGAAGAAAACAAAATTTTTTTTATTTACTCTTTTTAACATTTTCTTGTTTACACACATATATATAAGAGAGAAAAAAATAATAATAAAAAATAATTAAAAACTATTTTTAGATAAAGAAAGCAAGTTAATTAATAAACAAAAAACTAAAAATCCTTTAAAATGACAAATATACTAGATATAGCACAAAGCATAGTGAAAGATGAAAGTATTCAAGAATATGAGGTTCACGAATACGAACCGGTAACCAGAACGAGTTTGTACAATGCGGGAGAGATAAGAATCAACGTCGAAGCTCAAGATCTATTCGTACATCCTAGTGAGAGTTACATAGTGGTGAAGGGACGTCTCACCAAGGAAGATGGGAGCGACTACGCCAACGACGACACGGTTACTCTTGCCAATAATAGCATCATGCATCTATTCAGTAACATAAAATACATGCTATCCGGACAAGAGATAGAATCTGTGTTTCATCCCGGTCAGGCCACCACGATGTTCGGACTCTTGACGTATCCTGATGATTTTTCAAAATCCAGAGGACTTAATCAGTTGTGGGTGAAAGATACCGTAGGCCCTGCTAGTGCAGATATTCGACTACGTCGTCAAGACGTCCAGACCTAAAGGAACGTTTTCATTCAGGATACCTTTGAAACACATCTTCGGATTTGCGGACGATTACAACAAGATCATGTACGGATTCAAACACAATCTGACGTTGATTCAAAAAGGAAACGATGATGCAATAGTGAGACTCACTGCGACCGATGAAGGTAAGATAACTCTACACAAGATATCGTGGTTCATTCCGCACGTGGAGCCTTCGATCGTGGAGAAAGCGCGTCTCTACAAGATCATAGAATCCAAGAGTAAATTACCTGTGGGATTTAGAATGAGACAGTGCGACACGGCTAGCATTCCTCCCTCCACGAATCACTTCGATTGGAGATTGATGGTGAAATCCGCTTCCGAGAGACCGCGTTTCATCATGGTTGCATTTCAGACCGATAGGGACGGGTCTCAGGAAAAGAATGCGTCGCTGTTCGATCACTGCCATTTGAGAAACATGCAAGTGTTTCTGAACGCCACGAGATATCCAGCAATCGATTACAACGCGTCGTTTGACAAGAACGATTTCTGCAGACTGTACGGCGACGCCACTGATTTTAGAAAGAAGTATCACGGTCTAGACGAATTGATGAGCAATCCTAACATGTCTCCCGGCAAATACAAATCGATGTATCCCATGTTCGTATTCGACGTCAGTAAACAGAGTGAACGACTCAAGAGTAGCGTGTTAGACATTCAGATCAAGATGCAATTCGATAGGAACGTGCCGAGAAAAACCGAAGCCTTCGCCCTGGTCCTGTCGGACAGAGAATTACAATTTGAATCGGACGGAAATAAGATGTCGATCATTCGATGAGAGACGAGTGTGAAAAAAAAATAAAAAACAAAAAAAAAATAAAAAGTAATGAGTAATTATTAAAAACAAAAAAAAACAAAAAAAAATAAATAAAGTAATGTGATCTAGAGATTGAACATCTTTCTAAATCTCATTACTTTTTTTTGTTTTTAATAATCACACATTATTGTTTTTTTAATTCATTATTTTCCACACGTTCACTGTTTGTTCAAAGGAACTAGTTCGATCAGTAGACTCACCATGGAAGTGGCGCCTTCGGGATTATTGGTTTTCGTAACAAAATTAATCCTGTCTCCGGCGTTCACTTTGAGAGGCGTGCTGAACGTGCTAACATTCGCGTGTTGATTCTCAGTCTTTTCAATGCTGTATCTCTTATCGCTCTCTACTCCATTCACCATGAGATTGACGACCGCTCTGTTATTCAAATCCGAGGAAGCCAGACTCATTCGAAGGATTTCACCTCCCAGCAGCATGGGATATCCCACCTGACCATGTTTCGATCCGCTACCTACATTTCCGAAAGACCACTCAGCTTTTCCTTCATCTAAGGTGCCAGCCTCTTCGGCCCACACAGTGATCAATTGTCTAGCATATTTGACTTTCTCCACTACTGAAATCAGGGTGCAGGCATCCGTCATGTTCACGGGATCTGGTAGATTTGTGAGTGCGTGTCCACCCATGTCTAGTTTACCTTCCATGATGTCACCCTTTCTCCAGACCCAGTTGTCGTCCACGTACTTTCTGCTGACCGCACTGGAATCGAATTCGGGATCGTGACTGAGTCCGAATAAATTGTGACTGTTCATGTCGATTCCACCCTCCATGGTTCCGCCAGATTGTTTGTTCAGGTAGAGATCGTCCACTTGTGATTCTAGGTATTCTTGTGATTGTATCACGGCAGAATCTATGTAGCCCTTGTTGACCGTGGTTGAGTCCGCATCCGTATTGTTAATCTTCGACAGATTCAATATCTTGTTGAATCCCGCATTCAGATCCGATTTCATTTCTCGTCTGTCAGACTTTCTCTGTTCCAGATCTACGTAGTGTTTGGTCGCCACGTCCTTGGGATTCGTGTGAGTGGCCACGTTCGTTATCTTGTTAGAATTAGCATTCAATTCTGAGTGCATCGTTTTCTGAACGTATCTATTTCTCAGGTGTTCACTGAATCTCGCATGAGAGTCGTCCGCGTATTTCTTGGTCGCGGCATCGGTGGGATCTACGGGATTCACGACATTCACCAAACGTTTGGATTTCAGATCCAGATCGTCAGTCATGGTTTTATCCACGTAATTATCTAGCAGGATTCGTTTCGAAATCGGCGTTCCCCCTGTTGATGTATTTTTTAGTCGCAGCATCTGCAAGATCTATCAGCTCGGGAAGATTGTAGAGCTTCTTATCGTTCATGTTCAAAGGTTCTTCTCGAGGTTCGTATCTCCGAATGTAACGTTCATCCAAGTTGGCAACGTCGTAACCATCGTCGACTTCGAACGTCTTCCTCTTCTTTCTTGGGTTGACTTTTTCGTCGTCACTTCTACCAAATTTATCGACTGGCATGTTGTTGTGGGATTTTTTGTTTTTTAGAAAAATATGTTCAAACGCAGTTTATTAAAAATGAACTATGTTATTTTATTTTTCGTTTTTATTCGATTAAAAATTTTTTTAAAGTAATTTTTTATCTTTATATACTTTAAAAAAAAAATCTCTCTCTAATGTAAATCATTGAGAATGTCTTGAAATCGATCTCCTTCAGACCATCTCTTGAGAACGTAGAGACACAGGTGACCGCAAAACACTTGATGTGGTGATTGCACTTGTTCTGTGTTGTAACGAACCATTGATTTGTTGAAATAGTTCTTTATTTCTTTTGGCGGCGAGATTCCGTAGCTGTCGAAATAATAATTTTTCTTCTTCCCATTCTTCATTCACGCCACCCAGTGAGTGCCTTCACCCGATAAATCGTCTAGATTTAAAATTCCGCATTCCGATTGTCGAGGTCTTCTCTTCGGTAAGGCATCTCTGGAAAACACTCCTAGAAAATCTTTGATTTTCAAATCTTTTGCCGCATTCAACAGATCGATGTTGGATAGGGGTTCGTTAGGTAAGACGACACCTTCTACGGATATCTTTATTTTCTTATTCATAATGCGTATATATTTTTTTTTATTTATTTTATTATAATTCACTAAAAAATGACGTTATTTTTTTTGGTTTTTTTCTCTTTTTTTTTAAACTAACATTCTCGATGTCTCTATCGTTTTCTATAATTTTGATTCCATCTAATTCTTCTTGATTTTCTGAACTCTCGATGTCACTATCAATTTCCATAATATTGAATCCGTCTAATTCCTCTTGATTTTCTAGACACTCGATGTTACTATCGATTTCTATAATTTTGAATCCGTCTAATTCCTCTTGATTTTCTGGACACTTGATGTTACTATCGATTTCTATAATTTTGAATCCATCTAATTCCTCTTGATTTTCTGGAATCCTATCATCCACAATCATATCTAGAATCCAATCATCCATATTCATATCATATATAGTTAGATCCACAGTCCATTATCTGAATGCCAAAGTGCTTATTTTATCGTCTAACACGAATCTCTTATCGTCGCCGGCCGTCAGCGAAATCTTGTTGACTATTTCGGTATACAAGTCGTGATTTTCGCTTCGAATCGATTTCATAGTCTTATACACAGGACCACTTCCTAACAGACAATCTTTATACTGTTGGAAAGAGATGTTTTTCTTCACCACGCACGCTTTAACTCCTTTGCACTTCTTGATCTCTTCATCATCTTCTAGATGATAAGCATACAGTTTGGGTCTCAAGCCCACGAATTCGATGATTTGTTTACCACTGCTCTCGTCCTTAAATTTACCCAACACCTTCTTGTTGTCGTTCGATTGAATGTTGGATGGGTGATCGACGGGATAATTGCTCGTGTCAAACCACTTGACCACGTCTTGAGATATATCTCGGTAGACGTCTTTCATCTCTATCTCGTAAACTAAACTGTCCGTGTCGGTGAACAGTAGTTTGGCTTTATCACCAAATTTTCGTTTGACGTAATCGTAGTGAAACTCGTACATCAATCGCTTGCTGATATCTAAGATGATCGGTCCAAGATAATACGGTTTGTCGAACTTCAGGTGCGTCTTTTGCATGTGAACGGCCACTAGATTTTCGTCGAATATGGTTTGGTGTTTGTAATTGGGTTTCGCCACTAATGTTTTAGCTCTTTTCTCAGACGTGACGAGTCAAACGTCGGTTCTCTTCCTGATGTTTTCCATTGATTTACCATACATGCAGTTGTTCATGAGTTTGAAGAAATCTTTTTCGAAATCGTTCTCGGCTCGAGTTCTGAGATTCGTGTTGAGATCGATGTATTTTTTCATCCAAGGCTCTTCGTCGAATCGAATGATGCGATGTATGTTGACTAATTTCATCCCGTAATCGACGTACTGTTTCAAATTCTCGCTGTAGACAACGTAGTTACGTTTGTTAAATAAATTGGGAATGAGTTTTTCCTCGTCTCCCTCGTTCAGTTCCATTCGTTCAGGAGCCAGCGGATAATCGTTGTGTAGATCATGTAATTCTTTCGGATAGTTCAAATCGACTTCTAAAATGCAAGGATAGTCTCTCCATTTTTGCATCTCTTCCGGTTCCTTCACCCATTCGAAATTTCCAATCGGTAAAGGATGACTCATAGCCCAACCATACAGATTATTAGCGTCCCAATACTGTATGTATTTAGTCAACCGTTTCGAATTGAAACCTTCTTTCATGTAGGGATTGTTAGCCTCAGAATGTCTGTGGGAGATCATCGAGACGCCACCTCTCACAGCCCTTTCGAACATGAGCAACATGTCCATGTTGGATAATAATTCCAATTGGACTTCGGTGGTCTTCAACAGAGCATCCCACGCCAAACCGGGTGCGGTGAAATACCAAGCGGGATCCAGATTGTAATTTCGACAACAGACGTCTCGAAAATTTTCGAACACGTCTGCCAAGAGTAGAACGTCGGTCTTCAGATAGAGATCGAGATAATCTCTCATGGTTTTCATATCGAATGATTTCCACACGTTTTTAGCGTGTTCGTAATTCTCGTCGGAAATGTCTGATTCATATAATTTCGAATAAAAATCTTCTTTCGAAGGTAGTGCGGTGTCTTCGAATCTCTTTAGATCGTTCATGTAATCGTAAGGATAGACTCCTTTCCTCAACATGACGTCTACTCGTTCTTCGAAATGTTCGCTCATGATTTTAAATTTATCCTTGCTCATGTTATCGACTAATTTTTCCAGAGCGGTCGACATGAATTTAAAACTGTCGATGAAACGTATTGCTCTACGAATGAATTTCGTTTTTTCTTCCAACGTCTCTCCGTCGATTACTCTTTTCTCCTCCATGAGCTTCCATTTCGTGAAGGAAATGTATCTTTCTTCACTGTTCGCGATGCAATTTAATTCTTCGTGTGAGGTGCCGAGATTTTCATGAACAGATGACTGTCGTAACCAGAGAGATTGTGAAACATCACTGGATAGAAAACGGCGTCTCGATATTTTAAATTACACTTGCTGTGAGCCGGACCGCGATACAGACCCGTGTAATGATCGTGGTCTCTGACCTTGCTATTTTCCTTCGAATTCTCGTCGAACGATTGTTTGCATATGTGACATTCGGTGGCTCTGTCATTTTCGTCCTGCTGCTCTCGCGTGATGATCATTTCTGCCGGAGTTTTGAATTTGTCGTATAACATTTGAAGTTTCCATTCTAACTCTTCCACGAACCTTTGAGCCACGTCGTCGTCTTCATACTGTTTCGTGTAGGTGAAGGGACCCATGTTGTGTTGCGAGTCAAAAGCGCATTTCACGTAAATGCAATAGCCCGAAGGTATGTGTTTTTGATATCTTTCGACATAACTTTGAAGAGCGTTGGGTTGACAGGAACTTATTTTTGTGGTGAAACATTTGAAATCGGCGTACACGACGAATGGTACTTTTAACCTTCTATTGTGATTTTCAAACTTCACGATGGTGTTGGGTTTGGGCATTTCGACGGCGACACCTTGATTTTTGTTGCAATATTCCTGATGTTTCGCCAATGAGTCTTCACTGTGAAACACGTTCATGCAATTGTAACATAAAGATATCTTTCCGTTATGATTATTATTTTGTTTCGACAGTAATCGACTCAGATGTTTAACCCAACAATAATGATGATTGTCACCATTCGAAATCAATAATAAAATAATCGTCTTTTCTCTTCCGAGATACGAAGTCAGTCTGAGAGGATGGATCTTTCGTTTTTCGTCGTCGTATCCCAAGACGTTCACCGCAACGGTGGGATTTTGAGCCTCAAAACATTCGATGTGTTTTAACTGCGTTGGAAAAGTCACTCCAGTCCAATCGAGATTTTTAGAAGTTTCCTCGTACTGAGAAACTCTATCGGAGTTTATTTTGTCAGGGTATAAAGTGAATGTGACTGCCCATTTAAAACACTGATCATCGTTATTTTTCACGTTGATCACGGCGTATTTCTTAGCGAGGAAATACGGTAATTTCACATAGGAAGACCCTTTCAACAAATCGTTTTTAGTTATGTGAATTTCGAGTTTCAACACCTCATCGAACGTCCAATTACTACCTTCATGTTGATAATTCGTGAGAGACGTCAACATCTTGTCTTTCATCTTTTCGAAAACGTCTGATAAATCTGAACCTCAAAATACGGGTTCGACATTAGATCTGAAATATGCATTTTTCATGATGGTCTTGCCGGACTTCACGTCAATTTCATTCATCACGCAATGGAGTATCATCTTAATTTTTAGTCCCACGTTCATGTATTTGCAAAACAAATCCAATACCTTTTTCTTCACCCATTCCATGAACAATTTCGGATCGATTTTTTTCAACGAGGGAACCTCGTTGAAAGTTTTAAAAATGCCTTTGATCGCACTCTCCCGTTCCACGGACTTCGATTGAAATAGTTCTGCGGTGAGTCACGCTTGATATTCTTCTCCTTTCCCTTCGTCTATTGCTCTTCGAAGTTCGTTCGATATATCTCGTTTGCCTAGAATCTGATGTGCATCACTCATTTTCGTTTTTCTTTTCTTTTCTTTGGAAACTTGAAGTTCTTCAACGGCTTTTCATTTAGTCGTCTTCTAATTTTTTTCACAATCGAAATGTTTTCGGTTTTTTTCGACGTCGGCATTTCGATTCCTTTTACTATCTTTTTCTTCTTCTCATTTTTCACAACCGATGCATTTTTTGACGTCGTTGCTATCGGCATTTCGATTCCTTTTACTATCTTTTTCTTTTCTTATTTTTCACAACAGATGCATATTTTGCTGCTATCGGCATTTCATTTGCCTTTCCATCGTTTCGCAAATGTTTCTGTATGACTTCAATCTTTTTTGATTTAGTTCTATGATTTCTGAAATGTGAAATTTTTAATAGTTTACAAATCTCATTTAACTGAGGTATGGTTTTCGCATTTAAATTTTCCAATTTTTTTTTATCTGTTTGTTTCATTTTGTAAGAATATATTTTTTCGAATTTTGTATTTTAAATAATTTGTTTAATAAGTTTTGTTTTTTTAATGTGAAATAAAAATATTTTTTTGATGAAATTAATCGATTTTTTTATGTTCCTTAATGTTAAAAAAAAAAAAAAACGAGAAAAAAAGGATGTTAAAAATTTAACTTATATATATAAAGAGAAAAAAAACTTTTTAAACAAATTATTTAAAATTTAAAATATACATTATTTGCAAGAATTCGTAAAACAAAAAAAAACAAATAATCGATCATGATGACAACATCCACAATGGAATCTCAACATAAACATCGACGTTGTTTAATAAATCGTTATTCTCCAAAAAACCAAGGAGAAAAAAATCGTAATTTATATTTACGTGTTTCGAAAGAAAACGATACGATTTGCGATAGAAAATCGAATCATAATACTATTAGCGAACAAAAATTAATCGACAATGTCGTTTGAACTATTAAAAAAGAAGGTTCAAGACAAATAGAACTCTTTCGACTTTTACGCGAAGTCTCGCACGAGGTTCAAAACAAATTTGCGCGAAGCAGACGCGTGTTCATGTCACCCGGTTCCTTCTCAATACATGATGATAACTGCAAGATGCGAAGGCTAATTTTTAAATGTTTGATGTCTTGCCCGTTCTAAAAACTCGTGAAAAAAAAATTAAATTAATACAAAAAAAAGGATGTTAAAATTTAACTTTTATATATATTTAAAGAGAAAAAAAACTTTTTAAACAAATTATTTAAATACAAAAATTTAAAATATACATTATTTGCAAGAATTTGTAAAACAAAAAAACCAAATAATCGATCATGACAGCAACACCTAAAAGATGCGAATTGAAATTGAAACGAGTTGAAGCGTGTACGAAATTAGGTTTTAAAATCTATACATTACAACAACACGATCCCATCGAATTGAACGAGGTTGAGACGATGGGCTTAGAGCTTTCCTACGACAAATATCATATGTGTTTGAAATTGGATGAAGCCATGCTCGATTTGTTTTGGGAGTACCAAAGCGATCTGGTGAATAATATCATTGTCGCCGAAGACAGAAAATTCAACAAGGACGATTTGTTGTTGTTCTTTAGAAATTACATATATCCAATAATCTCATTCGAACTTTTGGACAAATTGGGTGGTGAGAGCGCGTTCACCGATGTAAAAAAACTTAAAAGAGTAAAGATAAACATACAAGTCATTTTCGTAAGTGAGAAAATGATGCATGTCAACATGCTAATAATGGACTTGGAAATATAAACAATAGAGAGATTGATTTTAGCAAAGAAGAAGGAAAAAAAGAAATGAGATCTAAAAGTGATCTCATTGCTTTTTACAAAAAAAATTTTCACATTAAAGAAATTAAAATTAAAAACAACTTTTGTTTTTTTTGCTCTTTATATATATATATAAAAAAAAAACTTTTTTTAAACAAATTATTAAAATACAAAATTTAAAATATACATTATTTGCAAGAATTCGTAAAAACAAAAAAAACAAATAATCGATCATGAGGACAACAACACCTAAAAGATGCGAATTGAAATTGAAACGAGTCGAAACGAATAAGAAATTCGGTCATAAAATCTATAGATTACAACGACACGATCCCATCGAATTGAACGAGGTCGAGACGAAGGGCTTAGAGCACAAATACGACAAATATAAGATGCCTTTGAAATTGGACGAAGCCATGCTCGATTTGATTTACGAGTACCAAAGCGATCTGCAGAACATCATCATCGCCGAAGATACAGAATTCGACAAGGACGATTTGTCGTTGCCCTATAGAAATTACATATTTCCAAACATCTCATTCGAACTTGTGGAGAAATTGGGTAGTAGGAGCGAGTTGACCGATGTAAAAAAACTCAAAAGAGTAAAGATAAACATTCAACACGTTTTCGAAAAAGGAGAAGACACGAGTGTCAACATGCTAATAATGGACTTGGAAATATAAACAATAGAGTGATTGATTTTTAGCGAAGAAAAATAAAAAAAAAAGTAATAAGATCATCTTCAGATCTCATTACTTTTTTTTTTTTTTTTTTTTCCTTCTTCTTCACTATCACCATAAATTATAATAACGTTTCCTTTTCTCTCAATTTTCAGCATCGATTCTTCTTCTTTTTCTTTTTTTCTTTTTCTTTGTGATATGATATGTTTATAACAACATTTTTGTTTATCCGAATCATAATTATGAACGAATGTTGTGCATCTCTTGGTAACACTCACATCATTACCATTCTCTTCAGAAGGTAGTGGTGATGGTGGAAAGCGTCTCATTCTGAACCGTCTATCCCACGCTTTATCTATCTCTTTCATTAGTTCTTTCCTTAGATATCCATCATTAGCGTCTAACCATTTTTTTATTTTTTCGCTCTCTGTCTTGCGATATTCGTCATTATCGTCAAATTGTTTCTCCACCTTTTCATCCAGGTGATAAATTTGTTTCTCCACCTTTTTACCCATTTTAAATATATTATTTTATACTTTCTATGATTTATATTTTATATAATTTTATATTATAATAACATATTCAAAATCGGTATATTCTTAAACGGCGAATTCTCACCGAGCAACAAACCCTTGCCGAGTCGCTCAACGTTCTGTCCACTTTTCAGATAGAGACCGTTTCCTCTCAGAGAGTTGCCACCTCTAATGGGTTCTAGATACAATCCTTTACCACTGTCGCCTACGTGGACGCGACACATGGCTCCTCCCTTCTTCAAAAACAGTCCGCTGCCACCCATTAATTTCTCAACTGCCAAACTAGTGAGTCCCGTGAGAGCTCCCACGCCGAGAGTCTTTCCGAGAAAGGGTAGTGCCTTTGCGGTGAAGGGTAATGCTTTTGTGGCTATTCCTGCCAATAGCGGTAGGAAACCACCTTTCGTTCTCAAATTGTATCTCAATTGAGCGGGACTCATTCTCACCGTCAACCCTCTTCCATCGCGAATCGCTTTCTCCATCCTTTTGATTTGACTTCTGGTCCAAGCAATCGAATCCTGACCGCCTCTCGTCAGATCTTCGTGAGTGAATTTGAATCTCACCGCCTCGCCTCGAGTTGATAACGCTCTCTTAAGTTTCTTCCTCTGTCCTGCGGATATGTTCACGTTTTTAACCACGTATTCTGTCATAATTCTGTTTTTTAAAATATATTTACTTCAATTGTTTCTTGTTTAATAATTATATTAAAATAATTTTGTAAAATTAATATTGCGTTTATTTTATTTTTGTTATCTATATATATACACAATTTTTTGCTTTTATATTTCTCTTATGTGAAATCGTATCGTCACTCTCTCTCCGCGAAGATCTAACAGTTCACAATTTTGATCCGTCAACGTGGTTTTGAGACTATACAACGTGTCTAAAATCACTGGTAGATAAACTAAATTTTGAGGTCGCTCCACGATCTTATAACCCGGCGACACGTTTGGAAAGAAGGAATAGATCGTCGGTTGAGCGCTACCATTCACGTAGCTTCCAGCGATCACATCCACATTCACCAGAATGCTATTGACTGCGAGAATGTCTACCGTATTTTCAGATGCCGCGTGGCCTCGATACACCTTTTGATCGAATCCCAACATCTTGCCTATAGAATCGTCCATGTTGAAATCCACTCGAAAATTATCTTCCAAATCCAACATCGTCTGTAAGGTATTAGGATTGGGAGCGAGTCTGATCTTGTTGCTTCCCTTTCCATTCGTCTTCATTCGCGTCTGAATGTAATTGTTCAAATCGTCTATGTCGTAACTCCCTTTGGGAATTCGAATCTCCAACCAATCCACTCTGTCGGAATACTTGAACGAGTTATTCTTTTCGGTGACATTGGGAAAGGAATAATAAGTCTCCAGATTCACCAACGCCATCTCGTATCTTTTCTCTCTATTCAATTCGATGGAGGTCCGAATTTCGTAGCAAATCGAGTTGAATCGCCACTCACCACGATTTGAATGGATTGTTTTGCAGCCGTATTCTCGGCTATTCGTTCTAACAATTCTCCATGTTCGAACATTATATTTAATTTTATTTTTTTTATTCAAAACTAATTATTTGAAGATTTATTATTTTCTAAATTTTATTTTCACGCTCTATCTTATTATTATCATCAGAAACATAAAACTTGTCGAATCCACACCGATAATTTCCACGATTAAATTCGCTTGTCAAATCGATCACGACGAAATTGTAAAGTCCACCATCCCAAACCTTCTTGCAAAATCTCCTGAATTCCGCTGCGCTCATGTCGTTTGCGACGTGATCACCGTAGATGTGATTGAGATTCTTGAGATCTTGGCGAAAGAGACATAGAAAATTAGCGTTCTCCCTTATCGTCTGTCTGGGCAATCGAAAATAATTCTGCGACAGGTAGAAACAGTCCACGTTGCTTTGTCGACCCCTAACGTAATACGATTCGCATCGGTTCTGTCTCTCCAAAAGCAGATCGTCGAAAATCATGAGATTCTTATCTTCCGATTTCAGTTCTCTAGGATCCTGAACGTTGCTAGCGTTCTCATAAAATCGACACTCGACGTTCGAAGATGCATTTCTCTTCATCAGCTCCATCGCCGCACCGTCCAAAATGGTCGAAAGTGGAGCTTCACTCTTGTCGAATTCCTCCCTACTGTCAAAGATTCTGGCTATGACGTCCTTGGGCAATCTACGATCCATGCACTCTCGAAGCAATCTGTATTCGGGTTGAAACAAGCTCTTGCCAAACACAAACAATCTGTCGTAATCCAACCAGTCAGGTCGGGAGAACAGATTCATCAACAGATTGGTCTTTCCACAATTCGATTTTCCCACTATCAAACCTCTTATGCTTTTGGGAAAGAACTCGTTATTCGACCTCTTGGTCACGGCGTCGTTCCAAGACATATCTTTAATGTTCATCTTTTGTTTTATTTTTTTTTGTTTGTTATTTTAGATTCTTTTCAAACGCAAATTTTTTATGTTTTCCAAACTCTGTTTTTAATGTTATTATTTATTTATATCACACCGTCGAGAGTTCTCCTCAATCCAGATCCACTCGTCATTTTGGCTAAATCTTGTATGGGCACCACAGCATCCTTAAAATCTTTCCAACTTTTCGGCGTTCGCTCTAATGCAGCTCGCTTCGCCGGCAGACTGATCAACTTGTCGATCAACGCATTGGCTGCCCTCTTGCCAGCCACAGAAGCTATCCTACCACTGGCTTCGGAAGTGGCTTTCTTACCAGCATCCAAAGCCATCTTCTTACCGACCTCAAACGCGATCGATGTGAGTTTTCTACCCGCATCGCTCGTGAACGCTCGTATTATAGAATCGACGATGCCAGAACCGCCTTGAACGTAAGTTCTGACGTATCCCCTGTTCTTTATCACCAACATATTTTATTTTTATAATATATTTAGTTTTTTCACTGGTAAATCGTTTTGTTGTTTTTAAATACTTTTATTATTCTAGTGTAAGAATTTACTGTTTTATTTTTGTATGTTTGTTTGTTTCTCTCTACTTATTATATACACATCAATCCTTCAATTCGTTCATCAGCCTTTTATAGTGGTTTTTATTCAAAACCTTCTGTCTTAACAATTCGTCAGATATAGCAACTATCTGATTATCTAATCCTGTGTTACCAGCCCATTTGCTCGCCATCAGCAAACTCAATCTCTGAGACAGAGCGTCAGAATCGCTCAGAAGAAAAGTGGTTTTCACCCCTTTGCCAGTCACTGATTCGACGAACTTCTTGTTCATATCCCATATGGGTTTCACCACTTTCGTCCACTTGTAACCTCTGTTGGCTTTGGGTCTCGTCTCTCTGGCATCGTTATTTCTCTTCATGGCGTGGGTCTGAACCAGAATGTCGCCATAATTGTCGAAATCCTGTTCCGAGTAATCGCCAGGCTTGTCGTAAAGGAGCAATCTGCACAGTCCATCAGTCAATTCGTATTTGTTCGAACCCACAATCAATTCATCATCATCAATTTCTACTTCTGTGTCTCCTACAAAAATCCTTCCCTCCGAATCCTTATAAAATCCATACGACTGATCTCTCTTACCGCCATCATCATCAGACGATGCGATGCTACTAGTGGTGATAGTCGAAGCTGTATCATCAGACTCGCTCTCTGTTTGAATTCCCGTGGGAACGTAATCCGGTGTAGATTGAACGGAATACCGATTTCCAAAACTAGGAGGCAACGAACCCATTCTCAAAGAACTCTCCTTTATGGGTCTCAATTCTTCGACTATCTCCTTCCTGCTTCGCTCTTGACCCTCCGTCACGGGTTTAAATATTTTTGTGGCTTCGCGTTTGAGTTCCATCTCACCAAGATGTCTGCTCCTATCAGCTGACTGAATCCCCTTCTTAGCACGTTCATACTCGTCTAAAATTAGATCTCGGCGTCTAGGATTCATCTGTAAAAACATCTTTCGTTTTAATTGTTTTATTATTTTCAAAATTAAATGTTTAATTATATTTTTATGTTTCAAGTAATAAAAATCTTTCCGTCTTTAATATAATAAACTGACTGTTAATTGAATTGGTGAAGTTTAAGAATACGTTTAAACAGTACATGACAAACCGGTTTCTGATTTAACGCATTTTGACAGTAGTTTTTACATTTGTCAAAAGATTTCCATTCACACATCAAACAACCATTCACTGAGTGTCGAATTAAGAGAGAATCCCTTTGATGACTGTTAAAACAGTTTCAACACACAAAAGAAAAATAATTTTAACGCTGAGAACTTATTCATCTCTGATTGCTATCTTGAATATATTAAAAATGTTACCACTCAAAACCTAATTGAGCGGAAAATGCGTTTTAAACATTCTGCTAAGTGTTTGACTCTTTTGAACGAACGCTTAAAAGTCAATCTCTCTTCTTTTACATCAAGACAAAACACGAATATCTATTACAGATCATATTTTTATAGACTCTTTCGAACAATATCCCCCAAACTCAATTTCTATTCATCACATCAAGACAAAACACGAATGTCTATAATACAGACCAGATTCATAATCGACTCTTTTTGAACAAAAACCTCGTTCAGTCATAACGATAACATGTGTTAGTTTTTACTTCAGGAAGACGTGACAGCGCGTTTGCGAATTTCTAACACACCGACAACACTCTTCGTTCAAAACATTTCCATCAAGTGCTCATCGAGATCACCTCGCAATAACGTGCGCTAATCTCACTTCGAGAAACGCGACAGTGGGTTTGAGAATTCAAACATCACCTCTTCACGCGAGTCGATTTCCAACCTAAAATCTGCAAGTGGATCTCTGTGTACGCCTCCATAGGGTTTCAGTGTTAAAATCGTGTGCGGACGCGGATTGTTAGAATCGGCAAGACGATGAGTTCGAATTCTCAAAACGTTTTTTTGCTCGCAATTTAACACTCTCCATAGGGTTTCAGTGTTAAAATCGTGTACAGACGCAGATTGTTAGAATCGACAAGACGATGAGTTCGAATTCTCAAAACGTTTTTTTGCTCGCAATTTAACACTGAATCCTATGGGGAAAACTCATCTGCAGATTTCAATCAAAACGGTACATGTACGTGTACGTAAAACTACGCGCGTCTAGGATATAATTCAGTGTTAAAAAAATTCGAGCTCACCCTAAAAAACCGTTAAAATCTTGTACACGTACACGATTTTAACACTAAATCCGATGGAGGTGTACATGTACGCGTACACGTACATGTACAGGTGAGCTCGTATTCTCAATTATCACCTACTCATAGCAAAGGGAGAAAACTCATTTGTTTTACTTGGAGCCCTCCGAAGATCATGGAACACAGGCTGCTAATCTACCAAAATATTTTGCTATAACGCCTGATAAACAACTGTTTTTAGAATTGTCTGAAATTTCTGTAACTGAATGTAATGTTCAATCAAAGAAAATGTTTTGTAATTGGAATCCTGTAATGAGAAAGATATCATTCCCTGTGTGTGCATCATCCTTGTTCCTTGGACATATATCTGTCATAAATACAATTTGTCATTTCCAATATGTACAAGGTATCATCCAGAAATCTATCCAGCCTATCTCTGCCAGAGTTTTTGATTTCTAAAATAAGTGACTTAGAGGTTGTTTGCCCATTAAAAGAACCTGTTGCTGTTGGATATAATTTTTGCATTGTGGAGGTTCCCTGCCAATGCTCATTGGTATCTAAAATATTCCATGTCCCTCCACGGTGGAATAACTGTCATTCTTCATCAAAAATTGTTTCTACACGCCACCCTATTAACCTAGCTCTTCTGCAACAATATTTTGATCTGCATGTTTTTAAAAATCTAACTGCAGAAGCTATGTTCCTACATCCACCCGCAATAAGTGTCCCTCCCTTTAAACTCTTTCGGCACAACTTTTCTGATCTGATTGCCAGTGACGAAACAGCTCATCTCAATCTAAAACACATGGTCCAAGCCGCTAAATGCGATCAAGTAATTTTCAAATCACTGGCTGATCCAATACTAGACGGTCGTTTATTTCTGGATGATGACAAGTCAACTTGGATATGGACTGTTGCTGCTGTATGTACTGCAGCATTGTCTTTGTTAGGTCTGTTATGTTTGTTTTATAAGGTCAGAACACTAGTTAAAGCTCTTGCTATAGTTTCTTCCATTAAACCGGGAAATGCCCTAAAAATACCACAATTTATCTATGACCGCACTACTGTTTTACCAGAAAACGTACCCACAATCACAATGTCTTACCCAGTTTATGCTTCGGCGGTAACAAATATAGTTATCCTACTTGGAATTATATTAGTACTGTATATTTTATCTTCAAATAAACGTTTACGAAATTGACTTATCCTAGAAATTTTAAATGATAGAGATGCTTTCCTTCTGCATACACTATACTTGCCATCGTCACTGCATCTATGTGAGTTTTAGGAAGACAATTCCGTTGAAAATCTCTCTATATGTTTCCGGCCTATCCCGTATCTCTCGTTCAGTGGGGCAATTTCAAAATTTTTTCATAGACATCCAAAAAAGAACTTAGCCCACCAACAAAGATATACCTTTCCCCTATTTCTGCGTGGAAAATACATATGATTATTAGAAAACAGTACTTCTTAAATTTTCATATTAACCAAGGCAATTACATTCAACCCATTCAGTTTAAACACAAAGAAGTTGCCACTACTCCATCTTTATACCCAAATATTGCTTGATTTATTGTAATTATTTCTTTTTGTGTTTGTGTATGTTGTGTTTTTTTTTTTTAGAAATTTGTAAGATCTAAAAGATGCCGGAGTCATCTTTTCATAAACACGACGGGGTAATATAGTAAAGGGGTTATCAAGCAGTTACGTTCAGAAGGCAACAATAAATAAATAAATAATAAAAATGTATTGATAATTTATTAGGAATAAGGAAATTGAAATTTCCCACAACTAAACGTAAACTATGCAAGACAACTGGGTGAGATTAGCACTGCATTGTGTTCAACCTGTAAGGCATGTTTGACACAATGGAGGATTAACAGGTTACTTTCACTCAATGCCTTCTTGATTAGCTGAGTACACGGCGCCCTGTTGTTCTGACTCGCAATTAGCCCAGAGTAGGAAATGCCTGTTCATTAATTGCCAAGCAAGTGTGAAAAACACATGTTGTTATAGAATCCACTGTTTGCTTGGCAACACTGCTTACTTCTGGAAGAGAATATAAATAAGGCTGTGGACAGTGGTCAAATTGCATTGTGTAGTTTGACCACTGTGTGTTATTTGTGAAATAAATAATTACAGCCGTATATTCTTTTCTTTGAAGGTAAGTCCAGTTTACTTAATATTTTACTTATAGTTTGTTGCGAATGTCCAAAATAGTAACAGAAAAAAGGTTATTGCTTTGCAGCATGCTAAGCATTTTATTCCAATGCTTATCAGGTTTCAGAGGATAAATTAATGTAGGCCATTTTGTACTCAGCACATAAATTGCATGAATTATAATAAAGGATAGTGAAGTGTTAGGAATTAAATGGAGAAACAATTAGAGTAGTTCAGAAACATTTTTGTTATGTAGAAAGTGTAAATAACAGCCCCGAGTTGGGCCGATATTGAGTGTATTATTTATCTGAAATTATTGGTGACCGATTGATTCGAATTGTGTAAAATATTGTGTTTGAGGAGAAGTGTTGAGACGGAATTATAAAATGTTATTTATGTATAGGATGCAGTTAACCTTGTTTCGGAGCAAGTGAAGTAAATTTGGCCTGTGGCCCAATTTCCTTGGCTCGCTTAGGAACAAGCATTTTCTACTATGGTTCTTGATTAAAAACGGAACTATTTGAAACTCCAGTATCCAGATTTGTGTGTAGACAAATGTTTGTTTGTGTGTTTATATATACTTTCCAATCGTACGATAGGTTCCAGTAGAAAACGTGTATGGTCACATGACAGAATAATAAAAATTGCTAATCAAAACATGGTAATTAAATATGAACCCTTGCATGTAACTAAAATATCAAATAGGTTAAAGATGACCTGAATTCTGTAGCCTGATTTCTAGGAAATCTTTATTCTGTTATATCTCAACTGAAGGAGCTCCGTGAGCTCTGTCAGTCGAGATATAACCGAATAAACCTGTAGTTATGGACTAGGAGCTAACCAGTCATAGGGTACCGTTGTTCTGTTATATCTCAACTGAGGGAGCTTCCTGAGCTCTGTCTGTCGAGGTATAACCGAAAGAACTCGTGGTTATGAACTGGAGATTACAGGATATCTTTGTTCTGTTATATCTCAACAGCAGGAGCTCCCTGAGCTCTGTCGGTCGAGATATAACAGAATGAACCCGTAGTTGTGGATAGGAAGTCATAGGACATCTTTGTTATGTTATATCTCAACTGAAGGAGCTTCCGGAGCTCTGTCGGTCGAGATATAACCGAATGAACATGAAGTTATATACTAGGAGCTAACAAGTACTGTAGCGATAAAAGCTAGCCTTGTAGTTCATATATTTATATTGAGAAATATGGTAGTTGTTGAATGAGCAATATGTTACTTGCACTCTAATGGTACAGCATATAAGTCTATAATTGTTTTGATATTTGATTATTTAAAATTGCATTGTGTAGTTTGACCACTGTGTGTTATTTGTGAAATAAATAATTACAGCCGTATATTCTTTTCTTTGAAACTAATTCCCCAGACAAGAGTGAGAAAAAGTGCCCTCTCATAGTAGACCCACCGCTGGCTTCAGATAATTCAACATTGTTCTGTTCTTATCTAAGTCACACAGTCTTCGTCATGTTGGCGAGTGGAAGATATAATCTAAATTAGTCGGAATCTGATTTTCCAACAGGCAGAAAGGAACGGAGCGTTGGCATGGGCTTTGAGTGAAAAAGCCGCTCTGATAAAACTTGGTTAAATAGTTAAGTCGCGTCGATGTTAGATTTTTGTGTTGAGGCTATTGGAACCCAAGAAGTCCTGATGTACTGGTATAGAAGCTGATGTCCGACTGGTGTGTAATATTAAATGATGTCGTTACATTTTAAGCTCTGAGAGCTTACTTGAATTTTACTTAATAAACGACAGAATAAACTGAATCCATGAGTTCCAGTGTGTTTGTTGATTTCCCAATTGTTCAGCAGTGGCTGCCTTTTCAGAATAGAAACTGTTTGCCACAAACACAACATTTCTACCCTTGCTGTAAAACAAAGGAGTCACCCTCCGAAAACGCTATTAGAGTCCTAACCTAGACGATCGTTAAGGCTTTGTAACAAGGGTCTTCTTTGGGGCCGTGATCAGGATTTTGAATTGGAGATGCCACGGACCTGATTCCAGCAATACTACGCATCGGGAGACGAGACAACGCATCGGAACTTCGATACAAAGCATCTGAACTTCGAGACAATGCATCGGACGCATCGGTGGGGCACTAGAGAACTGTCTGTTCCTACAATTTACACTGTAGGTACAACAATTTATTCATTCGCTTCACGTTTCGCTACCGAAAAGTCTGTTAACTCTGTATAAGTTCTATTAACCCCCGTGAAAGCTTTAGATTGGGAAATATGGCGAATTACAAAGAAAAAGTAGGGTACATTTAATTACTAAGGGCCCCACCACTTTAAGGTATAAGAAATAGACACCAGACAAACAAAATGTGTGGTATCAGAAACCAGCGACGCGACAAATCATGAGAAGACTTGTTTGCTAAGGGTGTGAAAAGGTGGGACACCTGCTGGACCAATGCCGCATGCGAATAGCGAAACAGGTGAGGGCCATAACAGGGCAGCAGCAAGTACAAGGGTCAATGGCTGATATTAGGTGCTTTTGTAGTGGTAGATTAGGGCACATGGCCTGTTCTTGGCGAGTAAGACCAGAGCATTTACATGGGCAAAACTCTGCTTATGCGGGGCAATAGGTAGAGGGCAAGGTGTTAAAACTACTAAACAGGCTTTGTAAAAAATATGTAATACACAAGTGAGAGATGAATTTGGCAGAAATAAATTAAATGTGAGAATGGGAGATAAGGATAAAAATAGAAATTACTCTAGAGAGAAATTGGTCTACAAATGTTTAAATGTTGGACACGATCAGAGCAAATGTAAATTACAAAAACACAGAAAAGCAGGTTTGAATGAAACCAATCAAAGGGAGGCGACTCTACAAAATAAACAGGCTTCAAATAACTTTAACCGCAGGAAAAAGGCCCCTCAAGCAGGAAATTATTCTGTGAGATGGGAAATAAAAAAAACAAATAAAGAGCAACTTAATGAACCCAAGGAAAGTAACCATTAGTAGTCTGGTCAGAAGAGTGAGAAATGTGGGCGCTCAGACCACCACACACAATCCAAGAAAAATGTTACTAGACAAGAGCAAAATTTAGCTCCAGAAAAGAGCTCAATGAGCTCACAAGTAAATACAGTGAAAAAGGAAACAGAAAAGAGAAAATCAACAGGGAAACAGTCCAGGAGGAATCCTGGAACTGTAGAATTAAATTTTGGCACAGCTTCTTTAGATAGTGTGATGATTCACGTGGGGAGACAGCGAGTCAGAGCTCTGCTCGACTCGGGAGCTCAAACTTCGTGCATCAGTACAAAATTTTGGAAAAATATGCATAATCGCCCTTGATTAGTAGACAATAGAAATAAATTGCCTAGCATAACAGGAGTGGCTAGCACAAGTATTAAGCCCAGTGGATTGGTACGGTTGTATTTCTCCATTAATGGGATACGCCATTCCCAGGAAGTCTTGGTTGTGGTGTCATATGATAAACAAAACATGAAATTCGTGATTTGATCACTCGATTTTTATGAAACTCGTCTACGAATTTCGCGTTTTGCCTCGACATAGAGGCTTGGCAAACAAAAAATTCTAACACTCGTTTCATAAATATCGAGTGACCAAAACACTCGTTTCATATCCTCTATAAAAAGAAATAAAAGATATACCAATCAATATTGCTTTTTGATATCCATTTATCTTTTCTTCATAAAAATATAGGAAATTCAGCCGATTACAGCTTTCGTGGATGGATAATGTCTGGCTATGAGTCCAAACATCTAGTGCACTTTGTGAACCGCGGACTGTTGAACGTGCTACATGGAATACATTTATTTGTGGTGTTTAAGATAGCATGCCTCTGCACAATGGCTGATCGTAACCGCAACATGGAGATAAAGTTCAGTCAATCGTTCATATCTACGTTACCCATTTTAGAGGACTTCCACCCAAAGCATTGGTGACTGGCTCCTACTTTACCAGTACAATAGAGCATGTTTACCAGAGTAAAGAGCACACTTTCACTTCCCGGGGTTCCCACGCGGGGCATGGAATAATATAAAAGAAACAAAAGAAAAAAGGCGTGGGGGCATGGAATAAAATAAAAGAAATAAAAGAAAAAAAGAAATAGAAAGGTGGGACATTCCACACATTATGGGGAAGGGACGTGTAACGGGAAATTATGATTATACAGAAAGGGGGAGAGTGGCTTGCATCAGAGACCATCACAAATCGTCGATGGTACAGGAAGCTTACGTCTATAGCGGAGGGTCCTGCTATCCCCTCATAGAAATACATTATTAATATATCGTCCCAAAATACCCTCATGAGCCACACTACTGACGCATTGGTCGAGAAACAGCACAATTCTTGACTGTATGATAGAGCCGTGCGAATCTCAGATTTCGGATAGAATAGATCCTAATCGAATCGAACCCCAATCAAATCAAGCAAAATATTTCGAATCGAATCGAATCTCACGGATTTTCAAATTATAATATTGCTCCTTCTTATGACCGAAAATATTATCAATCTCCACTCAAAGATTTAGGTCTATTTATTTTTTGCACACCTGTTCTATGAATTCCCCATCAACAGCAACACTAAACCATGCGGAAAATGAAAATCCGTTCGGCACACATGTGTGGAACGGAAATCGTTGACCGAACTATTTTTAAATTGAAGCGAAATTCACTGGAATTTTCCACAAATCGTGCCCCGCAATTACAATTTAAATCGCAAGCGATAGCTAAAAATAGTAACACGGGTTCCCCTTACAAATTTGGTTGGCGATAAAATGTGTTTTTGTTGATAGTCAAATGAATTGCTGAGTGTCCTTCTAATAATTGCTTTTATAGACGTGTAATAAACACAGAATGGCGCACGCGTGTGATGCGGCCTCTCGTTTTATCATTCCGCGCTGGCACTTGTGTCGTATCGGTTAACCCAGTCACACGCGTGTGTTGTTCTGTGTAATATATTGGTGTTTACGGTCACATATTTCTGCACAGTGGCGAATCTTGAGCCCCTCCACGCAGGTATTATATTCAATGATGTCTCATCTGTCTGCATGGGCAAGCCTATCAAAACGCGGAATATTTCAGAACGGAATCAAAAGTAGTTTCTGAATCGGAACGGCTGTGAACTCTTTTTCTGTCATCAGGTCAGATCTGATGATAGAGGGTGAGTTCAGAAGGAAACGTTTGATAAGATTTTGAGAATATTTCGATTATTCGAAAATGTCCGAATCAGCGCGACTCGAATCGAATCATCGAGCAATTTCTAATCGAATCGAACTTAGATGCCTCACAGGGCACTAATGTATGTAACTTTAAAAGAGGCGGTGAAAGCTGGGTCCAACCCCTTTTTGTCTTTCATCGGTAAACGAAGTTTGAAAATTCCCCATTGTGCAGGATTGGACCCCGAGTCCACACCTGTACAATTGAAAATTTTCAAACTTGTGGTGATGTCTGGTCACAAAATGTATGCACGACAATCCAAAAGTTTTCCAAACTGTGACCATTGGATCTGAAATCGGCAAATAGACGGACAATTTCGTTCATCACAAACAGTTCCATTGCTGACCATTAGGTTTCACCCATTTGCACCATTTGTAGTCTCACTGGGACTATAACAAAAACTGGGGGGAGAGGTGGGGGGGGGGGGGGGCGTATTTTGGAAATGGGTGAGTAAAAGAATCAAAAGAGAAGAATATCACAGAGTATTAAAGTGGAGAACAGACGACCAAGACCAAATCACATCCTCATTTGTCAATGAAAAAAGTAAACGATAGCCAACGGGGCATCGGGAACCCATCAGAGTACAAAAAAGAGGAACATCGTATGCTGCGAAATAAAAGTTGAAGCAGTCCGGAAAGTGTTCGCCAAATTAAAGAATGGGAAAACGGGAGGGACCGATGAAATTCTTAACGATTTCCTAAAACAAAGTGGGGAGGAGGATCTGTACTCTCCCAAAAAAGAAAGTGTGCATGCTAAAAATTAACACTAAAAAAAGATATATATCATTTTCATTCATGGAAATTTTATTCAATCACAGATGAATCAATTTGTGATCAACACGAGAAATTTCATTACGCTACGACGAATACTCTTGATGCCATGGAGAGTCAAAGACACTAAGGGTCAAACACAAAAGTCACACACTCAATATCTGGTCTGACCTCTGTCTGCATCGACTACTACTGTGCATCTACGCCTCATGGAAGCGAACAAGTTAGCATGGAAGTGTTATGGGATGTTGTTCCATATTCTGATAAGCTGTCTTTGGAGTTCCACAAGCGTTGACGGTGCATGGGGAAGCCGGCGTAGCTGACTTTTCATTTCGTCCCATACGTGCTCAATGGGTGAGATATCGGGCGAATTTGCGGGCCAGGGAAGAACATCCGCTTGTTGTTGCTGCAGATACTGTTGAACAACACGAGCTGCGTGGGGTCGGGCGTTGTCCTGCTGTAGAATGACGCCGGGGCCGTGACGTTGCAGAAATGGGACAACAACAGGCGTAAGCACTTCATCACGATATCTGGCTGCATTGAGATTGCCATCAATAATGACCAGCTCAGTTCTGTTACGGGCAGTGATGCCAACCCACACCATGGGAGATCCTCCCCCATAACGGTTTCGCTCCACGACACATGGATCTGCGTAGCGTTCGTTTCGACGTCTGTACACTCTCTGGTGGCCATCTGATGATGAAAGATGGAAACGACATTCACCTGTGAATAAAACACGTCGCCACCAGTGTAAGGGATGCCTGAGATGTTGTCTACACCACTGCAGTCGAGCACGGCGATGACGTAACGTCAAAATCGGACGAATTGCAGGTCTTCGAGGACGTAAGCCGTATTCTCTCAGCCGGTTGATTACTGTTTGAGGATGTATCCGTCTCAGGTTAGGGATGTTCCTGGCTGTCGTCGTTGCCGTTTGTTGCCGGTTCCGGAGATGGACGACACGGATATACCGATCTTGTGCAGGGGTGGTAACTCGGTGTCTCCCGGAGCGGGGTCGATCTCGAACGTCATCATGTTGTGCATGTCGATGGACTAGCCTGTCTACAGTGTTACGGTGGCAGTTTAAATGCTGGGCAACCTCTCTGTGTGTTCTGCCAGCTCTAATCATACCCATGGCAAGGAGACGTTGATTCATTGTCAATCTTGGCGTGCTAATGTGGAGTCGTTTTAACAGCAGCGCAAGTTTGAATGTGAACGATAGGAAGGCCTCACTTTAGTGTTTAAATACACAAGGATTCATACTGCTACATGAATTTTCAGACTCTCCACGTGCAAAACATGCCTTTTTCACAAACGTGCAGCACGTCATTTAACGTTAATGCAATTTTAACGGGAAAAGCTGTTTTTGTGTTCAATATAACTTATTCATGAACAGGTTAACATTCTTTACACCTACGGAATTATTTGTTTGGAGTTTGACCAATTTCTGCAATGCACACTTTCTTTTTTGGGCGAGTATATATGCGCGTCAGTATTCTACTTGGTCACAAAAGAACACAAGGTTCCCAAATTTATTTAGTTATAGTTATTGGCGTTTAGGGCCACTTTCAGCATATATGGCAACATCATGACCACAACATGGATATGAAGTCAAGGTCAGTCCATTATGCTACCATTATCAGTGGACTTCGTTGGTTACGGGATAAGGACTGCACGTATATCGATAAACCGATACATATCGGTATTCAAACCAGTATCGATAGAATACCGGTGCAATTAGAAAAATATCGGTTTATCGTCATTATTTATTTCCCCACAATTTATTTTTCAAGATGTCTTGAGTTTTAACTGTAGTCCCGAATGAATAATATTATTCCTTTACCCAATGAATCGGCCGCATCCTCCGCGTAATATACAAATCCAGCCGTGAAAAAATATTTTTCAAAGAAAATAAATTCAACAAAATCATATCATGTGACCCGTCATTGGAACGAGGTCGTAGAGCTTGTTCCGATGAGGGATCACATGATATAGTTTTCTTGACATTTTTGGAAAAATTCGATAAACTAATACTGTGAAATAATAAAATTTGATATCGTCTGCATTGGGTAAAGGGTTAATGGAACTGCATAATCAAGACATGCAAATTCTTTCAGCTGTGATGGCTCAAGTTCCGATTGTCATACGCATTTTCGGATATTTGAGCAGTCTTTCGATATACCGCAATATCTCGGTACTTTTATGAATACCGATGCCGGTGTTCGGTTTAGAATACCGTGCAACCCAATACAGGATCCTATTTTACCAGTGAAGCTGCACTTCCTGTGCTTGTCGCGGTGAAGAGGCTCCTGAAGTGTGGGGAGAAAGCTATGTAACATTTAGACACAAAAAGTACATGGACAAGGATTGAATAATTACCGGAAATATCTGTCAGTAGCAACATTGGAAAGGATCTCAATGGACAGAACAACGAAAGCCAAAAACAAAAATATGTAGTGGCCTTTGTGGGTGTTAAAATTCTATTTTTTGGTGTTTAATGTTAATTTCAGCATTTATGGTTATCTCATGACCACAACATGAGTGTAAAGTCAAGTTCAGCCAATCGTTTATATCAGTAGGTGATAATTGAGAATTCACGACCACTTTGTACATGTACGTGTACGGTATACGTACACGATGCGTTTACCAACGTGGGATTCAGTGTTAAATCGCACGCTTGTTCACAAAAATGTCCAATGGTCTTGAATCCGCTGTTTTTTGTGACTCCTAGATCGCACTTTTAACGTTCAAACGTGGTGAACGTTGAATGTGGTGAACGTTTTTAAAAAAAAGTGAAATTGTACATTTTCACTTTTTTTTTACTTTTAAAAATTTGTCAACGTTCCCATCGCAGATCAGACCATCGATCCATCGTTGGTGAACGCGAGCCAAAATTCTGGGCTAGCATAAAAAAACGGTTTGCGGATTCTAGACCAGTGGTCTAGAATCCGCAATTGTTTTGAGGCGGTGGGTTTTTCCCATTTATGACGTAAGTAGGGGAATACCCATAGTGGGATTTTCCAAACTCAGCTAATTAACCAATCAGATTGCTTGATTCTCCGCTAATTAACCAATCAGATTGCTTGATTCTCATAACCTATGGCGCGAAATGGGTGTAAAGTGTAGTTAAACTAGTGCGGATTTCTGGGATGGGAACAAAAAAAAAACAAATGAAAAATAGTGAGGGTATCGTGACATTCGTTGCCACCTGATCGTTTAATAACGTGGATACAATGGCTAGAGCAATGTATACCAAAAACCAAAAGCTCTAAGAGCTTGAAATAAGTAATCACCCAATCATTTTGCAGATCAGACCATCGATCCATCGTTGGTGAACGCGAGCAAAATTCTGGGCTAGCATAAAAAAAAACGGTTTGCGGATTCTAGACCAGTGGTCTAGAATCCGCAATTGTTTTGAGGCGGTGGGTTTTTCTCCAAAAACTTAACAGACTACTATTGGACGCTTCCCTTTCTGACGTGAGTGGGGGGAATACCCGGATTTTTTCCAAAAAAACTTAACAGACAACTATTGAACGCTTCCATTTCTGACGTGAGTGGGGGGAATACCCGAGGAAATAAAAAAAAAGAGATTGATATATATAGGAGAGAAAAAAATATATAAATAATAGTTATTTAAAAAATAAATATATCAAATCGAATAGATAATAAAAAAAAAATACGTAAATCATGTGCGCTTCCCAGACTATTAGAGAGAGGTTTCTTTTAAACATGCTGATGAGAGCATACGCAATCTGCGTGAACGAAGAACTACGTCCCATCTTGTTAGAACGATGCGTCGGATGTCGGGATCATCTAGACTTCGATCACGAGAATCATTCGTGTCTGACGATGGAAAGGGAAGATATGGTCGTCAAGTATTTCAAACCGGCGTTCGAACGCGTTAGATTCAATGATGTGATCACGCTTTGGAAGAGATTAGTCTTCTGTATGAATCAAGACAAGCCTACAGTTTCGCAAGAACTGAAATTGGCGCGTAGAAGTCTGACTTTAGAAGACAAGGGATGCATCATGAAATTATTGTTCAATGAAGCATACGTCTAAGTTTTCTCGTTGATATAAAATAAGGGAGAATAGAAAATAAAAATAAATACACACATAAAATTTTTTATCTAATATTAGAAAGAAAAAAAAAAATACAAAAATGAGAACCAGAAATAAATTGTATCCGACGTTAGTAGACGACGAGGATGAGAAGCTGATCAACGTTTTGCCGAGGACACCATCGCTAGAAGAAAGAGAAAGAGGAGAGAGGTATCGCATCGATCAAATCAGTAGAATCCAAGAGTATCTAACTCGAGAGATTCTCGTCATTCCCTCAAGAAGAAGTATTCGCGTTTCGTGAAATTCGTCAACGCGATCGACACGACACTCATCATGATTTCCATGGGTTTACACGCGGCCGGCATCGGATTGTTGTCAACCGCGGTCGGCATTCCGATCGTGTTGACCGTAGAAGGAGTGGCTCTCGCCGCCAGATTGTTTAGCACGCTCGGAAACTTTTTGAGTAGGAAATTATATCTGAAGGTGAGGAAACACGACAAGATTCGCGTCTTGGCTGACTCCAAGATCGACACGATATCCGAAATGATCTTTATGGTGTTGAAAGGCATTGAAAGATGGTAGGATATCGGATGAAGAATACTTCGCGATATTGAGCGAGAAAACAAAATTCGATGTCATGAAAGAAGCCGTGAGAATCAAGACTCGTCAGATCATCAAGGAAGAGATGAAGGATTCTCTCATGGAAAATGGGAGGAAAGAGGCCAGGGAGGAATTCAGTAAGATGATAGAACTCAAGAGCAGCGATTGAAAAAAAAATAGATATATAATAAGAACAGAATTAATTAATTATTAAATTTATATATAAAATAAAAAACGAAATTAATTTAAATAACTCTTAAAAAAATGTATTGCATAAAGTGTAAGAGAGTTACCGAGATGAGTAATTCTCAAGAAGTACGAACTAAAAACGACAGACAGATGCTTCGCGGAATTTGCGACATGTGTGGTTCTGTCAAGACTCGATTCGTAAAAAAAAGAATGCGAGCAAAGGTAAAGGCATCGTGAATAAAATGATCAATAATCTACCTTTCGAAATGCATCTGCCCGGTCACAGTTTCACGGGACCCGGAACGAAATTGAACAAGAGACTCAACGCCGATCTGATACCCAAATCTTGGAGCTAACCTGTGAATAGGGTGGACGCAGCCACATATGATCACTATCTGTGCTACGCTGGACATCCCGACACCAAGACTCGCAACAACATCTGCGATAAAAACATGTTGGGGAAATTGAGAGGCATATCGAATCCGACCAGGAGAGAGAAGATAGAACGTTCGCTGGTCGGCAATCTGATCGGTGCGAAACGTTGATTCGGATGGGGCATTCAAAAAAAAAAAAGCGCATCTGAAAAGAAGAAGAAAAAACGATTATTGACAAGCGAATTGGCTGAGGAGTTACACAAACCCATAGTGCGTAAATTTCGAAAGAGAAGGGTGTTCGTGAAGGGTTTGGATGATATTTGGTCTGCCGACTTGGTCGACATGAGATCGTTTTCGAGGTGGAACGAGGGCGTCAAATATCTATTGACAGTCATCGACGTGTTTTCCAAATACAGTTGGATCAGAGCTCTGAAGAATAAATCGGGACCTTGCGTCGCTGAGGCTCTGAAGAGCGTGTTCGACTCGTCTTCTCGAAAACCGAGTAAATTGTGGGTGGATAAGGGAAAGGAATTCTACAACAAGCATGTTCACCGATTGGTAGACCTCTATTCAATCGAAAACGAAGAGAAAGCCAACATGGTGGGACGTTGGAATCGAACGATGAAGAAAAAGATGCACAGATACTTCACGGCGAATTTGACCAAGAAATACATATACGCTCTGAACGGTCTGGTCAAAGATTACAACAACACGCGACACAGATCGATCAAGATGACTCCCGCGGAAGCTAGCGATCCTCGAAACGAAAAACGGGTCTACGCGAATCTATATCCTGAGAGATCTAAGATCAGGAAGAAGTCTAGAACGCCGAAATTTGCGGTCGGTGATCGAGTGAGAATTTACGCTTATAAGAAGCACTTTGAAAAGGGTTATACTCCTCAATGGACCTCGGAAATCTTCGTGATAATCAAAATATTTCACACCGATCCGGTGACTTACGAAATCGAAGCTTTGGATGGAGAAGAGATCATCGGAAAGTTTTACGAACAACAATTACAGAAGACAAAGTTTTGATAAAGAAAACAATTTTTTTTTTATTTACTCTCTTTAACATTTTCTTGTTTACACACATGTATATATAAGAGAGAAAAATAATAATAAAAAAAATAATTAAAACTATTTTTAGATAAAAAAAAAGCAAGCTAATTAATAAACAAAAAAACCCAAAAATCCTTTAAAAATGACAAAAATAGATATAGCACAAAGCATAGTGAAAGATGAAAGTATTCAAGAATATGAGGTTCACGAATACGAACCGGTAACCAGAACGAGTTTGAACAATGCGGGAGAGATAAGAATCAACGTTGAAACTCAAGATCTATTCATACATCCTAGCGAGAGTTACATAGTGCTGCAGGGACGTCTCACCAAGGAAGATGGGAGCGACTACGCCGATGACGACACGGTTACTCTAGCCAATAATGGCATCATGCATCTATTCAGTAATATAAAATACATGCTATCTGGACAAGAGATAGAATCTGTGTTTCATCCCGGTCAGGCCACCACGATGTTCGGACTCTTGACGTATCCTGATGATTTTTCGAAATCCAGAGGACTTAATCTGTTGTGGGTGAAAGACACAATCGGCCCTGCTAGCGCCGGCGCCGCCTTGATATTCGACTACGTCATCAAGACGTCCAGACCTAAAGGAACGTTTTCGTTCAGGATACCTTTGAAACACATCTTCGGATTTGCGGACGATTACAACAAGATCATGTACGGATTCAAACACAATCTGACGTTGATTCGAAAAGGAAACGACGATGCGATAGTGAGACTCACTGCGACCAATGCGGGTAAGATAACTCTACACAAGATATCATGGTTCGTTCCGCATGTGGAGCCTTCGATCGTGGAGAAAGCGTGTCTCGACAAGATCATAGAATCCAAGAGTAAATTACCCGTGGGATTTAGAATGAGACAGTGCGACACGGCTAGCATTCGTCCCTCCATGAATCACTTCGATTGGAGATTGATGGTGAAATCCGCTTCCGAGAGACTGCGTTTCATCGTGGTTGCGTTTCAGACTGATAGGGATGGGTCTCAGGAAAAGAATGCATTGCTGTTCGATCACTGCCATTTGAGAAACATGCAAGTGTTTCTGAACGCCACGAGATATCCAGCAATCAATTACAATGCATCATTCAACAAGAATGATTTCTGCAGACTGTACGGCGACGCCGCTGATTTTAGAAAGAAGTATCACAGTCTAGACGAATTTATGAGCAATCCTAACATATCCCCCAGCGAATACAAGTCGATGTATCCCATGTTCGTATTCGACGTCAGTAAACAGAGTGAACGACTCAAGAGTAGTGTCTTAGACATTCAAATCAAGATGCAATTCGATAGGAATGTGCCGAGAAAAACTGAAGCCTTCGACCTGGTCCTGTCGGACAGAGAATTACAATTCGAATCGGACGGAAATAATATGTCGATCATTCGATGAGAGGCGTGTGTGAAAAAAAAATAAAATCAAAAAAAAGTAATGATTTATTAAAAACAAAAAAAAATAAAGTAATGTGATCTAGAGAGATTGAACATCTTTCTAAATCTCATTACTTTTTTTTGTTTTTAATAAATCACACATTATTTTTTTTTTAATTCATTATTTTCCATGTGTTCACTGTTTGTTCAAAGGAACTAGTTTGATCAGTAGACTCACCACAGAAGTGGCAGCTTCGGGATTATTGGTTTTCGTAACGAAATTAATCCTGTCTCCGGCATTCACTTTGAGAGGCGTGCCGAACATGCTAACATTCGCGTGTTGATTCTCAGTCTTTTCGACGCTCTATCTCTTATCGCTCTCTACTCCATTCACCATGAGATTGACGACCGCTCTGTTATTCAAATCCGAAGAAGCCAGACTCATTTGAAGGATTTCACCTCCCAGCGGCATGGGATATCTCACCTGACCATGTTTCGATCCGCTACCTCCATTTCCGAAAGACCACTCAGCTTTTCCCTCATCTAAGGTGCCGGCCTCCTCGGCCCACACGGTGATCAATTGTCTAGCATATTTAACTTTCTCCACCACCGAAATCAGGGTGCAGGCATCCGTCATGTTCACAGGATCCGGTAGATTCGTGAGCGCGTGTCCACCCATATCTAGTTTACCTTCCATTATGTCACCCTTTCTCCAGACCGAGTTGTCATCCACGTACTTTCTGCTGACCGCGCTGGAATCGAATTCGGGATCGTGACTGAGTCCGAATAAATTCTTACCGTTCATGTCGATACCACCCTCCATGGTTCCGCCAGATTGTTTGTTCAGGTAGAGATCGTCCACTTGCAATTCTAGGTATTCTTGTGATCGTATCACAGCAGAATCCACGTAGCCCTTGTTGACCACGGTTGAGTCCGCATCCGTGTCGTCGATCTTCGACAGATTCAATATCTTGTTGAATCCTGCATTCAGATCCGATTTCATTTCTCGTCTGTCAGACTTTCTCTGTTCCAGATCTACATAGTGTTTGGTCGCCACGTCCTTGGGATTCATGGGAGTGGCCACGTTCGTTATCTTGTTAGAATTGGTGTTCAATTCCGAGTGCATCATTTTCTGAACGTATCTATTTCTCAGGTGTTCGCTGAATCTCGCGTGAGAGTCGTCCGTGTATTTCTTGGTTGCGGCATTGGTGGGATCTATGGGATTCGCGACGTGCACCAAACATTTGGATTTCAGATCGAAATCGTTGGTCATGGTTTTATCCACGTAATTATCTAGCATGATTCGTTCGAAATCGGCGTTCCTCCTGTCGACGTATTTTTTAGTCGCAGCATCTGCGAGATCTATCGGCTCAGGAAGATTGTAGAGCTTCTTATCGTTCATGTTCAAAGGTTCTTCTCGAGGTTCGTATCTCCGAACGTAACGTTCATCCAACCATCGTCGACTTCGAACGTCTTCCTCTTCTTTCTTAGGTTGACTTTTTCGTCGTCACTTCTACCAAATTTATCAACTGGCATGTTGTTGTGAGATTTTTTTTGTTTTTAGAAAAAATATATTCAAAATGCAGTTTATTAAAAATGAACTATTTTATTTTTATTTTTCGTTTTTATTCGATTAAAATTTAAAAAAAAAATAATTTATTATCTTTACATATACTATAAAAATAATCTCTCTCTAATGTAAATTATTGAGAATGTCTTGAAATCGATCTCCTTCAGACCATCTCTTGAGAACGTAGAGACACAGGTGACCGCAAAACACTTGATCTGGTGATTGCACTTGTTCCGTGTTGTAACGAACCATCAATTTGTTGAAATAGTTCTTTATTTCTTTTGGCGGCGAGATTCCGTAGCTGTCGAAATAATAATTTTTCTTCTTCGCATTCTTGATCCACGCCACCCAGTGAGTGCCTTCACCCGATGAATTGTCTAGATTTAAAATTCCGCATTCTGATTGTCGAGGTCTTCTCTTCAGCAAGGCATCTCTGGAAAACACGCGTAGAAAATCTTTGATTTTCAAATCTTTTTCCGCATTTAACAGATCGATGTTGGATAGGGGTTCGTTAGGTAAGACGACACCTTCTACGGATATCTTTATTTTCTTATTCATAAATACGTATATATTTTTTTTTGTTTATTTATTTTATTATAATTCACTAAAATGACGTTATTTTTTATTTTTTTCTTTTTCTTTTTAAACTAACACTCTCGATGTCTCTATTGATTTCCATAATCTTGAATCCGTCTAATTCCTCTTGATTTTCTGGAATCCTATCATTCTTACTCATATCTAGAATCCAATCATCCACAATCATATCATCTAAAATTAGATCCAAAGTCCAATGTCCGAGTGCCAAAGTGTTTATTTTATTGTCTAACACGAATCTCTTATCGTCGTCGGCCGTTAGCGAAATCTTGTTGACTATTTCGGTATACAAGTGGTGATTTTCGCTTCGAATCGATTTCATAGTCTTATACACCGGACCACTTCCTAACAGACAATCTTTATACTCTTGGAAAGAGATGTTTTTCTTCACCACGCACGCTTTAACTCCTTTGCACTTCTTGATCTCTTCATCTTCTAGACGATAAGCATACAGTTTAGGTCTCAAACCCACAAATTCGACGATTTGTTTACCACCACTCTCGTCCTTAAATTTACCCAACACCTTCTTGTTGTCGTTCAATTGAATGTTGGACGGGTGATCGACGGGATAATTGCTCGTGTTGAACCATGCGGCCACGTCCGGAGATATATCTCGGTAGACGTCTTCTGTCTTTATCTCATAAACTAAACTGTCCGTGTCGGTGAACAGTAGTTTGGCTTTATCACCAAATTTTGGTTTGATGTAATCGTAGTGAAACTTGTACATCAATCGCTTGCTGATATCTAAGATGATCGGTCCGAGATAATACGGTTTGTCGAACTTCAGGTGCGTCTTTTGCATGTGAACGGCCACTAGATTTTCGTCGAATATGGTTTGGTGTTTGTAATTGGGTTTCGCCACTAATTTTTTAGCTCTTTTCTCAGACGTGATGAGTCAAACGTCGGTTCTCTTCCTGATGTTTTCCATCGATTTACCATACACGCAGTTGTTCATGAGTTTGAAGAAATCTTTTTCGAAATCGTTCTCAGCTCCAATTCTGAGATTCGTGTTGATATTGATGTATTTTTTCATCCAAGGCTCTTCATCGAATCGAACGATGCGATGTATGTCGACTAATTTCATCCCGTAATCGATTTAAAATTGAATTAATACGAGAAAAAAAGGATGTTAAAATTTAACTTTTATATATATATAAAGAGAAAAAAAACAAAACTTTTTAAACAAATTATTTAAATACAAAAATTTAAAATATACATTATTTGCAAGAATTCGTAAAACAAAAAAAACACCAAATAATCGATCATGATGACAACATCCACGACGGAATCTCGACATAAACATCGATGTTGTTTAATAAATCATTATTCTCCAAAAAACCAAGAAGAAAAAAATCGTAATTTATATTTACGCGTTTCGAAAGAAAACGATGCGATTTGCAATAGAAAATCAAATCGTAATACTATTAGCGAACAAAAATTAATTGACAATGTTGTTTGAACTATTAAAAAAGAAGAAGAAGGTTCAAGACAAATAGAACTCTTACGACTTTTATGCAAAGTCTCGCACGAGGTTCAAAACAAATTTCCGTGAGGCAGACGCGTGTTCATGTCACCCGATTCCTTCTCAATAGATGATGATAACTGCAAGATGCGAAGGCCAATTTTTAAATGTTCGAAGTCTTGCACGTTCTAAAACTCGTCTGCTTCTTTCATGAATCGAATCAAATCTTCTAAAGTCAAGAATTGAGATAACGTCTTGTTTGCGTGATTCAATGTATTGCACAATTGTTCCTTCGTGTATCCGGATTGTAAAATACCCCTTAATAAACTCTCGTTTTTATTTTTTTCACATTCTTCATCTTCAATTTTGATCAATCCCAATGACTGGATCTTCTTCAAATAATCGCAACAATCTTTCTACCAAAGGTCTGTCGTTAGGTTCCCAATTCATTAAATGTATGTTGCAACAAAAACATTTAACTCTGTCACTTTTACCCACATAAATGAAACCCGCAGCAGCTAAATCTTCGGGTTTTGAGCAAGATGCGAAGGCCAATTTTTAAACGTTTGAAGTCTTGCACGTTCTAAACTATAATTCGGATGTTCGGACTTGATCATTGTTTTTACCACAAAATTGGGTTTGTAAGAATATTTTTTTTTGAATTTTTGTATTTAATGATAATTTGTTAAAAAATTTTAAAATTGAGATGTTAAATTTAACTTTTTATTTATATATATAAGGAGAAAAAAAAGTTTTACAAAAACAAAAATTTTCACATTAAAGAAATTAAAATTAAAAAACTTTTTTTTTTATATATAAAGAGCAAAAAAAAAACAAAAACTTTTTAAACAAATTATTAAAATACAAAATTTAAAATATACATTATTGCAAGAATTCCTAAAACAAAAAAACCCCGTAAATAATCGATCACACCTAAAAGATGCGAATTGAAATTGAAATGAGTCAAAACGTATAAGAAATTCGGTCATAAAATCTATAGATTACAACAACACGATCCCATCGAATTGAACAAGGCAGAGATGAAGAACTTAGAGCATAAATGTGACAGATATAAGATGACTTTGAAATTGGATGAAGCCATGCTCGATTTGTTTTACGAGTACCAAAGCGATCTGCAGAAAATCGTCATCGCTAAAGATAAAGAATTCGACAAGGGCGATTTGACGTTGTTCTATGGAAGTTACATCTATCCAAAAATCTCACGCGAACTCGTGGACAAATCGGGTGGTGAGAGCAAGTTAACTGATGTAAAAAAACTCAAAAGAGTAAAGATAAACATTCAACACGTTTTCGAAAAAGGAGAATACACGAGTGTCAACATGCTAATAACGGACTTGGAAATATAAACAATAGAGAGATTGAAATGTTAAAATTTAACTTTTTATATATATATAAAGAGAAAAAAAACTTTTACTAAAAAATTTTACATTAAAGAAAATTAAAAAAACAACTTTTTTTTTTATATATATAAAGAGCAAAAAAAAATAAACAAACTTTTTTAACAAATTATTATTTAAATACAAAATTTAAAATATACATTATTTGCAAGAATTCATAAAAACAAAAAAAACAAAATAATCGATCATGAGGACAACAACACCTAAAAGATGCGAATTGAAATTGAAACGAGTCGAAATGTATAAGAAATTCGGTCATAAAATCTATAGATTACAATGACACGATCCCATCGAATTGAATGAGGTCGAGACGAAGGGCTTAGAGCACAAATATGACAAATATCGCATGCCTTTGAAATTGGACGAACCCACGCTCGATTTGTTTTACGAGTACAAAAGCGATCTGCAGAACATCGTCATCGCCGAAGATAGAGAATTCGACAAGGACGATTTGTCGTTGCTCTATGGATGTTACATATTTCCAAACATCTCATTCAAACTCGTGAAGAAATTGGGTGGTGAGAGCGAGTTGACTGAAGTAACAAAACTCAAAAGAGTAAAGATAAACATTCAACACACTTGCGAAAAAGGAGAAAACACGAGTGTCAACATGCTAATAACAGACTTGGAAATATAAACAATAGAGAGATTGATTTTTTAGCAAAGAAGAAGGAAAAAAAAAAAAGTAATGAGATCATCTTTGGATCTCATTTTTTTTTTTTTTGTTTTTTTTGTTTTCCTTCTTCACTATTACCATATATTATAATAACGTTTCCTTTTTTCTTAAATTTCAGCGTCGATTCTTCTTCTTTTCTTTTTTTCTTTTTTTTGTAATATCATACGTTTTTATAATAACACATTTGTTTATCCAAATCATAATTATGAACAAATGTTGTGCATCTCTTGGTAACACTCGCATCATTACCATTCTCTTCAGAAGGTAGTGGTGGCGGTGGAAAGCGTCTCATTCTTTTCAATTTCAACCGTCTATCCCGCTGTTTATCTAACTCTTTCATCAGTTCTTTCCTTAGATATCCATCATTAGCGTCTAACCATTTTTCCACATCTTTTTTTTTTTTTCGCACTCTGTCTCGCGATATTCATCATTATCGTCTAATTGTTTCTCCACCTTTTTTATCCATTTTAAATATATTATTTTATACTTTCTATGATTTATATTTTATATAATTATATAATTTTATATTATAATAACATATTCAAAATCAGTATATTCTTAAACGGCGAATTCTCACTGAGCAACAAACCCTTGCTGAGTCGCTCAATGTTCTGTCCACTCTTCAGATAGAGACCGTTTCCTCTCAAAGAGTTGCCACCTCTAACGGGTTCTAGATACAATCCTTTACCGCTGTCGTCTACGTGGACGTGACACACGGCTCCTCCCTTCTTCAAAAACAGTCCGCTGCCACCCATTAATGTCTCAACTGCCGAACTCGCGAGTCCCGTGAGAGCTCCCACGCTGAGAGTCTTTCCGAGAAAGGGTAGTGCCTTTGCGGCAAAGGGTAATGCTTTTGCGGCGATTCCTGCCAATAGCAGTAGGAAACCACCTTTCATTCTCAAATTGTATCTCAATTGAGCGGGACTCAATCTCACAGTCAACCCTCTTCCATCGCGAATCGCTTTCTCCATCCTTTTGATTTGACTTCTGGTCCAGGCGATCGAATCCTGACCACCTCTCGTCAGATCTTCGTGAGTGAATTTGAATCTCACCGCCTCGCCTCGCCTCGAGTTGTTAACGCTCTCTTAAGTTTCTTCCTCTGTCCTGCGGATATGTTCACGTTTTTAATCATGTATTCTGTCATAATTCTTTTTTTAAAAAATATATTTACTTTAATTGTTTCTTGTTTAATAATAATTATTTATATTAAAATAATTTTGTAAAATTAATATTGCGTTTATTTTATTTTTGTTATCTATATATATACACAATATTTTTTTTTTTTTTTGCTTTTTATATTTCTCTTATGTGAAATCGTATCGTCACCCTCTCTCCGCGAAGATCTAACAGTTCACCATTTTGATCCATCAACGTGGTTTTGAGACTATACAACGTGTCTAAAATCACTGGTAGATAGACTAAATTTCGAGGTCGTTCCACGATCTTATAACCCGGCGACACGTTTGGAAAGAAGGAATAGATCGTCGGTTGAGCGCTACCATTCACGTAGCTTCCAGCAATCACGTCCACGTTCACCAGAATGCTATTGACTGCGAAAATGTTGACTGTATTTTCAGATGCCGCGTGACCTCGATACATCTTTCAATCGAATCCCAGCATCTTGCCTTTAGAATCGTCCGTGTTGAAATCCACTCGAAAATTATCTTCCAAATCCAACATCGTCTGTAAGGTATTAGGATTGGGAGCGAGTCTGATCTTGTTGCTTCCCTTTCCATCCGTCTTCATTCGCGTCTGAATGTAATTGTTCAAATCATCTATGTCGTAACTCCCTTTGGGAATTCGAATCTCCAACCAATCCACTCCATCAGAATACTTGAACGAGTTATTCTTTTCGGTGACGTTGGGAAAGGAATAATAAGTCTCCAGATTCACCAACGCCATCTCGTATCTTTTCTCTCTATTCAATTCGATGGAAGGTTCGAATTTCGTAGCGAATCGAGTCGAATCGCCACTCACCATGATTTGAATGGATTGTTTTGCAATTCTGTTTTGTATTCTCGACTATCCGTTCTAACAATTCTCCATGTTCGAACATTATATTTAATTTTTTTTTTTTTTATTCAAAACTAATTATTTGAAGATTTATTATTTTCTAAAAATTTTTTTATTTTCACGCTCTATCTTACTATCATCAGAAACATAAAACTTGTCGAATCCGCACCGATATTTTCCGTGATTAAATTCGCTTGTCAAATCGATCACGATGAAATTGTAAAGTCCTCCATCCCAAACCCTCTTGCAGAATCTCCTGAATTCCGCCACGCTCATGTCATTTGCGACGTGATCGCCGCAGGCGTGATTGAGATTCTTGAGATCTTGGAGAAAGAGACATAGAAAATTAGCGTTCTCCCTTATCGTCTGTTTGGGCAATCGAAAATAATTCTGCGACAGGTAGAAACAGTCCACGTTGCTGTGTCGACCCCTAACGTAATACGATTCGCATCGGTTCTGTCTCTCCAAAAGCAGATCGTCGAAAATCATGAGATTCTTATCTTCCGATTTCAATTCTCTAGGATCCGGAACGTCGCTAGCGTTCTCATAAAATCGACACTCGACGTTCGAAGATGCATTTCTCTTCATCAGCTCCATCGCCGCACCGTCCAAAATAGTCGAAAGTGGAGCTTCACTCTTGTCGAATTCCTCCCTACTGTCAAAGATTCTGGCTATGACGTCCTTGGGCAATCTACGATCCATGCACTCTCGAAGCAATCTGTATTCGGGTTGAAACAAGCTCTTGCCAAACACGAACAATCTGCCGTAATCCAACCAGTCAGGTCGGGAGAACAGATTCATCAACAGATTGGTCTTTCCACAATTCGATTTTCCCACTATCAAGCCTCTTATGCTTTTGGGAAAGAACTCGTTATTCGACCTCTTAGTCGCGGCGTCGTTCCAAGACATGTCTTTAATGTTCATCTTTGTTGTATTTTTATTTTTTTTTTTTGTTTGTCATTTTAGATTCTTTTCAAAACACAAATTTTATATGTTTTTCAAACTCAGTTTTTAATATTATTATTTATTTATATCACACCGTCGCGAGTTCTCTTCAATCCTGATCCACTTGTCATTTTGGCTGTATCTTGTATGGGTACCACAGCATCCTTAAAATCTTTCCAACTTTTCGGCGTTTGCTCTAACGCAGCTCGCTTCGCCGGCGGACTGATCAACTTGTCGATCAACGCATCGGCTGCCCTCTTGCCAGCCACAGAAGCTATCGTACCACTGGCTTCGGAAGCTGCTTTCTTACCAGCATCCAAAGCCGTCTTCTTACCGACCTCAAACGCGGTCGATGCGAGTTTTCTACCCGCATCGCTCGTGAACGCTCGCATTATAGAATCGACGATGCCAGAACCGCCTTGAATGTAAGTTCTGACGTATCCCCTGTTCTTTATCACCAACATATTTTATGTTTTATAATATATTTTGTTTTTTCACTGGTAAATCGTTTTGTTGTTTAAATACTTTTATTATTCTAGTGTAAAAATTTACTGTTTTATTTTTGTTTGTTTGTTTGTTTCTCTCTACTTATTATATACACATCAATCCTTCAATTCGTTCATCAGCCTTTTATAATGGTTTTTCTTCAAAACCTTCTGTCTTAACAATTCGTCACATATAGTAACTATCTCATTATCTAATCCTGTGTTACCAGCCCGCCTGCTCGCCATCAACAAACTCAATCTCTGAGACAGAGCGTCAGAATCGCTCGGAAGAAAAGTGGTTTTCACCCCTTTGCCAGTCAACGATTCGACGAACTTCTTATTCATATCCCATATGGGTTTCACCACTTTCGTCCACTTGTAACCACTGTTGGCTTTGGGTCTCGTCTCTCTGGCATCGTTATTTCTCTTCATGGCGTGGGTCTGAACCAGAATATCGCCGTAATTGTCGAAATCCTGTTCCGTGTAATCTTTAGGCTTGTCAAACCAAAGCAATTCGCGCAGTCCAGGGGTTAAATCATACCAATGCGGACCGACGTATATATCATAATCACTTAGCTGCACGTGGGTGTCACCCACGTAACTCCTACCATCCGATCCTTTGCGAATTCCATACAACAGATCTCTCTTACCGCCATCATCAGACGATGGGACGCTATCAGTGGTGATAGTCGAAGCTGTATCGGTGTCGGTCTCGCTCAAATCTGTTTGAATTCCCGTGGGAACATAATCCGGTGTAGATTGAACGGAATGCCGATTTCCAAAACTACCGGGGCAACGAACCCATTCTCAAAGAACTCTCTTTTATGGGTCTCAATTCTTCGACTATCTCCTTCCTGCTTCGCTCTTGACCCTCCGTCACGGGTTTAAATATTTTTGTGGCTTCGCGTCTGAGTTCCATCTCACCAAGACGTCTGCTTCTGTCAGCCGACTGAATGCCCTTCTTAGCACGTTCATACTCGCCTAAAATTTGATCTCGGCGCTTAGAATCCATCTGTAAAAACATTTTTCGTTTTTAATTGTTAATGTTCCTTTAAGTATGCTAATGCGACTTATTTCATTATTTTCAAAATTAAATGTATAATTATTTTTATGTTTATGTTTTTTTTCTCTCCTATATATATCAATCACTTTTTTTTTATTTCCTCGGGTATTCCCCCCACTCACGTCAGAAATGGAAGCGTTCAATAGTTGGCTGTTAAGTTTTTTTGGAAAAAAATCCGGGTATTCCCCCCACTTACGTCAGAAAGGGAAGCGTCCAATAGTAGTCTGTTAAGTTTTTTTGGGAAAAACCCACCGCCTCAAAACAATTGCGGATTCTAGACCACTGGTCTAGAATCCGCAAACCGTTTTTTCTATGCTAGCTCTGAATTTTGCTCGCGTTCACCAACGATGGATCGATGGGTCTGATCTGCGATGGGAACGTTGACAAAAATTTTTAAAGTAAAAAAAAAAGTGAAAATGTACAATTTCACTTTTTTTAAAAAACGTGTAACATTCAACGTTCACCACGGGTATTTGAACGTTAAAACTGCGATCTAGGAGTCACAAAAAACAGCGGATTCTAGACCATCGGACATTTTTGTGAACAAGCGTGCGATTTAACACTGAATCCCACGTTGGTAAACGCATCGTGTACGTATATCGTACACGTACATGTACAAAGTGGTCGTGAATTCTCAATTATCACCTACTTATATCTATGCTTCCCACTTTCGAGGTCTTCCACCCCATGCATTGGTGACCGGGTCCTATTTTACCAGTGAAGCTTAACTTGCTTACCACAGTAAACTAGCACTTCTGCACTTCCCAGAATTCCAACTGGAAGAGGGAAAAAACGCATATGACCGGGTATAGAGGGAGGGAAGGTGGCGAAAGCTGGAGGCATTGGGCCCGGGAAGTGGTTTTGTTGTTGAAAGTACTGTATGAAGACGTGCAAAGTTAGCTCAGTCTGGGTTATATTACAACAAAAACGGGTCGCCTATGGACACGTGTATCTTTTGACAGATTCTTTTTGCTTTGAGCATCAAAGATTTGGGAGACGAACTCCTACGGCGAGATGAGTAGGAACCAGTTAGTGACATGATGTTATGAATTCATTTATTCGTGTTTCATGTTACATATTTCTGTACAATGGTTAATCGCGACCGTAACATGGTCCAGCCAGTCGTTTATACTCATGTTGGCCAGTTTAGAGGACTTCCATACCTGGCATTGATAACCGGGTCCTATTTTATCAGTATACTAGGGCCGCTTTACCGGCTCCGGGATGTTCGTCCCCAAACCATTTCGTCCCGGGACGATACGTCCAAAATACATTATCGAACTGGGACGATTCGTCCCAAAAGTACTTAGTGGGGATAAATGATCATACATGTATGATAAATGAATTATCGCGAAAATCGGCAATCTTGACAATTAAGAAACACCAACGATTATCCGTTCTTACTGAATGTCTGATATTTCAGCATTTAATAAAGTGTAAATCGCAGTCATTTTCTTGTGATTTACACTTTCTTGTCGGCCGAAATATCTGGCATTTAGTACGAAATTACGAATGCTTAAACTAATGTATGTAAAGGTAGCTTGACTCAGGGGCGGGTTAGGATTTCCTATTGAAAGGGGGGTGCATAATTGGGTGGGGGTGGGTGGGGGTGGGGTCATATCCAAACGTCGTGGGGGTGTCACGAAAATCGGCTATCTTGATAATTAAGAAACACCAAAAGACGGCCGAAGTGTTATTATTATATGCTGATGGGTTAAAAAAGGTAGAGCTATGCAACGTCTTATGAAGTCGTAAACACTCTGCCGCCTGTTATACGACGTTTGTAGACCATTTTCTTGAACTTTTCACCATATGCATTGCACCCAGTGGAAAACACACCCATGCAGATCGATTCCCGGGAATACCAGACGCAGGGCAACTCAGGGCACCCGTTAAAGATTAAACAAAATAAAAACCTTTCTAAGTGGTCACTGTACAGACAGGTAATTCAACACAACTAATAATTATTCAAAAACAGTTCTGAAAGGAAACACGTGTGTTGACAACACCTAACACACACTGAATATGTTACACAAAATAACTGAACATGTTCATTATCGACGAGTTAATAATAATTGATTAAAAAATTATTTGTAAAAAATCATTAGTAAATTTATTTATTTATTTATTGGTGTTTAAGGTCACATACATATGCACAATGGCTAATCGCGACATCATTAGTAAAGTAAATATGTTAAAAACCTATAACTATAAATCAAAGTATATATTTTTTATATATTTTTTTCCCCGATACCATGAAAAAGAATTTTGGGACGAATTGTCCTGATGTTAGAAAAAAAATCAATTAGGACCAATCGTCGCTATACTCTGAAAAAGAAATGTTGGGACGAATCGCCTCGATATTTGGGACGAATCGTCGCGGTTGTAATTCTGGGACGTCCCGTGACCGTTTACCGCTGTCCACAGGGCTATTTTTCGCTCAGTACTGAATATTTGGGGGTCAGTGTAAACATTACGGTATTAGGCATCTACCGAAACCACACAAATAAACTGAGTGTGAAGGGAAAACGAATACTTAACAAGTTGAACCAAGTGAAACTTATTGTGGGTAATAACTTCAATAAGTATTTTTTTTTCGGGGTGGGGGGGGGGGGGGGCATTTGGGAGATGGTGGGTGTATACCAGTATAACAATGCACGATATGGTACGGAAGTGATTCCTCCAAACCAAACAGTGGTAACTCTGCATATTTATTTGTTTATTTTTATTTTCATTCAATTATTTATATTCATTTGTATTTAAGTCCAATTTCAGAATCTATGACCATCTAATGACCACAACATAGACAATACGTTATAGTTACCTATCGAGCGGAGGGTATTTCATGAATGTGAACACCCTGTCCCGCAAGTCTGCACCGATTCAGGCAGTGACCAACCAAGGTATGCCACGTATGGCACGTACCCTGTGCGGCACCTGAAAGGGGATAGGGAGGGGGTGGGGGCGGCTGGGAGTTTCTATTAATGTCAGACAAGTCATCCAGTATCCAGTAAAACAAGAATTTTCTTCAGATGTATAATCTGTTTGATTATCATGGGCGGGAAGCACTGGGGTGGCCGAATTGTTAAACCGCTTATATAAATTATTAGGTAAAATACAGTGCTGGGAGCAACATGACCACATACCCCATAGCCTTAGTGTCAGCTGACAGTAAGACCATTCTCCTGCGCAAACTAGAAGGTTGTGTTGCTTTTCCGCCTTCTGCTTTTTTCCGCCAGTCATGCTTTTTACATCTCAGCGGGATTTTCCGCCTGTATAAATATCAACAACTAACGCGCGATCTCGCTGAAGCGAGATCGCCTGTTAGTTGTAGCTATTTATTTTGGAGTAAATTCTTTTAAGATGGAAACAGCCTGCTGTTCTATTCATATTTGTATGCCATAGACGCCATTTTAGGTTGACACGCCGCTTGATCCAGGGTGTAAGTGAAGTTTGCTCAATCGGTTATGTAACAATTACCAATCGAGTTGGAAGTATTCCATGATTTTGAACACCCCGTCCTGTAAGTTGCGTTGCACCGAGATGCGTAGCAGCGACGGAGTGACAGCACGGGACAGTTTGCTCAAATTCATGAAAAACAGACAGCGAGGTTGGTAACTTATGTACACACTGTCCTTTGTTCAATGCCGCACAAGGGTATACTCGGCGACAAGAGATTTTCAGGTCATTACGCAACGTCATTGAACCCCTAGTCTATTGTGCCATCGGGTAAATCAAGTTCCTTGCATGTCCTAAAAAGAATAGAACCTGGATGTAAGAAGGACTTCAATCCCTGGAAATGGTGACCGGTCCTGTTTTACCAGTAAAGCAGAACTTGTTTAGCACAGCAAACAAGCACTAAACCACCCCCAGAGGTTTCCACGGGGGATGCAGATAGATGGATAACAGGGTCGAACAATGCAACAGCAATGGAAGCAGTCGGGATGCTGGGTGGATGAGGATTAACCGTTTTGGACAGTTTCGTCTCCATGTTAACTCAATTATTTCGTCAAACTCCCCGGAAGACGGGGGTGAAAATAACGTCTCAAAAAATTTTGGGATTCCAATATCAAGACTGGGTGGGGTGGGTAAGCGGGATCGCATGTTAGTTGTAGATATTTATTTTGGAGTAAATTCTTTTAAGATGGAAACAGCATGCCGTTCCATTCATGTGTGTATGCCATTGACGCTCTTTTCGGTTGATACGCCGCTGGATCCAGGGTACAAGTCAAGTTTGCTCAATCGGTTATGTAACAGTTACCAATTATTTATTTATTTATTTATTTATTTATTTATTTATTTATTTATTGGTGTTTAAGGTCACATATGTTTGCACAATGGCTAATCATGTCCACAACATGAATATCAACTTAAGACCAGGGGTGAGCGTTAATAAGCCAAGTTGCCCATTTTAGAGAGGGTTTGCACCTCCCAAGCATTGGTGACTGGGTCCTATTTTACCAGTAAAACAGAGCCTGTTTACCGCAGTGAACAGGCACTGCTTCACTTCCCGGGGTTCCCGAGGGGAAACAGTTACCAATCGAGCTGGACGTATTCCATGAATTTGAACACCCTGTCCTGTAAGTTGTGTTACACCGAGCCGCGTAGCAGCGACGGAGTAACAGCACGGCACAGTTTGCTACTCAAATTCATGAAAAAAGACAGCGAGGTTGGTAACTTATGTACACCCTGTCCTTTGTTCAATGCCGCACTAGGGTATAGTCTGCGACAAGAGGTATTCAAGTAATTATGCGACGTCATTGAACCCCAGTCTATTGTGCCATCAGGTGAATCAAGTTCCTTACATTCCCTGAAAAGAATAGAGCCTGGGAATACGGACTTCAATTCCAGGAAATGGTGACCGCACCTGTTTTACAGTAAAGCAGAACTTGTTTAGCACAGCAAACGAGCACTAAACCACCTCCAGTGGTTCCCACGGGGGATGCAGGTAGATGGATAACCAGGGTCAAACAATGCAGCAGCAACTGAAGCAGTCGGGGGAGCTGCAGTGGATGAGGATTAACGACAGTTTCGACTCCATGTTACCTCAATTATTTGGTCAAAATCCCCGAAAGACGGTGGTGGAAAAATAACACAAGATTTCTGTAAAAGCCAATGATAGGACAGCCAGACCATAGACAAGTAGTGGCCCGGGAGCTTTGGAGATAAGATGGAAGCTGTTGGTAAGACTACCTGTATAGGAGCCATATGACAGCTGTATAGAAGGTGGGTCATAGGTATCCTTAAATACCGAAATGAGGCTAAGAGGGATAGTAAATTAGACCTCACTGAGGGATTTTTTTCATGGCCCTCATGGCCTCAAACGAAATGAGGCTAAGAGGGATAGTAAATTAGACCTCATTGAGGGCTTTTCTCATAGCCCTCATGGCATCAAACGGCTAAAAAGGGGTGCCGAAGCCAGACGTTTCCAGCCCCCCCCCCAAAAAAAAAAATGGGTGCTGAAATTGGGGTGGAAAGGGATATGGCTATTAAATACCGAGATGAGGCTAAGAGGGATAGTAAATTAGATCTTATTGAAGGATTTTTTCATGGCCCTCATGGTCTCAAACGAAATGAGGCTAAGAGGGATAGTAAATTAGACCTCATTGAGGGCTTTTCTCAGAGCCCTCATGGCATCATCCGACTAATAAGAGGTGCCGAAGGTCAGACGTTTTCCAAAAAGGGGTGCTGAAATTGGGGGTGCCACGGGATATGGCTGTTAAATACCGAGATGAGGCTAAAAGGGACAGAAAATTAGACCTTATTGAGGATTTTTCATGGCCCGCATTGCCTCAAACGAAATGAGGCTAAGAGGGATAGTAAATTAGACCTCATTGAGGGCTTTTCTCATAGCCCTCATGGCCTCATACGACAAAAAGAGGGTTCTCTAGAAGGTATCCTCGACAGGTATCCTCAAATAATACAATACCAGGTCATAGGTATCCTCAAATACCGAAATGAGGCTAAGAGGGATAGTAAATTAGACCTCACTGAGGGATTTTCCCATGGCTCTCATGGCCTCAATCGAAATGAGGTTAAGAGGAATAATAAATTAGACCTCATTGACGGATTTTCTCATAGCCCTCATGGCCTCATACGACTAAAAAGGGATTCCATAACCAGAGACCTTTCTCAAAAAGGGATTTCGTGGGACGTGGCCATTGGATATAGAGGTGATGAGAATCGTATAGGACGTCGTTGTAATAAGAGGAGATAACCCTGCATAAAGATTACGGGATGAATCAATCTGATTGGTTAGTTAGCGCCAGTAAAGTGAACTGATTGGGTGATCTAGATAAATGAAACACCAAGAGTACTCGGAATAGGGTCAGAACTAATAAGAACAGACTAGAAAAGCTAAATATAGTAACAATAAGCAAAGCTGTTCCAATTGATAGGCTCTTATACTCTACTGGAGTATACTCCAGGACAAAGGAACATGGTCGGGTCGACGAAAACTATTGCATAGGTAGAGAGAAGCAGAGAATTCTGAAAGAATTCGAAATAGTACAACATGTCGGGTTGTTTGTGGTAATTCTACGAATCGGGAAATTACTCTTGGGCAAAAGAACATACCCTCCGAACATACCCCTGTTTTATTATAAGCCTTTGGGTAACATAGCAACCACTTGCTACCATAGAAACCAACATGGTGGCCTCCAGTATACAAAATAGCCGACTGAAACACGTATCACCATAACAACACACGTTGCCTATGCGCACTAGGACCACGTATCACTATGCAGATGACGACACAAGATGGCTGCTCACACGGGTTACCGTGACAACATAACATGGCGCCACTAGGTCACGTGACATGACGTCGCTTCCTAGGTCCTGCCAATGTGGGACGATCCATCGCTCTCCTACTACTCATATTACTAAACTAAGCGAAAAATAACCCTGGGGACAGCGGTAAACCAGCCATGTTATACTGGTAAAATAGGACCCGGTTACCAATGCCTGGCATAGAAGTCCTCTAAACTGGTCAACATGAGTATAAACGACTGGCTGGACCGATTAGCCACTGTTCAGAAATATGTAACATTAAACACGAATAAATGAATTCATAACATCATGTCACCAACTGGTTCCTACTCATCTCTCAGTAGGAGTTCGTCTCCCAAATCTTTGATGCTCAATGCAAAAAGAATCAGTCAAAAGATACACGTGTCCATAGGCGATCCGTTTTTGTTGTAATATAACTCAGACTGAGCTAACTTTGCACGTCTTCATACAGTGTTTTCAACAACAAAATCACCTTCCGGGCTCAACGCCTCCAGCTTTCGCCACCACCCCCCCCCCCCCCCCCCGCCCCCTCTATACCCGGCCATATGCGTTTTCACTCCTTTCCCGTTGGGATCCCGAGAAGTGCCGAAGTGCTAGTTTACTGTGGTAAGCAAGTTCAGATTCACTGGTAAAATAGGGCCAGATCACCAAAGTCTGGGGTGGAAGTCCTCGAAAGTGGGAAGCACTAGTTTAAATGATTGGCTAAACTTGACTTTACACTTATGTTGTGGTCATGAGATAACCATAAATGATGAAATTAACATTAAACACTAATCAATACAATTTTAACAGCCACAAATGCCAAATACATATTTTTGTTTTTGCTTTCGTTGTTCTGTCCATTGAGATTCTTTCCAATATTGCTACGGACAGATTTTTCCGGTAATTATTCAATCCTTGTCCATGCATTTTTTGTGTCTAAATGTTACATAGCTTTCTCCCCACACTTCGGGAGCCTCTTCTCCGTGAGGAGCCCAGCAAGTGCGGCTTCACTGGTAAAATAGGATCCTGTATTGGGCTGCACGGTATTCTAAACCGAACACCGGTATCGGTATTCAAAAAAATACCGCGATATTCCGGTATATCGAAAGACTGCTCAAATATCTGAAAATACGTACGACAATCAGGACTTGAGCCATTGCAGCGGAACGAATTAGTATACCTTGATTATGCAGTTCCATTAACCCTTTACCCAACGTAGACGATATCAAAATTTATTATTTAAAAGTATTAGTTTATCGAATTTTTCCAAAAATGTCAAGAAAATTATATCATGTGATCCCTTATCGGAACAAGCTCTGCGACCTCGTTCCAATGAGGGATCACAAGATATGGTTTTGTTAGATATATTTTCTTTGAAAAATATTTTTTCAACGGCTGGATTTGAATATTACGCGGAGGTTGCGGTCGATTCATTGGGTAAAGGGATAATATTCATTCGGGACTACAGTTAAAACTCAAGACATCTTGAAATTAAATTGTGGGGAAATAAATAATGACGATAAACCGACATTTTTCTAATTGCACCGGTATTCTCTCGATACTGGTTTGAATACCGATATGTATCGGTTTATCGATATACCGTGCAGCCCTTATCCTGTAACCAACGAAGTCCTCTGAAGTTGGTAGCATATAGAGCTGACCTTGACTTCATACCTACGTTGCGGTCATAATGTTGCCATATATGCTGAAAGTGACCCTAAACACCAATAACTATAATTAAATAAATTTGGGAACCATGTGTTCTTCTGTGACCAAGTTGAATACTGGCACGTATATAGATCCTCTTCTTCACTTTGTTTTAGGAAATCGTTAGGAATTTCATCGGTCCCTCCCGTTTCCCCATTCTTTAATTTGGAAAACACTTTCCGGACTTCCTCAACCTTTATTTCGCTGCATACGATGTTCCTCTTTTTTGTACTGGCTATCGTTTACTTTTTGCCAGTACTTGATTCGGATGCGATTTGGTCTTGGTCGTCTGTTCTCCACTTTAATACTCAGCGAAATGCTTCTCTTTTGATTCTTTTATTCACCCATTTCCAAAATACGTTTAGAACCCCCACCCCCCCCCCCCCCCACCCCCGTTTTTATTATACTCCCAGTGAGACTACAATTCCGACAGTCGGATACTCGTATAGGAAGGGACAACCCAAAAATGGTGACATCCATGCAGTAAAGAGAATGAGCGGTAGAATTATATATTGTGTTCAAATGTATTTCCGAGGCACAACTGTATATACAGTTTACGGAAATGTGTCCTTTACATTCAGGCGAGGTGACTTTTTCGTACTAAATTTGCTAAATGATGCAAATGGGTGAAAACTAGTGGTTAGCGATGGAACTTTTTGTGATGCGTGAAATTGTCCGTCTATCTGCCGATTTCAGATCCAATGGTCACAGTTCGAAAAAAAAATGGATTATCGTGGATGAGTTTTGTTACCAGACATCACCACAAGGTTGAAAATTTTCATTTGTACAGTTGTGGACTCGGAATCCAATCCTGCACAATGGGAGATTTTCAAACTTCGTTTACCGATGAAAGCCAACAAAAGGGCATTAGAAATTGCTCGATGATTCGATTCGAGTCGCGCTGATTCGGACATTTTCGAATAGTCGAAATATTCTCAAAATCTTACCAAACGTTTCCTTCTGAACTCATCCTCTATCATCAGATCTGACCTGGTGATAGAAAAAGAGTTCACAGCCGTTCCGATTCAGAAACTACTTTTGATTCCGTTCTGAAATATTTCTCTTTTTGATAAGCTTGCTCAGACTGATGAGTCATCATTGAATATAATACATGAGTGGAGGCGGTCAAGATTCGCCATTGTGCAGACATGTGTGACCTTACCACCAATAAGTACACAGACCGACACACGCGTGTGAATGGGTTAACCGATATTGCACAAGTGCCAGAGGGGGAGGATAAAACGAGAGGCCGCACCAGACGCGTATGCCATTCTGTGGTTATTACGCGCCTATAAAAGCAATTATTAGAAGGACACTCAGCAATTCATTTGACTGTCAACAAAAACACATTTTATCGCCAACTAAATTTGCGAGGGGAACCCGTGTTACTTCTTTTTAGCTATCGCTGGCGATTTAAAGTGTAATTGCGGTGCACGATTTGTAGAAAATTCCAGTGAAATTTCGCTTCAATTTAAAAATAGTCCGTCAACGATTTCCGTTCCACACATGTGTGCGGAACGGATTTTCATTTTTCGCATGGTTTTGTGTTGCTGTTGATAGGGAATTCATAGAACAGGTGTGCAAAAAATAAATAGACCTAAATACTTGCGTGGAGATTGATAATATTTTCGGTCATAAGACGGAGCAATATTATAATTTGAAAATCCGTGAGATTCGATTCGAAATATTTTGCTTGATTTGATTGAGGTTCGGTTGGAATCTATTCTATCTGAAATCGGAGATTCGCACGGCTCTATCATACATGTAGGCACACTCAAGAATTGTGCTGTTTCTCGACCAATACGTCAGTAGAGTGGCTTACGAGGGTATTTTGGGACGATATATTAATGTATTTCTGTGAGGGGATGGCAGGACCCTCCGCTATAGACGAAAGCTTCCTGTACCATCGACGATTTGTGATGGTCTCGTATGGAAGCCACTCTCCCCCTTTCTATATAATCATGATTTCCCGATCCACGTCCCTTCCCCATAATGTGTGGAATGTCCCACATTTCTACTTCTTGTTTTCTTTTATTTTATTCCATGTCCCACGTGGGAATTCCCGGAAGTGAAATCGTGCTTTTTTACTCTGGTAAACATGCTCTATTTTACTGGTAAAGTAGGACCCCGCCATCAATGCTTAGGGTAGAATTCCTCTAAAATGGGTAACGTGGATATAAACGATTGACTGAACTTGACTTTATCTCCATGTTGCGGTTACGATTTGCCATTGTGCAGGGGTATGCTACCTTAAACACCCCTAATAAATTTATTCCATGTAGCACGCTGAAGAGACCGCGGTTCACAGAGTGCACTTGATGTTTGGACTCAAAGCCGTACATTATCCATCCACGGAAGTCGAAATGGGCTGAATTTCCTATATTTTTATGAAGAAATTTAAGAAAAATCATATTTCAATAGAAAGACAAATGTATATTAAAAAGCGATATTCATTGATTTATCTTTTAATTATATATATAGAGAGAGCATATGAAATGAGTGTTTTGGTCACTCGATTGATGAAACGATGTTAGAATTTTCAGTTTTGCCGGGCCTCTCTGTCGAGACAAAGCGCGAAATTTGTAGACGAATTTCATAAAAATCAAGTGACCAAATCACGAATTTCATATTTTGTTTGTCATATCGTCCCCTGAGTTCCAGTATGTTCTATGTGCCTACTGGCACATAGAACACATTGGTACTCGGGGGACGATATGACACCACAGTCACCAAAAACCCCACATCTTTTAGACAGAAAAGGGTTAAAGAATGGAATTTCACCTCGAACGTCATGCATTTGACTGTGACGGGTCACAGCTGCACACAAGTCATTCGACATAAATCATTATTATACCTCATTATAAAACACAATGTTATTTTCCCATACGCTGCAGTGGGTCAATTCGCAATGTTACCCGGCCATGTTACATTGCCGTGAAACATTTTTCGCAATGTTACCCTCTGAAACCGAAGTGTTCCGAGAAGGCTCGCGGAAACGCACGAAGCAAAAAGAAGTGACGTCATTTATCTGCCAAGAGACGCTTTTTTCCGCAATCCACTGTTGTTTACCTTGTTATACTATGGCTTCCGTTAACACTTCTTGTTTCGCACAGATGTCTTCAGAAGACATTGATCATTTAGTTCAATCAAAAGACAGTATTAGCACTAAGCGATGCTCCATGTAACTCTGAGCAAAAGCTGATAATTTTTTGTCCCCAGTTTGTGAACTGCAATGTCACAATGAATGATTATGGTGCTATGCCAAGACTACCAGAACAGTGAAAAGTGGCTGTGAAACGAAGAAATGGTGTTTTGTTAACTGTTATTGTTTATGCCTTAAATACTTTTGTCAAACTAGCTTTTGTTGCAATGCATCCCAACCAGAGACATTTTATTGCTATTTTATTATTTTTTTATATGATCCGGGGAAATATAGATTGATTCGGTATAATAAAACAATGATGACCTGGTCAGAGGGTAACATTGCAGATTGTCTCCCGATGGAATCATTGTCTCCCTTGGCTTCGCCTCGGAAGACAATGGTTCCTCGGGAAGGCAATCAGCAATGTTACCCTCGGACCAGGTCATCATTTTTATAATATAACACAAGTACAAGAATGTTAAGATCAGTTTTGAAACAGCATTAAATTAACCAATCAGAAAGCGTTCTTTTGAAATTGACCAATCAAATCAACTGAAGGTGTTCTGAAGCACTAATTAATATTTATAGAAAATATGAAATGGTAATAAGCCGAAAAACGGAGAAGTCATATGATAAATATATATTTCAGACCATTTCCCTGCAACTTTACATAAAATAAAACTAAATTTAAATGAAAAAAGGCTGAAATCAGCAGATTAGCTGAAGTCTTTCATCTTTGACAGCCGTGCCGTCATTCATATTGACAGGATATGTAGGCTACACACGAACACTGGGAAAATAGAAAACGAATACCATTTTCTTATGGAGTGTACATATTATTCCGAGCTTCGATCTGAACTATTTGTTTTGATCAACAAAGAGATCGACGGTTTTTGTGACCTGAATAAATTTGAGCAATTCAAATTTATATTTGAAAATAGAACCCCAAGTTTCTATAAAAAAATATGCAGCGTGATCCACAATTTTTTCGCCAGACGATGAGCTTAATTTAGTTTAATGATAATAACGTCCACATGAGACAGATGCCAGTAAATAATAACAATAAACAATACACAATATAAAGATAACCATAAATTTCAGTATCTATTACTTTATTCTTGAAAATAATCAACACTTATTAGGTGAATCATTTATTTTTCGAAGAAATGATCTAACCATGTTGCAGATGACGTTGCATGTATCACTTCTCTTGTTACTCATTATACATATGAAATAACTTCTAGCGTGAAATAATTTAATCATTTGCCCCGCCTCTCCGTTGGATTGGTTGAAAGCATACAGCGTGAAAGTCGTCAAAATCGTATAAACCAAATCACGTCATGATTTGGAATGTCGCTACACGTTCGCACATCCGACCCAACTTCGAAGACTATGGAAGCCCCGCCCACTCAATCCAATTGTCACCGTGAGGGCGTGACGGCAGACTGATAGATGGATAACAAGCTTGTAAACAAAGATCAATGATCGATTTTTCATCGCCTCCAGTCAGCGAGAATATAATGATAATTTCTCAGGAACAATTGAATTTCATAAAATATACCGAAGTGGGAGACGAATAAAAGATCATATACCCAAACATGATTTTGGGGGAACTTAAAAAAAATGTTTTTAATGATATTGTTACGTGACTTGCTAAATATCTGTCTTCTGCGATCGAAAATCAAAACAACAAACAATTTGACAATGATTGACGTGACCTGTTTGTGGCACACTTTCCTGAGTTTGACTGTTGTCTTATGAGAAAATTAAAAGTTTTTCGTTCACGTACACATAGTTTTTATATTTTAATATTACAGCCGGATTAAATTATAAGAAATAACTGTTGTTTTCCTTTGGTTTATGCCATATAAACCGAAAATTTTCAGCACATGCTTAATCATAACTCGCTACGCGAGTTATGATTAAGCTTGTGCTGAAAATTTTCGGTTCATATCGCATAAACCAAAGGAAAACAACAGTTATTTCTTAAATAACTTCTAGTTTCGAATAAAAAAATAAGATAATTGAAGACCGTATGGCTCAGTTAGAAAAGGAATGCAAAGAACTGCGTCGACAAAACGGCAGATTGGTGACATTGGTCAATCAAGTTAATTCGTCAAAAAGTTGTTTGAAGGGACGAGAAGCTGAACAAATGAATACGCCAACTATTATTGAATGCGATCCTGAAAAAAATGCACATCCTACAGAAACGATGAAAATGACGCCTGAACAACCTTCACATTCATTTGAAAATTCTTGTTATGAAACTATCGAGACAAATTATCAATATCTAACAAATTCGACGCCACTACAACATAATGATGAGTCAGTTGTTTCAATTCCCGGTGATTGTGATGATGACATCACAGTTCAGCATAATGCCTGTGAAGCACAGATGCCTTCTGGTCAATCGCAGTACGAATCTTCCACAGTTTCTTACAAGCCTCTGCATCTCATACTAGGGGATTCGGTTCTGAGAAAAGTAAATCCGAGAAAAATTGCCGTTGGAAATGAGAGAGTCGAATATGTTGTTCAGCCTGGACAGAGAATAGCAGGGTTGATGCGATGACTGGAAGAAGGAAATTCCGATGAATATATAAATGTCCATAAAGTAACGATTCATATTGGGATTAATAGTTGTAGAAATGGCATTGTTACCAGTCGAAAAGAACTTGTTGAGCTTATTTCCAAAATTAAAGAAAAACATCCTAGTGCCAAAGTGCGGTTGTCTTCAATATTACCAACACTTCATTGGGATCACATAAATTACTTAGTTGAAGACACTAACTGTTTGTACAAGGACGTCTGCTCTGAAGAAGGATGTATTTTCATAGACAATACACGTGGATTTGTCGACAATTCAACATCAGAAATTCGTCGTTCACTTTAGTGGGATAGCCTGCACCCGAGTTTTGAATGGGTGTGTGTGCTAGCTTTAAACATCAAATATGCGAAAGAATCCCAGGATATTATTGAATTACAACCACACAGAATACCACGGAGAAATGAACAAACAGGTCACTTCAATCGATTTACGGGTCCCTCTGCAATCAGCCTGCTTCGTTTCAACGCTACGAATCAGTGAATCGTGGTGGAAGAAGGGTAACGACAAATCAACATGAATTGAACAACAGGTCACAGAGAAGTAACGAAATGTCATGTACAGACCAATCTTTGAGAAATGATTTGATTATGTTTTCAAACCAATTGATGAAATTTTCAGAAGTTATTTGTGGCAGGTTGGGGAGGATTTAATCATAACATTGCATGTTAAAACGAGTTTATACTATTGTGTACACTTTTTAATTACGTACAACGGGTGTTTAATATTCATTCTGACTCTACTTATGATAGTTTCAAAAATTTATACAATTATTATAACACATAAAGGTCGATAACTTGCGAATTTGAAACAATAAATACATTTAGGATATATATACTTGTCCAAACGTACATGAGTTATGAATATATTTATAGGAACTTTCCGTAAAATGTAGAATGGAATATGTATTGACAGATAGTTTTTTAATTAAATGTTTATTTCGTTTCTGATGATCCAAACGAATTTCACTGTGATGTTAAATCATTTTCAAAGTAACACTGCGTGGAACGCACAGGGTTTTGTGAACAAACTCGATAACCCAGATGTTGTCTTACTTTTAAACCGGACGATTTCATTACTATAACGGAAACGTGGGATTGTGAGGGCCAGTCATTATATTTAAGCAGAAGGATGCCAGAGGAGGAATAGCTTTTTGTTGTCGTTCGAAATATATGAAATATCTCAAATCTGTTGAAAGACTGCATGGAACAACGCTGCGGGTTTAATGTAGTGGAGAGATGTTTAGTCTAAAAAACAATATTGTTTTCATTTCCATATACATTCCGCCATTTAATTCTTCTCATTGGAGAAATAATAATACATGTACTATACAATCAGTATTCAGTAACTTAGAGCGAGACCTGGTGGGCTTAGAATTAAATCAATTGACTATCATTGGTGGCTGATTTTAGCGCACGTACAGGTGGTCGACCAGATTTTGTTACAAATGATGACGATTCACATTTAGTTTTACCTGATAATTATACATTTGATTGTGAAAATGATAGGGCAAGTTTGGATAAGGAATGTAATTCGTTTGGCATACAATTATTATCTATGTGTAAATCGTCTGGTATGAGAATAGTGAATGGCAGGAAATTTGGAGATTCTCTTGGAAATTATACAAGCTGCAGTTACAATGGAGCTAGTATTGTTGACTATGTATTGATAAACAAGAGGTACCTACCCGATGTTAGCTATTTTTGTGTTAAAACTCCGACAGAATTTTCAGATCATAGTCAACTGACTGTTCATTTCGATTTTAGGGTAATCGAAGTAGAAAGTACTAAGCTTCAAAATACCTACCAAAAAACATAATATAGTTACAAAATGGTGTAAAGAGAGCGGAGATAAAGCAATTTCTACCTTATATGATCCATATTTTCAAAAAAGATTAATGGAGTTCAGATTAAGTGAGTATTATGCAAATCCCATTGGAACCGAAAGGTCCACCCGAGATCTGAATTAAATCATATTGTTTATTAATAAAGCTTCATCGAAAGTGATAAATTTTAGATAAAAACAAAAACGTAAACGTCACTGGTTTGATAGACATTGTAAACAGTTAAAAAAAGATATGGCAAATGTCGTAAATGAGATGTAGAAGAGGCCTTATGATAAGACATTACTGATTAAATTTCACTCTATCAAAAAAAATAAGAGGGAGACAAAACGTAAGCGCAGAGAATTTTATTAATGTATCTCTGATAAATTATTTAATGTGGAGACAGCTAATCCTTCCGAGTACTGGAGTATTATTAACACATTCGTGCTAAGAAAGAAAAACCCAATTATTTACACCAGATGAAACTGTAGAATTCTTTAAAACATAACTTTGTCTGAAAAGATCTGAGTCTGAAATACGTCATCTTCCGGCGACAATTAAGAAGCCAGATATCAAAGTAAACAATGACCACATAACCGCTAGAGAAATAGTAGACGCTGCAAGGCAGCCCCAAAACAAAAAGTCATCGGCAGTAGATAACATTCCGAATGAAATATTAAAACTTATGTTCCAATTATTATAGATGATGTGGTCAACCTATTTAATCAAATATTATATCATGCCATTACCCTGTATGTTGGAGTGAGTCTATAATAAAAATTCTCTATAAGAATGGCGATCGACATGATCCAAACAATTATGGACCGTTTGCACTGAGTAGCAAATTTGGAAAATTATTTAATAAAGTAATAAACGCGAGACTGAATGAGTATTTAGAATACAACGATTTAATAAGCGATAACCAATTTGGATTCAGAAAGTATCGTGGAACAATGGACAGTGCATTCATTTTGCGCACATTGGCAAATAAATATAAAGAAGAGAAGAAACCAATGTACGTGGCTTTTGTTGATTTTAAGAAAGCATTTGATTCGGTAGATAGGTCGTTACTTTTTGAGAAAATGAAGTCATTGTGTATCGGTGGGAAAGTCCTCAAAATTCTTAGTTCTCTTTATGAGTCCAGTTACTATTCTATAAATACTTCTGTAGGATTGAGCCCACCTTTACTCTCAACAGTAGGTGTTAGACAAGGATGTTCTATATCCCCCACTCTTTTCAAATTTTTTATTGATGACATATGTGGGATATTTGATAAATTCTGTTCACCAGTTAATGAGAATGGACAACAACTCAATCACCTACTTTTTACCGATGATCTGGCAATGTTATCAGATTCTCCAGCCGGATTGAATAAATGTGTTCAGAAGTTAGAACACTATGCGGGCAAATCAAATTTTGTGTCAATATTAATAAAACAAAATGCATGATTTTCAAAAATAGAAAAGATAGAAAAGATCCTACGTTTTGTATTGGAATAGCGAAATTAGATATCGTACATCAATATAAATACTTAGGTCTTAAATTCACATACAATGGAAACACAAAACAAGTTCAAGAGAATTTAAGTACAAAAGGATCGAAAGCAATGTTTTTCCTTACAAATTCTCCCAGAAAGTCACTTGACTTAACTCTTGATGTGAAATGTAAACTTTTTGATAAATTGATTGAGCCTATTTTATTATATGGTTGCGAGATACGGTCCCCTGACGTTAACACTCCTTTTTCGGGCACTACAGCCTGTGAACAAGTCCACTTGAAATGTTGTAAACAAATATTGATGTTGAATAGAAAAGCATCTAATCACGCAACACGGGGAGAGTTGGGTAGATATCCTATTGTGAACGATGCTATCTTTCATCTCCATAAATATGTCGACAAATTATCCAAAATTTCTGGCGATAACATTTTCCCCAACTCATTCAAGGGTGTCACTCAAATGTAAACTTCCGAAAACTTGGATAACTCAGTTATCTCGTTACAATATCAAAGTTTCCGATGCTAATACGTTAACCAATAGTAATGGAAAATGCCTGAAAGATGTATCAGCATAGAGAAAGGTTTACTAAATGTATGTTTAGTAATGACAAAATGAAAGGCAATAATAAGTTACGAACGTATCGATTAGTTAAAAAATGAATACAAGCTTGAACCTTATCTGAAAATCACCAGATCTCGACAGGCCCGTGAACTGTTTACTAGACTTAGGTTTAGTAACCATAATTTGGAAATAGAATATCTCCTAATGATGAGATAATAGGTCCTAATAATGAGATAATATCTCATAATGAAGAGATAATATGTCCTAATGATGAGATAAAAAGTCCTAATGATGAGATAATATGTCCTAATGATGAGATAATAAGTCCTAATGATGAGCTAATATGTCCTAATGATGAGATAATATCTCCTAATGATGAGATAATATCTCCTAATGATGAGATAATATCGCGTAATGATGAGATAATAAGTCCTAATGATGAGATAATATCTCCTAATGATGAGATAATAAGTCCTAATGATGAGATAATAAGTCCTAATGATGAGATAATATCTCCTAATGATGAGATAAAAAGTCCTAATGATGAGATAATATGTCCTAATGATGAGATAATATCTCCTAATGATGAGATAATATCTCCTAATGATGAGATAATTATGTCCTAATGAGATAATATGTCCTAATGATGAGATAATATCTCCTAATAATGAGATAATAAGTCCTAATGATGAGATAATATCTCCTAATGATGAGATAATTATGTCCTAATGATGAGATAATATGTCCTAATGATGAGATAATATCTCCTAATGATGAGATAATAAGTCCTAATGATGAGATGATGAGTCCTAATGATGAGATAATATCTCCTAATGATGAGATAATAAGTCCTAATGATGAGATAATGAGTCCTAATGATGAGATAATATCTCCTAATGATGAGATAAAAAGTCCTAATGATGAGATAATAAGTCCTAATGATGAGATAATATCTCCTAATGATGAGATAAAATGTCCTAATGATGAGATAATATCTCCTAATGATGAGATAATAAGTCCAAATGATGAGATAATAAGTCCTGATGATGAGATAATATCTCCTAATAATGAGATAATATCTCATCATTAGGACTTATGACATTCAATGTGTTTATACTTCTTTGCACTAATACGCTTCCATAAGTTGACAGGTTGCTTTTAACATCATATTTGAAGTGAGTAACAAGCTGACAATGATCGGAAAATTCAGAGGGCAATTTTACGCAAACGTAATCGACAGCAGAGAGAAACATTTCCGATATAATAACGTAGTCAACAACACTCGATCCATTATACTCATTGCTCGCGAAATGACCTAGTGTGTCTCCCACTTTTCGCCCATTAACTATCCGCAAACCCGCATTTCTACACATGGGCCGACAGAAGTTGATTACCGAATACATTAACATGTCGATCCACGTCTCCTCTTAGTTTCTCTTATATGATGCCTATATCACGACGTTGTTAGTTCCATAGATGAAGGTAGAATTACTCAAACAGATCCACTGAATGGCCCGAGGAATCCACTAAACCCTGGGAAGGAACTAACAAGCTCATCCGCTCAGCGACCTCAGTATAAGGATAAAACAAATTCCTTAGAATTTGCTACATCACTATAGTAAAATGTCTATGCGAACAACCAGGCCACCGCTGCTGGGCGTTAACAACCTGTCTACCAAATGTGGACCTATTATGGTATCGCGGAACTAAATATTGAAATTAGAGTTAATCGCCTTAAAATGTTGCACTCGGAAATGATACAATCTCTAAAATGAACAGCCTTGGGAAAATATATTGTTTCAATAAAGGTTTGAAACATTCTATTGACATCTTGGATTACTGTTGAATATTCCTGATAAAAAAGAGGGTAATTTGATTACCTTTAGACCTAAAAAATACAATTTACTTTTTGTGTGTTTTTGTAGGGAATTCCTTGAAAAATATGTGCACGTGACCGGTACTTCCTTTTGTGTCAGTTTTTCTCTCTTATTTGTTGCATGGCCCCCTGTTTTCGTATCAGAAAAAGTTGTCTGAAGGGCTATACTTGACAGAGATATTTAAATGTCAAAATTAAAGTGATGCGATCATATTTCTTTCTGCCTGAACGTTATTATGGTCGCCTATGGGAAAATATTTAGTTCCGTGATACCTATATAGCCGGACCCACACAGGGTTCAAGCGATACAGTAATGTGTCTCTGTTAACAGATGGGAATCTGTAAGTCTTGAAAATGCATCTGATAAATGGAAACATGTTTGAAGATATAAAATATGCATTGAATCAGTATGCATTACGCGTTTCGTTTGTCGAGGTGTTGCATATAAAATGTATGAGAAGGGGCGCCCCCCCCCCCCCCCCAAATGTTATGGACAAAATATGCAGGAAAGAGTGGGTGGGTAAAAAAAATCTGCAAAATAAAAATTTCCACCTATGTTCACGCATTTTTTCCAACCCATTCGCTAGCATTGAGAATAGTATAGCATGTACCCGATCGTCCCCCATTACCCGGACTTTTGGGGGAGGAGCTTGTGTTAAATTCCCATAGAACCGGACTTTTGGGGGAGCAATTTTTTTCTGTTCAAAACTTCGGCGCCATCCAGATAGATCCTGCAAATGGTGTACGTACTTCATATATAGTATGCTATGGTATGTACAGTGATATATGTAAACACAGGGCTCTGGGAATATAGTATGGTATGTGATGGAAACTTAATGGGAAAGGTGAGATTTTTCTTGAATGTTTTCCCCGAGAAACGGTTGACGTTGCTATTGACGTCGTGACGTCAAAATGCGCAAGAGACGTCATGGAGACGTTGATCACTGTTGTTGTCCGCTGTACATTCCGACACAACGTTGTTCGGACCAGGGTATCAGGCTTCTCGTATGGGGGTGGGGTGGGGAGGGGTGCGTGGGTGGGAGGGGTGGTTTTATGGCAGTAGTGGTATATACCAATGTTGGTATACTATTAGCCCAGGTTGGGGCTTCATATTATCCTATGTCTGCTATAGTTAGGTCAAGCAGTATTGTGGGGATGAGGGTCATGTATGGTCGCCCAGTGTGGTATGGCGAGATGGTCCTTGATGGTTTAGATTGGCAGTATAGGATGAATGGTCTGGTGGCCTATTACCCCCTTAGTACTATTAACCTACCGAATCCTTTGTATTATCTTATGGCCTCTTATTGGTAGTTCGTAATGCTAGGCCAGGCAGTATTATAATCGTTTGTTTAGAACGGGGCATAGGATGCACGGTATATACCCCTGTATGCCCCCTGTTAGTCCTCGGTATTATTAACCAATCGATTGCTTTGTATTATTATGACTGGCATAGGCAGTACGCTATGGCAGGTCAAGCGGTGTAGTGAGATGGGGTGGGAGTAATGCCTGGTAGTATAGGACGGCAGTATAGTATGAAGTACTATTAATCCACCTAATGCTTGATGTTATCCTATGACTGGTATAAGTAGTATGTAATGCTAGGCCAAGCGATATTATGGGTAGGGATAATACCTGGTAGTTTAGAAAAGTAGTATAGAATGGCCGGTATATACCACTGTAGGCCCCCTGTTAGTGCTTGGTTCTATTAACCAACCGATTGCTTTGTTTTATTATATGGCTGGTATAGGTAGTACGTTATGGTAGGTCAAGTGGTATTATGGGGTGGGGTAATGCTTGTTAGTTTAGAAAGGTAGTATAGCATAGGCTGTATATACCCCTATAGGCCTCTTGGTAGCCCTTGGTACTACTAATCCATCAAAGGCTTCATATTATCAAGCGGTATTGTGGGAGTGGTGTTACTTCCTGGTAGTACAGAACGGCAGCAGAGTATTGTTGGTATGCCACATCTTAACCGTTGATAGTATTAACCTACCGAATACTTGTATAATCCTATTACTGGTAAGGTGGTACGTAATGTCAGTAGTTCCTACCCCATTCCAAGTATACTTGTTCTTGTTTCATTTATCCAGATCATCAAATCAGTTCACTTTACGGAAGCTGATTAACTCATCATATTGCTTCATTTCCTGTTGTTTATACATATCCATACAAAGTTGTCTCCCTTGTGTATAACAAAAGCTTGTATCATTACTAAACCCATGAATCTATCGAGTAGTTACTGATAGCTCGAACGACTCGAACCCCATCGAGCTATCAAAAAGGGATTCCACAGCCACCCACGGGTGGGGGTGGGGGAGGGGGTTAATAGTAAAAATCTATAATAGCCAGTTTGGGGGCGGGGAGATGATATTTGAAAGACCGTTGTGCGTGGTTTCGGGGCATTGCCCTATTGTCCTAACTAGGACCCTGCGGCCGTTGCCCCTCCCTTGGGAGGAGCGCGCAACGAGCGAGGTCCTAGTTATACGCCTAGCCACCCCAACACACACCCTTGAGAAAATATTGCAAAATGTGGTGCTCGGAGAGCGAATCTGAGGCATTTGTAGTAAGTGTGACCCCTATATTGGAGACCATTTTGGGCCTTTGTGTTGTGTGAAACTTGAATTAGGCCAATGTTTTGGAGGCAGCGAAAATTTTATGGAGGGGCTCCTCCCCCCCCCCCCTTCCGCAGTTATGCCACTGCTCTGTTGACGTGTATATAATTAGTTTGAAAAGTGGATTGGAATTCATATGAAAAGAAGGTATGATAATTGGAAACACAGCGGAATAATTTTTCATTTTCATCACCACAGTGGTGGTGGGGTGGGAGTCCGTCTGAATTTTTTTTCTTTTCTATCTTTTGCACGGGTGGGGTGGTGTGATTGGTAGTTAAATGTCGGAAATAGATTTTAGACCTTGTGCCTGCAAAGTTTTTTCCCGCCCCCGGGTAAACTTATATTTTGAGGGGTGGGGCATTGGCTTGTGCCCCATCCCCCCATGTGTTCTATCAAATCCGCCAGTAGCCTCAAATTCCGTGATATCCGCTTGGAGGCAGTGGCTTAGCCATGGAGGGGGGGGGGGGCGGCTCAGCTGGGCACATGCCCCCCCCCCCCCCCCCAAATTCCGGTGTCATGCCCCCACCCCGGTGATGTGGCCTAATTATTGATGCCTTTTACAACTTATAATTTATAATTTATGGACACAAACAAACTCAGAGTCAAGGAAATTGCGCTTTTTTTTGTCTCGAATTTCACAATTTTTTCCGGGGCTGCCCCCCCCCCCCCCACCAAAAGAGAGGGGTGTCCCTCTCGCCACTATCTGTCACGGATGATACTGGGCATCCTACGCAGGGAGGAGGTAGCCGCTACGTTCAGATCGCTGAATTAGCTCCCCTAGATATTACCCTTGCCCCCTAACTTTGATATCCGGGCTACGCGACTGCTTGGAGGTTCCTGTATTTTTGTACTATCAAATACCCCAGTGGCGTTGCCCCATTCCCCCACCCTCAGTACCGAAAGTATATGATCTGCATGGATGTACAACAACAATAATTAATATAACATACTACATTCAGTGTAAATTTTATTTTGTCGATTAAAATCTCGGTGTCGGGATTCAAACCACTGTCCATTTATTTATCAAAAAGGCACTTGTCGGTCATTCAGAAACGGAGGTAAATTAAACTAAAACCAACCTGTACCCAAATGAGCTTCCATAAATTCGCCCTGCTGTATTTTCTATAACAAAACATCGACCTCCAGTCAGAGAGATTTCTATTTCCTTTTCATACGCCTTACATTCCATTTACACGTATTGTATACCTGATATATATGAGAATATTCGACGATTTGCACCACTACCTTTCGTAGCTTCCATATACATATAACAATTTCAAAAATCCTCAAACAGGTCTGCTGTGACCTATGCTGGGGGGAGGGGGGGGGGGGCAGGAAAAAATTTGCAAATATACGGTTTAAAGAAATATTTTCATCCAATTGGGAGTGGTTAAGACTCATTTTCCCCATGATATTTGATGAAATTGAGTTTATATTTGTCAAAAACAAGAGATGTTTTTTTTCGAATTCGGAACCGCCCACTATCCCGGTCTTATAGTATGGAGGGGCAACTAATACTTCGTGGAAAAGAGAAATATAAAATTTGTTGGACCGGAAATGGGCCCAGATAGTACCATTATTACAACATATCTTTTTTTTTTTAAAAAAAAAAAAGAAGCATTTTCAGAGGTCAGATTGGATGGGGTGGGAGTTGGGGGGGGGGGGGGTCTGTGTGTGCACACTCTCTCTGTTCTGCCTATTTACTAATTGAGTGGTTTTGATAAGTTTATTTTATCTTTCATTTTCAATAAAAAAAATCGGAATAGAAACTGTTTTATTCTTCTATTACCCTCACCTATTATTCTTGCCTTGCAGGGGTTTTATTCTAACGTTAACCATTTACCTAACATGAAAAGCAGACGACACTTGCAAAAAAAATTCTTGAATAACTAAATTTTTTTCATTTTTTGTCTCAAAAACATAGGTTTTGACCCCTCGTTGGAACGAGCTCGACGAGCTCGTTCCAACGAGGGGTCATAACCTATGTTTCCGAGACAAAAAATGAAAATATTTTGAAAATTAATTGGCGATTTTTGAGAATAGCGCTGGCCGGTTTTGGCCGTTACGTTGGGTAAAGGGTTAAAAATATCTATGTGCAATTCAAAGAGAAAACTTCGCTTTCGTTTCGCCTCATATCCCACAAAACCATGGGAACAAATACAATGCACAGCGCGCTTTGATATGGATTTATTGTTTGTTTTAGAAACCTGTATCCAGTAAACAAAGAAGGGTATAAAAGGTTACGATCGATGACGTTGGCAAGCGCACAAAGATTCACCATACATTTGTCTCGGTCAAACGTTACATTTGACAGCCAAAAAAATGGTAAGTTAAGTATATGTATATATATTCTTTATTTAGGTATATATTGTAATTTAATAGGAGTTTGAATATAAAAATTCAGTGCAGAATGATGAAAAAAATTCTTCTACGCCAAAATGTTGAACTGAGGTCAACACATCTGAAAATAGTGTTTTCTGTGCTCATCGGACCAGATTAACACTTAATAATGCTATATAAGTAATGGTTAATTTTGCTTGAAAATAGGCGACATGGTATTTTTGATGGCATCAAATATCTTCAAAATGTTTTCATTTTTCATTTTTCGGTGTTCAGAACTGCGAAGCATGTTCATAAATACGGAGGGACTGCAAAAAAAGTAACAAATTATAATTTTGTTTATATTTTTGACCACATCGAAAATAACTTATCATTTATTTTCAAACTAACTTTCCATTACTTACCTTAACCCTTTACCTAACACGAAAGGCAGACGACACTTTCAAAACAGAATCCTTGAATAGCTGAGTTTTTTTCTCATTTTTTGCGTCAAAACTATAGCTTATGGCTCCTCATTGGAACGTGCTCTGCGAGCTCGCTCCAATGAGGGGGTCATAAGCTATGTTTTTGAAACGAAAAAAAAAATTAAAAAAAATAATGAAAAATGATTGCTGATTTTTGCGAGTAGCACTGGTTTGTTTTGCCGTCACCTTGGGCAAAGGGTTAATGGTGTTCTGTTGACTGTTGACAATACGAGCTGAAATAAGCTGTCACGTGACTCAGGAAACATTTTTATTTTTTTATCTCTGGTGATAATCCCAGCACTTTGTATAGTTTTGTAAAACTCTTCCTAAAGTTGAAACTTAAAAAATGGAAAAATCATACCGAAGAGTTATTGAAATTAAACTACAGCTTCGTTCACTTCCTAACCATTTGAATCCGAAAGGCCGTTTTTTCGATTCAGGCTCGTAATACGATCTGAATTCCTAAAATAAATAGTTCCTCAGTGAATGTCTATGTCTATGATAGAGCAATCAGACCAGAAACTATTAGGGGGTCGGGGGCGTACTGCCCCCCTATGGCCACCTCTGTCAGAAAATTTGGCCCCCTTTTACTGCATTTTGCATACAAGAAGGAGCTTATATGGTCATTTGAGGGAATTTTCCCAATTTTTTTCGGGAATTTTGTCGGAAATTTTCAAAGGATCGCTCCCCTGCAATCTGTCGTCGGGGAGAGTCTGGCTTCGGGCCGGAGTGCAATGAAGATTTTCAACGTGCAGCCCCAAGTCTGCACGTTGAAAATATTCATCGGTCTTCCCAAGGTATCGAATATAGATTCTAAAAATGGAAATGTTACTACCGTGAGCTCGCCATAAGAGCTTCACAAATCTGAAATGTTATCACCTGCTTAGGCTCGAATGTCAACGTCTGGGCGTAACTGTACCTCTGGCTGTCGGAGGGTTCCGATCAGCAATGTTTGTCATCTATAAAGCCACCGTACTTCTGATTTGGGTCAGATATTGTCTACTCATACCTTATGTGCCTTTTGCAAGTCCTCCGTGAAAGTCCTATTGAAATATTCACCGTTCCTGGTTGAATTCACGATTCACAAATGCCCCTTTTTGTGCTAGGGCGAAATTGTCACTCACACGGATCTCCAGTCGGTATTACGATGCTTCGACAGAAAAACAAACTACTCAGAACGCAATCAGTCTGACGCTTCAAAGGGTTAATACGCACAATACAATTAACCTACACTTCTGACTATTGCAGGCTGATACCTGCTACTCGACAATCTAAACTTTAACGTTCCACCTGGGTTTTCCTTCTCAACGAATTTGGCACTCTAGCCGCCTATCAACCTTAAGCTAAATAAATCGTGGAATGCCCTCTCTGGCGATTCCAGCCGTTCCAGGGTCCTGTGATCGAAGGTACCTCTATGCCAGGAAACAGAGTCCGCCTGTCCTGGACTTCACCAACGTGTGTGTGACCCCAAGTGTGTGTCTAATGCTCTGCTCTTCAAGGTATATATACTTTTTACCCTAAAGTGTCAGGTGGATAGACGCTCATCTGTCCATCTGCCAAAACGGTGGGAGATGACGTATATCGAGGCAGAATCAATACAAGTCATCTCGCGCGTGACTTAACGGTGATTTCACTTGTCGAGAAAACCGATTCGTTTCTGCCATTCATTGTCATGACAAACATTTCTATCTCTTAGAATCTCGTTTCTCAATTGGCCGTGACGATATCCTGCCATCAACCGATTACGTCTCGTAAGACTCGCGACTACTGTATAAATTAAATGAGATTAGACCTTATCTAACATACCGTTTCTCCCCTGGGTCCCTGCGCTGAAGCTGGATATACACCACGTGTGTTTTTTCCATGTCCAGCTTCACAGAGAAGTGAAATTCACGTAGGGTTTTTCGCCTTGATGCGGAATATCTTTTGAACTTACAATATCTTTATATATGAGGCCCCTTTCCCCTATATTTAGGCTGGCTTTGCCCTGACAACTCCCTTCCCGAGAGAAACACCCTGTGTATCTCTTAAAACACAAGGGGCAAAGCCACGCACGCTCGCCTCTCACACCTTTTAACAATCTACCCATCATGTTCAAGACTACAAAACTGTACCCTAGTGGTCGTGGGGCTCATGACCGGGCTCATGCGTCGGCCATGTCGACTCCCACGACACACACGCCACCACATGCTCCCGTCTTGCGGGTTTACATATGGAGAGTAGCCTTATCCTTAGATTTGCAGCACTCTCTCTCTCTCTCTAATACTATATATTCACACCTAAACATACACATTTTTATACACATTCGCTCATTTTGCAAACAGTTCACTTGGCACTCACTCCGACAAGTAACACCGTCCGCGCCTTTGCGTCAGATGGGTTAATTGAATTCCAACGGAGTGTAATTTCACCTCCTATTCCCCTATGTCTTGTGAAGGGGCAAGCGACTCTGCATTATGTTGATCCTCACCCTCGCAAAGCTCAACCAGGGGATTAAATTTGTGCCTCACACACTCACACATTCAACACACAGATTTCCCGACCGCGCCTTTGCGACAGACGGGGTTAGTGTGCCTCACACTCACAACAAACTCTCGTCAATAAAAACAAGCGCGGTTTCCCCCGGGCCTTAACACCGGGTTTGTGCATCCCATACTTACAAAACTCGACACACAGGCTCCCCGTCCACGCATACGCGACGGATAGGGCAGTGTATCTCACATTCGCACTCACAACCAACTCTAGTCAGCAGTCAGAGCAATAATAATACTAAAATAAGAAAATTTCTTCCGGGCCTTAACACCGGGTTTCCGAAACTCATCACCTCATCCACAAAAATATTTGCGACTGGAGCCCCCGTCCCAGACACCAGGCCCACAGCCACCCAACTATTGCTTCTTTATAACCACCGACCATTGGTAGGGGCCCGGTTCCCAGTATCCCCTTGGGTAACCCTTGACACACCCCTACTTCTCGCCCCGTTATTTCTACGGGTATTCCACCAGGGTCCCCATACCCTGTCATTGTCGCATTCCCAAGAGCTCCCCTTGGCGCTATATCCCCCAGACTCACTCGTCCCGGCGATTACCTTCGTTCGAACGACACTGGCCGCCCTTGGCCCTTGTGCCGTCGACCCCCAGGTCCATTGCGACGACTTCTTGCGCACCTTGGGCGCTGTGCAATCACTGTGTGGTCTCCGCCACTTAGGATGCTTCTCCTTTGGTTTGTGGACCCTTTCCTCGGCCCCCTGGTCCCATCCACTTTAACACCCTCAACTTGTGTTGACCCGTGCCCTCTCAATTCTGGGTAAGTTTACCCAGCCATTTGCGTGGGTCTGGCCTCCTCTCTCCACACGGGTGACACCGACTTCTTGGGACGCTCAACTCCCCCACATAAATTTGCTTGAGGGACTTTCCCCAATGACCCCATTGGGTTTCCTCGCTGTTTAGCGTTTCGCCTGGACCGCCTGCGACCCCTTCTTCCCAGTTGGACAGGAGTCGTCCCTCCTGAAACTTTCCGACATTTCGTCGTGTAGGGGCCATCCCCTGGACCATCGGATTGGTTCCCCCTGGGAACCTTCCCTTCCTTACTCGGTACGTTACCGAGTGCAACCGTCGGGGGTCCTTGCCCACCGGCTTGAACTTCCTTTGCCCTCGTTGGGCCCTCACTTGGCCCCCTACCCCTGGACCATAACTCATCAGGGCTTGCCTTCACCCCTGGGATATTACCTATGACCAGGTCGTACACAGGCGATTCAATGCACATGGCTTCCACTTCGCCACAATAAAATGGGGTATCCACAGTTATCCTCGCGATAGGAAACCTTCTAACGGTCCCATTTATCAAAATACACAAATGGTCACGACCCAACAATTGCTTGTCGTCAACGAGTTGCCTTCTAACCGCTGCAGAGGAGCACCCAGAATCCCGGAGTAGACGGATCTCCCTTTGTCCCACATACCCTGGGTACACTGGCATATTAACCTTCTCCTGCGAAGTTGTGAGCCTCTCACACATGCCACTTATTATCGGGACAACCTTCCCGCCTTCCAGCCTCAATTCTCCCTCTTGTATACATTCCCGGAGGGGACTGTGTTCTGGACTGATAGTTTGACAGAACGCTGCCGTCTGTCTACTGGGCCCTGGATCTACGCGGTCACCTTGCTTCCAACCCCTTGGTGCTGCGTTTCCGGCCCCCTGCTGAGGTGGTCTAATGTTCCCAGTGGTCCTAACCTGCTTCTGCCAGCAGTCACTGGCAATATGACCCCGCTTGTTGCAGATAAAGCAAGTGGTGTCCTTGGGAGTGCTTCCCTTTCGGCTGGTCTGCGACGCAGGCGGATTGGGGTGGTGTTGCCTTACGGGTGCCATTGCCAACCCGTTTGCCCCACCCCTAGCCGATTTGGGTGCATTGACACTCCCACCGTGGGCCTCGATGTAGCGTTCTGCCACAGTTGCCATCTCATCATAGGTGGGCGGACCCCTTTTCTTGATGAACAGGCCCAACTCCTTGGAGCATGTAGTTAAAAACTGCTCCCGGAGAAATAGATCTCGCAAGGCTCCATATGACTCATTCACTTCTGCGAGATCAGTACAGCGGTCAAAGTACCGCCTAGCTCAGGCAAAATACTGAGGTACTGTTTCTCCCTTCTCCTGCTTAATTTCTCGGAACTTGGTCCGGAATCCTTCTTCAGTGAGCTGGTATCTTCGAAGGATGGCATTCTTCAGCTCACTGTAGTCGTTAAGAAGTGCAGGAGGCATACTGGTATAAGCCTCGAGGGCATTACCTGACAACAAGGGGCTCAAACACATAGCCCATGTGTCTTCTGGCCACATTTGACTGGAGGCAAAACGCTCGAACCTCTCCAAGTACGAGTCCAAGTCATCTGTGTTTTCATTAAAATGAGCGAGGTGGGGGCGTGGGACATGAATTGCTACCCCTGCACTCCCGTCCCCTGAGCGCCGACTTTCATTCTCCACATCGGCCCTTGCTCTGAGGAGCTCTAATTCTCTCTCGTGCCTCTGTTGTTCGAGCTCTCGTTCTGCCTCCCTTGCCTCCCTTGCTAATTGGGCTTCCCTCTCTCTCGCCTCATTTGCTAATTGAATCTCTCTCTCTTTTGCCTCCCTATCTAATTGAATCTCTCTCTCTTTTGCCTCCCTATCTAATTGGGCTTCTCTCTCCCTCGCCTCTCTTGCGTCGTTCTCACGCTCTCGTTCTAATTGAATCTCTCGCTCTTTTGCCTCCCTATCTAATTGAATCTCTCTCTCTTTTGCCTCCCTATCTAATTGGGCTTCTCTCTCCCTCGCCTCTCTTGCGTCTTTCTAACGCTCTCGTTCTAATTGAATCTCTCGCTCTTTTGCCTCCCTTACTGCTTGGGCCTCTCTCTCCCTTGCGTCATTACGTAAGGCAATCTCCTTGGCCTCACGTTTCTGCTCATCTTTAACGAACTTCTGAAGTTCGGCCCCCTCAAGGCCCATTTCCTTGCCTAATGATACCAGTTGGGCGAGGGGTGTAACAACATCCATTTTGATTTTTTCTTTCTATCTTCAACACTCGTCAGAAAGAATGAAGAAGGAAAAGAAAGAAAGAAAAAAAAATATGGCAATTGATCCTAATTTCCCTCTGTAATTTAACGTAATTAAACGCCCCAAATATTCTGAAACCTACCGCAGTTATAGTGGCTATTAAGTATCCTTTTGGGGACTACTGTATTGCGATATTAAACCTTTGAACGGCATCAGCTGACCGAACGCGTCAAAACATAAACAGAACCGCCCTTAAAATAAAACAAAATTTCCATATAGCCATTTTTTACCTTTTAGAAATATCCTGGTTAGCGCTCGCCAATCAATGTCAGGAACACCTGAGGCCCCGTAAGGCCTGGGCTGACGTGGGGTTATTTAGTCCCGCTGATGAAATTGCGGGGAAATTAGACCGACGTGGAGAGTCGGAATCCTAGTGCCGCGAACTCGGCGCTGGGAGCTGAGTTCGACCGGCGCTGTGATTTCTCCACTGCCAAATTGGCCTAAGATAGGTTCGATTTCCTTTAGGTGTGATTCCTAATCACTTCAGGCTGCGTAATGGAAAGAATGATTTAAAGTAACAACGATTCTTTTATTTACACATAAAAATAAAGCCGTTTCAATACTTCAATAATCAACAATTCGATTCTTTTCACAGAAAATGGGCTGCTAGGTTTAAATAACTCTCAACAACTATATAGTCATTCTATAGCCCCGTACTGGCAATATAGTCTACACACTGGAAATGTTACTACCGTGAGCTCGCCATAAGAGCTTCACAAATCTGAAATGTTATTACCATTACCGTGAGCTCGCCATAAGAGCTTCACCTGCTTAGGCTCGAATGTCAACGTCTGGGCGTAACTGTACCTCTGGCTGTCGGAGGGTTCCGACCAGCAATGTTTGTCATCTATAAAGCCACCGTACTTCTGATTTGGGTCAGATATTGTCTACTCATACCTTATGTGCCTTTTGCAAGTCCTCCGTGAAAGTCCTATTGAAATATTCACCGTTCCTGGTTGAATTCACGATTCACAAATGCCCCTTTTTGTGCTAGGGCGAAATTGTCACTCACACGGATCTCCAGTCGGTATTACGATGCTTCGACAGCAAAACAAACTACTCAGAACGCAATCAGTCTGACGCTTCAAAGGGTTAATACGCACAATACAATTAACCAACACTTTTGACTATTGCAGGCTGATACCTGCTACTCGACAATCTAAACTTTAACGTTCCATCTGGGTTTTCCTTCTCAACGAATTTGGCACTCTAGCCGCCTATCAACCTTAAGCTAAATCAATCGTGGAATGCCCTCTCTGGCGATTCCAGCCGTTTCAGGGTCCTGTGATCGAAGGTACCCCTATGCCAGGAAACAGAGTCCGCCTGTCCTGGACTTCACCAACGTGTGTGTGACCCCAAATGTGTGTCTAATGCTCTGCTCTTCAAGGTATATATACTTTTTACCCTAAAGTGTCAGGTGGATAGACGCTCATCTGTCCATCTGCCAAAACGGTGGGAGATGACGTATATCGAGGCAGAATCAATACAAGTCATCTCGCGCGTGACTTAACGGTGATTTCACTTGTCGAGAAAACCGATTCGTTTCTGCCATTCATTGTCATGACAAACATTTCTATCTCTTAGAATCTCGTTTCTCAATTGGCCGTGACGATATCCTGCCACCAACCGATTTCGTCTCGTAAGACTCGCGACTACTGTATAAATTAAATGAGATTAGGTCTTATCTAACATACCGTTTCTCCCCTGGGTCCCTGCGCTGAAGCTGGATATACACCACGTGTGTTTTTTCCATGTCCAGCTTCACAGAGAAGTGAAATTCACGTAGGGTTTTTCGCCTTGATGCGGAATATCTTTTGAACTTACAATATCTTTATATATGAGGCCCCTTTCCCCTATATTTAGGCTGGCTTTGCCCTGACAATAACAGTAAACCTCTGACGTGCATTGTGTCACCTTATGATAACGACCCCAAGACTTTTTAGACTTGAAAAGTATCCACCGAGACAGGCATTATAGTCCCTGGACTACTCCACATCAGTGAATGACCTACCAATACAGAACAGCACAGAAAAGCGGGGGACGTCGCGATGATAACATTTTGACGATGAGGGAGTATAAATCTGATTTGTCCCGAGTGGGATGGCTCACTTCCAGACTGTTAAAATATTCCAACTTCATCAACTGACTTCTTCAGATAAAAATCAAGGGATTTTATTAGTTAATCTTGGCTCCATTTTGGCCATTCGTCAAGTTCTTCCACCATAAATCACCACGTCTTTAGAACCGCTGGTTTTTGACATCAGCCATTTATGTTCACAGGTTGAAAATGCAATAGTGGAAAACTAGGAAAACACAATTGAAGAAGTTATAAATAGTACTGCCGGGCCCTAGAACTCGAACTTTCTTCGCCCGTAAAACTGTCCAACACGACGTGACTCTGGCTTTTAACCCTTTACCCAACGTAACGGCCAAAACCGGCCATCGCTATTCTCAAAAATCGCCAATTAATTTTCATTATTTTTTATTTTTTTTCTCAAAAACATAGCTTATGATCCCTCGTTGGAACAAGCTCGTTCCAACGAGGGGTCATAACCTATGTTTTTGAGACAAAAAATGAAAAAATTCAAGAATTTTTTTTTGCAAGTGTCGTCTGCTTTTCATGGTAGGTAAAGGGTTAACTTATCAGAATGCCCTCTGTTCAAGGCCTCAATGAAAATGTTACAGAAATCACACTCCAGCCCTCGTGGCTGTCGTTCAGAACACACGAAAAATAATTGTTATTTCTTTTGTCCTTCAGCGTGAATGTATATCTATCCATGTCGGCCAAGCCGGAGTCCAGATAGGCAATGCCTGCTGGGAGTTGTACTGCCTGGAACACGGAATCCAGCCTGATGGTCAGATGCCCTCTGACAAGACAATTGGAGGTGGTGACGATTCATTCAACACCTTCTTCAGTGAGACTGGTGCCGGAAAGCACGTACCACGTGCCGTCTTCGTTGACTTGGAACCAACTGTAGTCGGTGAGTAACACAACTTTTTATCACGATTCTTCAACACAAGCAGGATACTATCTGATGCATAAACATTTACTATTTTTAGCATGCAATCTCAAGACTGTTGGCTGAAAGTTTTACTTACACTACCCTACAAATCAAATATATTGTCTCTTCAAATACATGTCCTTGATTTGATCCGATAGGATTCTGTACACTCTTAATTCAGTTGGGTTAAAAATCAACCCAAATCCCATCAACCCAAATCAACAGGGCTGAGTGAATACGAACCCAAATGGGTTCAGATTCACTCAACCCTGTTGATGTGGGTTGATTTTTAACCTAACTGATTTTAGAGTGTAATATCAAGGATAAAGAGGTTCAAATATTTCAAATATCTTGAATCTTCCCTGGAAACGGCCACGCTGATACCCTTCTCCCTCAGTGTTCTGATTCATATGAGAGCATTCTTTGGTACAACAATATTTCTTTCATGTAGGAACAAAAATGTTTAACCAATTATGTCTTGTTTGACAGAAATCGATGATCTCCATCAAATAAGAGGTAACTGATTAATTCCAAAACATCATCCTGGAGAAAGTTTTCTTCTGAAAGCTATTGTGCGCGGTTGGAAATATGTCCTCATTCAAAAGTTGTATGCAGTCAAAATGACAGAGAATTTGACTGATTCGGAGTGTGTTTATCCCTTTACCCTACGCAATGCCAACCCCCCCCCCCCCCCCCCCACCGTGCTATTCTCAAAAATCGCCAATTACTTTTCATTATTTTTTTTATTTTTTTGTCCCCAAAACATAGGATATGACCCACTCGTTGGAACGAGCACTTCGAGCTCGTTCCAAAGAGGGGTCATAACCTATGTTCTTGAGACAAAAAATGAAAAACAATTAGTTATTCAAGAATTTTTTTTACAAGTGTCGTCTGCTTTTCCTGTAATCTCCACGAGAATTTGGGATCTTCATTTTAGTTTTCCTTTGTTTTCAGTACGTGTGGTGAGCTGTTGCGTTCTGTCCGCCACATGAACTCTATCAAAAAGAACCCAACTGAATCAAAACGTTACACGGGCCAGGCACGTAGCTAGGATTCGAATTTTGGGGGGGCAAAGGAGAATTGTGGGAGGGCGAGCCTAGGACGAGATGCCGAAGGCATCTCCCGAAGGCCGAAGGCCCGAGTGTGGGGGAAGGCATGGGAGGGGGTCTCCCCCTCCCGTAGGCGGGGATCTGGGGGGCCTCCCCCAGGAAAAGTTTGGATTTTAGACGCGATTTCCTGGCTCCTGCGGTTATTTCGACTCACATTTCCGAAGGAATATGATCTTCACTAGAATAAGTGGTCCTGAAAATCTTGCATAAAGAATATTTTGGGGGGGAGGCAAGACTGAGTTTTGGGGGGGGGCAGTTGCCCCCCCCCCCCCCCCGTGCACCCCCATAGCTACGTGCCTGACACGGACTGTACTCAGTGGTCTTACTACGGCTATCCATTTATGAGCCGGTGTGACAGGAATGGAAGTCCGTAGGAAAATTAGTCCCTCTGGACTAATATTCTGCGGAATTATAGTCCTAGGTCTAACATTTCTAGGAATAGTAGTCCGCCGGACTACTATTCCTAGAAATGTTAGACCTAGGACTATAATTCCGCGGAATAATAGTCCAGAGGGACTAACGTTCCTACGGACTTCCATTCCTTTTACACGGGGACCACGCGCGTGCCCAGGAACCCATATTAGAGGGACCCATGCATTTCCAATGGCGACAGGTAGGCACTTTTGAGGAAAGCAAGATATTAAGGCTGCAGTTATATCACGAAGATCCGAGTGAGGGAGGGTATGGAAGTGTGTGCTCCCTCAGCCAAACATTTGAAAAATACCCTCCGGCTTCCCTCAGCCGTAAAACTATCCGCCACGAGGTGACTCTGACTGTCGAACTCGAAAGTGTCGTTAAGCCCCAATAAATAAATAATGGTTGCAAATTGATTATTTATTGACATTTGGACTTACTTTTTATTATTTTAATTTTAATTTACTGATTTAACTGACGTGCCATAGAAGTAAAGAAATTTGCTTACTTTGAAATTCCCAAGTCTGATATTTAGATTTTATAAAAATAAATTAAATATACACAAATTATGCATCCAAATGAAGGTTATGGTGAAAAGGACACGAAATATATATGCATTCAATTCTCAGAGTTGACAGCAGACATCCATAGCTGCTGGAAGCATTCGTGCCAGGGCAGATAAACAATTAATATTTCACGAGAACAACTCGTGGCTAACTAAATAATGCTTGGAAAACAACATTCTTCAAAGCGCAATGATAGAGCTGCGTGTGTATGTGTGTGTGTGTGTGGGCAGGGGGATTCCAACATTCTCGGCTTTGATTTGTTTTCGATTTGATTACATTTCGGGCGAGGTCCACAGGGTCGTAAAATCATCGACATACAATGCCGGTGTGACAGGAATGGAAGTCCGTAGGAAAATTAGTCCCTTTGGACTATTATTCCGCGGAATTATAGTCCTAGGTCTAACATTTCTAGGAAAAGTAGTCCGCCGGACTACTATTCCTAGAAATGTTAGACCTAGGACTATAATTCCGCGGAATAATAGTCCAGAGGGACTAACGTTCCTACGGACTTCCATTCCTTTTACACCGGCTAAAATCAGATAACAAGACTGACCGCCTTCACACAAACTATTATTTCATTATGCCACAAAGTTAGTTTGTCCAATCAGAACGCTGAAATACCATCTTAGGGTTCCGCGGTATCACTATCAGGTAACTCACGTGGCATTATTTTAGCTTAACTTGTCAAAGTCAAGATAAGCTATTGCCATCACGCGCGCGGAAGTCTGTTAGTCTGTTTGTCTATGAGTCTGTCAGTCTGTTCACATTTTCTTTTAGCACAGGCTGCACCCCGTACTTCTTGTCCAATCGTCACGAAATTTCACATTCAGGTTTGTGGTCATGTCTAAATGAGAACGTCCCCTTTTGGTCGCTATCCGTCAACTGTGATGGCTGCCCGAACCCAAAACCCGAAAACCTTTCGCACAGTCCACAGGCCATATTTATGAAGGGATTTCATGGTAACTTGGTAGGCTGACTCCGTATTATATCTAGATGAGAACATCCCCTGTTGATCATGATCTGTCAACCGGCTGCCCAAGCCCGAAACCCCAAAACTTGTAGCACAGTCTACAGGTCATGTTTAATATTTGGGGGGGGGGGGGGGGAGGGTCATTTAACTTGGTAGGATGACCCCGTGTGATGTCTAAATGAGAACTTCCCCATTTGGTCGTGATATGTCAATCGTGACGACTACCCGAGCCCAAAACCCGAAAACCTTTAGCACGGTCTACAGATCGTATTTGTGGAGGGATTTTATTGTAACTTGGTAGAGTGACTCCATATAATGTCTAGATGAGATGAGAATGTCCCATTTTGGTTGCGATTGGTCAACTGTAACGGCAACAGGGGCCCGAAGTCCGAAAAACTTTATCACAATCTACAAGTCGAATTTATGAAGGGATTTCATTGTAACTTGATAGGGTGACTCCAGATTATGTCTATATGAGAACGTCCCCTTTTTGTCGCGACCATTCAGCCGTGATGGCTGCACGAGCCCCAAACCCGAAAACCTTTAGCATAGACTAGAGGTAGTATTTTTGAAGGGATTTCATCGTTGTAACTTGGTAGGAAGACTCAGTATAATGTCTAGATGAGGATGTCCTCTTTTGGTTGCGATCGGCCAGCCGTGATGGCTACACAGGCCCGAAGCCCGAAAACTTTTAGCACAGTCTACAGGCCGTATTTATGAGGGGATTTCATTGTAACTTGATAGGATGACTCAGTTTGGAATAAATTCACTGTAACCTGGTAACTTTGGTTGACAAACATTAACCGTGAGGGCCACATACATTAATTGTGAGGGCCATATTAACCCACCCCTCAATTCATTCGTACAGTCTACACCTCAAATTATTTTTTATTGAAAACATAGCATACTGGGAACAGACATTAACATATTCCCAACTATCACATTTCTTGTCTTATTTCATAATCCTTTCATAAACTTTGAACATTATCCTTATCATCAAACACAGCACGCAGTCAAGCTAAACTACAGTGTCATTGACACTTTCATTTATCATGTCACGTATTTAATTTGACCAATCAACAGCATCAGTGGACTACGCTATATTAGGTTATTAATGAGGAAAAAAATCCGTATGTGGGATTGAGTCCACACACTGCCAGTGACCGGGTATGAGCCCATACACCCCCTATGCTGGGCGCCATTTTGTTTCCAAATTAAATTTCCCACCTCAGGTTTTCACCTATTTTCGTGCAAATAAAAGACAGTTCATTGTCACAACATTTTCAACACGCGTATCTTGATCGTCGTCTTTTAATTTATTATTTAATTCGTTTGGTGACATGATAAATACGTTACAGAACGTTTACTTGCCAGGTATGGCGTCATGTGAGGCTGAGTGCGATCAATATTAGGCTCGGCATACGGCCTCACCTAATATTAATCTCACTTCGCCTCACATGACGTCATACCCGGCAAGTAAATGTCCTGTAACTTATAATATCAAGACCGCACAATTGACATATTACTTTCACGGCATCATGGCACCTGTTTGAATTTTCTAGAATTACACGATTGTTTTTCGATTAAACTTCATGGTATCACGTAACATACACATGTCCGACGGTCATAGATTCCTTGATCAATGAAAATTGAAGACAGTGATGGCCTTTCCCAAAATGCAGTCCTGTCACTGCATTCTAAAGTGTTTAGAGCCCAGGTTTTTTCTTCGATATCTGAAGTTCATTTTCCCACGAGTTGTTTTCCCGAAATATTATTTTATTATTAGTTCTCGTACGAATACAGAAGCAGTCTAATTCCAGGAACCGTTGTTGCCTTCTGTCAACTTTGTGAGTTGACTGCATACATATCTCGTGTTCTTTATATCACAACCCTCATTTTGATGTATAATTTGTGCATATTTAATTTGAATTTATGGAATATCAGATGTGGGAATTTCAAAGTAAATTAATTTCCCCTTCTTTAACATTGAAGATGGTGTGAATTTTTGGACAATGAATTTTGATGGTATGAATACATATTTATAATTTAACTGGTTTAGCTTTCATAGTTAGGCCGACTGGCTACACACCAATGCCGAGCTATTCAGATGGGGAGTCTACAACTGCCGAAATATTCCACAGCAATCAGCAATATCGCGGTAAAAGCTATGAAAAATTGTCACGCCCTTACCGTGGCCTTGCAGATTACCGTGGCTTATTTCGAGATCTGACCAGACCAGCATATCACCATGCAGAGTAGCAACCATCTGTTTTAAACCTCCACAACTGATACTGTGATAGGCAAATTCTGCTCTAGCGACTTAACATGCTCCAGTTGCCAATGTCTGGTGCGTGAGTCTTCTAATGCCAGTGTCTGTGGGTGTGGGAGTCATATGATATGATCTTTGGAAATTTTTTTAAATAATTGAAAAAAACTAATTGAAGTAGATTTTGACATCTATGTACCTTGGTTAAAGTGTTAATCATTCACATAACGTATTTACCATGCAGCCTTATTTACAGAAAGTGCCATTCAATTTCTTTTTATCTTCACGTTTTGCCTAAAAAAACACAGCTTATTACCAGACATTGGAACTAGCAATGTTTTTCAGGCAACATTTTTAGTAAAATACGAATTTTGTTTTCACGTATCGTCTGCTAGTCCTGTAAAATAGAGTTGAAAAAATGTATCAATCGGGAAATAGACAGAACGTGGTGTGTGTTTGAATCGGTGGGTGTTTTACGTAACGAGTTGGAATGATATAACTATATTTCACAAGAGCCATATGTAAAACAACCACCGATTCAAACACACTTTTTGAAGCATAACCAATGAATCGATGGAAAAGGAACCAGTCGATGGTGCAAGGAAAAAATTCCGGCTTGTACATCACACCACCAGTTAAAACATTTATGTCGTAGCGGCGATTCCGTTGATACAGGGGTTTAAAGTTTAATGGATCTGTAAAATTTCAAGCGGTATGTATATCCCAGAATGCAACTAGGAATTTAATCAACTGAATCTTGTTTGACACAGCCATCAGCTCTGTTAACCCTTTTACTGCCACGCCCGCTCTAGCCATATATGGAGGACATCTATGTACGCCTGTACGCGAAGAAGTTTAATAAAATGTATGACATATTTGAAACTCTATCATATGATTAATTATAGGAAAGGGTTCGCTGAGCCCTTCCCAACAATTAATCAGATGGTAGGTTTGATCTGCGCATACCAGAACGTACAGATAATCATCATAAAATAGGTGACAATAGTCGCTTTCGGCAGCGTAAGTGTTGAACAAGATTGAATTGGTTATATTTTTAATTGCACGGTGGGAAATATTAGCAGCTTGACATTTTGATATTTCAACTTTAGTGTGTAGAGAATTAAAATTGGATGCAAAGCACAAGAAAAGTGTGAGATAAAGCTCAACTAAGACCATTGCTGGAACTTTTCTCAAGCACTTTTATTTTGTTAGATGTTAGATGTTGGGTGGAAACTCCACTCCGAAGGCGTTTCTATTCTGAAAGTCACTCTCCCCATACTACTATCATACCACAACAGAGGCAGTGGAAGCTCGATAAAAATGAAGGGGCACAACTTTTCAAGGCTACCATAGTTCGGCACAGTGGGAGAAAAGTCACAATCGTATATCAGTAAATATACAATGACATAGTATAGCTTATCGTTTAGACGAGCATGCCGCGGTGAGGTTACTCTCCTGTCCATTTCTCCTACTTCAAACATCTTCGAACCCGAAGGCTAGCCTTCGGCTTGGAAGATGGGTGAAGTAGAAGAAACGGACCGACGCGACCGAAGGTGGGATTCTTTTGCCAAATGTTGCTTAGATTTGCAAATAATATTACAGGAATCCTTGTATATTGACACGTTTGCGTGCGCCCATTTTAAATCATTGTGTAACCGCTCAACATGTCTGTGTAAAAAAGTGGAGGGGCACGGGCCCCCTGTGCCACCCCCACCACACTGGTTCCGCCACCTCTGCACCAGAACCATAGAGATTGAGATTGGCATTGAACTGCGTAACCCAAACAGATTAGTTACCCGATTATTTACTGATTATTGAACTCAATATAGATTTTTTGGTTATATTTGATTTGTATTTTCTGATTTGTTTCTTCTATTTTTTCAGATGAAGTCCGAACCGGAACCTACCGTCAGCTTTTCCACCCAGAGCAACTGATCACCGGCAAAGAAGATGCCGCCAACAACTACGCTCGGGGTCACTACACCGTTGGTAAAGAGCTTATCGATTTATGCCTAGACAGACTTCGAAAATTAGCTGACCAATGCACTGGTCTTCAGGGCTTCCTCCTCTTCCACAGCTTTGGTGGTGGTACTGGATCCGGATTCACTTCGCTCCTCATGGAACGCCTGAGCGTTGACTACGGAAAGAAATCCAAGCTGGAGTTCGCAATCTATCCAGCTCCCCAGGTATCCACCGCCGTCGTCGAGCCATACAACTCAATCCTTACTACTCATACCACCCTTGAGCACTCAGACTGCGCTTTCATGGTCGACAACGAGGCTATTTACGACATCTGCCGTCGTAATTTGGATATTGAAAGACCAACTTACACCAACTTGAACAGACTGATAGGTCAGATTGTCAGCTCCATCACCGCTTCCTTGCGTTTTGATGGCGCATTGAACGTAGACTTGACCGAGTTCCAGACCAACTTGGTTCCATATCCACGTATCCACTTCCCATTGGCTACATATGCACCTGTCATCTCTGCTGAAAAGGCATACCATGAACAACTCTCAGTTTCAGAAATCACAAACGCCTGCTTTGAACCCGCCAATCAGATGGTAAAATGTGATCCACGTCATGGTAAATACATGGCCTGCTGCATGCTGTACAGAGGTGATGTCGTACCAAAGGATGTCAATGCAGCTATTGCCACCATTAAGACGAAAAGAACGATCCAATTTGTCGACTGGTGTCCAACAGGATTCAAAGTTGGAATCAATTACCAGCCACCAACTGTTGTGCCAGGTGGCGACTTGGCCAAGGTTCAGCGTGCCGTGTGCATGTTGAGCAACACAACCGCAATCGCCGAGGCCTGGGCCAGACTCGACCACAAATTCGATCTGATGTATGCTAAGCGTGCCTTTGTCCATTGGTATGTAGGAGAGGGTATGGAAGAAGGAGAGTTCTCTGAAGCTCGTGAGGATTTGGCTGCTCTCGAAAAGGATTACGAAGAAGTTGGCGTCGATTCTGTAGAGGGCGAAGGCGAGGAGGAAGGAGAGGAATATTAGACATAAAAGGTGCTTGGAAAAAGAAAAGACAATCTTGATGTACCAGAAATATATTATTTTGTAAGATCGTAAGAAGAACAAAAGGATCGAATCTCAGGAATAAAATAATCGAAACTCAATGCAATATATTTTGTCCACTAAATCAATTTTGGGAGTATTTGTGGTGTTCACATTTTTGGCGTGATTTATTGAGAGGGCATCTCAAGCACACGGGCTGAGCGGTAATGCTATTTCGCCTCGACCACATGTACCAACCTATAATCTTAGACGAAAGTTTCGCTCACTCAAAATGGACGCCACGTCATTTGATTCAGTGTTCACAGTCATCTAAATTAGGCCTTTAAACTGCTACATCCGACCCCTATTACTTGAGTAGCAACTTCACTAGTAAACAATATTCAGTTAACTGGAGTATTCATTTAACCGGAATTTGATATTTTGCTTCATTCTGTGAATAAATTAAGTGTTTATTCTACTATATTTTGTTTGACAGAGCTCCCAGAGCTCTGTCAAACAAAATTTAGCAGAACAAATACTTATACTGAATGGTCTGATCCCAAATTAAATTGAAAAGTATATGCAATTAGGAGGGTTAATAAACTAAGCAATATCACATTAAGTGGAACCTATTGTAATATATGTACCATTGCTTAACTTTTCATTTTGGTTGCTAGAATTTGTTTTGGTTTACAGTTTATTGGAGAGTGCTTACACAGAGGGTCTTGGTTCGGGGTGTGTACCCCCTCCCCCTCTGAATTCCAAGCCATACCCCTCGCCCCTCACCCCGGTTCCCGAACATCCATCTTTGGAGTAAACCATTTGCACACACTCCCCCAGAGTGAGAATGTCCAGATGCTACCTGTGAATTTCCAGCTGCTGAAGAAATGCGAATGCACCCTCTCCCCTTGTGTTCAAATATATGACTTTGGATTCCCGAGTTCGAAATCGTCTTTTGAATGCACAAGGCTTTAGCACTGCAACTTTTTGCACTCTCGACATTTTGACTGCTGTCAGAAAATCACGAAATGTCTAAACGATCACAGCTACGAATAAAATCAGAGCCGTGGAGAAGAAATTCGGGTCCCAGGGTTAATTCTGTGACGGGCCTCCTTTCGAAAGTGTCGGGATACTGGCGCTGATGTCGAAGGCTCGAGCGATGATAGGGAATGGGTTGGGGTGGTGTGTCTCCACCAAGACAATTCGGAAATCAGTTATTAAATGGAGACTTCTGGCGGCTTTGGGGATGCAAAATCACCCTATTTTTGGCCGTTTTCAGCAGTATGTTTCCAACTTGCACGATCCTTAGTGAGTTTCTAGTAACCTAGAGTTATAGCTTTTCACTGCACAATTCTTGAAGTGATAAGTTAATTTAATAAAGTTATCACCTTAAGAATCATTCAGTCCAAAATAAAGCCGTTGGCCAAGTGCAAAGCACCATTCGCGATACAGCCCTCCCCCCCCCCCCCCCCCCATTCTTATTAACTGTTGGGACAGGAATCAGAACTTTTGGGGACCCAGGTCTGACCCAAGAATCCTGGATTCCTGGGTCAAGCCCGGCCCCCAAAGTTGCTACCCCGCCCTACCATCTCGCCGACTACGAATAAAATGCCACGTAATCTACTACAATAGGACATAAAATTTCCAACAATTGAAGGTTTGAGGCTTAAAAGTCCCAACTATTGAAGCTTTGGGCCGGGGCTGGGTGTGGGTGGATGAGGATCCCTACACCATCATCGCCACGTCCATAGCTTATATTTCATCTAAATTTGGGAGAATCCATTTGAATTCTCGCGACAATGGTTGTGAGAATCCATACATACTATGAGTGTCCCAGGATCCCACAAGGTCACCTTGCATGGTTGAACCCCTGTTGTATACTGATAACACGTTAACCCTTTACCAAACACAGCTTTTTAATTTTTAAAACATAAACTGAATTTGATGACTTTTTTTTTTAAATAAACAATCTTACCAATAAAACCTTAAAAATATGGTTGTCCTTGGAACCGGCTCATCGAGCCGGTTCCAATGACAGCCTTATTTGTACAGTTTTATTAACAAAGTGTCAGGATATTTCAGGTCATGTTAGCCTCTATTGGTTAATTTGCTGCCGCTGTGTTAGGTAAAGAGTTAGACTGACCCAGTACTTTTCACCTGAATCCGAGTAGACGTGCGGCGATTTTCATGGATTCTCACTAGTTTTGTTGCGTTAATCGGATTCTCGAATTCTCGTCGAAATATAAGCCCTGAGTCGTCCCTGTGTCTGTGTGGTCGTCCTCACGACGTTTTCAGTCTTCAGAATTCAGTCGATTGAAGTCAAAGATTTCACCGTGGGGAATGCCTGCAGGTTGAACAAAGCTTGTTTATGGGTACTTGTGTTTTACATGTAAAATAATGCAGGTAACCAATGCCAAGCCCGGTAGAAATTCTCTAAAGTGGGCAGCATTGGAATAAACGGTTGGGCAAACTTGACTCCGTGCGTTTGTTGCGGTCGTGATATAGCCATAGATGCAGACATTGAACTTAAATACCGATAAATGAATAATAAAGAAAATGTTGGACAGCATCTGGGACACGATTTTGTTCGATATCAATAAATGTTTTCATTGATGAAATGGTTTAACCCTTTACCCAACGTAACAGCCAAAACCGGCCAGCGCTATTCACAAAAATCACCGTTCCATTTTTTTATTTTCTTCATTTTCTGTCTCAAAACCATAGCTTATGACCCCTCATTGGGACGAGCTCGTTCAGGTAATGATTTAATGCATCTCGCACATTTCTGGGCTACAGGTGTGCAAAAATACTATCTTAAACCCCCTTGTGCATGATTTTCAATATTATTCCCCGAGGTGGGTGTTTTACTCTCACCAATAGGTGTGTAACACTCCCTCTCATACTCTCCTCGTTTTGGGATTTCGCTTTTCGGCAAAGGTGTTGCCTGCGATGCAATGCCCCAATATGGAGAAGGACCGGCGCCGTCTCTCATGACAGGACGGTGAATGCATGGTTGTTTTTAACTGGTTGAGAGCTAAATTATTTTTCAAAGGTGATTTGAAACATGGGTATTTTTTCAAATATACCTTGCTACCAGCAAGAGTACCCTTAGTTTATCAAGAGTTTGTTCATAAATGTTTTTGTTACAAGTTATTGGAGAGTGCCAATAGGCAATCGCCAATAAATTGCAATCAAACAATTTTATTTAAAAAACTCCCTTCTGCTGCTTAGCAAACATCAAGCCACTAAAGTGGCTTCCAGCACTTCTCAACAGAGCCATGATAGTGGTTTCTAGCACTCAACCAGTTAAAAGGGGATTACTTTTTAGAGAAGGATGGATTGTCCAGGTGCATTACAGGTTCGTTACAAGGAAAACAAGTCAGTTACTAACGAGTTAGTAACTATAAATACTGCGTGGCCCAATACGCTGCCGTCCATTCAAACCCAAGACCAATGCCTTCATTAGCGCAAATGCAGCTGTACAGGCAGCTCTCAAAAATTGCAATTAACAAGCGTAAAATACCAGGCTCCGAAAGCGTCTGGAATGTGCGGAGTGTGTACCTCTTAACTGTACACACAAACTTGCCACGGGACACTATGACACACAAGTTCGGGGCCAGTGCGTTCCATTGTTTGTCAGTGGTATGGGACTATGTGTACATATGAAGGTAAACACTCCGGATTTTTCTCTTGCGATCCATTATCCCATCACTCCACGCTTATTTTAGCAACTGTTATTGGCTGATATATTTCTGAATCAGAGGTGTGACTTTTGGTTTGGTTTATTGGTGTTTAACCAAACTTTCAACAGCCAGGGTCACATCGTGTCCGACAGCTTCACGGGTAGAGAAAACCGGAGTATCCGGAAGATAGGGCCCTGCGAATCGGCCATTTTCGCTTTTGAATCGGGTAGGGTCTATTATTCGAATCGAATCGAAACAGAAGATGACCGACTGCGAGAGGGGTGCTGTAAAGCTGATTTGTTCCGACAGTGATGGCTCAAGTCCGAATGATGAAACATTCCAACTACATCACCAAGGCATGCCTTCGTCGAAGGCATGCCTTTGCGATGTAGTTGGAATAATACCAAGAAAGGATTATAGTTCAAACACACAAACGGGTGCGAGTATCTTCGGTACAATGCTCTGCACAGGGCTAACCGCTATTAACAGCTCATCGATGATAATGCCTGGGAACTTTAAATTTTCTTTCAACAGTTGTAGTGTCCAGTGAGACAGGGATTAGCTTGACTGGTGGCATGTGTGCAGATGTTGTTTCTGTTTAGATAACGGTAACTATACCCAGTCGTCATATTCAATATTACAATTTCCACCAGAACTATACCCATTGTGAGACGACGAAAATGACTGATGCCAAGCTATATTCCAGTGAAAAGATTCGAATGGAAACGAATTGTGTAGCCGATTCAAATCGAACCGAATAACAACTTACGATTCGAAATCGAATCGAATCTCGAAGCATCGCTAGGCCCAACCGGAAGTACCACTGAGCAGCGCCGAACAACTGTCAGACTCCCCAACGTATTCCGGTCTGTAGCAGTTACCCGATTCGAGCTGTCGGGGGCCCATCTTGACCAATTTAGTGTATCGAAGCAGTACGTGTTAAAAAAATATGAAGTTTCGTCACGACTACGACGTGTATATTTTATTTAATTCACGAATAAATTTCCAGGAAATCTTGGAACAACAACCTGAATAAAATAAGAATTAACGGTAGTTATGACAATTGTTTCTTTAACGACACTTTCAACAGTCATGGGCGCATCATGTCGGGCAGTTTTACGAGTGAAGGAAGCCGGAGTAGCTGAAGCGCCAGCAACTGCCAGACTCCCCATTGTATTAACACTTTCCCCAAAACGAAAGGCAGACTACACTTGTAAACAATTTTCTTGAATGACTAATGTTTTTCATTTTTGCAACAAAGACATAGCTTTTGAACCCTCATTGAGGGGTAATAAGCTATGTTTTAAGATAAGGAATGAAATAAATAAAGAACAGTGTGAATAGCGATGGCCGGTTTTGGTCGTTACGTTGGGTAAGGGTTAACTCTGCACAACCAGGATAAGCAGCGGTAGAAGGCAAGCGCTCCATCGACGTGCAGCGCGCCATAATACACAGCGCCAAAGTGCCCCAACTTGGGAAATCGGGATTAAGTATTTTGCACAAGGACACAACGCAGTTACTGCTGACCAGGACACAACCCTCGAATTTTCGGTTTGAAATCCAATGCTCTGACCAGAGGTGTGGATTGTTCGAACAGAAATGATTTTAATCACTATTAACAGTTTATCAGCCTGCTGATAAACTGATCATACGGTTTAACCCTTTACCCAACGCAGACGATATCAAAATTTATTATTTTAAAACTCATTGTTTTTAATTTTTCAAAAAATTTAAACAAAACCATACCATGTGACATCCTCATTATAACGAACTCGACTAGCTCGTTCCAAAGAGGGTTCACATATGGTTTTGTTGAAATTTTTTGAAAGGTAATATTTTTTCAACTGCTGAATTTGCATATAACTTGGACGAATTCGTTGGGGAAAGGGTTAAAATAATTTACGTGCGATGATGACGATAGTACACTGATGTTTTTTCAACTGAACGACCCACGAGAACCAAATTTCCAAATGCACAAAAACTTAACCCTCTACGCGACGATATCTAAAATTGTTATTTCAGTTACATTTTCATTAAAAAAAATAAAACAAGCCATATTAAGTAACCCATCATTGGAACGTTTCGACGAAAAAAGCGGAAATAGAAAAAGAACCCATACAAAATAGTCTGTGTTTCATACAGACTAATAATGTTGGGAGTCTTGGCAACAGTAACATCCCCCACCCCTCACGTTATACCATACATTGGTCAGGCATACAGGTCTTGAAGTTTTATCAGCTCCGTGGTTGACGATAACCCCCACTGAGCGAGTCGAGATTTATCAATGAAGCCATGTATATGTGTCTGTTAATTTAAAGCTAGGATAGTTGCCATTTGAAGGATGATCCGGTTTATAAGGCTTCCCGCGAGTCGAATAAGACCAACGAATACCAGACATTGTCACCCTGGCCCAGCTTCAGGTACTTTGGAATCCTGTATTTTGCACAGGGGTGGAGGCAGGATTTTCTCAACACGAGGGGTATGATCCCCGACAGGGTCGAGGGGATGGGGATAGAGAGTCCCCAGACCCACCTTGTGATCATCGTTCGTAGCTCCGTAAGTAGTAGGGGATGTGGTAAACGGGCCTCATTGGACCCCGGCCCGGATCCCAGAAGTGACGTCATGTCACGTGACCCAGTGGCGCCATGTTGTGTTGTCATGGTAACCCGCGTGAGCGGCCATCTTGCGACGTCATCTCCATAGTGATATGTGGTGTGAGTACGCATGCGCAGCGCGTGTTATTAGGGTGATACGTGTTTCCGTCGTCCATTTTGTATACTGGATGCCGCCATCTTGGTTACTATGGTAGCACGTGGTTGCTATGTGACCCAAAACATTCTAACAAGACAGGGGTATATTCGGAGAATGTGTTCGATTAAATCGGAGTATCACAAATTACCACAAACAACCCGACAAGCCCTCCCAATCACCGAAATTGACTTTATTTACTTCGGATTTCACATTTTAACAGGTGTAGCACGTAGTGCTATAGTACCAAGTGGGTACAGTGGGTGTATTCGATTTTGAATAGGTGTAATTTTCTAGTTTAGAATTCTCCCAGAATCCTCGTTTAATTCGAAGAATTACCACAAACAACCCGATAATTTTTCCATAGCCACGGGTGTTTCCCAAAATGGGATTTATAGGATGTACCTGTTAAATACCGAAATGAGGCTAAGAGTCGTAGTAAATTATACCTTATTGAGGGCTTTTTCATGGCCCTCATGACCTCAAAATTCAATGAGGCTATGAGGGGTAATAAACGAGGCCTCATTGAGGGCTTTTACATAGCCCTCATGGCCTCATACGACAAAAAGGGATTCCATAGCCATGGTTGTTTCCCAAAAATTGGATTCCATGGGATATGGCCATTGGATATAGAGGTGGTGAGAATAGGATACGACGTTGTTGTAATAAGGGGAGATAACTCTGCATACAGATTATGGAAAATCAAGCAATCTGATTGGTTAGTTATAATTTATATAAAAAGATCTAGATAAATGAAACAACAAGAGTGCACGGAATAGGGTCAGAACTAACAAGAATAGACCAGAAAAGCTAAATATAGTAATAATAAGTAAAGCTGTTCCAGTTGATATGCTCTTCTACGCTACTGGAGTATACTCCAGGACAAAGGAACATGCCTAGGTAGACGAAAACTATTGCATATATAGATATAGACCCCCTGCTATCTTCACGTGATTGTTCGCGGAAAGAATGGTCTAATTACACATATCTGTCACTAATGTTTTGGATGGAAAAATGTTCTCTCGATAAGTATGGTACTTGAACGGTCCATTATGAAACAATGACGATAATTACCGACAAAAATGTAATTTGTGATTCCCTGAACACAATAGGAGTGTCTGACATCAGTAGCGAGTGTATCCACCACGTGCCAGGATGACAACCTGAACTCTCCTCCTAATGCTACCAGTGAGTTCTGATACGGTTCAGCTGCCACTCCTTATGAGATACAAATCGGCCAAATTTTGTACAGGCAGATTTCTCGCTTGCACATAACGTCCAAGAAAGTCCCAGGTGACTTCTAAGGGATTCAAATCGGGGTTCACTGCAGGCCAAGGTAGTCTTGTAATAGCCTTGTTCTGAAGGAATGCTCTCACAGCATGGGGGACGATGTGGCCTTGCATTGTCGTTCATGAATACAGGGCGAGTAGCCAACGGGTGGTTGTCAAACCTAGGCACGACAACCGGATTGATAATGTCCAGGATGTACTGATGACCACTGAGATTCCCACGTACAGTCACCATATCAAGTTTACAATCATGGAAAGGCATCCCCAGGTCTTTACTGATCCTCCACAATAAGGAACAGTAGGTCTGATGTTTTTGGGCACGTAAACAGTATTTCTATGCCTCCACACTCTCATGCGACCATCTGTGACGTGAAGCAGGAACCTACTCTCGTCTGACCAATGGACTCTCTCCATGTCCCGAGATTCCAATATTGTCGTGCCATACAACACTCCAAACGTCGTCTTTGATGCTAATCGGACCTCATAACCAATGCTTTGAGACGGTTTCGGACAGTTCTGTTACACAAACTCCTGTTGGGGGGACAAAGGCGTTTCAAAACCACACTTGAAACAAAGGGTTCACGTCTAACGAGTCGTACCAGACTCCGGGGAAAGGTCTTTCAGGGTTGTCCAGACCTTGGTCGGGCTTTAACTTCGTTGGTTTATTTTTTTCGGACAAGTCTGCCGATGACAGATTGACTATAGCCAAGTTGCGTTCCAATAGCTTTGAATGACATGCCTGTTGCATACATGCCAACGACTTGCCATTTTAGTGCCTCTGACAGTCTTCTCCTTGCCATGTCAACATTTCTTGATAAAAGAAGTGACAACTGCTCTTGTTATATACCCAAATGTTGCATGTGGATGATAGTGTTTTTGTGACATTCGTGAATAGCATGCTTCATCTGGATGAGGGGGATGTGTTTGGGGTACGCTTTCGACCTTGTCGGTCTTCTTCCGGTGATAAAATGGTAAGAATGAAAAGGAAATACAGTTCAAGTGAAAAAACACATAATTATGTTTGACGTAACGTAAATTTCGTAATAAAAATTAATGGAAGGAAAAAGTGTGTAGTGAAGCCAATCGCAGCCACGCAGACATAAAACCAGAGTCTCTATTTATGCCTCTATTGAGGCTGTTGCATGCCTATGTGTACTTCTCCTCAACAGTCATCCTCCTATACGCGTCCTTCAAATTTACCTCCATAACCTGAACACGACACGAATATCATCTACGGAGTGTGCTTGTAGCTTAAAATACTTAGCCACTGGCAAATCTTTGTTTTTATGTTCTATCTATGCCCTGTCATTCTCCTGCATAAGAGTTGTCCGGTTTCACTAATTAGATTAAACATATTTTATTTGTTATAACAAAAGGGATTGGATAACAAGTGCCTAGCACTTAGATTATATCCTTTCCGTAATATACGTCTGAAAATTACAAATTATGTTTACAAATATTTATAAGAAGTTATAATGTGCATATAATGGCAAGAGAAACATGTGTATATATTGATACAATATTGTGTATGTACACAGTTCGAAATAAAACCTAACGGGTATTCAACTTCACAAGAGTCAGAGCAGAGAGATGAGAGGGAGAAGAGAAGAGAAGGGAGCTGCCACTCTACAACACTGTTGGTTTTAAATTACATACCAACGAGTCATATTTCAACACAACCACGAATCCAGCGGAGCCCCATACCAATGCTATAACCAGGACATGCAGGACAAACATGCGGAAAGTCACGTGCGAAGGAAACAGAGGTTTCACTAATAAAATGCATATCTGGATAACGAGCACACGTTAAGTAATCCACCAGATCAGTTGATCTTCAGGAAAAACTACCCTTGGGAATAAGTTGATTGCCCGATTCACAGCTGATGTCGAAAGCTAAAATGAGGGGGCCTGTTCGACATCGGTTAGTGTTACATAGTTTAGTTCTGAGAGTGAGGATGATGTGACACTTTTACTAGAAACTAGTTTTTGCCGCAAATTAGGTGGATGTCTAGTAGAAAGAATAGGTTCATCAGGGAAGTCCCTTTTAAGGTATTCATCGTCATCAAGGATGTGCTGAGATTTTCGAAGAATTTTTCTAATTTTCTGGGAAGCTGGATGATATGTCACAACAAGAGGAACGCGCGATTGTTCAGTTTCACTTTTGTAAGTTAGCAAATCCTGGCAGTAGTAGGAGATGTCGGTTTCATGCTGGTTTACCCTGACCCCGACCCTGACCCCGCGCCCAAAACGCCCATGCCTATTTTAAGCTCCCCTCACCCCTCCATGTGCCCAAACCAGTTAGGCATCCCTCACCCCTTGCGCCCAAAACCCCTTAGGCACCCTCCCTGCGCCCGAACCCAGTTAGTCTCTCCTTCGCGCCTAAAACCTGTTAGGCGCCCCTCCTCATGCCCAGAGCCATTTTAGGCCAGTCGTACCCTCTTTGTGCCCAAGATGGCGGCTCAAGATGGCTATCCAAGATGGCGGCTTCCCCCATGACGTGGCAACCATAAAACATAAAGTGGGAGGGATGCCCCTCCCTGTACCCAAAGCCTTTATTATAAATGGAGAGATTATATATTTTATTTTTTTTTAAAAGCTATAGAAACATTTTATGGAAATAGTCACATCTGGGGAAAAGTCTGACACTCACTAAAAAGCTTTCAGTGTGACCAGAAAAGAAATAATGTTAATTTCACAATGAAATGTTGTTGAAGTTGAAAAGATGTTTAAAATAACTTCACTGGAAATTTCTGATTTATGCAATCAAAACCTAAACCATAACCTAATCCTGAATGGGAAAAGAGGGTTAAGAATTTGGACGTGTCACATTTGTTTAATGCAAATATCATTACTTGAATTGATTCTTGCTTTGCGATCATGGTATAGTCTTAGGTGTTGAAAGTGAACACAACCCCTTTGCTAACAGATTGACCAAATTCACACTTGTAATATACTAAAAATGTCATTTAATATTTTCAAAAATTTTCATCTTCCAAACCATAGTTGATGACCCCTCATTGGAATAAACTTGTTTTTTAGAAGAAAAAAAAAATGGATTTTTTGGATTTCTCAGAAAATAGATTTAGTGTCATCTACTGCTTATGTTAGGCCACAGTCAATTAATTTTCAATTTAGAAATATTTCTCTCCTTTAGTTTTTGGTTCAGATATACACCCCATTTTCTTTATCACCACTGAAGATATTTTTGCACATGATTAACATTAACGTTTACAAAAATCAGATTGATCACAGCTAAACATTATCCCATAGACCCATACCATGCAAAGTATGGCTAGTCCTATACTTTTTGCCATTATACACGTACATGTAGGTGATGTAAAAACTACTTATATACATGTAGGTGAAAAAGAGTCTATTGCAGTTTGAAGCGTGCCCCGCCCTTGTAGTATCTGCATAACAACCAAACTGTTCAGCACCATGTGCAAAACTCAACATGCAATTTCATTAATTGAACAGTTTTTTTTATAAATACCCGTCTTAAAAAAGGTTGAATTATGTTAATGGTTTGTCCATTTGTCTATCTGTCAGTAAACAATTTGTTTCTTACCAATAACTTGAGTTTGAAATGGGGGATCAATTCAAAATTTTGTTCCACTTGAAACAGCTTGAGATTGAGTATATAAAAGGTAGTAGCATTTCAAATCCATTAGCTGATCTTGTCTCATGAGGGTTAAACATTAACACACAAAATATGTCTCTTCACATTTGCACATTAGACACTGATTGTAAGTGTCAAAGTGTTGGCTTTCCTTCATTTTCTGGTGGAGTTCAACATTTTTGCAAAACTTCAGCAACATATAACTACATTTCTCAGGGGGATTGGCCACCCCTAGTGGCTACCTCTAGTTTTTTTTTTTTTGAAAATATATACTCAAGTTTTATTCTTTTTTTTCAAATTACTAACTCAGAAATGGTGTTTTGTTTGTTATTAAAATTGACAATATTCTTCATTACTTATTTTTGTTTTCCATAATCCTCTCCATTTCTTAGTTTCGAGATATTTATCTTATTTTAGTGCTGAAGACGTCAATTCTCAAGCTAGCCTGACTGAAATTGTCTGAGCTGAGAAAAGTCATAAGTTTGTGTGTGTTGTGTGTGTGTTAGGCAGGTGCGGTTGAACATGTACATTTAGCAGCCTTCCAGTTCCACAGGTTCTGCTTCAGAAAAAAAGTTATGTCTTTTAGGTGTTGCACTCAACTGACCTTTCTTGCCCTCAACTGGTTGAGTGCTGGAAGCAACTGTCAGGATGTTGGAAAAACGAAGGATAACTTGTGAAAGTCAACATTTTCTTTATGGTTTCAAATTCACTAAAAAGCAAGTACAGTCTTCTAATAATGATCTGCTATATTAAAAATTATTGGAGAGCCTGCAGACACTCTTCAATAATTTTTAATAAAACAGATTTTGAAGAACAAATTTGACCACCAAAAAATGTAGCCCTCGACCAGTTAATTGGTTCCACCTTATTTCTTGTTAGCTGATGATGGTTGTTGTCATCCTCATTGAGATATATCACAAAAATGTTGAAGATTCATCTTTCAAACTAGTTGAAAAGTATGTAACAAATTCAGTTGTCTCTCGTCAGATTTGTGACAACACCTAAGTGTAATCATTAAATCTCACAATTACATACATTAACCAAATCTTCCTTGAGACAAGATTAGAAACAATAAGAACTTGAATTTATAAACCCGTTACCCAATTAATAATAATATACATAAATCCACAATTGAATTTTGTTACTTGTTTTTATTTCTCTAAATCATTGTGTCTGTCTGTCTGACACCTTGGATCATTCCAATTACATGTAGGGGTCATATGCTAGGGTCTGGTAGGAAAATATGAAACTAATTGATGTTGTCATTTGTATTTTTAGAGGGTAAACAAAGAATGATAAAAATGACAAATGTTCAGTTAGTAAGATGCCTTCATTTAGAAGAACAAAATCTTCTTACCTTTACATTGGAAAATTCAAGCCTGTCAGTTCAAATGGTTGATCATTGCCAATATTTCATCAGTTTCCACGTGATGTATAGATTGAGGATAGTTGTCAAGTGGTGTATCTAGGGTTAAGGTGTTAGGAAAACTAAGTGAAGAATTCAAAAAGATGAAAAGCACTTCATTCAAATTTACATGTAGATAGATGTATTCCATTGTGCTTCAAAATTGTTATTTAACAGTTTCTTTTCTGTTCTACTGTAAATGAATAATTTGTTATCAATAATCATTGTAAATAAATCTGTCAACAGGAATTTAATAAATTACAACTTTTAGAGTGCCTGTATTCAAGTTTCAGTTATGATTAAACTAATAATCAGTTTCCATCTCAACAGCATGATCAGAAGTACATTCAGTGATGATCTCCAGTCAGATTCGAACTGACACCTTCCTAGTGCATTCATTGAATGGACCTTACACCAAGATGCACTGACCAGTTGTGCTGTGGAGACAGGATTGAAACTTCAGTACTTCAGTCTCAATCAAGCATGTAAAAACATTGTTATTTCATCATAAATTTACAACAATATATTAAGTCTAAAAATAAACTCCTTTAAACACCAGACACTTTACAGAAACATCTTGAACCCCTATGCAGTTACCTGAAGTTTAGCTTTCAAGTACTCAGATGATCCCACCATGGCTACAACCAAGCCTTTGTATGATGATTCCACACTGCCCCTCAACCCTCAGGCATAAGCTCCAACCTGAGTTAGGGTCAGTAGATAACCTTGCAGAACAGCGTATTCCTAGGCACCCCACCATTCGCCATGTTGGGAAACTGCCTTTTTTATCATACATGTAACTTTCTTGGCACAAGTTAGAACATATCCCGTGTAAGATCGCTGTTTACTGCCCCTTTTCCACTCCATGGTTTGAGCCTCAGGGTTGGGTGGGCAGTATATACTCATACTGGAGACTAATACATACCTCCCTATCAGAGAGGTCAATCCTCATCTTCGGGAAAAATTCTAGCACCACCACTGGTGGGATGTCAAATGTGAAACAGTGGAAATGAAGCCTCAAAGGCCCCTTCAATCAGTCAGTAGAGGACCATGACAAATGTGCAGATGGTAAAAGGCAAAGCATTACTACCATGCAGGCATGAGCTATAGTGCAGTCGCAGTGGACTGGCCATAATCCATGTGTGGGCAGTGACGCTTACCAAGCAATAACAGTCTTCAGCCGTAAAATTTTAATTAATGAAGTACTGGGTTGTACCCGGTGCTTCATTAATCAAAAGTTTAATCATGATTATTCCTATAATTTGTGTGTGGAATCTTATATTGTGGCCATAGCAATCTTGCCCACTCGCTAGAAGTGACCAGTCCATAATGGGCGTACTGTATTAGTTGGAGAACAAATGTTTGGGGGGGGGGGGGGGGTAATGAATACTGAAATTTCAAATTTTCTTCAAACTCTGGCAACAGTAGGAATTAAATTATTTCCCTTTTCTGAGTGACGGGACCCTTAAGAAGTTATATAACTTATAAGTCATAACTTTCTGCCACATTCATGTCACGAGTCTTGACATTGTGATGGACCTGGTAAACAAAAATCTCTTTGGATTTTAACACTTACTTGTGAAAGTAAATTCTGTTGCCCTGTAAGGCCAAATATTACATTGGATATGGCCATTATGGGTATATTCAGATATTTCCTCGGGTTCTCTCTTACTTTGTGAGGATCGGTAAGTTTTTAGTTTCACAATCGCAGCCACAGCCACAGGTTTTGACGTGGAAGTTTCCGATATGTTTTGATAAGCAAGGTGTCGATTGGGTTGAGTTTTTCAAAAAATAATTTTACTGATAGTTCAAACAAACAGAAATCACGAAAAAATCCATCAAATTTTTACACAAAATATCATTGAACTTTAGAAGGTCGCTAGTATTGCAATTTGCATCGTTGTGCGTCGAAAATAAGTTGTTATCGAGTCAAAAAATCAACATTTCCATGCAATAAATTCAAACTAGCGAAAGGTTATGTCGAGTTCTTTTGCTTCAGCAGAACCTCGGAGCGCCGTGCAGCCAATGGCTGCGCAAGTATCTGGCATTTTTAAAAATACAAACACATTTTTCAGACAGAGCTGTCACAGGCGAGTCAACCGCGTTGTTGACGTTTTGCCTGTACGAGCAATGGCTGACGAAATCACGGTTTTTGTCACCTGACTGCTATTCTTGTCTTTTTCCAATTTCTATGGTTGTAACAGAACGATAGTATGCGGAGTGTTAACGTGACGTAATAACCATTGGAATGTCGCCAGCGTTTGAGGTTCAAGGACAGCAACTCACGCGACTAGTATTTCCAGAAATAGCCTGAAACATTGCAAGACGTGCCTGAAAATTCTAACGTTTTGTGAGATGAAACGGAATAAATATAAACATTTAAACTTCGGCAACATACAAACTGTTTGCACATAAGTTATAGTGAACGAATGGATAACTGGAATACGGTTGTGAGTCATGACGATGCATAAATTAATGTAAGTAGATGAAATATTCTTGCCGGGAGATGATAGTACTGTACTGTTAACATTGTGAAATATGCGATATATGACAATACTGTACGTTGCAAAAACGAAGTAAACTGGAATAGGGGTATAAATTGAATGGGTATTTTATGTAATAATTATTGCTAGTACTTAACAAAATTTCACAACACAAACACTAATTGGAGAAATAATCATACAATATTTAATTAACGAAGCAGCGGGCACAACACGGTGCTTCATTAATTAGACGAGTAAATATATGAAAAATAACCAACCAACCCCAAAATAATTGCTAGAAAAGGTTTTTTGATGGATTGTTAAAATACAACATCCCTATTACAACATACTAAAAGCAGGGGGTGGCGCCAGGGATTTCTCGACAGGGGGGGGGGGGGGGGGCTGACCTCTCCGAGAGGGGGGCTATAATATTTGACCTCCCAAACGAAGGAAAATCATTGAAAATTGGTAAATTGGAGAACCAAAATAGAAGCAAACTGAGTATGTTTGTTGATTATTTAACGTAAATGACGATAACCGATGATTAGGTATGGAAGTAATGGAACGCCAGTTGGATAACAACTGTCATAATGCCTTACAAAGAAGAACCATATACCTCGTTCTTGGTCGACACAAGACGAGATATCTACATTCGATTGTCGGAAATTTCTCGCGAAGTCGGGTTTACGAGACTCTCCGACGGACTGACTAAAAATCCCCGGAAGGGGGGCTGGACCTCTCCGACGGGGGTGGGGGTGGTTGGTGGGGTGGGGTGGGTCTGTAACCACCTGACCCCCCCCCCTCCCCGGCGCCACCACTGACTAAAAGTCTACCAAAATCAACCACTGGGAAAATTATTAAATAGCGATATGTTTGAACCGCTGTTCTCGGGATTTTTTCGTAATTCTGACGCTCCGCTCTCCATATGTTAATAATGGGACGTAACTCTACTCTACAGAAATAACTTGCTTGAACGCATTATTTGTGACGAATTAATGAATATAATAAAAGCCGCTGCAAGACTCATCAAAAGTGACATCAAAACTGGAGTACACGGGAATGATCAGTCATACCCAGCAGTGGATTCTCTCAACCTTGAAACTTCATTGCAGTATCTACCTGAAAGTTTGAAGGGCTGTTGGAACGAACTGCACATGAAAGAGCTATAGGCCTAGATGTTTTGTGGGAACTTTCTTTGAGTTTCAAACAAACAACACCAAATTGGCAAGGAATGATCCATATTATCTACCAGAAAGAAGAAAATTCTAGTAAATAAGATGCTCTTTAAAACACAGGGCCGCTATAACAGTTTTGACGCCATTGGTCTAACAGGGATATTTCAAATCCCGCCTGGATGTTCCTATACACTTCACGGCTACCATCCCATTATCAGCTCCAGTAGACCAGAAGGAGACGACGGTCGAGGTGGTGTTGGCATATACATCAAAGAAAATATACCCTTCAAGATCCGTAGAGATCTCTCGGTATTTATTCCACATGTCTTAGAATCCTTGTTCATTGAAATTAAACTAGAAAGTGCTTTAGCACACTAAAACATATGTCTCCCCTTCCTTTTGAGGTCAGAGGTGAAGGTAGCGGACATGCGGTTTCAAGGTGACACATCCATATGTCAAAAAAAAAAATTCTGGTCTGGACAATTACTCCCTATTTAAAGTACATAAATCTGACCTTGAGGTCAAGGTCACATGAAGGTCATGATAACATGTGGTCTCATTGTGATACATCCACATGTCAATCATCTAAGTCCTAGGTAAAAAAACAAAAAAAAGTTTTGATCTGGACAATTATTCTCTATTTGAAGTACATAAATTTGACCTTGAGGTCAGAGGTCAAGGTCACATGCAGTTCATCAAGGTAGCTGACATGCGGTTTCATGGTGACACATCCACATGTCCAAAAAAAAAAATCTGGTCTGGACAATTACTCCCCATTTAAAGTACATAAATTTGACCTTGAGGTCAAGGTCACATGAAGGTCATGATTACATGTGACATGCGGTCTAATTGCGATACATCCACATATCAAATATCTAAGTCCTAGCTAAAAAAAACAAAAAAGTTCTGGTCTGGATAATTATTCCCTATTTGAAGTACATAAATTTGACCTTAAGGTCAGAGGTCAAGGTCACATGTAGGTCATCGAGGTAAACGACATGTGGTCTCATGGTGACACATCCACATGTCAAATAACCAAGTCCTAGGTCAAAAAACAAAAAAATTCTGGTCTGGACAATTACTCCCTATTTGAAGTACATACATTTGACCTTGAGGTCAAAGTCACATGAAGGTCACAACATGCGGTCTCATGGTGACACATCCACATGTCAAATAACCAAGTCCTAGGTCAAAAAACAAAAAAAATCTGGTCTGGACAATTACTCCCTATTTGAAGTACATAAATTTGACCTTGAGGTCAAGGTCACATGAAGGTCACAATGGTATGCGACACACCGGCTCATGGTGATGCATCCACGTGCCAAATATCTAAGGCCTGGCTCACAAGACAAACAAGTTTTGGTCTGGACAAAGTTTCCTTGAAAAAAGCACAAATCTGACCTTCAGATCAAAGGTCAAGGTCACATGAAGGTCACAATGGTACGCTACACACCGGCTTATGGTGATACATCCACATGCCAAATATCTAAAGCCTGACTCGAAATACTAAAAATGTTCTGGTCCAGACAGTTTCCCTTAAAAAGCGCATAAATCTGACCTTCAGGTCAAAGGTCAAGGTCACATGAAGGTCACTATGGTACACTGCACACCGGTTCATGGTGATACATCCACATGCCGAGTATCTAAGGTGTAGGTCAAAAGACAAAAAAGTTATGGCCCGGACAAAGTTTGTGTGATGTTTCCCTTAAAAAAACACATAAATCTGACCTTCAGGTCAAAGGTCAAGGTAACATGAAGGTCACCATGGTACACACCGGCTCACGGTGATACATCCACATGCCAAGTATCTAAGGTGTAGGTCAAAAGACAAAAAAGTTATGGCCCGGACAAAGTTTGTATGAGAAGAAGAAGAAGAAGAAGAAGAAGAAGAAGAATATGCACTAAAACAATATGTCTCCCTTCTGGGAAGGGGAGACATAATTCCATACATGTACGAAGTTGATAGGGATAATTTATAGGCCCAATACACAACCTAAGGCAGACATTGATTTGTTCTTAGACAAACTAAATGTAAAAACCGATAAAATCAATCAGGAACACAAAGAGACATATTTAACGGGTGATTTTAATATTGATCTCTTGAAATCAGATATACATGCCAAGACGAACTCATATTTGGATATATTGATTAGTCATGGTTTCTTGCCATATATCACCAGACCGGCTAGAGTAACGGGCCATTCAGCTACACTGATAGATCACGTCTTTACAAATAGTTTTGGCTCGTCACATCAATCAGGTATCATTATTACAGATGTTTCGGACCACTTTGGCATTTTCCACTTGATAACACATAATAAAAGTGACAAACCTCCGGCAGTAGACTTGACCCAGAAAATAAACTCAGAAAGCATATCCCAGTTTGAAACGCTTCTCTCTCAAATGGACTTTTCCGCCGTTTTCGAATCTGATTCTCCTAATGCAGCATATGATACCTTTATGGATATTTTCCGGTCGGCATACGAAAAGGCATTTCCCCTAGTAACCAGCAGGTTGAGAAAAAAATTAGTAAGAAGAAATCCGTGGATGTCTAAAGGACTCTTAGTGTCATCAAATAACAAATCAAAATTTTACAATAAAAAATGAAAATATCCGTCGGAAAATAATATTAAAAACTACAAAAATTATTGTAGAATATTCAATAAGATAAAAAAAACAAAGTAAAGCAATGTATTATTCAAAGATTCTGGAAAAAAAACAAAACTAACCTACGCAGAACTTGGCAAATAATGCCTTAGATAAGTCAAAGAATGACCCTGCTCTTCCAATATTCTTTATAACAGAAAATAACAAAGAAATAAACGACGCGAGCGAAATTGCACACCAATTCAATAACTATTTTGCACAAGTTGTAAAACGCACCAGTGAACAGATTAGCAGACCCAATAAACACTTCCTAGACTTCATGGGCAACGACCTACCTAACAGTTTTTGTACCACTCCAACAACTGAATATGAGGTTGTTGCTGTTGTCAAATCACTGAAGTCGAAGAAAACCGAAGATTGTGATGGTATATCAACAAAATTACTCAAGTATACAATTAATGCTACAGCCCCTGCTTTAACTCATATTATCAATATCTCCTTCAACAGTGGCATTGTTCCAGACAGAATGAAAGTAGCTAAAGTGATTCCGATTTTTAAAAATGGAAATGAGTGTACATTCAATAACTACAGGCCTATAAGTATTCTACCAGTCTTTTCCAAATTACTGGAAAAATTAAGGTGCAATAGAATTACATCTTATCTGGAAAAGTACGATATTTTATATCACCATCAATATGGGTTTAGGAAAAATCACTCCACTATTCATCCGATTATGCAGTTACTAAAAGTAATAGGAACACAAAACAACAAGGAAAGTAAAAATAGTACATTAGCGGTATTTCAAGACCTTTCAAAAGCATTCGATACAATTAACCATGGCTTTTTATTAAAGAAAATGGAGAGGTATGGCTTCAGAGGCACCAGTTATAATTGGTTCAGAAGCTATCTTTCAAACAAGGCACAATATGTCAAATATGGCGAACATGAATCAAACTTAACTGAAATTCAGTGCGGTGTTCCACAGGGTTCTGTCCTTGGACCTGTTCTATTTCTGTTATATATAAATGACATTAGTCGGTCGACATCATGGAACCTTCTGTCTTTTGCAGATGATACTACTGTCCATGACTCTATCCCACAAACCGTAACCGATTCAGTGGACACAAATTTCAATCTCGAACTCACCAAAATTCATGAATGGTGTTGTGCAAACCAACTTGCATTAAACGCCGGCAAAGCAAAGTATATTGTTATAAACCCAAATCAAACAATACAAAATCGGAGATATCCTAACATTTATATAAATACCCAAAAGATAACGCGGGTTGGATTACACGAGGAAGAAAAATCAGTGAGTTTCCTGGGTTTAAATGTTGATGAAACCCTATCATATCAAGCCCACATATCAAAAATCTGCGCAAAGATAAGATGGGCTAATTTTACTTTAAATAAAGCAAAAAAAATATTACCCCAAAAGATCATGAAAATACTTTATTTTTCCCTTGTACAATGTCATTTAAAATACGGTATTTACATATGGGGCAATTGTAGGGCAATTAGGGACGTATTGAAAATACAAAAGCGTTCGATCAGAATAGTAAATAACAAAAGATTTCAACTCCCACAAAGATCCATTGTTCGCAAAGGATAAGATACTAAAAGTCAATGATCTGTTTAAATTACATGCTTGTCTTTTCATGTTTGACTGGAAAAACGGCAAGCTCCCAGGCTCATTCGGAGCATTCTTCGGTATTTCCGACACAAATACAAGACAGTCGGGTCAAGTTCAAATTACGAAAACTCGAACAAAAGCACTAGATAGACTAGCGGTATATGCATTTCCCAGATTCTGGAATGAACTGGATCCAACCCTGCGAGGAACAGGTAATAGAAATGAATTCAAAAAGAAATTAAAAGAGAGACTTCTCTCTTCGTGTCAGAAAAGCTTTCTGTGCGACAACCCCAACTGCCTCGAGTGCCAGCCTGGACAATAGAGTTATCATACCGATTGTTCATGCCATGCTGGAATGTAAATACAGGAGTAGTGTATCCTGAAAGACCCTGGTTACCCCCCCCCCCCCCCCCCCCCGAAATGTGTACCTAGACTAATTAGTTTCATCACAAATAGTTTCTTGACCGATCTGGGGAAGGGCGGGAGGTGTTCAGCTATTTGCTTTCTTCTCCGCTGGTATTAGACAAAATGTTTGAAAATTTCACTCTCCTACAGAACGTTGTGCAGTTATTCTGTTGTCTTGACTTGAAATATCTACACATTATTTATTCTTTCCACTGTCCGTATAATTACCCTTGTTATTACTTGCTTCTGAATAATTGCTCCTGGATAACTCGTCCACCCTTAAATGTATAAAGGAGTCACCTAGTCCGTAAATCAACAAGTCCAGAGGCTTAAAGGGGTAATTGTTGGCAGTGTTGGAGTTTAAAATTGGTGGGAGATGACAGGTAGACAGGCAACCTGGCTATGTTATTCTCCCAACGGTGTAAATCAATTGTAAATTTATTGTATTGTTATTGTAACTGTATTTGATTTATACCGTTAAATAAATAAACTAAAAAATAAAATAATAATCCATTATTTACCTACCAATGATTGATTTGTACCCGGGAGACAAGTCTTGCATTTCATCAACGTTGGACTTTCTCTTTCACCAAGCTAACATATGCAGTGTCACACCAGTTAAAACGTTCGACCAACCCTTGTACTGGAAGGCAAGCGAGATAATTACAGATGCACCACCCAACAGTTATCTAAAGAAGATAGTGCTACTGTTGGGATGTTTTCACTCGCTCATGAATTTGTTTGGTGCGATTGGGACACTCATGAATGGCACGGGTCTCAATGAAATCCTTCAAGAAACTTATGGGGAAAATGCTGTTATACAAATGCTATCAGGGAAGTCGATTCAGAGAGCAATTAGAGGTCACTTTCTTGTCAACAAATGTCTCCACAACATGGTTGTATCTAGTATGATGTCTGAAAATCCAGAATTTGCTTCACTGGTGGAAAATTCTAAGGAAAAATGCTCTTCTTTATTGGCCGGTCGGACTTCCATCCATTGCATCCAAGACTATGCAGCATCTGAAATCCGTCTTAAGATAAAAATGGAATTGGATAAATGATAAAACAGCCTCAAAGAGAGATCGAAGACAAGTAAGCTCTGGATTAACTACCAGGAGATGTTAGCAGTTGCCAGAACACTCATAATGGGGGATCGAATTGGATCATGGCCATTACATCTGAAAGCTCTTTCTGATTGTATTCCCATATACGCGGCAGCAGGTCATTACATTCACCTCAAGTCTGCTTACTTATACCTGCAAAACATGGATAAGCTGGAGACCACACACCCGGATGTCTTCCACAAATTCTCTAGTGGGCTCCACATAATTTGTCGTAGTGATCGTTACTGGGCAGGTCTTAGCTCTGATCTTGTGATTGAGCAAACACTAATGAGGTCACTCAAGACATCTGGTGGACTTACTCGTGGGAGTGGCATGACGGAGGAACGGAGATCAGTGTGAACCATGTCAACACCAATCACTGCTGAATTTTACAACGCAACGAAAGAGTTCACTGATCTATCATCATACAGTACGAGTTCGCAGCACAAGGGCATAACCGAAGCCAGGATAGGAAGAGATTCATCTGACCTTGAACAACTAATGAACAAAATGAAATGCTGCTCCCCTTTCTCTGATGACCCATCTTTGAGAAATGTTGTGAATGGACTTGTCGCTCATCCTGATGTGAATGTGCATGAAATGGATAGGGTTGGGAAAGGACTTATTGAAACTATGGTTGGGCAGCCGATATTCACTATATCATTCAAACAAAAGGATAAAGCAAAGACACTAGGTGATACACTGTCTATCAAATTGGTCCAAAACGTTTTATTGACCCTGCTTTTCTATTTCAACCGTTCTTGGTGGTGTCTAAATCGGGTATTCTCTCGCTCCAGGATGTCATGCGATATGAGTTGAGTCCGCTTCCACCTGCTCTTTTCGAATCGATGAACTTGTTCAATTAGCACACGCCATCACTCATTATTTAACTGAGGGAACTGATCCAGCTGAACCTGGAACACCAAAATCAGAACACTTCGTCCTAGATGGTGGCTCACTTCTTCATCGCGTGCCTTGGAAGAAAGGGGAAACGTTCGAAATGATCGCAGAATCGTATGCTGATTTCACGATTCGACATTATGGTTCTGCTACCGTGGTCTTCGATGGCTATGATGGGAAACCTTCAATAAAAAAAACACACATCAAAGACGTGTTGGCAACAGAGCTCCATCATTGGTTGGATTCACATCAGATACACCTTTCGTCGGAAAGAAAGAAGACTTCCTCTCTCACGCCAAGAACAAACAGCAGTTCATAAATATTATTAGAGAGAAGCTGTCAGTAAGGGGATGTGATGTGGTTAAGTCATATGCAGACGCAGATGTGGATATCGCCAAAACCGCTGTTGAATCATCCAGGTGCCAGTCCACAACATTGATAGGCGAAGACACGGATTTAGTCATCGTGCTGCTTCATCACTATAACGACAAATATGAAGATCTCTTCTTCCGGTCGGACAAGGCATCAACAAAAACATATGTTATGAAAAACTCAAACGAGGCCTCGGCGATGATCTATGCAATAAATTATTATTCTTGCATGCATTCACTGGATGCGATACTACGTCAAGGATCTTTGAAATCGGGAAAAAATCAGTATTCCATAAATTGGTCAATGGTAACCAGGTATTGAACCGCAGTGCTGATCAATTTCTCATCCCAAACCAAGAGAGAGTATTCATTGAAGAAATGGTAATCAGGGCTATGGCTGCAATCTTTGGTGCAGATAATTGTAAATCTATGACACATCTTCGCCACAGTCATCTCACCAAGAAGATTGCATCATCAACTTCTTTTGTGGCACCGGAACATCTACCCCCAAATGACTCATCAACAAGATTCCATTCCCTCCGGGTTTATTATCAGATCATGGTGTGGATGGGGAAGGATGCAGAAATGATTGCTCTTGATTGGGGGTGGGAGGTGCAAGGAAATGAAATGATTCCCAAAATGTCTGATCTCAATGTTGCTCCTGATGAACTTCTCAAAATCATACACTGTAGTTGTGTTGGCTGCAAGGCACCACGATGTATGTAGATCATACAGACTTAAGTGCACCCCCGCATGTGGACACTGCCAGACTGAGGGATGTAATAACCCACATAACAATTTTTTATCAGCGGAGAAGACGAGGACCATCTGTAAATTGATTTCCCATTCCTTTGGAGCTTTTCTAAGACATTATCATCACCCACGTATTCTGCATAGGTATCTCTTTTCAGGTCACTGCATTAGTTTTCTGATCGATTTTCCCTGGACTCAGTTATCCGGTGAAAACCGGCAAAAAAAACTAATACAGCGACCTGAAAAGTGTGTGTGTGTGTGTGGGGGGGGGGGGGGGGGGGGGGGGGATTCAAAATCAGAATGCATCACTCCATCGGAATAATAATAATTATGCTATGTGTACCAAAAGAATAGGAACATTTAACTAGACCTCAACGTTCAAACTCTCCCCAGAATCATATTAAGGTTGCTGCATTAGTTTTCCTGTCGGTTTTACCCAGACGACTGGGGGAAACCGACAGGAAAATTAACACAGCGCCATGAAAGGGGGGGGGGGGGGGGCATAAACTCGGTGGTCACCAGTCTTTCCCCGGTAGCACGTTTAGAGACTCATTGGTTCACCTATTGTACAAGTGACATAGTAATTATACATTCTATTTCTATTCAGTGATCTCAGTCACACTGAGTTCCACTCAATACAAGAATAAATGTGTGTGTCCACTTTTATAACATCTCTTAGGGTTATTCGACATTGTGGTAGTTGTGGTAGCCATCTTGGGTGGTATTAGAAGCCATTTTGTTGATTGTGTTCCCAGTTTTTACCTTTTAATGATATTTTGGCATATGAAAGTGATTCCTAATTGTTCTATTCCGATAAAGCATGGGTTTTGAGACGGAGTTCGTCATTTAATGGTAAAAATTGAAACAGATATATTAGATATTGTAATGCGGCGACCATCTTGGTGGCCATCTTGGATTTTCGCCACTTCCGGGTGGAAAATTTTGGTAGACTTTTTTTCTCAGATTGTCCTAACCCATTATCAGATGAAAAAAAAACAAAACCCCTTTTTAGCAATTTTTGGGGGGTCAGTTCATATATTTACTCATCTAAATTAATATTTAGATGCTGATGATTTTTATTACCTGGTAAACTCATGTGTGGATATCACTGCCCTCGCGTGGATTACAACCATTCCTCGGCGGCTGTACTGTAAGTGTGTGTTAAAAACTGACTGTTATTCCTCGACCATCTTTTTACCTTTTTGACAGACGTGCTTGTCAACACCTTTTCTTTTCCACGTTAATTCCATGAATTTTATTAAATATTTCTCTATCGCCTTCACTTTAATTCCACAAAACGGCAAGTATTCTCGAATGGTATCACAGAACTAAATATTTTCCCATATGCCATTGCCACCATTATAACGTTCAGTTGAAACAAAATATGATGCATAACTTTAATTTTGGCATTCAAATATCTTTGTCAAGTATTGCCCTTCACTGACCCGAAAACCGGGGGCCATACAACAAATAAAAGAGAAAAAATGACGCGAAGGGAAGTTCTGGTTACGTGCACACATTTTCCAGGGAATTCCTTACAAATACACACAAAAGGTAAATTGTATTTTTCAATTCCAAAAGTCATCAAATCACCCTCTTTTTTTATCAGGAATATTCAACAATAATGCAAGATGACAAATATTTATTGAAACAATATATTTTCACAGGGCTGTTTATTTTTAGAAACTGCATCATTTCCGAGTGAAACATTTCAAGATTTCAAGGCGAGTAACTCTAATTCAAAGTTATGATTTTCTCATCAATGCGCCGTATATAAACCTCCTATAATAAGACCATAAAAGGGATAAAATTATGCCTTGGACCGAAAAATCCGCCTTACGAGTTTAAAGGGTTAAAAACGACATCCAAACGGCTTGCAAAGTTATGTCAGAGGATTATATGTGAATATGAAATCAGTAACATTATCAAAGGTATCTATGAACAATTCGAAGAATAGTTGTTGTGTTGCAACGCCCCATATTACCATACAAATAAATAAAACCGCTTACTTCGAATGGGATTCACTAATTGTTGCAGAAATCCGTATCCAGTAAACACACAAGAGTATAAAAAAAAATTCGCGACCACGTCGGGAACCACAGAGAGCCTACTACGCCATAATTTTGTTTTGTCCAAAAGTAACATTTGACAGCCAAAATGGTGAGTTGACTTAATTTTTTTTTGTAGTTTGATATATTGTAATTGGGAGCACGGCGGCTCAGTAGTTACGGGTATTGGACTTCAAACCGAAAGGTCCGCAGTTCGATCCCCGCCAGGGGTAACTGCGTCGTGACCTTTCTGCAAAACACATAATCCCGATTGCCCAAGTGTGTGTGTGTGTGTGGGGGGGGGGGGGGGGGGGGGGGCACGGTGACGCCAGGGACGTGGCTAAAAGTTTCCGATTGGGGGTATAGGGTAGTGAATTTCCAACTAGGGGAGGGACCGGGAGGGAGACCCCTCTCCCGGTCCCTCCCATAGTTGGAAATTCACTTCCGAGAAAAAGTTTGAAAATGAAGCCATGAAACTGGGCATAAAATTGATTCTAGTAACTGAAATGCCAACACATTATGATAGAATTATCAGGTTATTATTATTTGGTATTATTCTGGGAATTGAATATGTGCTAAACAAATCCCCAAGCTGAGAACTTTGAGCAATTCACACTCTCCTAACATTGAATCAGATCTTATTCAGGAAAGATCAATTTTCGATGGTTCATCATTTTGTAACTGTGAATGATGGAATTAACTCAGGAAAACGATTTTACATGATGCGATTTTCTTTGAGTGCATTTTTCAGAATTGCTGGAAATCACATTTTTTGACCCCGTAAAGCATTCCTGACGTACACACATGCATTTCGATGTAAAAAAGTGGGCGTGGCCAAAAATGTTGAAAGCGGGTCACGCTCATATCTCAAGCATGATATGATGAATGGACCTGGGACTTACACCAAATGAGTCGACACTTGATGGAGATTCAAAATATGGGTCAAGGTCACGGGGGTCACATAGGGGTCATTAAGTGAATTTCTCATAATGTTGGAAATCACATTTTATTACCCCCAAAGCATTCCTGAGGTTCATACATGGATTTTTACGTTAAAGAAGTGGGCGTGGCCAAAATTTTTGAAGTGGGTCACGCTCATATCTCAAGCACGGTATGATGAATGAACCTGGGACTGACACCAAATGAGTCGACACTTGATGGAGAATCAAAATATGGGTCAGGGTCACGGAGGTCACCTATGGGTCATTAAGTGCATTTTTCATAATTGCTGGAAATCACACTTCAGTTTATATTCAGTTTATATTTTTTCATTTTTGCTTGAAAAACATAGGTTATAGACCTCATTGGAATGAGGTCATTTTTAAAGGGTTAAAATGGATTATTTTAAGGGAGTATTTTAACCCTTTCAAAATCTTAATATGGGTACAACAAATGCTATGTCATGCAAACCGAGAGTAATGTTAACCCCTTCCATTCTCACAATGTTGCTCTAAACACAGATGGGCATCGAGGAGACCTCGGTATTTTGACAATACCAATGAGCCTTCAGATAGGCTCTTGGGGGCCTTTAGGGCCTTGTGACGTTTATATTCCAACATTACTGAATTCTTTCACTTGCAATATATTTTCCAGAGGTACTATGTACCTTACTATTTTCTAGCTAAAATGAATATTTGCTATCATTTACATTTCTGTCAGATGATGTGTTGGCAGAGTCAATATTTTCGAAGTGGTTTATGCTCATACTTCAGGCTTGGTATGACCTATAGAGATCCGATTTACATCGAATGGGTTGAACTTGCCAGAGGTTCAAAATATGGTCCACCTTATTGCGGTCAACAGAGGTCATAAAGTGCGTATTTTTCAGAACTGTCAGAAATTGAATTTTATAACAACTGATGCTTTATTCAATGTAGCTGTAGACATGGGACTACTCCAACTGAGTTAAAAAATTGCAGGAGGTTCAAAAATGGAAATGTATTTTATAACACTTTAATACAGTTTTAAAGTTTATAAATGTATTTCATCTCTCAAATTAGAGGGCGGAGCCAAACATGTCCATTTCTGATTCGTGTATCGAACCATTTGAATGCGCTGGTCACAAATATGCCTTTTCTGGTTTCTAATAAAATTCTGATTCCTGTATGAATACCTGTAAATACTGTTAACGAAAACCCATTTCTGATTTGTAAAACAATATGTTAGTTCAGAAAAAAAGCCTCCTTAATTTCTTTTTTATATAGTTTATTCCTGATACTTTAACCATTTTCACACAGACTTCAATTTACTGGTGGCAGTAAATTCTGTTTCTCAAGTTCCGTTGTTGTTTTTCTCCACTATTGGATGCTCGAAACAATATTGTACAGTTAAAGAGGGTCGAAAAAGAGGCTTGTCTCGCGTCGTCCCTGCGCGCCTTCGGCAAGCGAAACTATTTCATCTGTACTTTTGTTATTCGTCTCGTAATGGATTTCCAATCACTGTTCTCTCGCGCGCTGAAATTTCTCATTCATTGATTCATTCAATTTTATGATGTTTATTGCGGTTTCTCGAAGTTCAATGTTTTTTCGAGTGCGTCACCATAGAAACCAATAAATATTGCGGGGTCCATAAGCGTACGAACATAAGTTAAAAGGGGAAAATATGGGTTAATAACAGTTTTAAAAGGAGAGGATATGTGTATTGGTATATTTTACTCAAGTGTAACGTTGTATCCACCTCTGATGAGCATTTCGATAATTGAGAGAATTTAAAGTATGATGTAACCCGTTCTTTTGATAATTTAGTGGCTTTAAAGTGTACAGCGAAACCTATGCTTGTCAATTCGTCGATGTAATAACGAAATAATGAACAGAAGGGATAGCAGCGGGTAATTAATTAGCTGTCAAATTAAGTTGCACTATTGCTTGCACAAATGGGTGGGGTAAAATTGTCTTTTCAGTTTTTTCATTATTCATTTTTATGAACCACATATTCCGCAGTCATCCCCATTTATCAGATATAATTGCCCATTTAATGCACTGAAAGCTCGTTTAATCACATGTATAAAGAACAAAATTGAAACGTCATGAGCCAAGTAAAATTTTAGTTACTTCATTACGTAGCACTTTGGTCGGTCGCTTATTTGACGCAGTTATCAGGTGAAAAGACCTTAGTTAACCCTGTGCTACCAAATGCCTCGCTATTCCCATACCTCGCCTCTCCTCCCAACACCCGTAAACGAACTGTTTGAAGACATCCCGTCCCTAATTCTTCCCAGTCTATCCGATAACCATACTAACACCCTTCTGTTGCCACCCAATTCTCACATATCCTTCATTCTCCCATCCTCTTCCCCTTTATATTTCCAGTGAATCTTAGTTTGCCTCAATTTCGGTTGAGACAAAAGGGTTGAATCGTTGTTAGTCTGTGTGAAACACACAGACTATTGTTTTTGTATGGTTTCCTTTTTTTTTTCTTCTTCTTCTTCCTTCTTCTTCTTCTTATTCTCCTGACTTCTGTCTTCTGTGCCTTCCTTGTCCTCACGATAACTCGAAAACGAATCATCCTATCTTGCTGATTTTTGGCATACTGATGGACAGTCACAAGTTCTCGGCGACCTATGTTTTTCAGATTCCCAGGGCATCAGTGTCCGTAATTGTGTTTTGAAAGTGGGTCACGCCCATATCTCAGGCTGTAGTATGACATATGGACCTGGGACCAACACCAAAAGAGTCGACACTCGATCGAGATTCAAAATATGGGTCAAGGTCATGGAGAACACCTAGGGGTCATGAAGTGCTTTTTTTCATAATTGCTAAAAATCACATTTTTTGGTCACGGAGGTCACCTAAGGGCCACTGAATGCATTTTTCATAATTGCTAGAAATCACATTTTTTGACCCCCCTAAAGCATTCCTGACGTACACAGATGCATTTTTACATTAAAAAAGTGGGCGTGGCCAAAAGTTTTGAAAGTGGGTCACGCTCATATCTCAAGTGTGGTATGATGAATGGACCTGGGACTAACACCAAATGAGTTGACATTTGATGGCGATTCAAAATATGGGTCAAGGTTATGGAGGTCACCTAGGGGTCATTGAGTGCATTTTTCATAATTGCTGGAGATCACATTTTTTGACCCACCAAAGCATTCCTGAGGTTCATACATACATTTTTACGTTAAAAAGTGGGCGTGGCCAAAATTTTTGAAAGTGGGTCACGCTCATATCTTAACCATGGTGTGATGAATGGACCTTGGACTAACACCCAATGAGTCACTAATTGATGAAGATTCAAAATGTGGGTCAAGGTCATGGAGGTCACCTAGGGTAATTGAGTGCATGTTTCATAATTGCTGGAAATCACATTTTTTGACCCACCAAAGCATTCCTGAGGTTCATACATGCATCTTTACATTAAAAAGTGGGCGTGGCCAAATGTTTGAAAGTGGGTCACGCTCATATCTCAAGCATGGTGAGATGAATGGACCTGGGACTAACACCAATTGAGTCTACACCTGATGAAGATTCAAAATTTGGGTCAAAGTCACGAAGGTCACCTAAGGGTCATTGAGTTCATTCTTTATAATTGCTACAAATCACATTTTTTGACCCCCTAAAGCATTCCTGACGTACACAGATGCATTTTTAGATTAAAAAAGTGAGCGTGGCGAAAATTTTTGAAAGTGGGCCACGCTCATATCTCAAGCATGGTATGATGAATGGACCTGGGACGAACACCAAATGAGTTGACACTTGATGGAGATTCAAAATATGGGTCAAAGTGACGGAGGTCACCTACGGTCATTGAGTGCATTTTTCAAAATTGCTGGAAATCACATTTTTTACTCCCCCTAAAGCATTTCTGAGGTTCATACATGCATTTTTACGTTGAAAAAGTGGGTGTGACCAACAATTTTGAAAGTGGGTCATGCCCATATCTCAGGCGTGGTATGACGTATGGACCTGGGACCAACACCAACTGAGTCAACACTCGATGGAGATTGAAATATGGGCCAAGGTCACGGAGGTCACCTAGGTGTCATTGAGTTCATTTTCCATAATTACTAGAAATCACATTTTTGACTCACCAGCATTCATGAGGTTCATACATACATTTTTATGCTAAAAAGTGGGCACGGCCAAACTTTTTGAAAGTGGGTCACGCTCATATCTCAAGCATGGTATGATGAATGGACCTAGGACTAACACCAAATGAGTCAACACTCGATGGAGATTCAAAATATGGGTCAAGGTCGCGTAGGTCACCTAGGGGTCATTGAGTGCATTTTTCATAATCGCTGGAAATCACATTTTTTTACCCCTAAAGCATTCCTGACGTATGCACATGCATTTTGATGTAAAAAATGTGGGCATGGCCAAAATTTTTAAAAGTGGGTCACAGTCATATCTCCAGCAGGGTGTGATAAATGGACCTGGAACTAACACCAAATGAGTCGAAACTCGATAGAGGTTCAAAATATGGGTCAATGTCTCCTAGGGACCATTGTGTGTATTTTCGGAATTGCTGGAAATCACATTTTTTTGACCCCCTAAAGCATTCCCGAATACAAAATTTTTGAAAGTGGGTCATGCTCATAGCTCAAGCATGGTATGATAAATGGACCTGGAACTAACACCAAATGAATCGAAACTCGATAGAGGTTCAAAATATGGGTCAAGGGCATGGAGGTCACCCAGGGGTCATTGAGTGCATATTTTGGAATGGCTGGAAAGCACATTTGTTTGACCCCAAAGCATTCCCGAAGTTCATACATGATTTTTTATGTAAAAAAGTGGGCATGGCCCAGTGTTTGAAGGTGAGTTATTCTCATATCTCAAGCATGGTATGATGAATGGACCTGAAACTAACACCAAATGAGTCAACACTCAATAGAAGTTCAAAATATAGGTCAAGGTCACAGAGGTCTCCTATGGGGTCATTGAGGGCATTTTTCAGAATTAATGGAAATCAGTAGGTGATAATTGAGCGATATCTACCACTTTGTACATGTACGTGTACAAACTACGTATATGATGCGTTTACCAACGTGGGATTCAGTGTTAAATCGCACGCTTGTTCACAAAAATGTCCAGTGGATTTGAATCCCGCTGTTTTTTTGTGACTCCTAGATCGCAATTTTAACGTTTAAATACTCGTGGTGAATGTTGAATGTCACGCGTTTTTAAAAAAAGGTGAAATTGTACATTTACACTTTTTTTTTTTTACTTTAAAAAATTTTGTCAACGTTCCCATCGCAGATCAGACCATTGATCCATCATTGGTGAACGCGAGCAAAATTCTGGGCTAGCATAAAAAAACGGTCTGTGGATTCTAGACCAGTGGTCCAGAATCCGCAATTGTTTTGAGGCGATGGGTTTTTCCCCATTTATGACGTAAGTAGGGCAATACCCATAGTGGGATTTTCCAAACTCAGCTAATTAACCAATCAGATTGCTTGATTCTCCGCTAATTAACCAATCTGATTGCTTGATTCTCATAAACTTAATCATACAGAGTTATCTCCCCTCGTTGTGGGGTGGGGGTAATACCCGGATTTTTTTTTCCAAAAAAACAGACAACTATTGAATGCTTCCATGTCTGACATGAGTGGGGGGAATACCCTTGGGAAATAAAAAAAAAGTGATCGATATATATAGGAGAGAAAAAAATAAATAATAGTTGTTTAGAAAAATAAATATATCAAATTGAATAGATAATAAAAAACGTAAATCATGTGCGCTTCCCAGACTATTAGAGCGAGGTTTCTTTTAAACATGCTGATGAGAGCATACGCAGTCTGCGTGAACAAAGAACTACGTCCCATCTTGATAGAACGATGCGTCGGATGTCGGGATCATCTAGACTTCGATCACGAAAATCATTCGTGTCTGACGATGGAAAGGGAAGATATGGTCGTCAAGTATTTCGAACCGGTGTTCGAATGCGTTAGATTCAATGATGTGATCACGCTTTGGAAGAGATTAGTCTTCTGTAAGAATCAAGACAAGCCTACAGTTTCGGAAGAACTAAAATTGGCACGTAGAAGTCTGACTTTAGAAGACAAGGGATGCATCATGAAATTATTGTTCAATGAAGCATACGTCTAAGTTTTTTCGTTGATATAAAATAAGGGAGAATAGAAAATAAAAATAAATACACATATAAATTTTTTATCTAATATTAGAAAGAAAAAAACAAAAAATGAGAACCAGAAATAAATTGTATCCGACGTTAGTGGACGACGAGGATGAGAAGCCGATCGACGTTTTGCCGACGGCACCATCGCTAGAAGAAAGAGAAAGAGGAGAGAGGTATTGCATCGATCAAATCAGTAGAATCCAAGAGTATCTAACCCGAGAGAGAGATTCTCGTCATTCCCTCAAGAAGAAGTATTCGCGTTTCGTGAAATTCGTCAACGCGATCGACACGCCACTCATCACGATTTCCATGGGTTTACACGTGGCCGGCATCGGATTGTTGTCAACCGCGGTTGGCATTCCAATCGTGTTGACCGTAGAAGGAGTGGCTCTCGCCGCCAGATTGTTTAGCATGCTCGGAAACTTTTTGAGTAGGAAATTATATCTGAAGGCAAGGAAACATGACAAGATTCGCGTCTTGGCCGACTCCAAGATTGACACGATATCCAAAATGATCTCTATGGCGTTGAAAGACGGTAGGATATCGGACGGAGAATACTTCACGATATTGAGTGAGAAAACGAAATACAATGCCATGAAAGAAGCCGTGAGAATCAAGACTCGTCAGATCATCAAGGAAGAGATGAAGGATTCTCTCGTGGAAAAGGGGAGGAAAGAGGCCAGGGTGGAATTCAGTAAGATGATAGAACTCAAGAGCAGCAATTGAAAAAAAAATATATATATATAATAAGAACAGAATTAATTAATTATTAAGTTTATATATAAAATAAAAAACGAAATTAATTTAAATAACTCTTAAAAATGTATTGCGTAAAGTGTAAGAGAGTTACTGAGACGAGTAATTCTAGAGAAGTGCGAACTAAAAATGACAGACAGATGCTTCGCGGAATTTGCGACATGTGTGGTTCTATCAAGACTAGATTCGTAAAAAAAAAGAACACGAGCAAAGGTAAAGGCATCGTGAATAAAATGATCAATAATCTACCTTTCGAAATGCATCTGCCCGGTCACAGTTTCACTGGACCCGGAACGAAATTGAACAAGAGACTCAATGCCGATCTGACACCTAAATCTTGGAGCAAACCTGTGAATAGGGAGGACGCAGCTGCGTATGATCACGATCTGTGCTATGCCAGACATCCCGAAACCGAGACTCGCAACGACGTCTGCGATAAAAACATGTTGGGGAAATTGAGAGGCATATCGAATCCGACCAGGAGAGAGAAGATAGAACGTTTGCTGGTCGGCAATCTGATCGGTGTGAAACGTCGATTCAGATGGGGCGTTCAAAAAAAAAAAGCGCATCTGAAAAGAAGCAGAAATGATTATTGACAAGCGAATTGGCCGAGGAGTTACACAAACCCATAGTGCGTAAATTTCGAAAGAGAAGGGTGTTCGTGAAGGGTTTGGATGATATTTGGTCTGCCGACTTGGTCGACATGAGATCGTTTTCGAGGTGTAATCTATTGACGGTCATCGACGTGTTTTCCAAATACGGTTGGATCAGAGCTTTGAAGAATAAATTGGGACCTTGCGTCGCCGAGGCTCTGAAGAGCGTGTTCGACTCGTCTTCTCGAAAACCGAGTAAATTGTGGGTGGATAAGGGAAAGGAATTCTACAACAAGCACATTCATCGATTGGTAGACCTCTACTCGATCGAAAACGAAGAGAAAGCCAGCGTGGTGGAACGTTGGAATCGAACGATGAAGGAAAAGATGCACAGATACTCCACGGCGAATTCGACCAAGAAATACATATACGCTCTGAACGGTCAAGTCAAAGATTACAACAACACCCGACACAGATCGATCAAGATGACTCCCACGGAAGTTAGCGATCCTCGAAACGAAAAACGGGTCTACGCAAATCTATATCCTGAGAGATCTAAGATCAGGAAGAAGTCTAGAATGCCGAAATTTGCGGTCAGTGATCGAGTGAGAATTTACGCTTATAAGAAGCACTTCAAAAAGGGTTATACTCCTCGATGGACATCGGAAATCTTCATGATAATCAAAATATTTCACACCAATCCGGTGACTTACGAAATCGAAGCTTTGGATGGAGAAGAGATCATCGGAAAGTTTTACGAAAAACAATTACAGAAGACAAAGTTTTGATAAAGAAAACAAAATTTTTTTATTTACTTTCTTTAACATTTTCTTGTTTACACACATATAAATAAGAGAGAAAAAAATAATAATAAAAAATAATTAAAACTATTTTTAGATAAAAAAGCAAGTTAATTAATAAACAAAAAACTAAAAATCCTTTAAAATGACAAATATACTAGATATAGCACAAAGCATAGTGAAAGATGAAAGTATTCAAGAATATGAGGTTCACGAATACGAACCGGTAACTGGAACGAGTTTGAACAATGCGGGAGAGATAGGAATCAACGTTGAAACTCAAGATCTATTCATACATCCTAGCGAGAGTTACATAGTGGTGCAGGGACGTCTCACCAAGGAAATTGGGAGCGACTACGCCGACGACGACATGGTTACTCTAGCCAATAATGGCATCATGCATCTATTCAGTAATATAAAATACATGCTATCCAGACAAGAGATAGAATCTGTGTTTCATCCCGGTCAGGCCACCACGATGTTCGGACTCTTGACGTATCCTGATGATTTTTTGAAATCCAGAGGACTTAATCAGTTGTGGGTGAAAGTCACCGTTGGCCCTGCTAGCACCGGCGCCACCTTGATATTCGACTATGTCGTCAAGATGTCCAGACCTAAAAGAACGTTTTCGTTCAGGATACCTTTGAAACACATCTTCGAATTTGCGGACGATTACGGATTCAAACACAATCTGACGTTGATTCGAAAAGGAAACGACGACGCAATAGTGAGACTCACTGCAACCAATGCGGGTAAGATAACTCTACACAAGATATCGTCGTTCGTTCCGCACGTGGAGCCTTCGATCGTGGAAAAAGCATGTCTCTACAAGATCATAGAATCCAAGAGTAAATTACCCGTGGGATTTAGAATGAGACAGTGTGACACGGCTAGCATTCCTCCCTCCACGAATCACTTCGATTGGAGATTGACGGTGAAATCCGCTTCCGAGAGACCGTGTTTCATCGTGGTTGCGTTTCAGACCGATAGGGATGGGTCTCAGGAAAAGAATGCGTTGCTGTTCGATCACTGCCATTTGAGAAACATGCAAGTGTTTCTGAACGCCACGAGATATCCAGCAATCGATTACAATGCGTCATTCGACAAGAACGATTTCTGCAGACTGTACGGCGATGCCGCTGAGTTTAGAAAGAAGTATCATGGTCTAGACGAATTGATGAGCAACCCTAACTTATCTCCCGGCGAATACAAGTCGATGTATCCCATGTTCGTATTCGACGTCAGTAAACAGAGTGAATGACTCAAGAGTAGCGTCTTAGACATTCAGATAAAGATGCAATTCGATAGGAATGTGCCGAGAAAAACCGAAGCCTTCACCCTGGTCCTGTCAGACAGAGAATTACAATTCGAATCGGACGGAAATAAGATGTCGATCATTCGATGAGAGACGAGAGTGTAAAAAAAATTAATAAACGTTAAAAATGTGGATGTAAGATTAATTAAAAACCCAAATCTCGAAAACAAAATGGATGTTTTTGACACGAAAACAACAAATCATCTGTTCACTTCAGATTACTACGACGTTAAAATAAAATACTTGGAAAAATGGATTCAAATTGAATATGAAGAACGTAACACAAAAAAGGATGGAATAGTTGTGATTTTAACGAATATCGTTTAAAAGAAAAAGAAGAGTTTGATCTCATAAGATCTAACGAAGAAATTATAAAAAATACAATTTTAAAATGTTGCAAATGTAAGAAACGTCAAATAAAAATCGAATCTCAGCAAAGTAGATCTGGTGATGAACCAACAACCGTATTCGCAAAGTGTATAAATTGTAATCATAAATGGATAGAAAATTAAAAAAAGGATGCAATTTTAATCATCGTCATAAGTGACAAAATTCTTTTACTAAAGAAAAAAAAACATTTCAGATATCGTATAATAATATATAGTAAAAAGTTATCAAAAAAAAAAAAAAATAAAAAAATAAAAGTAATGAGATCTAGAGAGATTGAACATCTTTCTAAATCTCATCGTCCGTGTATTTCTTGGTCGTGGCATTGGTGGAATCTATGGAATTCGCGATGTTCACCAAACGTTTGGATTTCAGATCGAGATCATCGGTCATGGTTTTATCCACGTAATTATCTAGCAGGATTCGTTCGAAATGGGCGTTCCCCCGTCAACGTATTTTTTAGTCGCAGCATCTGCGAGATCTATCAGCTCGGGAAGATTGTAGAGCTTCTTATCGTTCATGTTCAAAGGTTCTTCTCGAGGTTCGTATCTCCAAATGTAACGTTCGTCCAAGTTGACAAGGTCGTAACCATCGTCGACTTCAAACATCTTCCTCTTGTTTCTTAGGTTGACTTTTTCGTCGTCACTTCTACCAAATTTATCGACTGGCATGTTGGGATTTTTTTGTTTTTTAGAAAAAATATATTCAAAACGCAGTTTATTAAAAATGAACTATGTTATTTTATTTTTCGTTTTTATTCGATTAAAATTTTTTTAAAATAATTTTTTATTTTTATATATACTATAAAAAAATCTCTCTCTAATGTAAATCATTGAGAATGTCTTGAAATCGATCTCCTTCAGACCATCTCTTGAGAACGTAGAGACACAGGTGACCGCAAAACACTTGATCTGGTGATTGCACTTGTTCCGTGTTGTAACGAACCATCGATTTGTTGAAATAGTTCTTTATTTCTTTTGGCGGCGAGATTCTGTAGCTGTCGAAATAATAATTTTTCTTCTTCCCGTTCTTGATCCACACCACCCAGTGAGTGCCTTCACCCGATGAATCATCTAGATTTAAAATTCTGCATTCCGATTGTCGAGGTCTTCTCTTCGGCAAGGCATCTCTGGAAAACACGCCTAGAAAATCTTTAATTTTCAAATCTTTTGCCGCATTCAACAGATCGATGTTGGATAGGGGTTCGTTAGGTAAGACGACACCTTCTATGGATATCTTTATTTTCTTATTCATAAATGCGTATATATTTTTTTTATTTATTTATTTTATTATAATTCACTAAAATGACGTTGTTTTTTTTTCTTTTTCTTTTTAAACTAACACTCTCGATGTCTCTATCGATTTCCATAATCTTGAATCTGTCTAATTCCTCTTGATTTTCTGGAATCCTGATATTACCATCTTTTAGTAGAACAGATTCGATCGTTTTGTAGTGATTTAAAGAATGAAATTTTTTAGATACCGTATCATAAATGTATTTCTCTTGATCTTTTGACAATTTTTTGAACAGGAATAACAACTGCAAATATCTATTATATTCAAATACATCTTTTTCGCTACCTGCGAAAAAAGACGACGCAAAAGGAGATATCAAACGTAGTTTGTCTCTCTTAGTTCGAACGTTTTCGGAATTTAAGAATTGGGGTTCATTAGGTAAGATGACACCTTCTACGGATATCTTTATTTTCTTATTCATAAATGCGTATATATTTTTTTTATTTATTTATTTTATTATAATTCACTAAAATGACGTTATTTTTTTTTCTTTTTCTTTTTAAACTAACACTCTCGATGTCTCTATCGATTTCCATAATCTCGAATCTGTCTAATTCCTCTTGATTTTCTGGAATCCTATCATTCTTACTCATATCTATAGAATCCAATCATCCACAATCATATCATCTAAAATTAGATCCAAAGTCCAATGTCCGAGTGCCAAAGTGTTTATTTTATTGTCTAACACGAATCTCTTATCGTCATCGGCCGTCAGCGAAATCTTGTTGACTATTTCGGTATACAAGTCATGATTTTCACTTCGAATCGATTTCATAGTCTTATACACCGAACAACTTCCTAACAGACAATCTTTATACTTTTGGAAAGAGATGTTTTTCTTCACCACGCAAGCTTTAACTCCTTTGCACTTCTTGATCTCTTCATCATCTTCTAGACAATAAGCATACAGTTTGGGTCTCAAACCCACGAATTCGATGATTCTCGTCCTTAAATTTACCCAACACCTTCTTGTTGTCGTTCGATTGAATGTTGGACGGGTGATCGCCGGGATAATTGCTCGTGTCGAACCACTCAGCCACGTCCTGAGATATATCTCGGTAGACTTCTTTCGTCTCTATCTCATAAACTAAAGTGTCCGTGTCGGTGAACAGTAGTTTGGCTTTATCACCAAATTTTCGTTTGACGTAATCGTAGTGAAACTCATACATCAATCACTTGCTGATATCTAAGATGATCAGTCCAAGATAATACGGTTTGTCGAACTTCAGGTGCGTCTTTTGCATGTGAACGGCCACTAGATTTTCATTGAATATGGTTCGGTGTTTGTAATTGGGTTTCACCACTAATGTTTTAGCTCTTTTCTCAGACATGACGAGTCGATCGTCCTTAAATTTACCCAACACCTTCTTGTTGTCATTCGATTGAATGTTGGATGGGTGATCAACGGGATAATTGCTCGTGTCGAACCATGCGGCCGGAGATATATCTCGGTAGACATCTTTCATCTCTATCTCATAAACTAAACTGTCCATGTCAGTGAACAGTAGTTTGGCTTTATCACCAAATTTTTGTTTGATGTAATCGTAGTGAAACTCATACATCAATCACTTGCTGATATCTAAGATGATCGATCCGAGATAATACGGTTTGTCAAATTTCAGGTGCGTCTTTTGCATGTGAACGGCCACTAGATTTTCGTCGAATATGGTTCGGTGTTTGTAATTGGGTTTCGCCACTAATTTTTTAGTTTTTTTTCTCAGACGTGATGAGTCGAACGTCGGTTCTCTTCCTGATGTTTTCCATCGATTTACCATACACGCAGTTGTTCATGAGTTTGAAGCAATCTTTTTCGAAATCGTTCTTAGCTCGAATTCTGAGATTCGTGTTGAGATCGATATATTTTTTCATCCAAGGCTCTTCGTCGTATCTAATGATGCGATGTATGTCGACTAATTTCATCCCGTAATCGACGTACTGTTTCAAATTCTCACTGTAGACGAGGTAGTTACGTTTGTTAAATAAATTGGGAATGAGTTTTTCCTCGTCTCCTTCGTTCGGTTCCATTCGTTCGGGAGCCAGCGGATAATTGTTGTGTAGATCGTGTAATTCTTCCGGATAGTTCAAATCGACTTCTAAAATACAAGGATAGTCTCTCCATTTTTGCATCTCTTCCGGTTCCGTCACCCATTTGAAATTTCCAATCGGTAAAGGATGACTCATAGCCCAACCGTACAGATTATTGGCGTCCCAATACTGTATGTATTTATTTGACCGTTTCGAGTCGAAACCTTCTTTCATGTAGGGATTGTTAGCTTCAGAATATCTGTGAGAGATCATCGAGACGCCACCTCTCGCAGCCCTTTCGAACATGAGCAACATGTTCACGTCGGATAATAATTCCAATTGGACTTTGGTGGTCTTCAACAGAGTGTCCCACACTAGACCGGGTGTGGTGAAATACCAAGCGGGATCCAGATCGTAATTTCGACAACAAACGTCTCAAAAATTTTCGAACACGTCTGCCAAGAGCAAAACGTCGGTCTTCAGATAGAGATCATGATAATCTCTCATGGTTTTCATATTGAATGATTTCCACATGTTTTTAGCGTGTTCGTAATTCTCATCGGAAATGTCGGATTCATATAATTTCGAATAAAAATCTTCTTTTGAAGGTAGTGCAGTGTCTTTGAATCTCTTTAGATCGTTCATGTAATCGTAAGGATAGACTCCTTTCCTCAACATGACGTCTACTCGTTCTCCGAAATGTTCGCTCGTGATTTTAAATTTAACCTTGCTCATGTTATCGACTAATTTTTCCAGAGCGGTCGACATGAATTTAAAACTGTCGATGAAACGTATGGCTCTACAAATGAATTTTGTTTTTTCTTTCAACGTCTCTCCATCGATTACTCTTTTCTTCTCCATGAGCTTCCATTTCATGAAGGAAATGTATCTTTCTTCGCTGTTCGCGATGCAATTTAATTCTTCATGTGAGGTGCCGAGATTTTTCACGAACAGATGACTGTCGTAACCCGAGAGATTGTGAAACATCACCGGATAGAAAACAACGTCTCAATATTTTAAATTACACTTGCTGTGAGCCGGACCACGATACAGACCCGTGTAATGATCGTGGTCTCTGACCTTCTTATTTTCCTTCGAATTCTCGTCGAACGATTGTCTGCATATGTGACATTCGGTGGCTCTGTTATTTTCGTCCTGCTGCTCTCGCGTGATGATCATTTTTGCCGGAGTTTTAAATTTATCGTATAACATTTGAATTTTCGATTCTAACTCTTCCACGAACCTTTGAGCCACGTCATCGTCTTCATACTGTTTCGTGTAGGTGAAGGGACCCATGTCGTGTTGCGAGTCGAAAGCGCATTTCACGTAAATGCAATAGCCCGAAGGTATGTGTTTTTGATATCTTTCGACGTAACTTTGAAGAGCGTTGGGTTGACAGGAACTCATTTTCGCGGTGAAACATTCGAAATGGGCGTACACGACGAATGGTAATTTTAACCTTCTATTGTGATTTTCAAACTTCACGATGGTGTTGGGTTTGGGCATTTTGACGGCGACACCTTGATTTTCGTTGCAATATTCCTGATGTTTTGCCAACGAGTCTTCACTGTGAAACACGTTCATGCAATTGCAACATAAAGATATCTTTCCGTTATGATTATTATTTTGTTTCGACAGTAATCGGCTCGGATGTTTAACCCAACAATAATGATGATTGTCACCATTCGAAATCAATAATAAAATAATCGTCTTTTCTCTTCCGAGATACGAAGTCTGTCTGAGAGGATAGATCATTTGTTTTTCCTCGTCGTATCCCAAGACGTTCACCGCTACGGTGGGATTTTGAACCTCGAAACGTTCAATGTGTTTTAACTTTGTTGGAAAAGTCACTACGGTCCAATCGAGATTTTTAGAAGTTTCCTTGTAACGAGAAACTCTATCGGAGTGTATTTCGACAGGGTATAAAGCGGAGGTGACTGCCCATTTAAAACACTGATCATCTTTATTTCTCACGTTAACCATGGTGTGTTTCTTAGTCAAGAAATACGGTAATTCCAAGTAGGAAGATCCGTTCAACGGATCGTTTTTATTTATGTGAATTTCGAGTTTCAACACCTCATCGAACGTCCAATTACTACCTTCATGTTGATAATTCGCGAGAGACGTCAACATCTTGTCTTTCATCTTTTCAAAAACGTCCGATAAATCTGAACCTCGAAATACGGGTTCAACGTTAGATCAGAAATATGCATTTTTCACGATGCTATCGCCGGACTTCACGTCGATTTTATTCATCACGCAATGGGGTATCATCTTAATTTTTAGTCCCACGTTCATGTATTTGCGAAACAAATCCAATACTTTTTTCTTCACCCATTCCATGAACAATTTCCGATCGATTTGCTTCAACGAGGGAACCATGTCGAAAGTTTTAAAAACGCCTTTGATCACACTCTCCCGTTCTATGGGTTTCGATTGGAATAGTTCCGCAATGAGTCGTGCTACATATTCTTCTCCTTTCCCTTCGTCGATTGCTCATTGAATTTCGCTCGATATATCTCGTTTGTCTAGAATCTGAAGTGCATCACTCGTTTTCGTTTTAGTTTTTCTTTTCTTTTCTTTGGAAACTTGATGTTCTTGAACGGCTTTCATTTAGTCGTCTTCTTATTTTTCACAATCGAAACGTTTTTGTCTTTTTTCGACGTCAGCATTTCGATTCCTTTTACTATCTTCTCATTTTTCACAACCGATGCATCTTTTGACGTCGTTGCTATCGACATTTTGTTTGCCTTCGCAAATATTCTTGTATGACTTCAATTTTTTTTTATTTAGTTCTATGATTTCTGAAATGTGAAATCTGTAATAGTTTACAAATCTCGTTCAACTGAGGTACGGTTTTCTCATTTAAATTTACCATTGTTTTATCTGTTTGCTTCATTTGTAAGAATATATTTTTTTGAATTTTGTATTAAATAATTTGTTAAAAAGTTTTTTGTTTTTTTTACTCTTTTTATATATATAAAAAGTTAAATTTTAACATTCTTTTTTTCTTTAATGTGAATTTTTTTATGTTCCTTAATGTGAAAAAATTGAATTAATACGAGAAAAAAGGATGTTAAAATTTAACTTTATATATATAAAAAGATTAAAAAAAAGCAAAACTTTTAACAAATTATTTAAATACAAAATTTAAAATATACATTATTTGTAAGAATTCATAAAACAAAAAACCAAATAATTGATCCTGACAACAACACCTAAAAGATGCGAATTGAAATTGAAACGAGATGAAGCATATAAGAAATTCGGTTTTAATATCTATACATTACAACAACATGATCCCATCGAATTGAACGAGGTTGAGATGGAGGAGTTAGAGCACTACAACAAATATCGGATGTGTTTGAAATTGGATGAAGCCATGCTTGATTTGTTTTATGAGTACCAAAGCGATCTGCTGAATAATATCATCGTCACTGAAGAGAGAGAATTCGACAAGCACAATTTGTTGTTGTTCTATGGAAGTTACATATATCCAATAATCTCACTCGAACTCGTGGACAAATCGGGTGGTGAGAGCGCATTCGCCGATGTAAAAAAACTCAAAAGAGTAAAGATAAACATTCAAAACATTTTCGTAAGTGGAAAAATGATGAATGTCAACATGCTAATAACAGACTTGGAAATATGAACAATAGAGAGATTGATTTTTAGCGAAGAAGAAGGAAAAAAAAGTAATGAGATCTAAAGATGATCTCATTACTTTTTACAAAAAATTTTTCACATTAAAGAAATTAAAATTAAAAACTTTTTTTTTATATATATAAAGAGTAAAAAAAAACAAAACTTTTTAAACAAATTATTAAAATACAAAATTTAAAATATACGTTATTTGCAAGAATTCATAAAACAAAGAAACCCCTAAATAATCGATCATGACAGCAACACCTAAAAGATGCGAATTGAAATTGAAACGAGTCGAAACGTATAAGAAATTCGGTCATAAAATCTATAGATTACAACAACACGATCCCATCGAATTGAACGAGGTCGAGACGAAGGGCTTAGAGCACAAATACAACAAATATCGCATGCCTTTGAAATTGGACGAAGCCGCACTCGATTTGTTTTACGAGTACGAAAGCGATCTGCAGAACATCGTCATCGCCAAAGATAGAGAATTCGACAAGGACGATTTGTCGTTGCCCTATGGAAGTTACATATTTCCAAACATCTCATTCGAACTCGTGAAGAAATTGGGTGGTGAGAGCGAGTTGACTGAAGTAACAAAACTCAAAAGAGTAAAGATAAACATTCAACACATTTGCGAAAAAGGAGAAAACACGAGTGTCAACATGCTAATAACGGACTTGGAAATATAAACAATAGAGAGATTGATTTTTTTTGTTTTCCTTCTTCACTATTACCATATATTATAATAACGTTTCCTTTTTTCTTAAATTTCAGCATCGATTCTTCTTCTTTTCTTTTTTTCTTTTTTTTGTGATATGATACATTTTTATAATAACACATTTGTGTATCCGAATCATAATTATGAACGAATGTTGTGCATCTCTTGGTAACACTCGCATCATTACCATTCTCTTCAGAAGGTAGTGGTGACGGTCTCATTCTTTTCAACCGTCTATCCCACGCTTTATCTATCTCTTTCATCAGTTCTTTCCTTATATATCCATCATTAGCGTCTAACCATTTTTCCACATCTTTTTTTTTTCCGCACTCTGTCACGCGATATTCGTCATTATCATCTAATTGTTTCTCCACCTTTTTATCCATTTTAAATATATTATTTTATACTTTCTATGATTTATATTTTATATAATCATATAATTTTATATTATAATAACATATTCAAAATCGGTATATTCTTAAACGGCGAATTCTCATTGAGCAACAAACCCTTGCCGAGTCGCTCAACGTTCTGTCCACTCTTCAGATAGAGACTGTTTCCTCTCAGAGAGTTGCCACCTCTAACGGGTTCTAGATACAATCCTTTACCGCTGTCGTCTACGTGGACGCGACACACGGCTCCTCCTTTCTCCAAAAACAGTCCGCTGCCACCCATTAATTTCTCAACTGCCAAACTAGCGAGTCCCATGACAGCTCCCACGCCGAGAGTCTTTCCGAGAAAGGGTAGTGCCTTTCCGGCGAAGGGTAATGCTTTTGCGGCAATTCCTGCCAATAGCGGTAGGAAACCACCTTTCATTCTCAAATTGTATCTCAATTGAGCGGGACTCAATCTCACCGTCAACCCTCTTCCATCGCGAATCGCTTTCTCCATCCTTTTGATTTGACTTCTGGTCCAGGCGATTGAATCCTGACCGCCTCTTGTCAGATCTTCGTGAGTGAATTTGAATCTCACCGCCTCGCCTCGAGTTGTTAAAGCTCTCTTAAGTTTCTTCCTCTGTCCTGCGGATATGTTCACGTTTTTAATCATGTATTCTGACATAATTCTTTTTTTTAAAATATATTTACTTCAATTGTTTCTTGTTTAATAATAATTATTTATATTAAAATAATTTTGTAAAATTAATATTGCGTTTACTTTATTTTTGTTATCTATATATATACACAATATTTTTTTTTTTTTTGCTTTTATATTTCTCTTATGTGAAATCGTATCGTCACCCTCTCTCCGTGAAGGTCTAACAGTTCACCATTTTGATCCATCAACGTGGTTTTGAGACTATACAACGTGTCTAAAATCACTGGTAGATAAACTAAATTTTGAGGTCGCTCCACGATCTTATAACCCGGCGACACGTTTGGAAAGAAGGAATAGATCGTCGGTTGAGCGCTACCATTCACGTAGCTTTCAGCAATCACGTCCACGTTCACCAGAATGCTATTGACTGCGAGAATGTCGACCGTATTTTCAGATGCCGCATGGCCTCGATACATCTTTCGATCGAATCCCAAGATCTTGCCTATAGAATCGTCCATGTTGAAATCCACTCGAAAATTATCTTTCAAATCCAACATCGTCTGTAAGGTATTAAGATTGGGAGCGAGTCTGATCTTGTTGCTTCCCTTTCCATCCGTCTTCATTTGCGTCTGAATGTAATTGTTCAAATCGTCTATGTCGTAACTCCCTTTGGGAATTTGAATCTCCAACCAATCCACTCCGTTGGAATACTTGAATGAGTTATTCTTTTCGGTGATGTTGGGAAAGGAATAATAAGTCTCCAGATTCACCAACACCATCTCGTATCTTTTCTCTCTATTCAATTCGATGGAAGGTTCGAATTTCGTAGCGAATTGAGTCGAATCGCCACTCACCACAATTTGAATGGATTGTTTTGCAGCCGTATTCTCGGCTATCCGTTCTAACAATTTTCCTTGTTCGAACATTATATTTTAATTTTATTTATTTTTTTTTTTTCCAAAACTAATTATTTGAAGATTTATTATTTTCTAAATTTTATTTTCACGCTCTATCTTATTATCATCAGAAACATAAAACTTGTCGAATCTGCACCGATATTTTCCGTGATTAAATTCACTTGTCAAATCGATCACCATGAAATTGTAAAGTCCACCATCCCAAACCCTCTTGCAGAATCTCCTGAATTCCGCCGCGCTCATGTCGTTTGCGACGTGATCGCCATAGATGTGATCGAGATTCTTGAGATCTTGGCGAAAGAGACATAGAAAATTAGCGTTCTCCCTTATCGTCTGTCTGGGCAATCGAAAATAATTCTGCGTTGGTTCTATCTCTCCAAAAGCAGATCGTCAAAAATCATGAGATTCTTATCTTCCGATTTCAGTTCTCTAGGATACAGAACGTCGCTAGCATTCTCATAAAATCGACACTCGACGTTCGAAGATGTATTTCTCTTCATCAGTTCCATCGCCGCACCGTCCAAAATGGTCGAAAGTGAAGCTTCACTCTTGTCGAATTCCTCCCTACTGTCAAAGATTCTGGCTATGACGTCCTTGGGCAATCTACGATCCATGCACTCTCGAAGCAATCTGTATTCGGGTTGAAACAAGCTCTTGCCAAACACGAACAATCCGTCGTAATCCAACCAGTCGGGTCGGGACAACAGATTCATCAGCAGATTGGTCTTTCCACAATTCGATTTTCCCACTATCAAGCCTCTTATGCTTTTGGGAAAGAACTCGTTATTCGACCTCTTGGTCGCGGCGTCGTTCCAAGACATATCTTTAATGTTCATCTTTGTTTTATTTTTTGTTTGTTTGTTATTTTAGATTCTTTTCAAACACAAATTTTTTATGTTTTTCAAACTCAGTTTTTATTATTATTATTTATTTATATCACACCGTTGCGAGTTCTCTTCAATCCAAATCCACTCGTCATTTTGGCTAAATCTTGTATGGGTACCACAGCATCCTTAAAATCTTTCCAACTTTTCGGCGTTCGCTCTAACGCAGCTCGCTTCGCCGGCGGACTGATCAACTTATCGATCAACGCATTGGCTGCCCTCTTGCCAGCCACAGAAGCTATCCTACCACTGGCTTCGGAAGTGGCTTTCTTACCAGCATCCAAAGCCGTCTTCTTACTGACCTCAAATGCGGTCGATGCAAGTTTTCTACCCGCATCGCTCGTGAACGCTCGCATTATAGAATCGACGATGCCAGAACCGCCTTGAACGTAAGTTCTGACGTATCCCCTGTTCTTTATCACCAACATATTTTATTTTTATAATATATTTTTGTTTTTTTCACTGGTAAATCGTTTTGTTGTTATCAAATACTTTTATTATTCTAGTGTAAAAATTTACTGTTTTATTTTTGTTTGTTTGTTTGTTTCTCTCTACTTATTATATACACATCAATCCTTCAATTCGTTCATCAGCCTTTTATAATGGTTTTTATTCAAAACCTTCTGTCTTAACAATTCATCAGATATAGTAACTATCTGATTATCTAATCCTGTGTTACCAGCCCGTCTGCTCGCCATCAACAAACTCAATCTCTGAGACAGAGCGTCAGAATCGCTCGGAAGAAAAGTGGTTTTCACCCCTTTGCCAGTCACCGATTCGACGAACTTCTTGTTCATATCCCATATGGGTTTCACCACTTTCGTCCACTTGTAACCTCTGTTGGCATTGGGTCTCGTCTTTCTGGCATCATTATTTCTCTTCATGGCGTGAGTCTGAACCAGAATGTCGCCATAATTGTCGAAATCCTGTTCCGTGTAATCGCTAGGCTTGTCGTAAAGGAGCAATCTGCACAGTCCATCAGTCAATTCGTATCTGTTCGAACCAACGATCAATTCATCATCGCCAATATCTACTTCTGTGTCACCGACAAAAATTCTCCCCTCCGAATCCTTATAAAATCAATACAACAGATCTCTCTTACCGCCATCATCAGACGATGTGATGCTACCAGTGGTGATAGTCGAAGCTGTATCGGTGTCGCTCTCGCTCTCTGTTTGAATTCCCGTGGGAACGTAATCCGGTGTAGATTGAAGGGAATGCCGATTTCCAAAACTAAGAGGCAACAAACCCATCTCAAAGAACTCTCTTTTATGGGTCTCAATTCTTCGACTATCTCCTTCCTGCTTCGCTCTTGGCCCTCCGTCATGGGTTTAAATATTTTTGTAGCTTTGCGTTTGAGTTCCATCTCACCAAGACGTCTGCTTCTGTCAGCCGACTGAATGCCCTTCTTAGCACGTTCATACTCCTCTAAAATTCGATCTCGGCGTCTAGAATCCATCTGTAAAAACATTTTTCGTTTTTAATTGTTAATGTTCCTTTAAGTATGCTAATGCGAGTTATTTTATTATTTTCAAAATTAAATGTATAATTATTTTTATGTTTATGTTTTTTTTCTCTCCTATATATATCTGATCTGCGATGGGAACGTTGACAAAAATTTTTAAAGTAAACAAAAAAGTGTAAATGTACAATTTCACCTTTTTTTTAAAACGCGTGACATTCAACGTTCACCACGAGTATTTAAACGTTAAAAGTGCGATCTAGGAGTCACAAAAAAAACAGCGGGATTCAAATCCACTGGACATTTTTGTGAACAAGCGTGCGATTTAACACTGAATCCCACGTTGGTAAACGCATCGTATACATAGTTTGTACACGTACATGTACAAAGTGGTAGTTATCGCTCAATTATCACCTACTGAAATCACATTTTCTGACCCTCCTAATGCATTCCCGAAGTTCATACATGCATTTTTACTTGAAAAAAGTGGATGTGGGCAAAATTCTTGAGATTGGGTCACACTCATATCTCAAGGATGGTATGACACATAGACATGGGGACCAACACCAAATAAGTCAACACTCCATAGAGGTTCACAATATGGGCAAGGTCACTGAGGTCGCCCAGGGAAAACTGAGTGCATTTTTAGTATTACTGGGAATCACAGTTTTGGACACCTAATTCATTCTCTTGACAAACCTTTTGAATGCTGTGCACATATATGCCTTTTCTGGTTTCTTAGAATTGCTCTGATCCCATTATTAAAAAATCTGTAAATACTGTTTACGAAAATCCATTCCTGGTTTGTTTGAAAATATGTTACTCCCGAAAATAACCCTCCATAAATTCTCTTTCTATATAGTTTTTTCCCAATAGATATTTTAACTCTTTTCTTATAAGCTTGAATTTACTGGATGCAGTAAATTCTATTTCTCTGGTATTAACATTATTTTCTATTTCAATGATTTTTGTCTGATGGATTCTTTACTGTTCTACTGAAATTTGGCACATATGTAGAGCTTCATTAGAAGTTTCTCACCTGGATCATGGCATTTCTGAAGTTTTTCGTTTTCTGCCAAAACCGTGCAAAATGTTGTCACAATGTTACGTTTTGCCACAATTCTCAAACAAGACCCTGGACGATTTGGCTGGAGCTTTCATTATATTTGTAGCATGACTTACTACATCTGACTACATAAGCTGTATTACCCACGTTGCTCCCTTTTGACCTCAAAATTCCGAGCAAAGTGCAATTTTCGAAAAAAACTGGTCAATTTTCACATGCAATTTCTCAGCTCTGCGGTCACATTTTTTCAAAACGTTTCCTATGAGAAGTTTGGGCATTCATCCAAGAATAATTTGGCTGTTATATATTCTATTGAAAGTTTTAACCTTCAACCCGTTTTCGAGCCTTGAATTCGAGTACCCTTAACTTGTTCATAAAAATGGCTCATTTTTAATTCATTTTTCTTCCCTTTACGAATGGTATATCGAGAAATGATTTACATGTTCGTATTCACAATTACCTATCGAGCATATTTTCTGTGGTACGTTTGGTTGTAAAATTTAACAATATGCCCATTCTGTTTGCATAAAGATAGATGCTGTCCAAAAAACTCACGCTTTTTCAGAATTTGGTACGATTAAGTGACAATTTACTCCTTTCCTAATTAATTGAGTGCTGAATGTTTTCAATAGCTGCATGCAGCAGTCATAGTATGAAAACTTTTGTTTTATATGTGAGTATTAAAAGTTTAACCCTTAGCAGAGTTGAGACTCCCATATGGGTACTGTCTGAATAATTGTGATTTTGGTAATATCTGAAAATTCTGTTGACATTCAGGTTTACAGTTCAAGTCCAAGAAGATTTTCCTTGATAAGGTAGCTGTAAAGTTTAGCCCAATCCCTGTTTCGGTTGCATAAAGATAGGTGCCATCGAAAATAACTCCATTTTTCAGAATTTGGTATGTTTAAGTCGCAATTTACTCCATTCCTAATTGATTGAGTGCTGAATGTTGTCTATGGGTGCACGCGGCTAGCAATGTATGACAACTTTTGTTTTACATGTTATTATTAAAAGTTTAATCCTTGGCAGATTTAAGAGTTCCCAAGTTGGTACTGTTGAAATAATTGTTATTTTCGTAAAATCAGTACCTGAATATTGGTAAGCATACAGTGATCTTTCGGTCCTATATAAAGGTGCAAATAGTTAAAGTTTAACAGTTCATCAGACAGAAATAATGCCAAACACTGCCGTTGACAGGTAAATGATGAATGGAAATTTCATTGCATTGAAAATAAAGTGGAAACAAACCGTTCACACGGTTTCCACGCGAGGCGTGGTGTTTTTCACGCGGTCAGAACACTCGATTTTATGCCTAAATGTCGGCCAGGCTTCGTAGAACAAGTTCTGAAAATTGCAAGTCGCTGCCTTCAGCGCTCTGGACACAGTGAGGGTATGTCTGAAGTGCTATTTTAATGTCCTATATGCAAATTCTCATTAATCTTTCCCCGCCAAAATCCTACTCACCGCCGTTTTCTTTTCACTTTTAACTTTTGACGATTCTTAAAGGTTTCAAGGTTGCGATGGAATCTCTGGGTGCTGTTCTTAAAGAAACTACTTTGATTTACAGCTATCTCTCCGTCAGTCACGATCGATTGTAACTTTTTAGTGGACCTACCCCAGAGAGGGGGGTGGGAGTGGGGGGGGGGGGGGGGGGGGGGCACACGAGAGACTGTGCCCATTCTCGCCCTCTTCTTTCGCTCCGACTTGAAAAAGACCAAATGCAGAAAATTACCTCTTCAAAAACGCTATATGTCAGCAAAATCTCCGCGGATTTCTACGAAATTTACACTCAGCATTCACGAATAGTTGCTCCATCGGATGCCTGGAAAGGCGACACGAATTGCGCATTTCCTCAAGTCCAATTCGAAAAGAGCGTATGCACATGCGCGTGCGGCTTCCACGGGCTACGCGCTCGGTTGTTGGATTTTTCAGGCACCGGTCGTGTTGGGCAGAGCTTCTAGAACAAACGTTGAAAATTTCGAGTCGCTACTCCAAAATCTCTCTCCACAATCTACTGTACATGTAACGGAGTGTATACTTTTTATGACCTGCCGACAGTACCAACCACCCTTCTAGTTTTATATCATGTTATTAATAAACGTTTAACCCTTGGCAGATTTGAGACTTCCCTTGTGGGTACATCCACTGTGATTTCACTCGATCGCAGGACTCAAGAAAGAGACTAAACTGTCGAGCGGGGATAGTAGAACACATTCTCAGATTTCCAAGTAGCTTCCTTGGCTAGTCTACAATTGGCGTATGTCCTTGCTATTCCCACAACGAATAGTCAGGGGACATATCGTTTTACCCCTGTCTTTTCCTCTATCTTTCTGTATATAGGGTACATTGTTTGCCCGTCTAACCCCTCTTATTATCTCATCTTTACAAAGGCAAGCTGAGCTAAACTCATCGCTCTCCGTCCGTCGTCCGTCCGTCCGTCCGTCCGTCCGTCGTCCACCGGGCGTCAACACCATTTTTTGGTCTTCTCCTCCAAAGCCACTGGGCCAATTCAAGTGAAAGTTTGTGAGAGTCATGGTTCCAAAGGGGCATTGCATTTTTGTTCAACTCAACATGCCCAGTCCAAAAGGAAGGCAGTGGGGAAAATGATCCAAAATATTTTCAAAATCTTCTTCTCAAGAACCAGTGTGTACAATGACTTGATATTTGCTATGGAACTTCCTTTTTGTTCAAACGAAGTTCGTGAAGCAATATTTGGCTTTGTAATTTTGGGTCACAAGTACTTGACCCATGCAAAAAAAAAAAAAAAAAAAAAAAATCCCCGCATCCCCATGGGGACCCTGGGAGCTAAAAATAGACATATTTTCAAACGCCCATATTTCCCAAACCACACGGAACAGAGAGCTGTTATTTGGTATGAAGTTTCCTTAGGACCAGTAGAATTGATTGGTTAAAAGATTGCCATCGGTTATGTTAGGGTGTTCTGTAATGGGCATCGAAAAAAGTGCTGAGTCAGCATATTTGCAAAAATTTTAAAAAATCTTTTTCTCCAGAGCCAGTCATCAGATCTTTTGATATTTGGTATACCGCATTCATAGGAGGGTCAAATACAAGTTTGTTGAAACAAAGCTCATTGGTTCATATTTGGTCTCACTACAGGAGCCCGAATTTTTAACATAGGGTTATATGGGGAATATTCTTTAAAAATCTTCTTCTTCAGAACCACCAGTCAGAATCTCTTAATGTTTGGTATGCATCATTGTTACGAGGGTCAGATTCAAGATTGTTCAAACCAAGTCCCTAGGTTGATATTTGGGCTTCCTGCAGAAGCCCAAATTTTAACTTTGTTCAATATGGGGAGCAATTTAAAAAAATCTTCTTCTTCAGATCCACCAGTCAGAATGCTTTCATATTTGGTATGCAACATCTCTAGGGGGTCGGATTCAAATCAGATCCCTAGGTATATATTTGGGCTCGCTATGGTAGCCCAAATTTTTACTTACTGCAATATGAGGAAACTTCTTCAGTCCAGTCGGAATGCTTTCATACTTGGTATACAACATTTCTAGGGGCGGGGGGGGGGGGGGGCAGATTCCAGTTTGTTCAATTTGAGTGCCTAGGTTAATATTTGGGCTCCATATGGGAACCTGAAATTTACCTTAGTACAATATGAGGGAATTTCTTCAAAAATCTTCTTCTTCAGACCCACTAGTCAGAATGCTTTCATACATCTCTAGGGCGGAGGGGGGGGGGGGGGGGGGGTCACATTCAAGTTTGTTCAAATCGGATCCATAGGTTAATATTTGGGCTCGCTATGGTAGCCCAAATTTTAACTTGATGCAATATGAAGAAATTTCTTTAAAATTTCTCTTTTTCAGATCCAACAGTCAGAATACTTTGATATTTGGTACACAACATCTCTAGGGAAGTCAGATTCAACTGTGTTCAAATCGAGGGCTTGGGTTAATATTTGGGCTCCCTATGGAGCCAGAATTGGCCAATTTGCTGAAGAATTAAAAATTTTGTATCCAGTACCCTCTAGAGGTGTGTAACTAAGATTAATCCACAAAGGTTGTATCAAGGGGCTTCATTGGGGAGCTCAACATTTTACTTTATGATCAACTGAAGAAAAGGCATGATGCCCGTATTATTTTTGTCACTCCTGAGGGACTCAAGAATTGAGAGTGTAGCCTATGGAGATGGCTTGCTTAATGTACTCATTCTTGGACTCTGTTTAAATTGTGTTCTGTTCAAGATGAGCGCTTCAGGCTCCGTGAGGCCCCTTGTAATTTTCAAGGTATTACTTTTTTATTTCACAGGATGTTTCTACATTTTCCAGATGTGTGCATATTGTCAGAATTTTGATTTGCCTCAATATTTTACAAAACTACTGGTTGTTAAACTTAGTCCATTTTAGCTCAACTTTGGCGAAGCCAAATTCGAGGTTTTGTCATGGCCCGTCGTCTGTCTGTCCGTCTGTCTGTCGCGCCGTACACATGGCTCGGGCTAGAGGCCGTATTTATGAAACGAAACTTCTTGGGTACCTTTGTTGTCACCATGAGATGAGAACAAGTGTTTTTGGGCCCGGTCCGAAATTCAAAATGACCACAGGCAGCCATTCTGTACAAAATTAGGTGCAATCAGATTTTTGCGCTGAACTTTCATATGAAAGCGCTGATTTGAATAAATTTTTGTGTGAATGTTTAGTACCGTGGGATACATCACATATAATACGTTTTTTTTTTTCTCGAACATAAATTATGCCAATTAGACTAACTTTGATCTAATGTTACTTTCAGCACTGTAACTGCAAATGCCAATACGGCTCGGGCTAGAGGCTGTATTTATGAACTGATCCTTACGAAACTTCTTGGGTAACTTTGTTATCACCGTGGGACGAGAACGAGTGGTTTTGGGTGCAGTCGGAAATTCAAAATGCCCTCAGCAGCCATTTTGTACTTTAGCTAGTGCATCCGTTTTTTTGTACAGAACTTATGTATGAAAGTTCTGATTTGAATAAATTTTTGTATGAATGTTTAGTACCATGGGATACATCACATATAGAACGGGTTTTTTTCTCGAGCAGAAATTATACAAATTAGATGAACTTTTGATTTACTCAGTGCTACTAATAAACAGTAAGTGCACGTGTCAATACGACTCGGGCTAGAGGCTGTATTTATGAACCGATCTTCACAAAACTTCATGGGTACCTTTGTTATCACCTTGGGACGAGAACAAGTGTTTCTGGGTGCGGTCCAAAATTCAAGATGGCTGCCAGTGGCCATTTTGTACCGAAATTAGGTTCAGTCAGTTTTTTATGTACCCAACTTCTATACGGCACAGGCTAGAGGCTGTATTTATGAACCGATCTTTACGAAACTTCTTGGGTACCTTTTGTTATCACCGTGGTATGAGAACGAGTGTTTTGGGGTGCGGTCCAAAAATCAAGACAACCGCCAGCAGCCATTTTGTACCAAAGTTGGTGCACTCAGATTTTTGTACAGAACATCTGTATGGAAGTTCTGATTTGAATAAATTTTTGTAGGAATGTTTAGTAACATGGAATGCATCACATATAATACGGTTTTTTTTTCTCGTGTGGAAATTATGCAAATTAGATGAACTTTGATTTGTTCAGTGTTACTTATACACAGTAAGCGCATATGTTAATACGGCTCCAGCTAGAGTCTGTATTCACGAATACATTTTGAGGAAGCTGCACGTACCCTCCAAAAACAATAGCACACAACTAATTTACTCGTTGATCAGAAGCTTGACACTACTCGAAGAACTCATCAACGTTTTTGAATGTAATATTAAGTTTAAAAGTTGATAAAAAAGGAATAATTTTTGACAAGAGAGATTCGTGAAGGTATTGTGATCAATACAGATCTGACTACTTCCACATTTCAATGGAGTGGAATAAGACAAACATTCAGCAAGTGATTCGTAAATGTACTGCGATAGAGAGATCCTACTGTTGTCGCCTCGACATTACGGAAGAATGAAATGTGGAATTCCTTTTGCAGAAGTGATCCTTAAACACACTGTGATAGAGATGCCCAACTGCTATCACCTCAACATGTCATGGGAGTGGAATATGACAAAATTTTCGAACAAGTTTTTCGTGAACATACTGCGATAGAGATTCTACTGCTATCACCTCGACATTACGGAAGAATGAAATATGACAGTACTTTCCAGCAAGTGCTTCGTGGACATACTGTGATAGAGTGATCCAACTGCTATCACCTCGACATTGCAAGGGAGTGGAATATGACAAAACTTTCGAGCAAGTGATTCCTGAACGTACTGAGATAGAGAGATATCTTACAGCTATTACTACAATATTTAGAGAGAGTGAAACATGTCAAACGTTTGAGCAAACGTTTGAGCAAGTGATTCGTAAACATATTGTGATAGAGACATCTAACTGCTATCACCTCGACATTGCAGGGGAGTGGAGTATGAATCAAGGAGTGTTGCCTGAATCCGTGCGTGAACGTATGTCTCACCGTGAGGAACCCGTCCGTTTCCCTTTTGATGGGGCGGTCCTTATCCCGAAGGGGTCTGTGACTTTTCGTCAAAAAGCATGAATGAATTGTCGTTCACTGGAAACAAAAATTTTAATACATATAAATAAATGTGGTAATTTGTGACTTACAAGGAATCCATTGAATAAACGTTAATCACCCTTACCCACACTTGCGGGCCCGCATTCTCTGTTCTCGCTGGTTTTCCTTCCTTCTCGTTGGTGCTTGTTCTTTGGTAGCCTCTTTACTTCACTCTTTCACTGCCGTCGCACGGCCACTAACTTATTGTCACTTTAACGGACGCTGTTTCTCAACAAGTGACGGAATGTCACTCTACGACTGCCGTCGCACGGCCGCTAAAGTATTGTCACTTTAGTATGTCGCCTTCCCTCTAACAAGTGACGGAATGTCACTCCTACACTGCCGTCGCACGGCCAGTAGCTTTTTGTCACTTTACTAGACGCTTTTCACCCAGGCAGTCGTCACCAATGGGGCTAAACTCTCCGCCGCGGCCAAGTCGATGGCCATTTCTTAATGTTGGATCAGAAATAGGAAGACGTATGTCGGCAGAGTAGGCTTGCCTGTATGAACATTATTCTGAGATAAACATAGGTGCTCCCATTCTAAATATGAGCTCTGTGACTCCCCTACATCACAATGTGTCTGTACTTTCGCACCGATGCGGCACCTCCTCTAACCTGTAGCATGGGACATCCCCATCTACTCTCAACGACCCACTGCCTTACACACCTTCAGATTGGAATGGCTGGAATGAATTTCTCGAGAAATCCCCCGATCGATTTTTATTTCGATACCATTAATTCTCATTTTAATTGCTTCTCTTGAACTTGGTCGCTTAGATTTATCTTAATTTAAAATTCGCTTTTAACTCCCTTTAAGTCTTGCATTTCGGTATATCCTGACATTCGTGACAGACCAGATGCACAATATGGGTGTGTGCCTAGAACATGTGCGGTGTGCTGTATTTACAATAATTACCCATTAACTGGTCATAATTACACGGATAACGACTGCAGGAGGACTCTGGATTTACTACCTTTAATGTTTATCCGGACCGCCCATGTGGCGTTCAATAAATGCGTCATAATGGACATTAAATTGCATGCCTCATTACCAGCGCTTGAATTACTGCGGGTCTGTTTAAGTGACAAATCGGTTTTCGGGGTCCGCCATGTCCTTATCCTTATGCTTTATATTTAGCTCAGTGAGAATGATTATCGAAAATATATACACTTTTAAACAATAAAATCGAAAATTCAAGCTATCACCTTGACATATATCCCCCTGTAGGCCCCCTTGTTAGTGCTTGGTACTATTAACCAACTGATTGGTTTGTTTTATTACATGGCTCATTTGCTCGATGGGATTAGAGTCGTTCGAGCAGTATGTGAGAGTCACTCGGTCGATAGCTTATTTGCTTTGGGAATGATATATGCTTTTGTTATACACAAGGGAGACAACTTTGTATGAATAAGTATAAATTACGGGAAATGAAGCAATATGATCGGTTAATCAGCTTCCATAATGTGAACTGATTGGATGATCTGGATAAATGAAACAAGAACAAGTGTTCTTGGAAGAGGGTAGGAATAATTAGGATTACGTACCACCTTGCCAGTGATAGGATGATACCAAATCTTCGGTAGGTTAATTTTATCAACGGTTAAGATGGGCCTACAGGGGCATACACCAATCAAACTCTGCTGTCCTTCTGTACTACCAGGCATTAACCCCCATCCCACAATACCGCTTGATAATATGAAGCATCTGGTGAATTAGTAGTACAAGGACTAACAAGAGACCTACAGGGGTATATATAGCCTATTCTATACTACCGTTCTAAACTACCAAGCATTACCCCCACCCCATAATACCACTTGACCTACTATAACGTACTACCTATACCAGCCATATAATAAAATAAACCAATCGGTTGGTTAATAGTACCAAGCACTAAGGGAGCCTACAGGGTTATATTCCTCTCTTACGCCAAGAACAAACAGCAGTTCATAAATCTTATTAGAGAGAAGCTGTCGGTAAGGGGATGTGATGTGGTTCAGTCAAATGCAGACACAGATGTGGATATCGCCAAAACCGCTGTTGAATCATCCAGGTGCCAGTCCACAACATTGATAGGCGAAGACACGGATTTAGTCATCCTGCTACTTCATTACTATAACGACAAATATCTTCCGGTCAGACAAGGCACCAACAAAAACATATGTTATGAAAAAACTCAAACGAAGCCTCGGCGATGATCTATAGAATAAATTATTATTCTTGCATGCATTCGCTGGATGCGATACTACGTCAAGGATCTTTGGAGTCGGGAAAAAATCAGTTTCCATAAATTGGTCAATGGTAACCAGGTATTGAACCGCAGTGCTGATCAATTTCTCATCCCAAACCAAGAGAGAGTATTCATTGAAGAAATGGTAATCAGTGCTATGGCTGCAATCTTTGGTGCAAATAATTGTAAATCTATGACACAGCTTCGCCACAGTCATCTCACCAAGAAGATTGCATCATCAACTTCTTTTGTGGCACCGGAACATCTACCCCCAACTGACTCATCAACAAGATTCCATTCCTTCCGGGTTTATTATCAGATCGTGGTGTGGATGGGGAAGGATGCAGAAATGATTGCTCTTGATTGGGGGTGGGAGGTGCAAGGAAATGAAATGATTCCCAAAATGTCTGATCTCAATGTTGCTCCTGTTGAACTTCTCAAAACCATACACTGTAGTTGTGTTGGCTGCAAGGCACCACGATGTATGTAGATCATACAGACTTGCGTGCACCCCCGCAGGTGGACACTGCCAGACTGAGGGATGTAATAACCCACATAATAATTTTTTATCAGCGGAGAAGACGAGGACCATCTGTAAATTGATTTCCCATTCCTTTGGAGCTCTTGTAAGACTTTATCATCACCCACGTAGTCTGCATAGGTATCCCTTTTCAGGTCACTGCATTAGTTTTCTGGTCGATTTTCCCTGGACTCAGTTATCCGGTGAAAACCGGCAAAAAAACCCTAATGCAGAGATCTGAAAAGGGGAGGGGGGGGGGGGGATTCAAAATCAGAATACACCACTCCATTGGAATAATAATAATTATGCTATGTGTGCCAACAGAATAGGAACATTTAACTAGATCTCAACGTTCAAACTCTCCCCAGGATCATATTAAGGTTACTGCATTAGTTTTCCTGTCGGTTTTACCCAGACGACTGGGGGAAACCGACAGGAAAATTAATGCAGCGCCATGAAGGGGGGGGGGGGGTCCATAAACTCGGTGGTCATCAATCTTTCCCCGGTAGCACGTTTAAAGAATCATTGGTTCACCTATTGTACAAGTGACATAGTAATTATACATTCTATTCAGTGATCTCAGTCACCATGAGTTCCTCTCTATAACAAGAATAAATGTGTGTGTCCACTTTTATAACATCTCTTAGGGTTATTCGACATTGTGGTAGTTGTGGTAGCCATCTTGGGTGGTATTAGAAGCCATTTTGTTGATTGTGTTCCCAGTTTTTACCTTTTAATGGTATTTTGGCATATGAAAGTGATTCCTAATTGTTCTATCCCGATAAAGCATGGGTTTTGAGACGGAGTTCGTCATTTAATGGTAAAAATTGAAACAGATATATTAGATATTGTAATGCGGCGGCCATCTTGGATTTTCGCCACTTCCGGGTGGAAGATTTTGGTAGACTTTTTTTCTCACACTGTCCTAACCCATTACCAGATGAAAAAAAAAAAACAAAACCCTTTTTAGCAATTTTTGGGGGGTCATTTCATATATTTACTCATCTAAATTAATATTTAGATGCTGATGATTTTTATTACCTGGTAAACTCATGCGTGGATATCACTGCCCTCGCGTGGATTACAACCATTCCTCGGCGGCTGTACTGTAAGTGTGTGTTAAAAACTGACTGTTATTCCTCGACCATCTTTTTACCTTTTTGACAGACGTGCTTGTCAACACCATTTCTTTTCCACGTTAATTCCACGAATTTGATTAAATATTTCTCTGTCGCCTTCACTTTAATTCACTTGGAATTCCCGTTTGACCTACAATCACGGAAGCCGTACAGTTAGTTTAAACAAAGCAATTGCGTTCTAATAACCTATCGCGCAGACAAAAAACTAAATAAAAGCATTTTTGTGTGCAGAATGATTTCTAAAGTTGAGAAGGGAAGAGTTCAAACCAATCATTATTAGCTGTATAATGATGACAAATTGAAAAGAAAAAGCTCGAATATGCATGTATACTACGATGGTACAAACATACGTACACAACATGTTTGGCCTATTTATAAATCTGCCCATGACTTGATATTTGTCAAATGAATTACTGATAATAATAATCATAATTTCTAATAATTGTTTTTTTATAGACGTGTAAGAAAAAGTGGAATTGTACAATAAGGGACACACACACGGTGTGTGCACAGTGGCCTATATCTATGTATGTATATTATATATATATGTAGGTATGGGTCTGTGTGTACATATCGAGTGTGTGTTTGCCCGCTTCAGTATTGAAAGTGCTAAAATACTCTGAGGTGGCCTTAAATTGTTACATTGATCATTAACTGATAGCGTTATGGATCAGTGGTTCTTACTTCATTGACCACTATTGTGAGAGACATGTAGTTTCTCGTGCTCGGCGGTGTTGACTTCGCACGAAATAATTGCGTCTGCAATATTATATTATTCTGAATCGGAGTCTAGTGGATCAGAACCGTGTGGAGCTTCCTATAGGTGAGTCGAATATTTATTTCTCCGTAGTTGTACCCTGCCGGGGCCGGTCATATTTTATGTAATTTACCGATCCTCGCCGTAAGCCGAAATATGTTATAAAAGGCTATATTAAATTGGTTCTAGGATTATTCACGATTGATCCAGGGCATCTTATTGCTGTTGCGATAGGATGCTATGGCCTAATCGTGATCTTTCGGCTTGGGGCGAGATTGCACCCCCCCCCCCCCCCTCTCCTTTTATGGCATTAGCTTGAATGTACAGACGTGAATACTGAGATAACGCTACCCTCAGTGAATATTTAGCAATATTTAGGAGGGTAGGTGGGTCACAAATAATGAAGTAACCCTTCTGCTGGGTGACATGTGAAAGTAAATATTTGGTATTGCCGTATCTTGGACTCCCCTTCTTTAGTTAAGGGTAGTAGTCATGTAGTCTGGTGTGCATATTTTAAGGCGGCATAAGTGCCAGATTGTAGGGTTTTTCCCCCTCTTTAGTAGGGGACGTAACTATTTTATGAGGAATTATGATCTCACCTTGAAGGGTGAATGAAATGAGTTGGTCTGTACAACTTGAATGTAAATCTGAATGTACTGCTGAATTGTGGGAGGGTAGAGACGATTTGGGGATTTGTGAATAAATTTGCTAATAATTTAGTGGAATTGTTTTTTTTTTGTATTTTTAATTCCTATTCTGTTTCAGAGTCCTAGTCCTAACATATATCTTAACACAAAACACGGTTTAAGGGTGGATTGGAATCATAGGAAGATGTTTGTTCCTTGGTTGACTGTTGTGGCGAGGTTCTCGGTAAGGGCTCACTTATTGTAAGTGAGTCCGGCCCGAGAACAGCGGCACAGCACGGGTGCCAGGGTAGTCTGGAATAATTTTGTAGAGGTTCTAGGTGATTGATTACGCTAACTAATTTTCGGTTTGAAATTGCGAACTTGTAACTAACCCCTCGACAACAAATCTGTGCTATGGCTAGACCTTGTTTGGCTTTGTGGCGTGGCTCTCGGCCGGAACTCACTTCATGTAAGTGAGTTCGGGGCCGAGAGACTCGACACAAAGTGAGAGCAGGGCGGGGTGGGTCGAGTTTCGCTACAGATTTTTGGTGTCACCGACAGGATAATTTTTGTATTCGACAGGATAATTTTTGTATTCGACAGGATAATTTTTGTATTCGACAAGATAAATTTTTATTTTCAACAGAATATAATTTTAACCGATTAAATTTGGTTTGGCAGAGTAAATTTGAACCAACGTTTTGGATTGAAGGGTTGTGTGATTGAATCCGAGATATTTATATCCTAGTGACCATAATTTGTTAGGAATGTTGTAGGACTAAAATTGGACTCCTTGTTGTGAATTAATGTAATTGTTGGGGGTGTGGTCCTTACATATATATAAAATGGCTAGTGGAATTAGTAAAGAGCTAGGTGATTATATGTATGCCTCGGAGGCCTTGACCGCTGATATGACCTCCAAAGGTGCTAGATCGAAGAAATTACGTAATATTCCTCCTACTCCTGATCCTACCCCTGATGGGAAGTTTAATAAGGTTGATGAAGTTATGTTGAAATGTCAACAGTTGAGTGACGAATTGCAGAATTCTATTGTTGAGTTAGGTGACCAAACGGAGGATTACGCTGCAATCTTTGATACACCTGGGACGGTTTCGACAGGGGCCTCTGTGCGTCGAACTTCTGCAGGGCGTGCGGTTGATATGATGGGATTGCCCAGGGTGGTTCAACCTAAGAAAATTCCTGGGGAGAATCCGAAAGTATCGAGTTTGCCTAGACATCAGCATGGGGCAAGAGTTATACAGTCTGACGATAGGCATGGTGAGCAAGCTTATCCACGTAAACCGATTGTTACGCCCGATACGTTTAATGGAACCACCAGTGTAGCTGATTGGTTATCCCATTTTGAGAAATGTGTTGGGATTAACCAGTGGTCTGAAGACCGGGCTCGTCAATTTTTAGTGGTATCTTTAAGGGGCGCTGCCTTGCAGTTTTATGAAGATTTGGACCCGGAAATCAAATCCAATTCTCATAGAGTTATGCAGAGTTTGCGCGATCGTTTTGATCCATTTAAGGGGACTGCAATATATAGGGCCCAATTAAGGTCTAGACGTAGGTCACAGCGAGAGACTTTGCCTGAGTTAGCGGGAAGTATTAGACACTTGGTGAGAAAGGCGTATCCAGGGGTTCCCCTCGATGTTAGGGATGACTTGAGTAAGGATAGTTTTATTTCCGCGTTGACGGACAATGAAGTTAGGATGCAAGTGTTGAGGGCTAAGCCTGAAACCCTTGATGCGGCAGTGCGTGCTGCTTTAGATGAGGAGTCGTACAAGAAGGTAGAGGTACCTTCTTCAGTTGGTGTAGTTGGGGAATCGGAAATTTCTAGTGAAATTGGTGCATTAACCCAGGCGGTCGAAAGTTTACAGGAACAATTGAAAGAAATGCAGGTTGAGCAAAATAAATTGCGAGAAGAACTTTTCAGGCAGGATCGTGGTCAGGATAGGGATAGTTTTTATAGAGGTCGTTTGGGCCGAGGTGGTTATGGAAATGGTAGAGGTAGGAATAGAGGTAGAGGTAAAGGTGACTGGTCCCATAGGTCCAATTTAGATAACAATCAGGATTTAAACGGGTAAAGACTGAGGTAGGGGTCGAACCTCAGTCTGTGATAGAAAGGACCCTCCCATCAGAGAGTATCGGTCATAGTTATCTGACTCTTAAGGTCTTGAATGAAAATGTTAAGTTCCTACTGGATACTGGTTCAGCGGTAAGCTTAATCAGTACCAGAGTGTTGCATGAAACTTTAGGTATTGAGCAGTCTCGAGTTAGAGAGGCTCCTCGTAGTGTTTTGGGGGCGAATGGACAGCCCCTTGATTTAAAGGGGTTGGTGGATTTGCCTGTAACTGTTGGTAAGTATCAATATGTTCAAACATTTTACGTGGTTAATCTGTCCTTTGATGCAATTCTGGGAATTGACTTTATGAATAAAACTAATTCAGTGATTTCTTTGCCGGACAAAACTGTTATGATCCAAGGGGTTAAATTTTCCCTTGAGTTTTTGAAAGAAAATGATAAAATTCATGTATTATTGATTGAGGGATTGACAGTACCTCCCTTTTCTGAAGTTATAGTGCAGGGCCGAGTTGACGGTCCACCGGTTGGACAGAGCCTGTGTGAACCCGACCCAGGGTTCATGAAAGGTCATCACGGATTAATGTTGGGATGAAGTGTTGTTGATGTTAGTCAGCCGGAAGTTCCTGTTAGGCTGATAAATGTTTCTCAGACCCCTCAAAAGTTAAAAGGTGGTGAGTCTGTGGCTGTTTTTGAGAATGTTGACATTTTAGGTGAACAAATTAAGGAGGCTTCCCCTTCGGATGATGGGAAGTTCTCTTTGTTACAAACCTATGACAGAGCGGTTTTGACTGGAAATCAAGCGGAACAGGTCAATGATTTTTTAGAGAAGAACCGCGACGTATTTATACAGTTCGAAGGTGATTTGGGCCGCACTGATCTCATTCGGCATGATATTTGTACGGGTGACCATCTTCCTATTAAACAGCGGGCATATCGGCTCCCTTTTCACAAAAGGCGCGAGGTTGAGCAGCAGATAGATGTTATGCTTAAGCAAGGGGTAATTCAACCTTCCTCTAGTCCTTGGGCGGCTCCTATAGTTTTAGTTAAAAAGAAAGACAATAGTTTTCGTTTCTGCGTGGACTACCGTAAATTAAATGCCATTACAAAAAAGGATGCCTATCCTTTGCCCCGTATAGATGAGAGTTTAGAGGGTATGGCGGGGGCACAGTGGTTTTCCACTCTAGATTTGGCTTCTGGATACTGGCAAATGGAGCTAACTCCTGATGCCCGGGAGAAAACGGCTTTTACTACTGGCGTTGGGCTCTATCAATTCACGGTCCTCCCTTTTGGGCTCTGTGGCGCTCCTGGGTCCTTCGAGAGGCTCATGGAGCTAGTTCTCAAAGGGCTACACTGGAAGACTTGTCTCATATATCTTGATGACGTCATCATATATGCGCGGTCTTTCCAGGAGCATATTGAACGATTACAAGAGGTTTTTACTAGAATAAGGTCTGCAGGATTAAAATTGAAACCTTCTAAGTGTGCGTTGTTTAGACGTCAGGTTTCATATTTAGGTCACATTGTTTCCGCGTCGGGTGTGTCAGCTGACCCGGAGAAAATTGCGCGCGTAAAAGATTGGCCTGTTCCGACTTGCTTGAAAGATCTTCGAAGTTTTATCGGGTTATCCGCGTATTATCGAAAATATGTCTCACACTTTTCTACTTTGGCTAGTCCTTTGACCAAATTGACTCGTAAGAATGAAAAATTTGTTTGGGGCGAGGCCCAACAGGAGGCTTTTGAGATATTAAAAGACAAATTGTGTCAAAGTCCAATTTTGGCTTACCCAAATTTTGAGCACGAATTTATTCTTGACACGGATGCGAGTGATTTTGCCTCTGGTTTGGTTTTGTCACAGATTATAGAAGGCAAGGAGCAAGTAATAGCTTATTTCAGTAAAACTCATTCCCAACAAGAGAGAAATTATAGTGTTACTAGGAAGGAGTTACTGGCAGTAATTAAAAGTGTTAAACACTTTAGACATTTCCTCATTGGAAAGCATTTTACGCTGCGAACCGACCATGGGTCCCTGCAGTGGTTGTTTAATTTTAAGGAACCGGTTGGGCAGGTGGCGCGTTGGCTGGAATATCTCAGTGGGTTCGATTTTATGACGGTTCATCGTCGCGGTGAACAACATAAGAACGCAGATGCGCTGAGTAGGATTCCTTCCTGTAACAAACATGATATTAACACTGTTGAGTTTGAGTCTGCAATTCAATTGACTAAGGAAAGTCAGGGGGCTGATCCCCTTATTAAAAAATTTCTCGAAATGAAGAAAACGGGCGAGAAACCTGGACTTGAGAAATTAAAAGGAGAATCCCCGGAGCTTCAGAGGTATGTGAGTCAGTGGGAACAATTTTTAGTGGAAAATGACATTCTTCTTCGAGAGTGGACACAAATAGGGTCCCCCAGCAAATTTTTGTGGGTGGTCCCAAAAGACTTAAGAAGTCAGGTATGTAAGGAGCATCATGACTCTTTAGTGGGTGCACATTTGGGCGTTCATAAGACATATTCTAAAATTCGAGAGCGTTTCTTTTGGATTGGTTTGCGTCGGGATGTAGAACTCTGGGTTCAGTCTTGTCCGAATTGTCAGTGTCGTAAGCCACCGGGCAAGACCAGTCGAGCTCCTATGGTAACAGATAAAGTTTCGGAGCCTATGGAACGAATTGCTTTGGATATTTTGGGGCCATTACCTGAATCCGTTCAGGGTAATATTTACATTTTAGTTATATCAGATTATTTCTCCAAATGGACGGAGGCTTTTGCTATCCCCAATCAAAGGGCAAGTACAGTAGCCGATGTGGTAATTCGAGAGTGGATTAGTCGGTACGGAATGCCGAAATTTATTCATTCAGACCAGGGGTCAAATTTTGAATCTGATTTGTTTCAGGAAGTTTGCCGCTATTTTGAAATTAAAAAGACTCGTACCTCTCCCTATATGCCCCAAAGTGATGGCCAAGTTGAGAGGTTTAATAGAACTTTGGCGGCTATGTTAGCTTGCTTTGTAGAGGATAATCATGGCGACTGGGAATACTATCTTCCATTCGCCATGATGGCCTATAGAAGTGCCAAACATGAGACGACTGGGTTTACTCCCTTTAGTGTCATGTTTGGTAGAGAAATTACTTTACCTACAGAGTTAATCGCTGGTAAGATTCCTGATAGGGATTGGGCTCCCTCTCAATATGTTAGCGATTTGGAAAGTCGTCTAGCCCAAATATTTCAATTGGTCTCGTTGAAATGTGAATCCGAGATTAAGAGAAGAAAGAAAATATATGACAAGCGAGTTTTCGGCAAACCTTTTACCGTTGGGGATAGGGTCTGGCTTTATTTACCTAGAGTAAATAAAGGTCAGACCTCAAAATTTGCAAAATTTTGGGTTGGTCCCTACATCATAAAAAGCAAACTCTCGGACGCAAATTACCTTGTGGTTCGCGTCGGAGGAGGTAAACCCCAGGTTGTACATTTCAACCGGTTGAAGAAGTGTTTTTCACGTAATTTAAATTTGGGTGCCCCCATTGCTCCCACACCTGATAGTCCTATCGAGAGTAATGTTGACCGGCCCTCGGTGGGAGATCCTGAGGAGAGAGAGACGTTCGACGGGGAAGCTCCGACTAGTAGGCGTGGTCGTACCCTCCGGCGACCACGTCGACTAGGTTCTCAAGACTTTGTTTTTTATTAAGTATTTTTTTTCTTTCTCTCTGCCTGACACCACACTTGGTATTTGAGTTAAGTGGCAGTTCTCGGGGGCCTGAATATATATATATTTTGTTGAGCGCAATAAAAAGTAAAAATTTGATATTATATTTAGCGCTTATGTATTGGCCTCCGAGGTGGTGCTGCCTTTGAAGTGTATTTAGTGTGGAACCAAATTTTCATGTAGATAATGGATAGATGAGCATTATTGGCTTGTCCATAATACGAGCTTTGTTGCATTATTTTAAATTGCGTCATTTCCCTGGTGTGGGGAGTTGCCGTATTGTATTGGTTCCGAGAAATTGGGGTTTTTTTTATTGGCTGTTGGAAATGGCAAATACAAGTGTGGTCGTCAAATTTCTATACCTGTTAAGATTTTTCTTAAACCCGCTGACCGGTTTGTTTTTTTATTTCGGTACGCAGGAGGGTTGGGATGTTAATAATTGGGGGGTTTTCGTGCGCGTGTGTATGGAGGGCGGTGAGAGTTATATGTTAGGGTATGATTCGGAATATAAGAGTTATGGAAGTTAAGACACCGGTGCCAAGTATAATTGGATTTCGCGAGAGATGTGTCCGTGGTAGAAAATAAATCAATTGACGGGTCGGCTTGGTTGGAGAAATTATCTTTCGGGAAATATTGAAATGGTTGTCCTTTTTAGTTGCTGGGTCCTCATCTTATCTATGTAGAATTATTGTATGAACAAAGATACTGTTCTGTTTGTAAATTTTCTTCTTGTAGCATTATGGCTTTAATAATGGGCCATTCCTTTATAAGAAGACTTGCAGCATGGTCAGGGGAAATACCTGGACGTCTGAGTTCGCTGGAAGCATATGGTGTTCCTGGTGCAACTATCCAACAACTTGAATGGATTTGTGTGGAGAGTGCAGAGACCGTACTTGTGCAGGTTGGCGAAAATGACATTGACTGTGATACTTTTTGTTTTTCACATTTTAAACTTTCTGTCGAAAGACTTTTAGAGAATTTGTTACGCCAAGGCGTTAAAAAAATTATCATTCTAGGACTGTTTCCTCGTGTGAAGACCAGAGTGTCTGGTATTGTGTACGAACTCCGTAGGGTGGCTGTCACCCAGTTTTACGAAACACTTAGAAGGTCTAATGTATTTTATAAAGTCTTATTTAAGGTGTCACGTTTACATTTTGCACGAGATGGTGTGCATTTGAATAATCTGGGTCAATGTCAATACCTAAAATACCTTGCTTTGGTCTTGGAGGAGCAGTGCTCCGTTGAATAAAGGTTCTACAAATAATCTTACCAATTTCCCGGGGAAATTGTGTGAAAGCTGAATGCTTTAGAATAAATGACATAAAAAGAATTGTATGTGCCTGATAAAGGTCATTACATCCAGAAAGTGAGATGAGTTCCTTGAGAACTTTCAGTTGTAATAGAAAAGATTTAATATTCCTTTGTTTTGGAAAGATAACCTTGAACTAAACTGGGTTCTAGATGGGACCATTATAAATATTGTCATCGTTTTATGCTTGAATGAGCTCAATCTGACGCTTACATCTCCTGTTGCATGACCTCGTCGGCTTCAGGCAGTGCAGACCCTGTACGTGGGTCAGTGCTGGTCGGGGACTCATTTCGGCCTAAAGCTATGACTGATTTCCTAAACGGAACCCCAGTTGGATGGATTTAAGGTGAATTATTTAAATAGTGATTTATTAATTTTTTTAAAACGAAAATACATAGAAATTATGAAGAAAAATTTATGTGTTTTATGAGGAACCAGCGACTACTTTTATTCAGCCAACAACTATTTCAATTCAACTAGCAATTATCTGGCTATTTTTTTTTAAATGGCCAGTATGACAAAATCTACTACCTTTGTTTGCGGAGGGGTGTATATATCTTTCCCCTTTTCCTTTTTCCTCTCCTATCTTTTTCAACAGGGACGTTGAATCTCGGGGTGGGGGTGGTGTAAGAAAAAGTGGAATTGTACAATAAGGGACACACACACGGTGTGTGCACAGTGGCCTATATGTATGTATATTATATATATATGTAGGTATGGGTCTGTGTGTACATATCGAGTGTGTGTTTGCCCGCTTCAGTATTGAAAGTGCTAAAATACTCTGAGGTGGCCTTAAATTGTTACATTGATCATTAACTGATAGCGTTATGGATCAGTGGTTCTTACTTCATTGACCACTATTGTGAGAGACATGTAGTTTCTCGTGCTCGGCGGTGTTGACTTCGCACGAAATAATTGCGTCTGCAATATTATATTATTCTGAATCGGAGTCTAGTGGATCAGAACCGTGTGGAGCTTCCTACAGGTGAGTCGAATATTTATTTCTCCGTAGTTGTACCCTGCCGGGGCCGGTCATATTTTATGTAATTTACCGATCCTCGCCGTAAGCCGAAATATGTTATAAAAGGCTATATTAAATTGGTTCTAGGATTATTCACGATTGATCCAGGGCATCTTATTGCTGTTGCGATAGGATGCTATGGCCTAATCGTGATCTTTCGGCTTGGGGCGAGTTTCGGTGGCCCGATGGATTGTACCCCCCCCCCCCTCTCCTTTTATGGCATTAGCTTGAATGTACAGACGTGAATACTGAGATAACGCTACCCTCAGTGAATATTTAGCAATATTTAGGAGGGTAGGTGGGTCACAAATAATGAAGTAACCCTTCTGCTGGGTGACATGTGAAAGTAAATATTTGGTATTGCCGTATCTTGGACTCCCCTTCTTTAGTTAAGGGTAGTAGTCATGTAGTCTGGTGTGCATATTTTAAGGCGGCATAAGTGCCAGATTGTAGGGTTTTTCCCCCTCTTTAGTAGGGGACGTAACTATTTTATGAGGAATTATGATCTCACCTTGAAGGGTGAATGAAATGAGTTGGTCTGTACAACTTGAATGTAAATCTGAATGTACTGCTGAATTGTGGGAGGGTAGAGACGATTTGGGGATTTGTGAATAAATTTGCTAATAATTTAGTGGAATTGTTTTTTTTTTTGTATTTTTAATTCCTATTCTGTTTCAGAGTCCTAGTCCTAACATATATCTTAACACAAAACACGGTTTAAGGGTGGATTGGAATCATAGGAAGATGTTTGTTCCTTGGTTGACTGTTGTGGCGAGGTTCTCGGTAAGGGCTCACTTATTGTAAGTGAGTCCGGCCCGAGAACAGCGGCACAGCACGGGTGCCAGGGTAGTCTGGAATAATTTTGTAGAGGTTCTAGGTGATTGATTACGCTAACTAATTTTCGGTTTGAAATTGCGAACTTGTAACTAACCCCTCGACAACAAATCTGTGCTATGGCTAGACCTTGTTTGGCTTTGTGGCGTGGCTCTCGGCCGGAACTCACTTCATGTAAGTGAGTTCGGGGCCGAGAGACTCGACACAAAGTGAGAGCAGGGCGGGGTGGGTCGAGTTTCGCTACAGACGTGAAGGCGTGTAATAAACGCAGAATGACACACGCGTGTGAATGGGTTAGGTGATACGACACTTTTGCCATCGCGGAAGGACACAACTCGAGGCCTGGGGCCTCTCGTTTTATCTTTCTGCGCTGGCACTCGTGTCATATCGATTAACCCATTCACACGCGCGTGTCGTTCTGTGTATGTTCTATCTAAACATAAATGGATGAACTGAATCATTAGCGTTTTAACTCTTCACCTGAAACGATTGAGGACGAAACGTGGGAAAAAAGTATTTTAACATTTTACCAAACGAATCTGCCACATCCGCCCGCGTCACGTAATTTACAAACTAAGCAGTTGAAACAATATTATTTATCAAATAATTGAAAAAAAAAATCAATTTCGTTTGACCGCTCATTGGAACGAGCTCGTCGAGAAAATACAAATTGAAAAATACAATTGAAGTTATTGGAGGTCGCCTGGACTCGAACATCGTCCGCCAGTAAATTGCCCAGCATGATACGACAATGATTGTTAACTTCTTAGAATGCAACCTGTTCGAGGCCCCAATGGAAATGTTTCAGGGTCCCCACTCAAATGTTTTAATGCTGTCTTTAAGAACAGAAAAAAGAAGAATACCCCCTGTCTGCGCCCCCCCCCCCCCCCCCCAACAAACAAAAGCACAACAACAGCAACAACAACCAACCCAAACTGCAAAAACAAAACAACTTTTCTTTTGTCTACTATTATTTCTTTTTTTTCAGCGTGAATGTATTTCTGTCCATGTTGGTCAAGCCGGAGTCCAGATAGGCAATGCCTGCTGGGAGTTGTACTGCCTGGAACATGGAATCCAGCCTGATGGTCTGATGCCCTCTGATAAGACTATTGGAGGTGGTGACGATTCTTTTAACACCTTCTTCAGTGAGACTGGTGCCGGAAAGCACGTACCACGTGCCGTCTTCGTTGACTTGGAACCAACTGTAGTCGGTAAGTATCGTGCTGGTTACATTTTTATCAAGATTCTTCAACACAAGCAGGTTTCAATTTGTTCGGCGAACAGTTAATAGTTTCAACGTGCAGTCTGAAAGTATTACTCACATTACCATGAAAATAAAATATTGCTACATCAAATGCACGTCCTTGAATGATCCAATGTCATTCTGTAACATCGGGAGCACGGTGGCTCAGTAAATAGGGATGCAGGCTGCAAGCCGAGAGGTCCTCGGTTCGAATCCCACCTGAGGCAACCGCGTTGTATCCTTGGTCAAGACACTTAATCCCAAATGCCCACGTGGGGGAACGGTGGCGTTGTGTACTAAGGCGTACTGCACATCTTCAACCAATGATATATATATATAACCCTGCTTCTGTGGAGTTAGTACGTTGGGGAGTCTCACAGTTGCTCGCCTTTGCTCGGTGGTTCTCTCCGGGTACTACGGCTTCCTCCACCCGTAAAACTGACCGACACGGGGTGACTCTGGCTGACGAAAGGGTCGTTAAACCTAAATAAATAAATAATTCTGGAACATCGATGGTAAACAGATTAATCTATCTTGAAATTGTCTCGGGAAACGACCAAGTTGATACCTTACTCTTAGTGTTCTGGCATCTTTTCTTTCATGTAAGACCAAATGTAACTATTTATTATACGCCTGTTCTATGAAATCCCCGTCTTCAGCAACACTAATGCATGCGGAAAATGAAAATTTGTTCCGCACACATGTGAGGAACGAAATCGTTGACGGTTTATTTTTAAACAGAAGCGGGATTTCACTGGAATTTTCTACAAATCGTGCACCGCAATTACCATTTGAATCGTCAGAGATAGCTGAAAATCGTCCCCTGTGTTCCAATGTGTTCTATGTGCCAGTAGGCACACAGAACACTTTGGAGTTCATGGGACGCAAGAGTAACACGGGCTCCCCTCGCAAATTTGGTTGGCGATAAAATGTGTTCTTTTTGTTGATAGTTGTCAAATGAATAGCTTAGTGCCTTTCTGATAATTGTTTTTATAGACGGGAAGGCGTGTAATAAACACAGAACGACACACGCGTGTGAATAAGTTAATCGATATGACACTTATGCCATCGCGGAAGGATAAAATCGATTAATCCATTCACACGCGTATGTCGTTCTGTGTATATCTTGTTTGACAGAACTCACCGGGCACTGTCAAGCAAGAGATAATTGCTAAATTCCAGAACTTCATCTTGGAGAAACTTTTAACGTTTGTGCACGGTTGGGAATTACATCATCATTCAGGATTTTGTACCAGTTAAAATGGATTTTACCGACTCCGAGTGGGTACCACTTGCCACTATGAAGGTCTAGGCCTGTGATTTCTGTGAACCTTTGAGGGAGTCATTTTAACGTTCCCGTGTTTTCCGTACCATTCCATAAAATCCGTAAAGAGGAGGGTAAAGTATGTTTGCACTTTTCACGGAAACAACCAAGCTAATATCTTCGAAGTGCTATGGCATCTTAAACGCATTCTCTTGCACAACATTTCTTTGTATAGTATAGAATGTGTAATCAGTTATGTCTTGTTTGACAGGGCTCGGCGATCTCCACCAAACAAGAGGTAAATGATTAGTTCTAGACCTTCATCTTAAGAGAAAGTTTTCTGTTGAAAATTATTGTGCACGGTTGGTAATTTGCGCCACCATTCAGGTTTTCACGCTGTCTAAATGGCCGAGAATTTGACCCACTCAGGATGTGGATAATTCGACGCTGACTGGCCTAAGCCTGTGTGATCCCTTCAATAGTTGGGAGTGGGGTGTCTCATTTTATAGTCTTCCAGTGTTTTCAGAACTTCCAGAGATCTGTTGCTTTCTGTAATATGCGGAGAATACTTTGCAAAATGAATTCTACTGAACCAAAACATAAAAAACAAACGAACTGTATCCAATAAGACTACCCTTTCAGAAGCCTGGACCAGGAATTTAGAGGGATCTCTGGCAATTCTTTTGGGTCTGGGCAGGTGCCCTTTGAAGGTAACAATGCATTCATTTCCCAATCATATCACGTAGGCCTGCGTGAAGGAGAGTTTGTAGAATGTGTGTCCCCTGACATCGGTAGGAGAGAGGGTAGGGGAGCTCGAAAAAGTTTTTACCCCACCCACTACACACGTTGTAGAATGCAAAATTTTAGGCCTGATCAGATAGAGGAATTTTCCTATGAAAAAACGAAAAATCAGAACCGAAACTCTCTGTCATGATTCATCCATACTTTTATCATATATATGGGAAGCGGAAGGCGTGGGCAACGACCTGGGGTTCTAGTTATGATAAGCCCGACCTCACGCCCCGAGAAAATTTTGCAAAATAGGGAAGACCAAACCACAAGAGCAAATCTGTATCGTGTGTAACCCCTATTTTGAGGCTCTATGTAGTGTGAAACTTTCATTAGACCAATGGTGTTTTTGTTTGTTTTTTTTTGGGGGGGGGGGGGAGGAAGCGAAAATATTAGGGGGCCAAGGCCCCCAGTCCCCCTCTCAGTTGCGTAACTACACAACTGAATCGGAGGGCTATTAGCTGGACCTCTCCTTGAACTCCATTACCTGAACAGATTATTGAATACTAAAAGGATTTTGTGTTTCATTTAATTTCGTATTCATTGATTCGTTTCTTCGATTTTTCAGATGAAGTCCGAACCGGAACCTACCGTCAACTTTTCCACCCGGAAGAACTGATAACCGGCAAAGAAGATGCCGCCAACAACTACGCACGTGGTCACTACACCATTGGTAAAGAGATTATCGATTTACTCCTGGACAGGATTCGAAAATTAGCTGACCAGTGTACTGGTCTCCAGGGGTTCCTCGTCTTTCACAGCTTTGGTGGTGGTACCGGATCAGGATTTACATCACTGATGTTGGAACGCCTGAGCGTTGACTACGGCAAGAAATCCAAGCTGGAGTTCGCCATCTACCCATGTCCACAGGTATCAACCGCCGTCGTCGAGCCATACAACGCGATCCTTACTACTCATACCACCCTTGAGCACTCAGACTGTGCCTTCATGTCGACAACGAGGCTATTTATGATATCTGCCGTCGTAATTTAGATATTGAAAGACCAACTTACACCAACTTGAACAGATTGATTGGTCAAATTGTAAGCTCCATCACCGCTTCCCTGCGTTTTGACGGCGCCTTGAACGTCGACTTGACCGAATTCCAGACCAACTTGGTTCCATATCCACGTATCCATTTCCCATTGGCTACATATGCACCTGTAATCTCTGCTGAAAAGGCATACCATGAACAACTTTCAGTTGCAGAAATCACAAACGCCTGCTTTGAACCCGCCAATCAGATGGTAAAATGTGATCCACGTCATGGTAAATACATGGCCTGCTGCATGCTGTACAGAGGTGATGTCGTACCAAAGGACGTCAATGCATCTATTGCCACCATTAAGACGAAAAGAACCATCCAATTTGTCGACTGGTGTCCAACTGGATTCAAAGTTGGAATCAACTACCAGCCACCAACTGTTGTGCCAGGAGGTGACTTGGCGAAGGTTCAGCGCGCCGTGTGCATGTTAAGCAATACAACCGCAATCGCTGAGGCCTGGGCCAGACTTGACCATAAATTCGATCTGATGTATGCTAAGCGAGCCTTTGTCCACTGGTATGTAGGAGAAGGTATGGAAGAAGGAGAGTTCTCTGAAGCTCGTGAGGATTTGGCTGCTCTCGAAAAGGATTACGAAGAGGTTGGCGTCGATTCTGTAGAGGGTGAAGGTGAGGAGGAAGGAGAGGAATATTAGACCGAAAGAGTGCTTAAAAAGGAAGAAAAGGAAGAAAACAAACAGTCGCAATGTACCTTTTTGTAACATCTTTAGAGGTACAGCAGATCGAAAGATCAGAGGAACAAAATAATTATAGTTCAATATATTATACCCTGTTAAAAAACTAAGAGATTTTCGGGGGAACACAGTGGAGCCCATTTAATTTAGTATATCTTAATCGAATAATCCTGCTTTGTAATATAATTTTCAAACACAAAGCCATTTAGTATATCTTCAGTGCAGATTTGACCTGTTAATTGCACATAGGTTAGAGAAGAAACTCCTGTCAACTGAATAAAAATCTTGTAATATGTCGCTGTATTATCCTGACAGTCACCAAATTCCACTTGTTTACAGATCTATCTGGTGTCAGTACACCAAATACGGGCATTTAATTTATCATGTCCTGTTTGACGGAGGTCTTTGAAATCTAACAATGATATGAGTTAGCACATGGAAACGGACATTGACATCCCTGACTTTTTCGTCGTGAAAATCGACTTTCGATAAAGTTATCTCCCTTGAGAATATTACGAGCGAGGAAGGTCCAATTGAGAAGCGAGTAATTGTTGAGAAAACACTTATGACATCAGTAGAAAATAAAGACATGTTTCCTTCTGTTATTTTTAATAATCGAAAACAACAGTCAGCTCTTTGAGCTGTCTGTTGTTTTCGTGAGTTAAGAGTAACAAAAGGAAACTTGACTTTTAATGGCAAGCTAATTAGAAGCAACAAGATCACAGATAATCCATTACTAAGAACATACATCAGTATCACTTCTACCAACGCTTAGCGAATATATCTATTGGTGTTTAAGGTCACATCATACTTATGCACAATGGCTAATCGTGACTGTGACAGTTTTACGGGTGGAGGAAGTCGGAGTACCCAGAGAGAACCACCGAGCATCGACGAGCAACTGTCAGCTCCTCAACATTCTAACTCTGTTCAAGCGTCGCTCAAGGAGGTTACAGCGGTTGAAGACATGTGCACCATCGAAGTGCAGTACGCCTTAATACACGGCGTCATCGTGCCCCCATGTAGGCAACCGGGATAAAGTGCCTTGCCCAAGGACACAATGTGGGTCGTCCCGGACGGGGATCGAACTCAGGACCTCTAGCGTAGAAGTCTAACAGCCTACCACTGAACCATCGCGCTCCCGCTTTGCGCATACTTGGGCTCTTTGTTTAGCGAATAGTTTTACAGTAATTTGCAAGTTTTTACTCTTCCCAGGAAAAAAAATACCATATCTCACCTCCTACCATTTTATATTGATGGAAAGGGCAGTATATGCATTATTTGTCACGATGCACACACTGTTGATATAATTAACCCTTTACCTAACATGAAAAGCAGACGACACTTACAAACCAAATTCTTGAATAACTAAAACATTTTTCATTTTTGTCTCAAAAATATAGGTTATGACCCCTCTTTGGAACGAGCTCGACGAGCTCGTTCCAAAGAGAGATCATAACCTATGTTTTTGAGACAAAACAAAGTAAATTAATTAGCGATTTTTGTGAATAGCGATGGTCTTTTTGGCCATTACATTGAGTAAAGGGTTAACAGAAAAAAAGTTACAGAACATCAAAAGTTGGGGAAAACGTCGTTTTCTTGTTTTTAAACATGTTTCTACACAGAATAATAGTCAAACGTTCAAACTGATCAGGGAAAAAATTGTTAAATATCAGTTTCTCTATCTGCAGGGAAATGCGTGAAGTTTGTAAAATGATGCGCGCAACAATGATACAAAGTTGCCAACATTTCAATTTTTATATGAAACTCTCATACCCTTAGTGTTAAATGTACTGACAGATTTAAGAAATTAAGGGATGGTAATTTTCCTGTAAATCTCTCCCAGTGACAAAAATTGTCACCATGAGTATTTTACTAGCCAGAATCAGGTCGATTATAGACTAGTTTTTTTTTTAAAGAATCAACCGAAATTGGAAAAGAACTAGCACTCTTAAATCAGTTGAGTTAAAAACAATCCAAATCAATAAGATTGACTGAATATAAGCCCAAGTGGTTCATATTCACTCAAACCAGCTGATGTGGGTTTATTTTTAATCCAATTGATTTTAGAGTGTGCTTACTGTATATTTCACTGTGTTTTAATGGTAAAATAAGATCTAGTGACCCGGGGGGGGGGGGGGGGGGGGGGGGCAAGCTTTTACAGTTGTATTTTCCCGAACTGTATTTTCCACAAGTGAATGCAAATGACGGAAATCAGTCATTAGCAATAAGATATGGCAATTTGCCAACTAGCAAATTGCCACATCTTTGAAAATGTTAATTGTTCATTTCAATAAATTATTTCCATAAATAGAAAATACAATTCTGAAAAATTCATCAATGAAGGTTTTATAGTGAATGTATAGTAATTTATAGTAAATGTACCATTGGAAATACACAACAAATAAGAAACAATGAAGAAAGTATGAAACAATGATACAGACGATAAATATAATGTTTTGATTGGAGATGGAGGTGGCTGTGTACCTCTCATGTCAATAAACCTTTTACTGCCATGCCTACTTTAGCCATATATGGAGGACCTCTATGTACGCCTTTAGAGGAAGTTTAACAAAATTTATGACATACTTGAAACTCTATCATCTGATTAATTGCTGAAAAGGGCCCCCTGGGCCCTTTCCAACAAGTAATCAGATGGTAGGTTTGATATGAGCATACCAGAACGTACAGATAATCATCATAAAATAGGCGACAATAGTCGCTTTCGGCAGCGTAAGTGTTAAAATACGGGTTGATTCATGTTTTGAAAAAATGATAAACCACAGAAGCATTACGTTTTATTTCTTTGTTCAATGTTAATTCGAAAACTAGAGATTGGCAGTACACCGAAATATCGAACCGATACTGATATCATGTGGATACCGAAAAACCGAACCGAACCAATCATTGAATATCGAAACAGTCTGTATTTTCAAATTTCCCAACATTCGTTACTTACAGGGCCATATTGAGGCTTGATATCAACTGAAGCGTTCATTGTCATGAATGAAATGACTGATTTTCTTTTCAGTATTGTTGACTCTGGCGGGGCTGTGCAACTGTCCTGAATTCCCACTGGACTACAGTCTGTAAATGCCCAATTGCTTATCAGTGGTTTCTAGTTAAGTCTTGGCTGACTTAACAGGTAGCCAAGATTTGACTACAAATAACTGCACATGATATTTTGTCTATTGTCAGCAGGACCTCCTAATGATGGATGCTAAGGGCGCCTGCAAGATCTTTGCAGGTTGAGGCGTGTTTGAAACAGGACACAAAATTACTGTAAATATAAATATGATTTGAGTTGACAAAAGAATGCCATATTCTGTATTGTCCTGGTGTAAATTCCCCCGTGGTATTCTCAGCAAATCTCAGTCAAGTCAGATACCGAATACCGAATCGATACCTCCGTGTATTCCCTTAAATACCAAACCGATACCTGACTCAAGATTCCAATACCGCCCATCTCAACGAATTTGCCAAATACATCTATGACTTACAGTAAGTGCATCGCTCTGTGTTCAACTTTATTCTGAAGTGCAGGTGCTCCAACTGAATGGCTTCACATTCTGTGGATGCGCTCCATTTTATCTTTGGATTGAAACTTTTATGTCTGTATGGATTTTCTTTGTTATAATTTATGGGAGAGTGCCTTTTGGCAGTCTCCATAAATTTTAACAAGGAGAATACATGTAAACAAATTTTGTCAACCAAAAATAACTCGGCAGTCTACCAGTTTATATCCTGCAGCTCCAAGCGATTCGAGAGTCACGCGAGTAGTACAGCTCGGGCTTTTGAGGACTCATTTGGATGACCTCGGAAGTGACGTCATGTCACGTGACCCAGTGGCGCCATGTTGTGTTGTCATGGTAACGCGTAAGCGGCCATGTGTGATGTCATTACTATGGTGATACGTGTGTTAGTGCGCATGCGCAGCGCATTTTAGGGTGATACGTGTTTCCGTCGTCCATTTTGTATACTGGAGGCCGCCATCTTGGTTTCTATGTTAGCACGTGGTTGCTATGTGACTTAAGACCTTCTTATAGGACAGTGGTATATTCGGAGGGTGTGTTCGCTTGAATAGGAGTAAATCTAATTACCGCAAACAAACAGACAAGTTGTACTATTTCGAATTCTTTCAGAATTCTCTGCTTCTATTTATCTATGCAATGGTTTTTGTCTACCCGACCATGTTCGTTTTTCCTGGAGTATACTGCAGTAGAGTAGAAGAGCCTATCAGCTGGAAAAGCTTTGCTTATCATTACTATATTTAGCTTTTCTGGTCTGTTCTTGTTATTTCTGACCTATTCCGAGTACTCTTGTTGTTTCACTTATCTAGATCACACATTCAGGTCACTTTACTGGAGCTAACTAACCAATCAGATTGCTTGATTTCCCATAATCTGTATGTAAAGTTATCTCCCTTTTGTACAACAAAAGGCAATATCATTCCCAAAGCCAATAAGCTATCGAGTAGTTACTGAAGTCATTGCTCGACCGACTCGAAGCCCACAGTGGTGCGCCGGGGGTGGGGGGTGAGGAGGTTGGGGGGGGGTCTACAGACCCCCTGTCGCGGAGAGGTCCACCCCCCCCCCCTCTCGGAGATTTTTAGTCAGTCCGGCGGAGAGTCTCGTAAACCCGACTTCACGAGAAATTTCCGACAATCGAATGTAGATATCTCGCCTTGTGTCGATCAAGAACGAGGTATATGGTTCTTCTTTGTAAGGCATTATGACAGTTGTTATCCAACTGGCGTTCCATTACTTCCATACCTAATCCATACCTAATCCATACCTAATCATCGGTTATCGTCATGGTAAAAGTTTGGAATCTATCGAAATCTAAATAACAATGGCGCCCCGCTATGATGTGCGGTGTTCTATTTGCAGCGAAATATTTCAAAACGATTATGCAGTTAGGCATACTAAATCAAAACATAAAGGTCGATGTGCCCCTACAGTGATTTTTATAGAAAGGAGCCGGCAGCAAACCAAATTAGCCCAGTTTTTTTTTATCAGTCGACCAGGGGGGTGGGTGGGGGGCACTAAAAATTTGCAAGACGTGACGTCCTATTTTTTATTCGGCTCCTTTTTACACCCACCCACCCACTGCGTGCAAATTTTCTACTACCGTTCTCAGACACCCACCCCCACTCTCCCATTAAAATCCAAAATAAACTTACCCCAATTGCCCACATAGGGGCACGATGCCGCTGTGTGCTGAGACGTAATGCACGCCGAGGTGCACATGTCTTCAGCCAATCTAACCCTGTATGTGCTGTGTAGTACGCAGTACCGCAGTGCAGTGTGTAGTACAGTCGTGGATTATGATGTTGAAGAGCTGACAGCTGCTCGGTGGGTCTCTCCGGGTACGCTGGCTTCCTCCACACGTAAACCTTCCAACGACACGACATGACCCGGGTTTTTAAAGTGTCGTGAAACACCAATAAATAATCAATTAATAAATAAATAACTTGGGTTGAATTTAATACATCAGAGAGAATTTTCCCCAAAATATTGTCTGCACATTTTCTACATTTCGAACAAGACACCCACCCCTACTAACGTGTGACATTTTCCCAGATTAAGCCCAATATTCTCACATATAAAGCCTCCTGAGATTGTATTTATGTTAAGAGTGTGATGTACAACATCATCCTTAAGGTTTGAAACACAAATGATGCTGTATATTAGCTGATATATTGATATATTTTTAAAAAATTAAAGAAATTGCACATGCCGGAAATGCACATTTTTGCTCACTCAAGAGACCCACCCACCCCCACGTCACGTCTTGCAAATTTTTGATGCACCCCCACCCCTGATTCGAAGGCGAAAAACGCAGAATTGACGATGAAACCGAAAGTGAAAGGAGGCATGCTGCTACAATTACATCCGATACATCGTCCAATTTACCAATTTTCACTCATTTTCCTTCGTTTGGGAGGTCAAATATTATAGCCCCCTGTCGGAGAGGTCAGCCCCCCTGTCAAGAAATCCCTAGCGCCACCCCTGGAAGCCAATCGAGCAAATGAGCTTTAGAGCAATTGCTCGATCGAGTGACTCCACATGTTGCTCGAACGACTCGAATCCCATCGAGCAAATGAGCTATAGAGCAACTGCTTGTTCGAGTGACTCGCACAAACGACTGTTCGACTCATTTTCGAAAAAGGGGTGCCGAAGGAGACGTTTTTTTAAAAAAATAGGGATTCTGTAAGTAGGATACATTGAAACGGGTGATTTCCATTAATAAGCTAAAGAGCCAAGAGAGTAATTGCTCCATGACCAATTAAGTACAAGGTGGATAAAGGGAAAATTGGATAGTTGAACACAAAATTCAAAACAAACTAAGATTCAGAGTCTTAAGCGGAGATTCGTCAACGTGAGAGGAGAGATAGTTCAGCTATCCGAACGTCGCGGCTTACCCTGGGCGAAGAGCGTACTCTGCCCGGATAATTGAACACGAAGAGCTTGATATTTTGAGAGAAGAAAGAGAAACATTACGCTGTTAGAAAACTATAACAGATCTGAGAACATTTTGTAATTGTTTTGTTTTAATTAATAAAGAGGTTCTTACTTGGTTAGTCTCATATCGGCCCTCGATAATTTCACATCAACCCGAGACCAACTGTCTCAGGCTCATATATCAAGTTACCTCTGGCCGGTAACTTGGCAGATATGAAACTAAAAGTAAAAAGTTCTAAATAGTACAGTTTTTGTAATATGGGTTTGTGCAGGAAATGGAAGCGGGGGGGGGGGGGGGGGGGGGGGGGGGGGATAGGAATTTGTCTGTGAATTAATTAAGGTCAATTTGAGGGTCGAAAGGGGTCCGTCCCACAGAGTCCCTCGCGCCTTCGGCGCACTAAATTTAACTTTTTCTCTGTAATGTTTATTTCGTACTTCATTATTTAATTTGTCCCATAATGATGGAATATGGATTGTTGTATTGCAGTTAGTATATATCATACTTTGAGTGAAACAAGGCAATGAAGCATTTCAAATAGCGCCTTGTTGCACTGAAGGGGAGTTTTTGGGTGGTTTTTTTTCAAACAGCAAGATTCACATTACTACGGAAGCGTATTAGGGACATGATAAAAAATAATTAATTCTCAGACCCAGAAAGTCGAAATTTCGACTTTTTATCTCGAAATGTCGACTTTTTATCTCGAAATTTCGATATTTTATCTCGAAATTTCGACTAAAAATCTCGAAATTTCGACTTTTTATCTCCAAATTTAGACTTTTTATCTCGAAATTTCAACTTTTTTGTACACTTGGTAGCCTTATCAGCTGCAACGGTGTTGCTTATTTACTGTTTATGCACACACTGACGCTTCACTTTGCTTTTGTGGGATTTGTTCATTTTGATCTTCATATATTATGGGTGTCGGTGCGTCGGGATTCGAAATGGGGAAATGCTAGATGGGGTGGAAGTTGAATTAGAGATGTAACACCATTATTTCCACGATCTTCTATTTTCTGCTGTGATTTTGGGGCACCACACTGGGTGAAAGTCGCATATCTTCGTAAGGGTGAGTCACTCCAGTGGTGACATTTACCGGCTTTTCGAGTAGTGTGTGTGGGGAGAGGGAGGAGGCAACTTTCGCAGCATTGCTCATCGGCGGATTAGAGAAACGTGCGTGCACTGATATCTTTTGGGGGCATCGCTCTTTTTGTGGTTTATTATGGAGGGATGGGGAAGGCATCCGAAATTGTGGGACGTCTTCACGGAGCCTCATGTATATTGTAGATTCACTCTTTGGACTTTTATTGCAACGTGATTTAACGGTACTTGTCAATAACGTGTGTTGTTTGGTATTTTATCAGGATGTTTATTAGACGGGCATAGCTATGTGTGTGTGGGTGGGAGGGTGGGGGGGGGGATGATTTCACGTGGAACAGCATTTGTCAAGCTGCATCCTTTGTAAATATTGTTTGGAATAGAGAGTCAGTTTATTTGATCATCAACTTTAGGATGCAGGGCGGGGTTGCATTAAATTCTTATTTACCGTTAGGTAACAGATGGCAAAGTCGATGGACAAAATTGGGCATTTGTATGGGTGAGGTTTGTTGTACTCGTTCGGAAAACAATATTCCACTTGGAGTGGTCGTTAATGAATGACAAGGAGGCCTATCTGGCAGAAATGTCAAGGTTCGGGTGTTAGAAGGGGTATTATTCGTGACCGGTCGGTAGGGGGAGAGTTTGTTACAAATCAGAAGCCATTGTATTCTCGTGCAATCTAATGCATTGGGAAATTATTTTATTCGTCTTGGGGATAACAATGTGGTGGTGCGACATGGGGGGGGGGGGGGGGGGGGGTCACCTGTATTCAATACTGGATATGACAGGTATAGGGTAGGTATAGCCAGATAACTGAGATAACTGTTGGTTATTTCAGCAGAGTTTCGGTCACTATGACTGACAGAGCTGAGTGCTGACCATCACTTGTGTTGGTGGCACTAATACTCTTCCGTAGTTTATTTACACTGTGGTGCCCAACGGTTTAATGAAACTAACGCTAGAATGGTATGCCCCAGGCCTCACGCTAAAAGGGCGGAGATGGGGGGCGCGTCCCATAACCCTGTCCATGTCGGGATTTTTCAAGTTGTCTGCCGGAAAAATTATTGCCGCTCGCACGACAACGATGCCACAATTTTCATTGTGCAAAACTATCTTTAGGTTTCCTATATCCTTTATGTGTAAACGCTTGTTCGTTTATTACTATTATTTTAAAAATAAAATTAAAAAAATATTAATCATAATAAACGAAATGTTTGAGGTTTGGGGCCCGTTTCGTTAATTATTGGTTTACGAAAAAAGTAGTATAGCAGGAGGTTTTCGACCCTCATTACCCGGAGCTTTGCCGGTACAGATAGTGTTAAATTTCAATTGGAACCGGAGCCATTGCCTTGTAACTTTCGCCGGAGTAAAACCACGGCCCTATCCAGCTAGATCCGGCAAGCAGTGTACGTACAGCATATACAGTATGCTATGGTATGTATAGTGATATATGTACACTCAGGGCTATGGGTGTATATTATGGGTATGTGATGAAAAATGGAAGGGGAAGGTGAGTTTTCTTGAAAGTTTTTCTCCGCGAAACGGTTGACGTTGCTATTGACGTCGTGGCGTCATGATGCACACGCGGCGTCATAGAGATGTTGACCACTGTTGTCCATTGTACAATCTGACATAACGTTATTCGGATCAGGGTATGGCGGACTTCTCGTATGGGGTGGCGGTGATATGGTAGTAGCGGTATATATCCATGTGGGTCCCCTATTAGCCCTTGAGC